>JALMGJ010000014.1:15328761-15928761 GCA_023362775.1 Charina bottae | reverse complement strand
TCCAGTTGACATGATTCAAGCTACAGTCTCTGGAGAGAGATCTTTCGGGCAGGGGATCAGGGTGGAGGAGCTTTATATCAGGTTGAGAATTAGAAAGAGATCCAGTAACCTTAACCCTTTTAAGTGATGGCTGTTGTGGGTCTTCCGGGCTGTGTGGCCGTGTTCTGGAAGCATCCGGCATCTTCAGAGGGCAGGAGCACAAACAGAAGCGATCTCTCTGTACCCAGGTAGGCTGTCTGTGCTCCTGCCCTCTGAAGATGCCGGTCACAGATGCTGGCGAAATGTTAGGAACCACAACTTCCAGAACACGGCCACACAGCCCAGAAGACCCGCAACAGCCATCGAACTCCGGCCGTGAAAGCCTTCGACAATACCTTTTAAGTGACTTTTTTGACAATAAATTAAGTCCCTTATGACTGGTCATATCCTGAGACCTGGAACTCCTGTACTTTCTGGCAATTTGGATTAGAGAGTTTAAGAAATGTGTGTTAAGAAAGGAAGAAACTTGGTTGTTGCTACTGCTTCCCCTCCTCCTCCTCCCTGTATTATTGTTCATCAACAAACTGCCTGGGACTTCCTATCTCTTTCTTTTATTCTAGGTCAGAAATCTGACATGGCAAGGGTTCCCCCCTCCCCCATGGCTATTCTTGGATTTTTCAGCTGTATTTTGCCCTGGGGTCTCTGGAGAATTTGATTCATTGCATAGCTGTGAGAACACAAATTGCCACGTTGTGCTGTTTGTAAGAAAAGGCCAAATCTGTAATGTCAGTGAAGGACAATTCTGGTTTCTGGGCAGTAAGCAATTGCATGGGTTTTCTGCATATTTTCTCCACTTCTTCTTGATTGGCTGCACCCTGCAAGATTGTGAAGGACAGGTGTGGGTGGGTGTGATGGAAGAGGAACATATCCATGTTGCTGTATCATTTGGTACCTGTGATTCCTGAAGTATGAAATGGGATACACCAAAGCGATGTTTGAGCAGTTGCTACATGTTGTTGAACTGCTTTTCCTCTACGTCTTTTCCCTTCTTCTCTTAAGCGTGCATGGTTGTAAAAACCTCTGAGATTCTTCCAGAGAAAACATATGCGCTGAAAAGGAAGTAGGGTTGGGAAGTGAGCTATTCATATTTTGCCCCCACCAAACCCTGCCACACCTCCGCCTTTCCACTAAAAATAATGCCAAATCATGAAATAGGCATATACTGGCATAATTAGCATGAAAACACCAAAATGCAGAGATGATCGAAAATTAGTCCCCCAATAAAAACAAATCGGATTAATAAGATCTGTAGAGAGGTCAGCTGTTATGGCTCCTTCCTCAGTGGTCAGTTGCTTTTCCTGCTGGCTCCCTAGCTAAACAGAGCAGGGTAAGAAATTTTTCAGATAGTAATAAACATTCACCTCCAAATTAAAGCTTAAGTCGGCCATGAGCCAGGCTAGGGAATTCGGGGCTGGGAATTCTGCAGGTGGCCCTCACAATACATCTGGAGGCAAGTATACTCCTGGGATAGTCATTGGGAGTTGAAAGTAGTATTTCAAGATCCTGTTGGTATTTTGATTACAACTGGTGGTGCTCAGTGGGAAGGCAGCTTCCTCTTCCTCCTCCTCCTCCAGAGCCTACGGAGTTTGTTTCTCAGCATGGCTCTGCAGAGTTGTAAGCATGGGTGTGGACGGGTGCCATAATTGGAATAAAATTAAACAATGTTTGGGGACGTAGTTATGGGGTTTCTAGCCTCCCCTCACAAGTTGGGCAGTGCTGGTTAGGTGTAGTAGCTGGATCTACCCACGGGGATGGGAGGGAGAGTGGGCTTTATGTCATTGCGAAGGTTTGCAGAGGAAGTGTGTTAAAAATGAGCAGTTTGCAGCAGAGAAGCAGCTGCCAGAAGAGCTCAACTGACTAAAGCCATGAGCCCCCCATGTGGGGCATTTTGAGGCTGTGTTGTGGATGGTCTTCAAAAAGATCTGCCTGTTGTGAAACGGCTGCTGTGCAATGCAGTGGTTACCAGAATACCATCCTATCTAGCTCCCCCTCCCACTTGGTCCTTTTTCTGTTGGGTACCCTTCCAAATAATATTTTTTTTCTAAAGTTTCAGTGGGATTCTTGGATATAAAGAGGATGCTGGAGGCTTTGATACCTGCCAGCTTCCTTTTTTTAAATTGTTATTTAAAAGGGATACTGTAGTTAGGGACCCTGACCCTAAGCCAGAGCTTTCCAAACTGTGTGTCAGGACACGTTAGTGTGTCGGCTGCAGTGTCTGGGTGTGTCGCGGCTGCTGCTGCCTCCAAGCCCTGCCAGGATTCCGCACAGGTCCTAGTGCCTGCCTTGTGCCTGGCTGCCTCCAAACCTGCTGTGATTCCACGCAGGTCCTAGTGCCTGCCTTGTGCCCTGCTGTAAGAGTGTGTGGCGAAATGATGCATGCCTAAAAAGTGTGTCACCAACATTAAAAGTTTGGAACTGAGAGCTCTGCCCTAAGCCATAATTTGGTTGATTGGTTTTGACTTCGCATGTTTTGTGAAAAGCAATTTATTTGCAACCCACAGTTTAAATAAAAATATGGCCTAGGAAAGGGGAAGAACCCACCCATTGTATTCAGTTGACTGTGTTGGATTAACCATCAGTGCGTATACAGGGAGAACTTTTTGATAAGCATTTCTAAGTATCAGTGTTGGCTTTAACCAACGTGCGGGTGAGTTATTTTCCTGAAAGGAAGGTGAATTTTCCTCCAACTAATTTAAGATTTAAAATGTTGGATGGCCTTAGATTTGCTGGGAATGAAGTCGTAGTGGAAGATAGAGCATACGTTTCTGTTATGGGACGAGGGGATAGATTCTCTTAGCCAACTTGGTGTCTGTTCTGAACCTTCAAACGTGGGTGAATTAAGTCCGAAGCTTCCTTTTTTGAGGACTTGGTTTCAAATGTGTTGCATGTATACAGTACATTACCTCCAGGGTAGTCAGCACAATCTATCTGCTCCCCCTTTATTTCTGCAACAACTTTGTGAGGTGGGGGATGCCATAATATAGTGATTAATTCAAGATCATTCAACAGGTTTAACAGCAGAGATGTTAACCTCCGTGTTTTCATCTCTAGCCAGAAGGAGATGGTTGGCTTTATTACACTGGAAACGTTTGCAATGCCCATGTAAGCATGGATCAGTAAACCAGGATTTTAGTGAACTCGGCCTATTATCAGTGCAGGTGCAGGTGCCTACAACCTACTCATTCTTCCTTGGCTTACCCCACTATTACCAGAACAAAGCAGAAATTTTTATTTTGGCATTCTGCCCAAACCAATGCTGCTAGTTTGTTGTGGCCATTTATAAACCAGGATACCTAAACCAAGATTTGCTTTAGATTTAGGAATCTTGCCTTAGAAGGAATGTAAAATTCTAGAAGCTCTAGTTAGATGACATACAGTATCTGGCTTGTGTGGTCAATTGCATAGGAGAGAGTAGTCAAAAATGGGAACAAACAGGCTGCAGGTACCCACATTCCTAGAAACCCGAGTTACCTTTTTCTGCAACTGCAGCCATGGTGCTTATTCTGATTGATTGATTGATTGATTGATTGATTATGTGCCATCAAGTCAGTGTCAACTCTTAGCTACCACATAGATCAATTTTCTCCATGATTATCTGTCCCTAACATGGTCTTTCAGGTCTTCCAATGGTGCATCCATTGCCACTGTAACT
Organism: Charina bottae; assembly: GCA_023362775.1. NCBI lineage: Eukaryota > Metazoa > Chordata > Lepidosauria > Squamata > Charinaidae > Charina > Charina bottae. The sequence continues at coordinate 15,925,070 of JALMGJ010000014.1, read as the reverse complement.
GAGTCCATTCACCTTGCTGCTGGTCATCCTCTTCTTCTCTTTCCTTCCACCTTTCCCAGCATTAGAGCCTTCTCCAGAGAGCTGGGTCTTTGTATAATGTGTTCAGAGTAGGATAATTTGAGCCTGGTCATTTGTGGCTCAAGTGAGAACTCTGGGGTGATTTGTTCAATGATCCATTAGTTTGTTTTCTTGGTTGTCCATGGTATTCTCAGGAGTCTTCTCCAACACCAAAGTTCAGAAGTGTCAATACTCTTCCTATTGTGCTTTTTCAAAGTCCATGGTGCTTATGCCTACATTGAATGTGCATTACAAATACTAACACGTGTCTTCTTGCTCTTCATTATACAGCTGACATAATATCTACAGTAGAATTTAATCATTCTGGAGAATTGCTAGCGACGGGAGACAAAGGCGGTAGAGTTGTTATATTTCAACAAGAGCAGGAGGTAAGGTTTTCATTTTATCCGCCCAATCTTTTGTAGTAACTCCAAAATAGAATTGATTTATTCATAAAAGTGCCACTTGCCCTATTTGATATGATTGAGCTTAGGTACAGAAAACGATGGCCAAAGTTTCTCCTTACATTAATAATGCAGTGGTGTGCTTGTTTACATAGAAGTTCCATTGCATTCACGTGGGCTGTGGCTAAGTTTGTTTAGGTAGAATTAAGTCAAATAGTGACAAACATAATTTTAGAATTAGATGCTGTGTTTGTTTGTTTATTTGTTTTAAACCAAAAGAAAGACCAGTGTGATCCAACAATTGGAAATGAATTAGACTTGATTTCTTAGGAATCTCTATGTTTAATATTTAAAAAGTAGGTAACAGAACTCTGTACTGAAGAATTGGAAAATATGTAATAATGTGTACTATTGCACATTGGCAGAGCCAGTTTGGTCTAGTGGTTAAGGTGCTGGGCTGGAAACCAGGAGACTGAGTTCTAGTCCCGCCTTAGGCACGAAAGCCGGCCGGGTGACCTTGGGCCAGTCCCTGTCTCTCAGCCCTAGGAAGGAGCCAATGACAATCCAGGAGACTGAGAGTTCTAGTCCCGCCTTAGGCACGAAAGCCGGCCGGGTGACCTTGGGCCAGTCCCTCTCTCTCAGCCCTAGGAAGGAGCCAGTGGCAAACCAGGAGACTGAGAGTTCTAGTCCCGCCTTAGGCATGAAAGCCGGCTGGGTGACCTTGGGCCAGTCATACACACACAGCCCAACTCACCTCACAGGGTTGTTGTTGTGGGGAAAATAGGAGGAGGAAGGAGTATTACGTATGTTCACCGCCTTGAGTTATTTATAAAAAATAATTAAGGTAGGATAAAAATAAATAAATAAAAAATAAGGGAACTCCCGGAAGAACAAACTATTGGTAAATGTAAACCATATATATGATTTTTGTAAATACTGGCTGTGAAGTAAAACAACTGTGATTTTGGCTTAGAGTATGTCTAATGTCTAACCAGAGGGTGTGGTGGCTCAGTGGGTAAGACGCCAGGCTTGTCGATCGGAAGATCGCAAGTTCGGAGATTCAAATCCCTAGTCCCGCGTGATGGAGTGAGCTCCTGCACTCGCCCCAGCTCTCGCCAACCTAGCCATTTGAAAGCATGCAAATGCAAGTAGATTAATAGGTACCACTTCGGTGGGTAGGTAACAGCGCTCCACGCGCGTCATGCCGGCCACATGACCGTGGAAGCGTCTTCGGACAACGCTGGCTCTTTGGCTAACAAACGGAGATGAGCACTGGCCCCTAGAGTTGGACATGACTGCACAAATGTGCGGGGGGAACCTTTACCTTTTTATGTCTAATGTTTGGGGGGGGATTAAAAAATGATAGATTTTAGATGCTTTAAGCATTTGCAAAGCCTCCCACAATAGGAAAAAGGCAATTTTGGATCCTTCCTGGAATAATGGTGGACTGTTGCATATTGAAGCACCTGCCCTCTGGAATACCATAATCCCCCTCCACCCCCCACCCAGTTGGCCATGACTTTGCTGGTATTCTGGAAAGCCTTAAAAACATGACTGTCCATGAGATGGGTGCTATTGTTGTGATTGTTGTCCTTGACTGCTACTACATGTATATTTATTGTTTTTGCTATTGGTTGCTTTATTGAGTTTTAACTTGGTTAGACACCCAGAGTCGCTGTTGCAAGATGGACAGCCATGTAGATTGATTAAATAAATAAATGACCAGCCCTTCTCCCAAGAGGTGAACCAACCATTGTGATTGGCAAGACATGGTTTCTGCTGCAGTGTGATGCACATTCCCAATTAATTGTGGCTTATACAGCAAACCTTAGTTAAAACAGATTATGATAACAATGTGTCAGGCTGAGACATCAAATGTGTTTTGGGGGTGGGACAGTATAATTGGTGAAGGGATGTAGCTGAGTGTGGAAACACGCCCCTCATAGGATCAGGGTTATATGTTCAATAGTTGACATTTTCATTCAGAGGGTATTGTGGGACAGACCAAGTGAAACTTTGAAATCTGCTTCCCGTCACTCCCAAAGCAGAGTCCTTGGGTGATGCAGTGCAGCTTCCGGACCCACCAGTCAGCATGGCTGAGTATTCTGGATGATGGATAACTCCTGAAGACCCCTTGGTTGGGAGAATCCTACGCTGTATAAAGCAGTGATCTGATGCTCTAGGTAGCATTTTTCTGTGAGGTGCTGGCTGTTGACTTTGCAATGTGTCACACATACGTCTTCATCGCATCACGGTCAGCTAGATCCAGGCCATTGCACATAGCCTATTAAAACAAAACTTTGTTTTTGTTTTTTGGTCTCCTCAAGTTTCAAAATAGGGTTCTTTTGTTCTTTTACAATCCTTCTCCAGACTCTGTTTGTGGCCATAATAGAATGTCCTACTTTGGTTTCCTCCCACAGTAAGTAGAACTCATACTGTACAGGAGATGAGGAGGCACTGAACACACGTGGGCATGGGAGAGATTTCTCTCATGAATAGCAAGTGTTTTCTCCAGGTTTTCACTAAGCAGCTTTGAAAACATTTGACTAGTTTGCACACAAAAGGTGGCCTTCAGAAGTCGTGGGTACTTAGATACTCTTCCATTGTTGCATTGAAGGCTCCAACTATTGTTAGTGTGTTTGTGTGTATGCAAGTGTAAAAACAGCTTTTTAAAGAGAATTTTATCCTGTCTGCAGTATAGGGAGGCCATCCTAAGATTTGCATGGAGACCCCTTAATAAATGTTTTTATCTTCGCACTTCATAGAGCTTATCTGAAAGTATTTGAGTTAAAATGCCAGCTTTTCCTTAGAATCCCTCCATTTTCAGGTTTAGTCCAAAACACTCTAACCTCTCTGCTGCATCAGGAAGGGAAAGTCCTTGAATTAGTTGGTTTTAATCTGGGCTGTACTACTTAAAGCTACAAACTAGGCTTTGCATGAGCAGATCCTCCGTTCTAATATAGATGTATAAAGCTTGCACATCGAAAAGGTAGATGGCTAGATTATACAGTAGAAGCGCTTTCTCTATGCAGAGAGCTTCCTGTTGACATCCTGCCCATAAGTTCAACTGGTACAGCTTAGGGACGGGCTTGTTACTCTTGCTAAAGCTGGGCCTAAGTCAGTGATATCCAGGGAGGTCAGAGGCTTTGCATATGCTCTTCTGGTTCTTACATTCTCCGTGGGTATCAGTGAAGTCTTGTGTTTCGGATTGTACATTGGAGAACATGTGTGAAATGCTAAGCTTAATACTATTGGCGAAGTGGACATTCTCCATGGAGACCAAAATATACATCAAGGATAGGAAACTGGTTCTGACCCAGGAGCTGGATCTCATCTGCTGTAGGAGGCCACATGATATCAAGGGTGGAATTTAATGAGGGGAGTCCCTTTCCTGCATACCATTCATTTCTTACCCATTAAGCCCAAAATGAAGCAACCCGTGTGATGTTTTAACTGTCTGGTTAGAAGGAAGACATGAATCTTTCATACTTTTGGAGATCATATCTGGAGATCATTTGCCTGAATTCTTCCAGGGGAATGCAAATGGCTGAGCAGCAGATCTTCTAACAGAGGGGTTTTAATATTGTAGGCATCTTGTGTATATAAGGAAACAATGTATAACAATGTACCTTAAGAACTGTTGCTTGTTGTAGATTTAATTTAAAAATATTCAGTTTGAAATGATGTTTAGTCTCTCTGTGTATCCTAATTGATACATCCTTCTGAAAGAAATACTAGGAGGTATAAAATGTTCTATGTGCTCTACAGACTTCTTAGACTGGGCGGGGGAGGTTAGGAGTTTGTCCTTCATGTAGACTTCAGTTAATCTTCTAGTGCCACCTTGTGGTCACAATGCTGGGGACAGCTCACATAATGTAGTCGGCCTATCCCATATTTCTCTTTTATCCCATAAAATGACAAGAAGAAGAGGAGGACCTTCTCTTTCCTGCCTGGTGGCATCCAGGATACCTGGATATATACCAAGATACCAATAATCATTCCTTACTAAGTTACTGGAAACAGTTGTAGGCTTTAGATGTAACACTTGCTCCAGCTGTTTCTTGACATGCTAAATTATGATTTAATATATGGATTGTTAGTGTGGATTTTGTTGAATATGCTGAGGATTGCAGGTGGGTAGGGCAAAGTGATAGTGGGTGTGGTCAAAGGGGGGCGGCATTGTCCATCTTTTTCTTAAAACTAATTTGAGCTTATTTCTCTTTCCCCCTCTCCATCTTATTCCCCCTTAAAGCAACTAAATTGTTTAACAGAGGGGATCATCGTGGGTGCTTGCAGCAGATGTACCCATATTGTAGTGCTGTTCAAGCAAGATCAGCCATAAAAGCCTCTGTGGCTCCTTGGAATATGTTGGCTTTTCTTCCATTTAGTTCTGGGCAAGCCAGATTCTGGCCCAATATTGGGGATACGCTTATCTCATCCTTGCTGCAGGTAATGCCCTGGGAAGTTAAACTTTTGCCTCCCCTTTTTCTCCTTGTGTTTTTCGGGGTAATGATAAGCTCACTTGTTAATAAATACTGCAGTAAAGGTCTAAGTATCTCCTGGCATTGACCTTAGCCTGGGGAGAGCATACTCATTCACCAACCTACTTGGTCTTTCCCAAGTCCATTGGGGACTAGCTATCATCTTTGCCCTTCCTGGTGTTCACAGCTGAGACACCCAGCTCTCTCTCGCTCTCTCTTCCAGTCTTCCTCCTCCATTTGTCACTTACCTTGGTTTATATTTTATCTTCTGTGCCTTGAGCTCAGATGCATGACATCCTGCCAAGCTATCATTGTCTTTAGAAAATGCAACGCCAATAGTAGGATTCCCATTTATTCACCACCTTTCGCAAGGGTGTGAATGCCCAATTGAAACTTAGCACAAGTATTTAAACTAATTTTTTAAATGTTGACACTGAAAATGGTTATTTTGCTGACTTTGTCCTTTTTCTTGTTTTAAGGGTAATGTCAGAGGGGCGGGTTTTTGCTATGGAAAGCCTATTTATGCCCCTTCACTTTGGTGTGAACTCTAGGAAATTTTTCACTGTCTTCCTTTGTACCATTCAGACTAATTTAAGTGATAGGAAAACCTCTTGCTGATGGAGGGGAGGGGGAGGAAAACTATTCCACCAGAACTTCCTTCCAAGATTTAACGTATCTGTTCCTTCGTTCTTCGCAATTCTTTATTAAAATATCTACTAGTTATTATTTATTTATTTTTATTTATTTCCAATCCCACCTTTATTATTTTTATAAATAACTCAAGGCGGCTAACATAGCTAATACTCCTTCCTCCTCCTATTTTCCCCACAACAACAACCCTGTGAGGTGAGCTGGGCTGAGAGAGAGTGACTGGCCCAAGGTCACCCAGCCGACTTTTGTGCCTAAGGCCGGACTAGAACTCTCAGTCTCCTGGTTTGCCATTGGCTCCTTCCTAGGGCTGAGAGACGGGGACTGGCCCAAGGTCACCCGGCCAGCTTTCATGCCTAAGACGGGACTAGAACTCTCAGTCTCCTGGTTTCTAGCCCAGCACCTTAACCACTAGACCAAGCTGGCTCTCGTATGCTGGTTAAATTATAAAAAAACATTTTATTTATAGAATTTCTCAACATTTCTTACTTAGCGTTTCTTACTTGCTTAGAGAGGCATTTAAATTTCTACCTGTGTTGTATTAATTAAGATATCCTTTTCTGTACTCAGTTATGACCTATCATTAATACAGTAAATATTTTCTGATTTTGATTGTAAAGTAGGGACCTGGTGAGTTTTCCGTAGGAGATGGGCAACCCATTCACTGAAATACAGCAGTGGGACTTCTTGCATTTTAAGAGAAATAAGAGCTAAAACAATTGTGTTGTGTCCAGTTTCTGCTAAACTTAACAACCTTTTTTGCCTTTAAGTGATATTTGAAACGAGAGCCAGTTTGGTGTAGTGGTTAAGGCAGAGCTTTCCAAACTGTGTGTCGCGACACAAAAGTGTGTCGCCACACACAGCGTGGTGTGTCGCCACACCACCCGGAAGCGGCGGCGCGCGCGTGCACGGCGGCCGCCATGCACGAGTGCGTCGCCGCACGCCCCCCGCGCCGCCGCACGCCCCTCCCGCGCCGCCACTGTGCGCGCGCGTGCCGCCGCACGCCCCCCGTGCCACCGCCGTGCGCGCGCGACGCCGCACGCCCCCCGCGCCGTCGCCGTGCGCGCGCGTGGCGCCGCCGCCGCCGGGTGTGTCGCCAGCGGCGGCACTTTGGAAAGCCCTGGGTTAAGGCATCAGGCTAGAAATGGGAGACCATGAGTTCCAGTCCCGCGTTAGGCATGATAGCTGGCTGGGTGACCTTGGTCCAGTCACTCACTCTCAGCCCTAGGAAGGAGGCAATGGCAGACCACTTCTGAAAAATCTTGCCAAGAAAACTGCAGGGATTTCTCCAGGCAGTCTCCGAGAATTGGACACAATTGAACAGATTTTTAAAAATTGTTAACAAAAGGGGGAAATAGTTATGGTCTGATCATGCATTTAATAATAGTAAATTTCAATTAATTCGAATGGAAATCCAACCAAACTTTTAAACTTTTATTTAACTTTTATTGAATGGATAAAAAAAAACTGAAGCACCCAAAAAGGCAGAAAAGTTGAAGCTATGCTCCCCACAGTCCTCAGATACCAAATTTTTAATCTTTCCCTCACATACCATAAAAAGTTTTCTGCCTTTGCCTGAAGAGTCATTACTACCAGAAAATCCATTGATTTCTGGACAGGTGTTTGCCCTTGGAGGATAGACACCCTGGAATAGGTCTAAGTAGGTGATTTCTACACCCAGAATCAGGTTCATAGGGGAGAGGTAAACATTTAATTATCCAGTGCTTATTTTGACCTGTGACGATAGATAAATAAATAAAGAGCTATGATAAATGACCTTGGTATTAGGCAACATCCTAAATTCTGTGTTGGTCAACAGTGTTCCCCAACCTGGGTAGTCCTGAGACCTTCAACTCCCAGAATTTGCCAGCCAGCATGGCATTGCTGAGCATTCTGGGAGTTAGGGTCCAAATTGGGGAAGGCAAGCTGGTTAAATACCACCTTTCAGCACATATGGCATCCAAGGAGAGTTAGGGACCATCTGCCAGGCATTCCTTTTCCAGATGCCATCAGACCTGTAATTGCATTGACCACTGAGCTGTTTGAGTTAGAATGCAGCCACGCTATCTCCATGTAACTAGCAATGGAGTCACCTACTAGGCAGGAAATGAATGGTGTCTTTAAACTGATCTCGTCAGTGAGATTCATGCCAATAAAATGTTAATTAGGCTGGGTGGGAATTCAGCTTAGCATGCCAGCACTGATGGTATCCTCCAGCTTAGAAAAGAGGCTCAGAACAAGATAATCTTCATCTTGCCCTGTGAGTGATGCCTGAATGTAGACCATCACCACCATACAAAGTAGACCTGGCAAGTAAGTGCCAAGACATTTCATTAGGAGGGAGAAACACCAATTAATTATGCAAGAAGTTTGTTACAGTGCAATAGGGATTCCCTAACCCAGATTTTGCTAGTATAACCTTTCCCAATTTGGCATCCTTCAGATGATTTGGGACTTAAATACTGATAATTCCAAGCTGGTATGGCCTTCATGAATATGGTGGGAACATCTGTGCAGATATTAAGTTATTTCAAGATATGATGTGTTTCCTCTTTCATCCTGTTATTAAACACTTGGAGATAAATATGTTGTTGTTCAAATGCCCTTCTTGTAGAAAGGGCGGCTAATCCTTAATAATGATCAGTTGCTCATGCTTAATAAATCTCATTTGAGGGAAGCTTTATAAAACTTTGTGACCCGGTTCTGCTTGGCAAGGCAAAGAGATAAGAGTTGATGCAGCACTTTGACCCCTTGTCTGGCATTTCTAGTAGCTTACGGAAAGAAAGTGAAAGAGGCTTCTGTTCTAGCTACTGGCACTTTGCTTTGAGAAGCAACTATGAAACTTTTGAAATAAAGCATTTCTTCAATCTTTGTGCAGCAACACTGTAGATGTATTGGTGACTGGATAAAGCATGGATCTTTTGCAGATTTTCGGCCCTAAATTCATGCGCGTTTTTACAAGCAGTTGGTGACATTGGGGCACCTAACTGTGCCCCTGCTGTTCATTTTCCCTTATGTCTGAGATATTGGAAGGCTTGCATGTGGCTGTTTATTAAATCTATGCTTAAAAATCAGATAAGGGTGCAATAAACCCAAGATTAATCCTCCTGTAGGCATATAAGATGGCTTGGTGACTTTGGGCCAGCCCACTCTCTCAGTCCAGCCCTCCTCACTAAAGGTGAGAGGGAGGGAGGGATGGAAAGTCAAAGTTTTTCAAAGATAACAACCAATATTTCTTCAAGGTTGCAAAGTGTAATCATGGTTTTGAGCCATCCCTTCCTCAAACTCCTTTCTTCTTTCCGTTTTTTTTAAATAACCCAGGGAACAGATATCATTAAAAGAGCTTTTTTCCTGGGCTTTGATGCTCAAGGAGAATCCCCTCCACCCCTGTTTATAGATATTCAGCAGAGTTAAATTACAATATTTAATCAGCTGATTAGACAAATTACAATCATTAGTTAAATGCTTTAAAGTGTCTTATTTTCCCCCAGAGAGGTTGGATTCATATGCTAATAGCTTCAAATTTTGTCAAAAGGCCTGTATAATTGATCAACTAAACGTTTGACAGCCCCTCAAACGATTCATGTCTGAATTGGCTCTCATTCCCTTGAATCCCCATCATTCTCAACTCTACTGGTCTTAGGTAATGATGGTAGCCCATGTCCTATATCGGTTCTACAACCCCTATTACACATTGGAAAGAATGAACTACAGTCGTCATTCATTGCATTTTTCATTTTTTCCTTATTTTTTTTAACACCTTTCAGAACAAACTACAGTCTCACAGCAGAGGCGAATACAATGTTTACAGTACTTTCCAAAGCCACGAGCCAGAGTTTGACTACTTGAAAAGCTTAGAAATTGAAGAAAAGATCAACAAAATTAGGTGGTTACCCCAGAAAAATGCTGCTCAATTTTTATTGTCTACGAATGGTAAGATGCTTCTCATGAACTCTTGATAGTTGACTTTTATTAAAGCAAGTTTCCCATGGCTGTCTATCCTAGTAGCTTGTCCTGTAAATCACATCATTCCTGACACTGATGTTACAAGATTCTATCTAAGGCAGTGTTTCTCAACCTTGGCAACTTGAACACGTGTGGACTTCAACTCCCAGAATTCCCCAGCCAGCCATGCTGGCTGGGGAATTCTGGGAGTTGAAGTCCACACGTGTTCAAGTTGCCAAGGTTGAGAAACACTGGTCTAAGGGCTCCCTGGAACCATCTGGCAGTATTCTAGAAGCACCAAGGGGGACATTATGATCTGGCCTGCCCCATGGATGGTACTGTTATTGTTTTGAAATTTATATACTGTAGTTTGAAATGTATATTTTAATTTTTTCTTGATGATTGTTGCTCAGAGCCTGCAAGATACAGTAAGAGGAACATAGAAATTATAATCAATTGGTCAATCAATCGAGTAAGGTTCTTGCTGTATTCTCACCCCTCCTGTAACTTTGTTTTGTTCTTTTCTGAACTTTCTGACCTGTTCTGGTTGCCTCCCTTTCATCTGTGATTCCTGAGTTTGGGGGATCCTTTGAAATGATGTGAGTGGCACTAGCAGTGGAGAAATTGACACATATGGCAGTGCCCTTCTCCTTCCAAGCAATCTTGCCTCCAAGCTCTTCAATGCAGGGCTTAGAAATATAAAAGTATTGTGCATTTATACTTTGAAGTAGTAAGGTATGATGCTTTTGTTCACTCCTGTAGCCAGAATTAGTGTATTGTTTAGCATTCCTTCTTGGCTGCTACCTTTTTAATCAGGAGCCCTGACTATTGTTCTTTGGTTCTTCATTTTTTCTTCACAATACCCTGTGCATAATACCCTGTCCAAGTACATCTTCTGAAAAGCTCTTTGCTGTATGGAATGAAACCAGCTTTTCTTGTCAAGTTTGTGCAGGATGCTCTAAGTAATGCATATAAACAAGACTATACTTGTTCGGGTATCAGCTCAAATCCTGTCTGTAAAGCTTTCAGCATAAACTTTTTAGTCCCCCTATGTAACTATAGCTGTCCCTGATCCGGTACTTTCCTGACCTGTTGGATTTTGATTCCCATAATCCCAACTGGAGCTAATGGGAGCTGAACTCCATGTCATCTGGAGGGCTCCAAAATTAGGAAAGGATGCCCCACTCAGCCTACAGTATGGCTGGCTTGGCTCAGTATATTAGGTTAAGTTAAAATAGGATTAAGTACTTGGTGGTTCCAAGGGTTACAGGAAATCCAGCTATAGTACAGCTTATTTGGGTAGAGCATGTTACAAAAACACAGCAGCTATATTTTCTTAACATGGGGTTAGGGTGTGTATTGTGTGAACTTAGCTGCATATAACAAATAAAGAATTCCCGGTTTACTCTGTCTCTACCTTCCTCTCTGTTCTCTGTCTCCAGTGAGTTGGAGGTTATGTTCCAAGCACCAAAGAAGAGGGCTTTGGTGGTCCTCTTGCATTCTGCAAAGCACTAAGTGGTTGATGCCTTTTCTTCTAGCAACCCTTTTTCCAACCCTGGGGGCCATGATGAAACGGGGAATTCTCCAACCTCCAAAACCCATGGTCTAATACTGCTGAAATCTGACATGAGAACTTGGTGCTTTTGTTTCATTTCATTTGGAGAGCTGGAGGCATCTCTTGGAATGGGAGGTGCTGCATTAACAGGGCAAGTTAAAAGTGCAAATTATCCAGCATCCATATGTGTGTCTGGAATTAACAGTCATAGCATAGGCTCTGAACCGCCACCTGGGTGGTAAGTTTCAAAGAACAGCCCTGTTAGCTATCCCCTACCAAGCCAAGTATTCACTGGGCTACTTGTAGACATGAATCATATTATTTCTTCTGGGATCAGTTCTACTGGCAAAGGTTTGGATGCTCTCAACAGCCCTCATTACCTTAATGTGTTTCAGACAAAACAATAAAACTATGGAAAATCAGTGAAAGAGATAAACGGCCGGAAGGCTACAACTTGAAAGAAGAAGATGGGCGGTATAGAGACCCCACAACAGTCACTACTTTACGGGTGAGTAGCACCTTTACTTTTTGTTAAGCTTGGATCTGCAACATTACACCTGGCAATGTCAGGGGCAACCCAAGAACTACGATGAGTCAGTGTATTCCAAACTTCAGTTCTTTATTGCTTCCACCATACAGACAGAATCTTGCCAGACTAAAGCTATCCTAACTAACCTCAGGGGAAATAACCTGGGAGAGTCAAGGGCGGGGCTACTCTGACTCTCTCTGACTCCCTGCCAAGACACTCTAGACTGCGAGACCTCTTATCTGCTTGGAATGCGCTCCCTCCTTCCTGAGAACCAGTGACTGCCTCGAAATCCACCACAAGCAAAGATACAACATACTCCCTGTTGATTTTCCCTTACTGGCTCAGTCTAGAGATCACTACAGGAAAATAGGTTTAGATAAAATGCCAGTTTGCAGTTAGTTGGCATCTTGTTTGAAGGTGTGTTCGCTATGATGTCCAAAAGAACAAACCATTGTCTGGACCATTGTTGCACTCTGGACGGAAAACAAAAAAGACCGGCATCTGGGTCCAGAATCCAGAGAGCAGAATAGCTGTCTTGGGTTTCAAGGCAACCAGAAATACTGTGAGATCTCACGTGAAAATGGTTCAATCTGTGAGATTCCAGTTTCCTGAGATTTCAGCCATTTTTAATTTTATTTTGGTATGTATATTTGTGAGTGCACACAAATACACACAAATACACACACACATCCATGGAAGCCATTTACAGGTGTTGTGGCAACTTGGTTCCATGTTGCTGACTCAGGCCACATAACAGTTTCTCTACAATCTACTTTCCATACAGTGGGCAGGATTGTACAGGTAGTCCTCGCTTAACCATTCTTTTAGTGATGGTTCGGACTTATGACGTTGCTGAAAAAAACAGCTTATGACTAGAACTCACACTTATGACCGTTGCAGTGTCACCGTAGTCACGTGATCATGATTTGGGCGCTTGGCAACCGGTTCACATTTATGACCGTTGCAGCCTGCTGTGGTCACGTGATCGCCATTTTCGACCTTTCCGGCCAGCTTGTGGCAAGCAAAATCAGTGGGGAATGGCATGACTCACTTAACAACCATGTGGTTTGCTTAACGTCTGCGGTGATTTGCTTAACGACTGCCACAAAAAAAGAGTAAAATTGGGTCGGATTTGCTTAATGACCGCTTTGCTTAGCAACTGAAATTCTGGTCCCAATTGTGGTGGTGAAGTGAGGACTACCTGTAGCCTTGCTAACCCTGTCACTGCTGTAGTTCTGACGCCTGCTTGATTTTAAGAGGGATTGAAATGATGTTGTGCTTTCGGGGATTGCTGGTGAGAGACAGCAGACCTGGGTGTCATAGCATGGATGGGTTGTATGCTGTGGTCCTGTTTTTGCCTGGTCTTTATACCCCACCCCATTCTGATGTTTCCATTTAGGGAGGTCTTGGTTTCCTCCCCTTTGATCTGTTGATATGGAACGATTTCTCCATAATTGCTCTCATATTCACAATCCTGTGTTTTGCAGGTGCCAGTATTTAGGCCCATGGATCTCATGGTGGAAGCCAGCCCACGAAGAATATTTGCCAATGCTCACACGTATCACATCAACTCTATCTCCATTAATAGTGATTATGAAACGTACCTGTCTGCGGATGACTTGAGGATTAATTTGTGGCATCTAGAAATCACGGATAGAAGTTTTAGTATCTTTTTACGCCAGTGTGCTTGTGTTCGGTTGGACTGAAGATCAGATCGTTGTAGGAGTTGAGTCTACATGTTCTTCTGCTCCTCAGGTGCTATTGTATGATCACATGGGATAGCTTGCCAGGCATCTGGAAATTAGTTTGTTCATTTATTGGTGCAATCTTGGGAGATTTGGGGAGACTGCAAATACATTCTGGACTGGGACACCTCTTGATTTCATTTCATTTCAATATAGATATAATGAATATGATTTTAATTAAATATCATTAATACTTTCCCAAGACTTCAAGTTGACAGCAATTTTTGAATGGACATGTGGACCATATGCAAAGCATAGGCAGTGGTGGAAGTGGTCCCTGTGCCTTAAACTGCCTTTTTAAATTATTTTCTAGCATAGTTCATCTCTCTTATACATATATTGTAATGCCTTGAGTTTCAGAGTCCAGATCCCTGCTATGGGCAGTAGAGTAACATAAATATTAAATATGAAGGAGGATTAATTACAATACTGTGTACATTCTCTGGTCTACAGTGGATGAGAGCGCCTAGTCAGCTTGGGCTGATACTGAAAAAGCTAAGCAAGTCAGGCCTGAATAATACTTTGATGGGAGACCACTAGAAGATCCTTGGGCTGCAGGCTAGATGGGGAATGAGATAGGTGGAAATGTAAAGGTAGTGGAAGAAGTCACTGGCAAACCACTTCAAAACTGCTGCCAAGAAGATATGGCTGTGTCTATGTACGCACTGAAGACTGTACCTTTTACCTGTCTTCCTCTACGTGAAATGGGTGAAATAGCCCTTTCCCCAACAGGTAAAGTTGATAGACTTGAGTATATGTCTATGAAGGTTCTCAGTCATAGACTTCTCATAGTTCTCAGTTGATAGACTTGAGTTTTGCAGCCTCAAAGCCTCAGTTCCAACACTCTATGCAGCCCAAGAACCAGCTCCATCCAGTCTCTTGTCGCAAAGGGTGGTGCTTTCTAGCAATTTATTCTGTGCCCAGTCGTGGGTTAGAACGCAATTAGAATGTGAAAAGAAGACTCCTTAATGCCAACAATTTCTAGATATCGTAGATATTAAGCCTGCCAACATGGAAGAGCTGACAGAGGTAATAACAGCAGCCGAATTCCACCCAAACAGCTGCAATACCTTTGTGTACAGCAGTAGCAAAGGAACTATTCGCCTGTGTGACATGCGTGCATCAGCTCTCTGTGACAGGCATTCAAAATGTGAGTAGCTTTTTCTATTCTGAATGAGTTTTACCACCAAAGCAAATTAGTAAAGCAGCGGACTGGAAAGTCCATTTAACTTTATATCCCCAACTTTCATTTTGTTGCTGCAAAAAAAGATATAATGCAGTTTAAAATATCTTTGACCCAAGTACTTCCATGTCAGGGTAGCAAACATATGGAACTAACTGGAATGATGGAAGTGAATTTAAATATGCCCTAATTCTCCAGATGCAGGAAGTGCACAATTGGACCACAAAATGATGAGAGCGACTAACCCATATGCTTCTGGGGAACATCCTGCACCTGAAGATAAAAGATGGGAAATGTCAACTTGGCCGCTTCTTGGGGATGTAGGGTGGGAGGGGGTTGCATATTCCAGGACCTTGCAATCTTCAGGCGTTCCTGCAGTGCAGAGCTGTGCAATGGGGCAGACTCTTGGCTGAGGATCTCACAAAATCACTAAAGGTTTGCGGCATTTCAGCAACCGCTTAAATTTTATGCAAGAGATGCTCATTTTATGTGTCCCTCTGTGTGTGTAACCCCCCCCCCCACACACACACACTTTAATTTTGGATTCCATGGGTAGCATTTAGGAGCTGATGCTGTATTGCTACCCTCCCCACCCCCACCCCCTGCCTTTCTTTAAGCAAGTCTCTGCCCCTTGTTGTTTGCACAACTGTTCTGCCAAGTGTCCAGGCAGTGATCAGGTGCCCAGACAATTGGCTCTTTTAGATCCAGAGACAATAAGCACACCAGTGAGTAAAGAGATTTTAAGCTTTATTATTAACTTAAGCAAACAGATTTAACCAGAAACACAGTTTAGGCAGATTAACCAGAAGCATAAAAAGCATAGCATAAAGAAAAATCATAACATACCAAGGAAGATGATACCCAATCTCCCATAGGCTGTCAGGAGCCCCTTAATAACGACAGCAGAGATACCCCAGGGTGGCTCATTTTTCACAGCATCCAGAGGTCAGGTCTGTGCAGAAACTCCCAAACTCAAAAGGCAACCCTAAACTTTTTATCAAAGTCTGGCCCTAAAATCTCGTGAGCCTGTTTCCATGGTACTGAGGCTGCAGGATCTGAACTGGATAGTTCCCAGGGTCCGGAGCACCTGTTTATGACATAATCCAAGAGCCTCGGAAGCTATACAGACAAGCTAGTGCTTAACGAAAACAATCTTGGGGTTTTCTCTTCTCCCCCCCCTTCAAACAAAAGTAAAAAACAAGCCAGCTAAACATTACTATGACTCAGAATAAACTCTTAAGCTTCTTCGTGTGAAGGAGAAAATCAAAATATGTCACTTAAACTCCTCAAAATACATTGGTCTTCCACATTGCCACTACAACAAGATACACTGGAAAATGCATAGGCAGTGTGTTTATATAGATCTCTATGTAAAGGATGACTATGGGACTGATATGTCCTGTGGATGGCTTCAATCTGTTTTGGAACACCTTTGCGCCTGATTATTAGCAAACTGCAGAAGAGTTGCTTCATTGGATTTCTGGGCTGCAGAAAGTCACAAAATATGGGTTAGCTGGCTGCAGATATTTATAATTATATAATATACAAAGGCCTGCTTCTACTGGTGCTTAGAACTAATGCCATCTGTGTTAAGTTGAGCTCAAATTATGTCTTGCCCTAGAATCATTGTTTATTGGGCCTCTGATGGGTAACTTTTCATCTCAGAAACATTTGGCTTCCCAGGGTTAATGCTTCAGGTTTTATTTGTTAAGGTGCATGAAAAGGGGAATATTCATCAAATCGAGGTGCGCCTGCCAAATTAATGTGCTTGTATTTCACTTGCAGTGTTTGAGGAGCCAGAGGATCCAAGCAGCCGATCCTTTTTCTCAGAAATCATCTCCTCCATCTCGGATGTCAAATTTAGCCATAGTGGTCGATATATGATGACTAGAGATTATCTGTCTGTGAAAATTTGGGATTTAAATATGGAAAACCGACCTGTGGAAACGTACCAGGTGTGCCATACAGATACACAGTTTGGGGATCAACTTTTGCAAAAGGTTTTGCAAGTCCAGGCTTGGTAGGATAGTGAATATAGATGCTGGAGCATCCATAATGCCACAAGAAAGCATACCCTTATCTCCACAATGAGAGAGAGAGAGAGAGATTGATCGATGATAGATAGATAGATAGATGATAGATAGATAGATAGATAGATAGATAGATAGATAGATAGATAGATAGATAGATAGATACGATTTAAATAAGAAATAATTCAGAATTTCCTGTGGAACATCTCTCAGAAGTTCTGATGAAGTTGTGGACATTTTTAATTTTTAAAATATTTATGTAAAGCTATTGGTTCCTGCAATAATATAATGGTGCCTATTCCTTGGGAAGGTGGCTGGCCCTAGTTTTAGGTATGATTTGTGGCTGAGTCATTTTCATGAACTGGTAGAACTGGTCCAATCTTTCTAGAGCTGGTATTCTCCAGATGTGTTGGACTATGACTTCCATCATCTTTCTGAGGAAATTATATTTGAATATCTGGAGGGTATCAGTTGAGAAGAAAGTAGGCCAGAGTGTTAGCAGTTCTTTGCCTTCTTGTGTCATGTATATCTAAAGAAAATACAGAAGGCCAATTTGATAGCTGTCTTGACAAGTTGACAAATGTCTATTTGAGAACACATTTGTTCAACCAGCAATGTAAATTCCTTGTTTTTGCTTATTTTAAACAATATTAATTTTTGCATTACTTCTCATTGTTTGCCATCCTGAGTAAAGTGTACATGCTGAAAGGATGGAATATAATTTTACATGTGTCTGTATGAACCCATACTTTTGGTCATGATTTCAAATCCAGGGTATGCATTTGAGATTATAAGATCTTCTGTTCCTTCCAGCTCCTTGAACATTTCTTTAAAAGTGGTCAGATAGGATGAGAGGTTCTCTTAAAGTAATCTCTAACATAGCCTGAATAGCTGAAGGTGCGAGAGGAAATCGTAAGGCTGCTATCCAATTTAAGGGAAACCTTTTAGTAAGCATGATGAGTTTTGCATGAATAAGAACAGTAATGTAGAAATAAAGGATGTTTTATTTTTAGATGATGTGAACTTTCATATTCGTGCAATCATTCACAATGCTAACTTATAGCCTCTCCCTCTGAAAGACAAAACAGTTGATAACTGTTTATATATTATAAATGTTATATTATTTGTTCTTCAACTAGCGTGTGCTCTATTTCCAGGTGCATGAATACCTCAGAAGTAAACTTTGTTCGCTCTATGAAAATGACTGCATTTTTGACAAATTTGAGTGCTGCTGGAATGGGTCAGATAGGCAAGTTTCACTTTTTCTTCGTCCTCCCCTTAGCACTTCCATACTAATTGACACTTGAAAGTTTTTTTCAACTGAACGCCTAGGGGGCTTGCCTGCATGGAAAGTAGCTTGCACTGTGTTTTAGCATTAAGTCACCTGTTTGGGGAAGATTTCTAGAAAAGAAAAGAAAACAGGTGTAGGCAAGTAAAAGAGAATTAACTGGATAACTTTGTTACTTTGATTTATCCAGTAAAGCATCTAACACGGGTGACTCTATGCTTTGTAAAGATATGCAATAATCCATTGCTTGGTCTTTGAGGGACTGCTTTTTTTTTTTTGCTATGTTTACTCAGTCTTTACTATATTTACCTATTAACATGTGGAAAGGGCAAAGAGATGTGCTCTAAGTTTGGCTTGGGGCCCCTGATGCTTTGTGGATTCCAGATGTGTTGTATTAACCAATTCCAATCTTAGGTTATCCAAGCAGAATGGAATGCAGTTATGTAACCTTAAGGTCAGATAATTGGTTCATTTAGCCCAGTATTATGTGCTGTATGTAGCAACTGATGCTACCTGATCTTATGAACTGGGGATCCTCAGGATTGGATCTTCCTGCAAATACAGTCTATGCTCTGCTAATATGCACCAATCCTCTCCCTACTATAAATTATTACTACATTGGCTGTGGTGGTGGCTTTGTATGCTGCTTAGAGTAGCCTCGATAAAGCAGTGTATACATTTATTAACAAACTATATCAGAACTTACGTGTATATTACTATGGTTTTGTATTTCTGTCTTAGCCTCCTCCAAGTGTTGAAGGTGACATATGACTCCCCTTAGCTTTATAACAGGCTGAGAAGACTGATTGACCTAAGTGCACTTGGTGAACTTCGTGGCTGACTGGGTTTTTAAACTTTGGTCTTATTGCAGCATTCTGAGTGTTCCCAACCTTTCTAAACATGTGACCTCAATTCTCAGAATTATCCAACTGGCAGACAACTGCTGAGAATGTTGGTAGTTGAAGTCCATTCATCTGGAGGGCTTCTGGGATAGGGAAGGTTGCCGGAACCACATCATGCCCTAGGATCTTTAAGCAGTTGCTCTATATCTCTTCATTCTAGTTCTTGCTTCCTTTTCTAAACTTTCCTTTGATGTCTGAGTTTACTTCTCATGCTGCCTGTGACTACCAGGTTTTTTTTATGTGTGTTTTTTTAAGCTGTGTGGCTATCTCAATTCAATTCAATACTTATTCGGTCAATGACCAGCAAAATTTAAAAGGACAAAAACAGAGTGAAACAAAGAGATAACAATAATATACTACCAACTAATAAAATAGATCACATAATAATATAGCATTCACTCCTCTATTATATTGATAGATTTGTTACCCAGGTAGTGTGAATCTAAAACATACATACATGCATACACAAACACACACACACACACACACACACACACACACACCCATCCATCCATCCATCCATCCATCCATCCATCCCCTAACAATTTGTTAATTAAGATATTTCAATTTAAAAGTAATATTTAAAACAAGGGTAATTACTTCTCTACCCAGTTTTGTCTTACTTCAATTGTGGCAACACAAAATTTGGCTACTGCACACGTAAGGTATGGTTTTAGATCCTGAAGAAGATGGTTCATGTAAAAGCTATCTGGATTCCCAGGGAATTTATCTATTAGGGGCAAAATGTAGATTGACCTAATGTTCCTATAGAATTTACAGTGTAACAATACGTGTGAGATGGTTTCAACTTCGTCTTCACCACATGGGCAGGCACACTCAGCTATAGGGATTTTACTATGCCTGCCTTGAAGAAGTGCAGATGGAAGAATATGGCTTGGAGTGATCTTCCATTTCACCACTTCACTGCCAAAAATTAAAACATCCTTCCTACAAGTAGAATGTTTTATGTGTGATGATGGATGCACTGGTAGCCTAAGCTCCTTGATAGCTATATGATCTTTGGATATATAGAGGAGTTCTATTTGTTGTTTTTCTTTTTTCAAGATAGGGTTTTACAACCTACAACTTGAAAGGAGTTAGTTGAGGAAGTTCTTTGTTTTTGAAGTGGTCCATTGTTTTGAATCTCACCTTCACTTATCACCATTTTAGCAGCTTGTAGTGAGCAAAGATAAATAGATAGATAGATAGATAGATAGATAGATAGATAGATAGATAGATAGATAGATAGATAGATAGATAATAGATGATAGATAGATGATAGATAGATAGATAGATAGATAGATAGATAGATAGATAGATAGATAGATAGATAGATGATAGATAGATAATTTGTACTTTTATATTTATATTTTAACTTTAATTTTATTGTAAACCGCCCAGAGTCCCCCGTTGGGGGAGTTGGGTGGTCATATAAATTTAAACAAACGAACAAACATAGATAGATAGATAGATAGATAGATAGATAGATAGATAGATCGATCCTAGGATTCTATTCTGGCTCTTAAAATGAGAAGGTGTCAGGGAGATAACTGGTGAAGAAGGAGGGGGCTCCCTCCAGGGGGATAAACACATGCGCAGTACTGAATTGCTTTGCTTTCATCATAAGAGGCTGGGGGTAGCACCGCCCTGATTTCTGGGGACCTTTCTCTGAGCATTACTAGTTCATTTTAGTTTAGCTGGATTCTGTCTAGCAGAGTAGAACAATAAAACACTAGAGCCTGTACACCAAGTCTCAGCGTGTTTCCTTCACTCAAAGTCAGGACAGAAAGTGACTTGGAGTTATTGATGGCGACATAGCTTAGCAGCACAGAAACATCAGTATCTTAAATGGAGTGCATGTCACATTCCCAGATTGGCAATAATTGCTTCCTGGAAAGCAACTAACATACAATGCACGGAAGTGAGTGAGTGAGTCATGGAAATGGAACTTTGGGACAGTCAGAATTATACTGGACTTAGAGAGCTTCACATCTCCACTTGGTAATGAAGTTCACCAGATCAACTGTGTTTAATCACTGATTTACCAAGTAAGCTATCCCACAAAGATGTTAGGGCGGAACAGAGAGGAATCTTGTGTTTCACTTGTAATTCTTTCATTAAAATGTTCTCAATAAATTAAAATTGGTGGGTCCCTATTGCAGTTTTCAGCTTGTTCCCTAAAATGTCTAGTCCAGCGTTTCTCAACCTTGGCCACTGGAAGATGTGTGGACTTCAACTCCCAGAATTCCCCAGCCAGCCATGGGAGTTGAAGTCCACACATCTTCCAGTGGCCAAAGTTGAGAAACACTGGTCTAGTCAATGAGAGATGTCGTTATAATTTATTATTCTTGATACTTATATTTGTGATTAGTTTTATTATATTTTGGTATCAGTTTGCTTTGAGCAAGCTGCCCACACTTAACGTCACTCTTAAGAAATTAGGAACTAAAAGGGGGGGAAAATAATCACTGTGGCCTCATTTTCCCAATTAAAAACTGTGTGATTAAATGGTCAGTAGTCAAAGCCTCTTAAATCTGTAATTCCAGCTCTCAAGAATTTCAGTATATGAATTGACAGTTTAATATAATAACTCTGTGTCTGTTTCTTTTCCGAAATTCAGAATACACATAGTCACAGGAGATTTTATATTTGCAAAGAGAATATTTAAAATACTCAATCTCATTTCAATACAAACACACACACACACACACACACACATACACACTGTAATGTCTTTCATAATTACTAATGTATTTGCAAACTTTTTAAACTGAATAGACTTTGGATAAATTAAAGAAGTCCCATTACCATAGCATTTCTAGTAGCTCCCCCCCCCCCATGCAAATAAAGTGCCACCAATTGGATTAATACAACTGGCCACAGAAGGTTAAAGCCAAATGATTAGAATATTTCAAGGATCAGAAACACAAAATCTCTTTTTATCCTCTTTGTCTACAGCATTGTCATGACCGGTTCCTACAACAACTTCTTCCGCATGTTCGATAGAAACACAAAGCGTGATGTCACCTTAGAAGCTTCTCGGGAAAACAATAAGCCTCGTACGGTTTTGAAACCCCGTAAAGTCTGTGCGAGTGGCAAGCGGAAGAAGGACGAGATAAGTGTCGATAGCTTAGACTTCAACAAGAAGATCCTCCACACGGCCTGGCATCCCAAGGAAAACATAATTGCCGTAGCCACTACAAACAACTTGTATATATTTCAAGACAAAGTGATCTAGGGTAGTGGTCCTATCAGACAGTTCACTTCCTGTCTAGTTCAGATAGGTGAACTTAGCATTTGTAAACAATATAGGGGAGGAAATGGAGCAGGAGAGAGAGAGGTCCGTTGCGGTGCACCTTCCCCAGTGTTTAAACGATGTGCCATAGTGACAACCCATTTTTCTAGATAGCTACATGGATGGTCTTTCTCTCTCTCTCTTTGCTGGGCAGTTCTCCACATCCACTGGCCATTTAGGTGGGGGTAGGGCACTTTTTAATGTAAAATGACTACTTGCACCATCTCACCTTATGGACTAGAGATTGGATTGTTGTCAACGTTGGGTTCCTCCAGTTTTTTATGCCTTCCATTGTGATGACGTCAGCCACAGAGCAAAGCCTTCAAGTAATGCTGTGGGATTTAACTGTGTAACCTCATTACTGTATTATTTGTGGCCCTTTTTTTTAATTAAGTAACAGCTTGTTCTTGCTGTGGCTTGTAGCATTCCTCCAGTGTCTCCTGGACTCCTTTCCCCTTTTACAATCCCTTTCTCCAGCCCTGTGGTGGTGGTGGTGTCTAGAGAAGAAGAAGAAGAAAATGAAAAGCACATGAAATGGGTCAGTGGTCAAGGGGGGAGGGTCTCTTGCAAAGAGTAAAATGTTTTAATAAAATGTTGACTGCAATCACTCCTTGCCATGTCTGGCACTGAAAATGAAAAAGGAAAAACATAAGGGGGAAAAAGTATACTGAATAAAAATGTCGAAGAACAGCAAATTGTTTTTTTTCCTTTTCAATCTACCTCTTTATATTAAAAATCTTTTAAGTTAGATACATGATAAAATGATCTGATAATGATTTTAACCAGTATTAATTTTCATGAGGAAAGGGAGAAGTAGGGTTTTTAAGTGGTTTCTATATGAAAATGTTAAAGACACTTTAATATTTATCTGCAGTTTCCATTAAAATAACTTCTTGGAACACTCTTGGATTCTGCTGTAACATTGAATAGTAATTCCTTCGTCTCAGGTCATCTGAAGTCCGAGCCTTCTCCCTTTCTTCCTCTTTATTAACAAAATTTTGTCAGAACTGGGGAGGGTCTGAATTTTGTAGAATAGTACTAAAGTTTTATGGGACTAAATTTTTTCATGTGTTAATCCCTTTGTCCTAATTTCAGTGAATGCCTCGTTTCAGATTCAGACTCACACAACAGTACTTTTCTCTCTCTAAAAAAAAAAGAATTAAAAGTTTCTCATTTTTAAAAAGAATGTCGTACCAAATTTAATATGAAGTGATTTGAATAGATAAAAAACAGTACATTCCGGACAACCCCTATGCTTATGTATTTTTATTGCTACCAGGAACTTGAACAAAATTGTAGTTTGACCCTATACTGTAAGCATTCTTCTTTTCATGTGGCTTTTTGAGACACTTGCCATTATATTTGAAAAGTCACAGTGATCAGAAAATGCTTCAAGTCCCCAGCTAGTTCCAATAGTAGCTGTTGGCACATCATTTGAAATATTTATGCACCATATTTAGTGCTCACTTACTACCTATCTCAATTTTTAGGTATAGTTCCCAAGCTTTCTGTAATCCCCATAGGAATCCCAACCTAAGAATAGCCCCTCTGAAGGCAGTCAGCCTTCCTTTTAACATGATAAACCAAGGCCATTATTTTTCAAATGGGGGCTGTATTTTTATTTATTAGTTTCAGCAGCTATGGGTTTGAGTGGATGGGAGTGGTGGTATCATGATGCCCCATGAGCGGGCTGGAATGATTTTTTGTTTTGGGGGGACAACTTTGATTGTTTTAATACTTTAGGTACAAGCCTGGTTGAAGTGTTTCTTACTTTTTTTAATTTACTTTTGGAAACTAATAGGAAATCACACTAGCCAATATTGTGTGGTCATTCTCGCCATTTTCTCCTCTTAACTCAGGGGTGGGGAACCTTTTTTCTGCCAAGGGCCATTTGGATATTTATGACGGGGTGGGGGGCGGGGTTTCTGGGATTTCCGCGGACCAGGGACCGGACTTTGCGGGCGGGAGCCAATCACAAGCACTGGGGGGCGGGGTTTGCGGGCGGGAGCCAATCGCGTGGAAGGGGTGGGGTTTGCGGGCAGGAGCCCCGCAGGCCTTATACGGCCCGTGGGCTTGATGTTGCCCACCCCTGTTTTAACTAAAGATACCAGGAATTCACCTTAGGACCTTTTGTATGTCAAATACAATAATAAAAATAAATGCCACTTAGCACAGTCTGCCCCACCAATGAGGAAAAAAGTGTGCTGGTAATTATGATTACCTTATTTGGAACAAGCCAGGAAACTCAATTTTAAACTGTATTTTAAAATCATACCTTATTCTGAAATTGGTAACTATAGAAATTATGGTTAATTGGAAATTCTTGGTTGTTGGGTCATGCCAAGATCAAGCAAATAGGCTAAGTGTGTGGGGAAAGACTCATTAATATTTTGGACTGTTACGGTGAGATAAAATAATCCCAGTACGATTAATATCCCATTCTGAAATAATCGTCTAACCAAATTTGAATTGTGAAACTGGCTGTCTATTTGGGAGAAAAATGCAAAACAGATGGGTCAATTGTTCAAAATAACAATGTAAAAAATAATTATCTCTTTGGGCCTAGGATAATAGAAATGTGTGGCTTAATGCACTTTGTTCCTTCCGTATGTTCAGATGTTGCTTCTTTGACTGTGTGGGGGACACCTTTACCTTTACCTTTTACATGATTTTGAACCATAGGGTGATAACTTCACAAATCACTGCTTGTGCAACAGAACTGAAGTAGCACACACCAGCCTTATCCCAGCGCATATGTACACCTGTCTAAACCTTTGCATGCTGTGTAAATACTTTTGGTTGAACATGCTGATAGAAGTAACAGATAAGCTGGTCTGATCAAGATTCCTAATAGCAGTTCAGTTTATGCTGCTGAATGTTTTTCTGCACTCAGCACCCACAGATCCAGAAGGCATCTGGGTTTCCAGAGACATTCATGGACTAGGAATATGTGTGCGCCCATGTTCCCTCCCTACTTCAGTTTTATTTATTTTCAGGCGACTGCCTCGTAGGCGGGCAGTAATGTGCCTATTTTCCACTTTCTTATGCAGGGTAGTGGAAGCGTGAATTCAGATGGACAGCTCTTATGCTCGCTGGCTAAATAATACTGGATGTTGTCTTTCCTCCCAAAGATCCCTAAATGAGGCAGGGCAATTTCACGATAACATCCTTGGCTGGAAGCATCTGTCTGCTGAGAAATATGCCCACAAAAATAACTGGTGGAAGTAAGTAGAGTAGCAAAGTTGTGGTTAGGTAGTGTTTTATTTATACACACACAGAGAAAGACTTGAATTACATTTGGAAAAAGTGCAGAAGGAAGCAACCAAACTGATCAAGGGAATGGAGTATCTTTACAAGGAAAGGTTAAGAGCTTTGGGATTCTAGTTCAGAAGAAAAGAAACTGAGGGGAGACATGTTAAGGCGTATAAAATCCGGAAAGGGGGAGAGTTCCCCCGCCCCTCAAAATATTAGGAATAGGGTCTTCCAAGCTGGCTGGAAGAGTTAGGAGTGAAGAAAACACTTCACACAGCAGGGAATTGCCGATGGAATTCTTTATTGTGAGGCATAATCGTGTTGGCCACTACCTTGGATAGCTTTCAAGAGAGAATCATAGGACAGGTCTGTCAGGGGCATTATTCTTGAAAATTCATTTTCACCTCCAAGTTGTCTCAATGCCAATTACAGAGGGGACAATGGAAGGAAAAGGGAATGTTCCATCTGTTTGCGAGAACCCCAGAGGCATCTGTTTGGCAAGGAGAAACTGCTAGACCTGTGTTTCTCAACCTTGGTGGGTTTAAAATGTGTAGACTTCAACTCCCAGAATTCCCCAGCCAGCATGGGTGGCTGGGGAATTCTGGGAGTTGAAGTCCACACATCTTAAAGCCACCAAGGTTGAGAAACACTGCTAAAGACTAAGATAGATCTTGGCTTGATCCTATATGGCTATTCTTTCCAACTCTGATTTTATTTTGCATTTTAAGCATGCACGGTACCAAATTATCCATGTTATTGAAAATGATTTATGGTCCAGATCTGGATAGGGAGGAGCTCTTAGCAGTAAATTGATGGACACATGCAGTAACAGATAGTACATTTGAAGCAGTTTCATCTAAACAGCCAAATTACCTTCAACTCTGTCCCTAAGCTTCAGGATAAGTGTAAGGTACTTTCCACTTCTTCCTCTCCCTCTG
The DNA here is from genome assembly GCA_023362775.1 of Charina bottae. Lineage (NCBI taxonomy): Eukaryota > Metazoa > Chordata > Lepidosauria > Squamata > Charinaidae > Charina > Charina bottae. The sequence goes on along the minus strand of JALMGJ010000014.1, from coordinate 15,898,818 downwards.
CTTTAAGATAATGGAATGTGCAGGGGTTGGTATTTATAGAGCTTTTTTTTTAAGTACTATAAAACGAGAGAAAAGGGAAAACATGTTTTGTGCATCAAACAATTTTCGTTTTAAAGTATCACTTCCCCTCTTTGTTATTAACACAGAGAGAGAAAAAGCACATTCCTGGATGTCTGTTATTTTCTAGGCAACTTTATTTGCAGGACTTGTAAATAGTTTGTTACTGTTTCTACTTCAGGGATGTTTTCCAGCTTTCCTAGTTTGGATTTCCTAGTGGTCCCCTATCCAAGCAGGAGCCAGGCGCCATCCTGCTCAGCTTTCCAAAGCAGCCAGAATCGCCGAGGTGCCGCACCCCCCCCTCCTCCCCGGTCACGAAGAAGGAGAGATGCATTTGTAATTCTTCCATTTATGAGCCCCAAGCTGCAACTCCCCAGTTCGGCGCGTGCGCAGCAAAGGAACAGAACGCCGGGCAGGGCGAGGGCGGGCATGCGCATTCCCGCCCGGGAGGACCACGCCCCCTCTCTCCCCGGCTCCGAATGGCCTACGTGAGGAGCGTCAGGGAGGAAAGGCTCCAGCTGCGTGAGTGGGCGGGGCCTGTGCACCAGCTGGGGGGTAGGCTTCCACGGCGCCTGCGCAGCGGCTCGGCGGAGGCGGGGTCGCTGGGCTGTCGTTGGGGAGCGTACAGATACCCACTCGCGATCCCAGCCTCGCCGCTGCTGTGGTGATCGGGAGTTGCCTCCTTTCCTCCAGGCTGCCTCGGACGGAGCAGCTCCGCGCTCGCCGCCGTCCCGCGCCGCCGCCGCCATGTCGTCCCCTCAGGACTTGTCTCATCACAACAACAACAACAACCTGTCGCCCGAGGGGACGCCCACCGAGCCAGGCCTCAACAGTGAGTGGGCTGAGGGCAGGGGACGGCGGCGGCTCTCCCCTCCACCACCACCCGCGCGCCAAGCCGGGAGAGTTGGGGTCCCCCCAACTGGCGGTTAACCTCCCCCCTCGGGCCCGTTGCTTGGCCGGGATTGGCTGATCCCCTGGCCGCACGAGAGCCTTTGGGCCAATGGGAGAAAGGGTGGCAGGCGTGGGGGGAGGGTGCGAAGGGGTACCTGAGCGGATGGTGCAACTTTCCCAACCCGGAGTCTTCTGGAACCGTTGGACTACAATCCCCATAATGCCTAGGCGTCAGCATAGGGGTCGGTGGGGAAAGGAGGGCGATTGATTAGACTGTGTTGAGAACCAGTTTCTTTGGGCGGCTCCAGGTGGGGTAGATTTGCCCCCCCTTTTAATCCCTACAACAACCCTGGGAGGTCGGTTGAGCTGAAAGGGGGTGATTGGCGTGGAGTATCGGGTGACTTCTAGCCAGCTGGGGATGCGAGTCTGGATCATTTGCCCCTTGTACCTTTCACTGCACTGGTTCAAAAATGGGAGGGTGGGCAGATGCAGATGATAAGGAAGGGGATGAGGGGCCAGAGTCCCATTGAAACGAGAAGAGGGTCTGAAAGCGAATTTTCCCCAACCTGGAATCTCTAGCCTCTGGACATTGGTAGGGATATTGCACCAGCCATCATTTTCGGCCACCGTTGCCTCCTTATGGCTTCTCAGAGTGGCTGATACTTTTTTAAAAATAAAATCCTTTCTAGATTCAAAACATATTAGGTGTTTTATTGACTTCGCTTTTAAAAAGTCAGTGACTCCTTTTATTCTCCCTGAAAGCTATCAAGGGTGGTGTACTGCCCCTTTTAAGATAATAACTCTGAAACTTTTTAAAGCACTAGGCTAAGGGCATACAGGATCAGCCTTAAGTTTGTGTTGCATGCTGTTTTATTTGCTGTTCTTTCTTTTTGTTTGGAATAATTATGAATCCAGTTTTCTGAGGTTTGTTATTTCATGGTATTTGTCTTTTAGTGCTGATGCTTGAAGAAACTTGTTTTTCCTCTCCCCCCCCCCCTAACTTTTGCAATATGCCACAGGGAACTTAGTTATTGCACTGGATTAATTCTACTAGTCAGGTTGAAAAGTGGCTGCCCTTGTATGGTAGATTGCTGCCAGGTTAAAAGGAGACAAACATGCATGATTGCTGTGGAACAGTCATCCAAAAGGAGAGTCATTCCTTTTAATAGTGGGAAGTTTATGGATAGAGTTGATGAGGTGATGGCATGTGACTGGCCTCAGGGTATTATAAAGCAGAATGGAATGGAACTTTGTAAAAGAAGTACAAATTGGTGATACTTTTTTCCCCCCTTGGATAGAAGGAACTGGGAGCTTGAATCCAATTTCTATAACCTTTAAACATTAAACAATTAATTTTAAATTAAACAAATAATTAAACAATTAAACATTAAACAAGTTTAATGAAGGAAACTTGTATGAACTTCCTTAAAATAAGTAAATATATAAATGGGCTTTAGTTGCTGGGGTTGCAAAAAGAGTTTCACAAACAGATGTGAGGAGTAAATACACCTATAGTAAGTTATGGAATGAAAGAATTGTGAATGAATGTGTTTCAATAGAGTAACTTGTTTATTTATTTGCTAGTGATCTTAGATAGAAAAGAAGGAGCTACAGCTGATGGCCTGGGTAGGAGCTAGAGGGTGTGAGAATGTTTATTTAGCTGCCAAGTCCTGTGTGTACAGTATTACTTCCCTTGTATCCAGGTCAGTCAGCTCCTCTATTGTACACTTTTGTTCAAGTTGTGGAGGAGCACCAGATAGCTTCAGTTTGTAGTGTATGACTTTTAGATAACTCTAGTGTTTGTTGTTGTGGTGGTATGAGTTTTTGTTCTTTAACCAGCGTTCTCTGATTTTTGGGCAATGTTGTGTTAACACTGGTTAATGTTCTTTCTGAGTTGGATTGTGTTTGTGGCCTTGGCAATATGGTTTTTGTTAACTTGTTTTTAACCCTTGCACATCACCCAGAGCCACTTTGGGGAAATGGGCAGCCTTATAAATTGTTTAAATAAATAAATAACCCCATTCAAGTATTGTTAGGAAATACTTGAACTTGATGTAAATATTTCTTGACTTTCATTGTTGTACAAAATTCCATATGATTTTCTCAGCAACATATACTAGAAAGTAAACATACATAGTTCAGTGATTATTTGGGGGAAGTTGTTCCTCTTTTGCTGAGATAACAATATGAATAGGGGAGAGTAAAATATTGCACAGTATAGTTGAAGGGAAAAGGTTAAGAGTCTGTTATCTTTCTGTGTTCTTTTTCTTCAGTTAAGGCCTCTTGTTTTCATCTGTTAGTTCTTAGTCTGTTTATAGAAAATGCAGTTCCCTAATGGTTCCAAGGGAAATACATAGAAATCATTCATATACAGACAGGCCTTCTTAGTGGAAACTCCCACTATGTGGAATAGCCTCCCCATGGTGGTATGGATGGCCCCGACTTTGCTGGCATTTTGCTCTCAATTTACTTTATTCAGTTTTATGGGTACCTATCATGCTTTTATTGTTGACTTTTTTGAATATATTATTTTACTTTTGTGTACTTTTTTTTAATGTTTGCTTTGACCTTGTTGTATTCTGCCCAAAGTCTGCTATGAATGAGGCAGGTTACAAACATTGTTAAATAAATACAATACAGGACAGGACTGCTAGGAGATCCTTCAGTCTCATGGTTAGAATATACACACACATATAACGAGAGTGAGTGTGTATATTTACAGAGAGGTAAACCACACTGAAATACCTCTGTTAATCCAGCAGGGGTTTATTACATTACCTCTTTGTTAGAATTTTGTATGTGTATAACCTGCAAACATAGGAGCAAATAGCATCCACATGACAGTGAAACATATGGCTAAGTAGTTGTATAAATATCAGGAAGCAGTCACGAAATTACTGTGGAATTATTCGTACATATGATATATAAAATAGCTGTATATGCAGGCACAGGAGTGGGCAGAAGATACGCTTGGATTTACATGTAGATCTTTAGGTAATTTGTAGAAGATAGCATGCAAATGCAAGTAGATTAATAGGTACCACTTCTGTGGGAAGGTAACAGCGTCGCGCGTCATGCGGCCACATGACCGTGGAAGCGTCTTCGGACAACGCTGGCTCTTCGGCTAACAAACAGAGATGAGCACCGGCCCCTAGAGTCGGACACGACTGCACAAATGTGCAGGGGGAACCTTTACCTTTACCTTTTTAGAAGATAGGGGAGGATTTCTGACTGCCAGTTGCTTAGTAGTGACAAATCATTTCTTTCTTGCCCTAAACAATATTGCTGAAATGAAGAAAACTAGAGGTAATAAAGAACGGATTTTTATTTTGAAATATTTTTAGCTTTATTTTGCTGGTTACACAAGACAGATTTGGTGGGTCAGAATTCTTTTAATTCCAATGTATGTCTTTGGGGATTTTGCTATAATTATTGGATCTTTGGTTTTTAGTGTATTCTAAAACATGTTGATTCCCCCTACCCACGAAAAAAAAAAGTCAGGACATTCCTTGGCAAAGGTATTCTGCGGTAACTAAGTGAAAAAGAAATGGGGACAAATGAAAAACAAGTAAGTAGTATTGTTCTGCAAATTTAGGATTTGAATGGCCAGCGATCGGAAGGATCCTTGATATATGGATCATTCTCATACCAGAATCTCCGTTCTTTAGAAGTATCACATGTGAAAATGAACGGTGATTTCACTATTGTGGTCATACAAAATTGTTTTTATAATCTGTTTTTCTAAATACCAAGATTTAGAATGCTGAAGGAATGTCTTTACTTCCAGATGTTTAAGCCAAAAAGCTTATAGCATAATAGGCTTATTTATATATTACACAGTTGTCTTTACATCTGGACTCTGCATTTGTTATCTGCCAGCCATGTACAAACTAATAAGGAACTTACTATCTTCAAGTGAGTTGATTTTACAGTGGATTTACCATTTTATTTATTTGTTAAATTTATAATGTGGATTTTGTTTACAAGTTCAAAACAACATACATAGTAAAGGTAAAGGTTCCCCCGCACAGTCGTGTCCGACTCTAGGGTTCGGTGCTCATCTCCATTTGTTAGCCGAAGAGCCAGCATTGTCCGAAGACGCGTCTGTGGTCATGTGGCCGCATGACGCGCGCGGAACGCTGTTACCTTCCCACCTAAGTGGTACCTATTAATCTACTTGCATTTGCATGCTTTCAAATTGCTAGGTTGGCAAGAGCTGGGGCAAGTGCGGGAGCTCACTCCGTCACGCGGGGCTAGGGTCTCGAACCTCCAAACTTGTAACCCTCCGATCGACAAGCCTGGCGTCTTAACCGCTGAGCCATCGTGCCCCCTCATACATAGTGCTCCTCCTATTTACCCTTCCCTCCTTCTATTTCTCCCCACAACAACAACTCTATTAAGATAGGTTAGGCTGAGAGAGGGCCTGGCCCAAAGTCACTCATTGAGCTTCCATGGTTGAGGGTAGACTAGAACCTGGGTCTACCCCCTTAAGAACTGTACCACACTGGGTTTTGACTTGCCTAATGGTTACTAGTAACAGTTAACCCCCCGTTTTCAGCTGATTTGATCATATACGCAACCTAAGAATTCTATCCAAAGCATGGATATACAAGTTTGTCTTGACAGACTAATATTTGAGGGAGAGGGTCTTAGAATCCTCCCACCTGCTTTGATGGGTTATATTCCTTTTATTTTGCTGCTGTCTTGTTGCTGCTACTCTGTAGCTCTTAACATTTTGATTAGATGGTGATAATTTATTTTGTACAAAAGCCAGCAACTTAAAATACCCTACAAACATTAAATGTCCAGACAATGTGTTAAAAGAGATGTTGACGTAATGACATAAAAATAGTGGGAAATGATTTGTTCTAGCTGTTGTGATCTGGATTACCTATTTTGTTGGTGACTCCTCAATATTTCTTGCCATGCTCTAAAGGCAGTTGTATAGAACACTGCTAAGAATACAACTGGCCAGGAAAGCTTGCTAATAGTCATAATAAGTTTACTGTGTAGACCGTTAGTATGTTTGCAGTATAACAGAACATGCTTGACTTTACCATTCTTGAGCCAAAAGGGTGAGTGTGTCCTCATAGGGAGTCCTACAATATTAAATCTGCCTTCCACCAGAGCAAATGGAAAAACATTCAATCAAGAACTGTATTAAATAAATAAATATTGTGTAATATTTAGACAATTCCAAAGTGAAAGGATGTTTGACTGGCTGTGAATGCTGCTTGAGTCTCAAATTCCAGAGTAAAGCTATTAGGAACTGAATTCAGTTGATTTTGCCATTCTTGGCCAGGTCCCGCTGTTTAAGAAGAATTAAGGTACACATTTTGGAGACAGGCCATATGTCTGCAGTTTAACTAATGCGGTCTGCTTCTAGCCTAAATGGAATTTGACAGAAGTTATTAAGGTAGTCAGGCCCATTGGATGAAAGTTAAGTTTTAACCAAAAATTAAAATTTCCACCCAAGCCTAAGTCTCTACCTTAAGTAGATTAGCCTCCAGCTGAAGGATGGCATTTGGGGTACATTGGGATCTGAAGCACTGCTCTTAGAAATTTGGACTGAACAGATTATAGAGCATAGCTTTCCAAAATGTGTGTCGCAACACACTACTGTGTCGCCTGCTGTGTCCTGGTGTGTCGCAGCGCGGCGGCAGCAGTGATTGGCGGAGGTGCCGCTTCTTTTGGTTCCCCCATCAGCGCTTCCGGGTTTTTTGCGCGACAGACCAGGACACCGCAGGCCGCGCCGCCACCGCTGTTGGTGTGTGTCGCCAATGTGAAAAGTTTGGAAAGCTCTGTTATAGAGTATAACAGTTGGAGTATGGATTTAACTGGGCTCCCTATAGAAGCTGAGCCTTAGGTAATGTGATAGTAACTGACATGAAACTGCCTCCTCCTACATGGAAGAACCTTAAAATACCTGCAGCAGCTCTCTGTGCTGTCTGTACTGTATTTTCAACTTTTTATAGACCCTCTTCTCACCTGGGGCATGAGATAGTAACTCCAGATATTTAACCTGCTCAGTGGTATTCCCCTGGATGTTCCAATTTTTTGTTCCAGAGGTTTTGGAGGAAAAAAATACTTTTTTTTTCTAATGAGAAGATTATTATCAGTACAATGTTGAACTAGATTCCATAATGCTCTTCTGAGAGCAACCAGTATCTTTGGTAAGATCACAGCATCATCTTCATAAACTTACTGAACCTTTGCTGGCTCTCTTAGGGAGATGAGAGTCCAGTTCTTGCAAGACACTAAACTAGAGGTAGAAAAATAGAAGAGCTAATAAAAAGCCCCGTCAAATCATTTTCTGGTTCAGGTTACTATCTGTGAGATGCCCCAAAGGGTTGCATCTTACTTGCAGGCCTGTGTTCACCTGTAGCTTGTAAATTAGTAGTAGGCATTAATCTTTAAGATTGGAGGCTTAAAGCTTATCTCACAAGATTTTCTCTTGTGATAGAATCAAAGGCACACTTAAAATTTCAAATGCAACATGTAGTACTGCTTTAGGTTTGCTTGAGTATTTTTCAACCATATGTTGTAAGACCAAGGCTTGGTCTATAATAGAATATCCTGCCCCAAAGCCTGTTGCTCCTTGGGCAGAATATTCTGCTGCACCAGCCAATCCTGAAGTTTCATACACAAGTATTTGGCGTGTAGATTAATTATACTCAAGAGGCTTATAGGGCAGTAGTTAGCCAGATCAGGTCTACTGGTTTTCTTAAATATAGGAATGATCACTGCTAATACCCAGTTGCTGGGAATGAGGGCAATTGTTAATCATATATTTTCAACGTATGTGCTTTGTATTGCAACTTTTGAATTTTCTATAGAGAGATAATTTCTAAATAAAGGAAATGAAAGAAGATAAATTTAGTTATTTTTAAACAGTATTTATCACGATTTCTTATCTAGAATTCCAGAAATAACAGTTCTAGTCACTTTACAGAACTAAAACACTTTCTTAATGTCTAGTTTCTTTAATATGTTATTTTTAAAACCTATTTCTAAATTTTGAATCAGACAGGTAGAAAGTTGTTTGCATGTAGACTTTGCAGGAATAGTTCAAAATAGTTTGGGGATAAATAGAGTATTATTTGCTTTCTTTCCAGTTATCAAAATTTGGTATGACTGTCTATTTCTGCAAGTAAGTGATAAATGCTCTCTTTGGATTTGGTTCACAGTTTCTGATGAGTTATCTGACTGTTCAATAGGTTCCTGGGTAGAACTGCAGATGAATGGGAATGGCAATGACAACGATAACAGCAATGTAAAAAATGGGGGTCTAGAACACGTTCCTTCTTCGTCTTCTATCCACAATGGAGATATGGAGAAGATACTTCTCGATGCCCAGCATGAGTCTGGACAAAGCAGTTCAAGAGGTAGTTCTCATTGTGACAGGTAAGCAGGTTTTTTTTTACATTTTTAAAATACTTTGGAATGAGTTATTTTTTGCAACTGTTATAACTGTCATTTCATTTCCTGAAATGCAGATTTAGCTGGACTTACAAGAGTTGGACATGACTAAACGACTGAACAACAACAAAAATGCCTCATATTAAGCCGGGGTCCATATTAATAAAGCGGTTGCTGAATAAAATAATATGTAAATTGTCTCATTGCTTTTTAAGGACTTTCAGCTTTTTTCAGTTTTATTAAATTTTCTTGTATTGTATAAGGGAGGCCTTGAAGGAAATTCTGAAGGACTGGAAAAATCTCATGCAGTTGGGTGTCTGCTGTGTATATTCAGTTTTTTTAAAAAGAAAAAACAACCTACTATTTATTTTTGATGAGCCTTTTGCTGTAGATACTTGCTATTTATAGAACACCATGTATTTGGATGGGGCAGAAACCAGTTTCTTTACTAAAAACAATTATGTGGGCAAGAATCCATAGTGGTGAATTCATTTTGCTATCTTTTATTGTAGTGGTGATAAGCTAAACAGGACACTAAAACTACAGAATTAAAAAGTCAGCCCTTCATCAGTACGCTAGGTCTTTGATGTGTTATATTACATCTGTGCCCTCGGATTGTCTGCTTCTGTTAAAGATAATTGTCTTCGTTGCTTAAAAGCTTGAAGCCTCTTTCAGTAAGATGCTACTTGTGATCTTGTTTCAATGTGTTGTGAAGCAAACATTCACCAGATCACCGAAATTGCATCTATTAGAAATTCATGCTATGTCGTCATGTACTTATTTTATGTAAGAAATTCTCTACTTATTATTGGTAGTCACAAAGGTAATGAAGGTAATAAAAGCAACACTTTGGTTTTTCAAGTATTATAAAAACATACTTCCTTTTTTCCAATAATCAGATTGTAGAAATAGAAGAGTGTTCTGCAAGAGATTGTTCATCTCTTAATACCGGTTATGGAGATCGCAGGTGAGGAAGGAGGGGGCGCGTTCCAGGGGGGAAAACGCGTTCTCAGTGTGGAGGGCCTTGGGCGCCCAGCCAAGAGGGTCAGGCCGGATCCGCCTTAGAAGTTTCAGGAGTTTTTCCCTTAGAGCCTGTTGAATTAGCTCAGATTGGCAAGATTTTCTGCATGCACTGGAAACAATAAAGAACTAGAGCTTCATCTCGAACTCAGCGTGGTTTCTTTGCCTAAACCCTGACAATATCATGTATTTGATTAATTCTCTTAACCAGATTAAAGATGTCTTAAACTATCAGTTTCAGCCTGGTGCTGGTATGTTGCTTATCATGGAAGAGAGCTGGTTTAGGAGTTAGACACTGAATGATTTAGTGATGTGGAGGTGAGTGTGACTGTATTTCCTCCCAGGAAATAGCAGAGGAGGAGCTCAACTCCTATTAAGAGGAATTCCTTATTAAAGGAAGGAGCAAGGGAAAGGCACATAAGCAGAGACAAGAAAAGTTTTCCAGCCAACAAATGTGAAAGTTTATTATCAAATAGTCAAGATAAACAACCTGAAGCTAAATCAGGCCATTACCCAAACAAGAAGCAAATTGAATCTCCTGCCCAAAAGAGAATTGCTTCTTAATGCAGAGTAGACAGGAAAAAAAGACTTGGGAAATGTGAACGCTAATTATTTTAAATAGAACTCGCATTTAATACCCAGTAGTAGTTAGAATTTTTTTTTCATAATGGCTTCTTAGCTTTTCTGCAATAAATTACTGATCAGAAATTCCTGGATATTTGTGTGCCTGGTTAAGTCATTTCAAACCAACTTGCCAAGGACAGTCTATCAGCAAATGACTTTTTCTTTTTTTTGCTGCTGCTATCAACTTTGAACATAAACTTTAACTGCTTTTGCATTCCACCGAGGACGCACCAGATAAAAATTGTTTGAATTGTAGTTTCTAATTTAGAGGAGTCCAGCATATCTGCAACCAACATATTACAATTATTTTTTCAAACTGCAGATATATCAGTATTGGCTTCTTCCTCAATGGAATTTATATAAAGTAGGTTCACATGAATTTATTCAATTTAGGCCCTGTCTTTTTGCTCAGAAGAGAATTAAGGTTGCTCTTTGTTCATCGGGGTTCTCTTAACACCAGTGTTCCCCCTGGATAGACAAGCACTACCTGTGAAGGGACAGGTCCATGATTTGGAGGTCCTTCTTGATTCCTGCTCAAGCAGCAGGTAGAAGCTGCTTCAGGTGGGGCACTAATTGCAATCTTACCTGCTGCAGGAGAACCTGGCTACAATACCTCTTGCCCTCATTACCACTTGGTGAGATTAGCACAATGTATTTTGCAAGGGGATGACTTTAAAGACTACTTGGAAACTACAACTGGTCTGGAACACAGCAGCCTACATGTTAACTGACACCCATCACTGGGGGTCTATAACTTTAATTCTCCAGGCCCTGCACTGGGTATAAGTTGGTTTCCAAGTGCAATTTAAAGTGTTAGTTTTAACTTCTAAAATCCTTTATGGCTTGACACCAGGTACTTGCAGGACTGCCTACTCTAACTTGAATCAGTCCAACCTACTAGATCTCTTAGTGAGAAATTCCTTGTAGTCGCACACTTCTGACAGGTAAGGGGAACCAAAAGTAGGAATAGTCTCCTAGTGGAGATCAGGCTGGCCCTTTCCTCGATAGCTTTCAGGAAGAATCTGAGCTCTTCTGCAGAGTGTTCTAATTATGCTTGGTATTGCACCATCTTTTTTATTTATATTGCCTTGATTTTATTTCTGTTATGTCTAAGAGTTTTATGATTTAGTGATTAAGTTGCAATTTTAAAATACTGTAGATCAATCAGTGTTTCTCAATCTTGGCAACTTTAAGATGTATGGACCAACTGCCAGAATTCCCCAGCCAGCCATGCTGGCTAGAGAATTCTGGGAGTTGAAGTCCACACATCTTAAAGTTGCCAAGGTCGAGAAACACTGCTGTAGATGTTTTATTGTATGAGCCACTGAGAATTGTCAGATTTTGATAGCATATAAGAGCATTAAATAAATCTTTAACAATAAGTGCAAGGTGTGATGGAATGTGTCCCTGGAGGGTGGGTGTGATGTGGTGGGTTTCGGTGCTGCCGCTGGTTCTCAGGGAGTAGGGAGCGCATTTCAAGGAGATAAGAGGACTCACAGCCCGGAGAGCGATACTGGGAAAACAAAGAGGTTCAGGGTAGTCCCGCCCTAGAGTCTCCCAGGTTATTTCCCCTTAGGTCAGTTAGAGTAGCTTTAGTCTGGCAAGATTCTGTCTGTATGGTGAGAGCAAATGAAGAACTGGAGTTTTGTATGCACTGACTCATCGTCGTTCTTGAGCTGGCCCTGACAAAGTGGAAATTTAATAACAATGCTTTCTAATCACATTTTATAGAAATAATAACACTGACAATATCTTTCTTTTCCGTAGTCCTTCTCCTCAAGAAGATGGACAGATAATGTTTGATGTGGAAATGCATACAAGTAAAGACAATAGTTCTCAGGTATTTTCCTCCTATAATTCTGTTTGAGAAGGATTACAGGTAGTCCTCACTTAACGACCACAATTGGGACTGGCATTTTGGTTGCTAAGCGAAATGGTCATTAAGCGAATCCAACCCAATTTTACGACCTTTTTGCGGTGGTTGTTAAGCAAATCATGGCGTTAAGCAAACCATGCGGTTATTAAGCGAATCACACAGTTCCCCATTGATTTTGCTTGTCAGAAGCCAGCCAGGAAGGCCAAAAATGGCAATCACGTGACCACATGATGCTGCAACGATCATAAATGAGAACCGGTTGCCAAGCGTCCAAATTGTGATCACGTGACCACAGGGAAGCTGTGACGGTTTTAAGTGTGAAGACCGGTTGTAAGTCGTTTTTTTCAGCACCATCGTAAGTCCAAACCATCACTAAACAAATGGTTGTTAAGCAAGGACTACCTGTAATGTGGCACAATTTTAAAACTGTATTCCAGCAGTGACTTTTTATTCACTGTCTGATCCTGAAAAACAATATAATCTCATTCCTGTATTTTCTTTCTTTTTTTTTTTTTTTGGTCGGGGACGTACTCTTTATTTAAGATGAAGCTTTTGTGCTCTTAACAGATATTTTAACTTCTGTTGTTATAAAATGACAAGAAGTCTTTGCTAACATATTTGTATACCGTTGTGCCTCCCAAAAAAGTTGTCTGGCAGCAGCTGGCCTTTTCAAACAGCTTCAGACATACGTTAACCCTTGTGGTAGGATAACTGAAGTTTTGAAGAAAAATATTACGTTTGTGGATTATGATGACAGAACATTAATTCTAATTAAGGATGTTAATCTCACCCATAAACATTTTAAGTCATATTTTTTGGAAATCGTCCTGTAGTAAATTGCTAGAAACCTATCCATGTAGTTGTTTAATCTCATGGAGACTTAATCATTGCAATTATACTTAACTGCTATCTAGGATTTCGGGATCTTCAGGGTGTTGGTTCATTGTAAACTGATTCATATAAGTCTGAGCAATAGAAACAGAGCTTTCCAAACTTTTCATGTTGGTGACACACTTTTTAGACATGTATCATTTCGTGACACACTCTTACAGCAGGGCATCATTTCGTGACACACTCTTACAGCAGGGTGCGAGGCAGGCACTAGGACCTGTGCAGAATCCTGGCAGGGCAGGTTTGGAGGCAGCAAGGCAGGCACTAGAACCTGCGTGGAAACCAGGAGGCAGCAGCAGCCGCGACACACCCAGACACTGCAGCCGACACACTAACGTGTCCCGACACACAGTTTGGAAAGCTCTGAATAGAAATATGATTAAACATAGGAAGAGAAGATGACCAGGCAAAGGGATGAGTTATCTTTAGACAAATATATAACAAATAGGTTTCTGTCATTTGTTCATTTCAGTTTCTGTCAGTTTGTGTTATTTTCCCAGCTGTGTTTTGAGTCCTTCCATAATTTCAGACCAACTTGATGTCTCATGTTTATTCTTTGTATTATGATAATTACTTTTTAAAATAAAAGAATATGTTAGGTATAGCCCTGCTGTGGGCTATGTAAGCAAAGCACAGTTTCTTATAAATAGTGTGAAACTGTTTCAAATTAAGTCTCTCTTAGTTGTCTTTCCTGAACTGAATTTTTATAAGACTGTCAGAATTGCCTGCATAGTCTGCTTATCCCCTAATCAGTGCTCTGCAGTAAATACCAAGAGGAGCAATTGCACTGAATGAATTACAGAATCTATCCATTATGTATTTTCAGTCGGAAGAGGAAACGGTAGAAGGCGAAAAGGAAATGGATGTATTGAAGAAAAGTGCTGACTGGGTATCAGATTGGTCAAGTAGACCTGAAAACATTCCTCCCAAGTAAGTTGAAATCCTTTCTAATAAATGCACTTTAGGAAAAATTAAATCAAATTCTAAGTTTCATGTTTGTAATAGTATAAACTTCTATCACAACTTCCTTCAACCCATCCTTATTAGAGTGCTCATATTGCAGAGTAGCTACTCATAGGAGTCAAAGAAAGCCACATCCCTTTATGGCACTTCTAGGTAAGGAAGGAAGATAGAAATTAGGTTGAAAACTCTTTTTACTCTTTCCCTTGCTTTGCATCAGCCTCAGAGTCCCTGTTAAGACATGCTCAAAATTGAAAATGTGTTTCCCTATCACACCATAGTGCTCCAGAGGTTTCTGCCAAATAATTTCAGGTTGACAGTAGTTTGGTGAAAACAAAACCCAGAATGTTTCTGTTCCATGTTTTAGCCAAACCCAAAGAGATTTTGGAGTTATTTTTGAGTGATTTGTGACATAATCTTTGCATAATTCTTCTCATTGCTCTGGCCTTCCTTGCCCAAGGTCAAGTATACCAGAGCCACGAAAGGTTGCTCACTGCTGCGTTCCAGAGAGTTATCCATCAGTTTGCTTAGGTTTTGTCGCCTTGCTTGTTAACACAAGTAGTGCTGTGTTTGGTTTCTAGAGATGAGTGAAACTTATCAGGGGCTCTTCTTGATATAAATTGCCTACAACCTTCATAAGAATGAAAGGGGGTGCTTTGTTCATTATCAGCATGAGAAAGTAAGACTTTCTGCTCCTGTGGACCTCTGCATCCTGATTTCATCACATATTCACAATGGGAGCAAAATTGTTCCATGTTTGAAAATATCATTGAAGAAGTAATTTAGCAAGACTTAGTAGTTCCATTGTGGCTCACTAATTTGAACTAGTTTAGTTCCTCATTTCTGTTAAGACTGATCTAATGTTTATTGGATGCCCAAGAATGTTGTGCTGTTTTAGGATCCTTAAATGTGAGGAGACGTTCATAACAAAGGTAAAAGTAAGGTCTGACATGCAGTATTCTTGTTATGAAGATGGGATGTTCTCCTGTTAGACTTCTTTCGTCAGCCACTGTTCCATGTTTTCATATCTGTTAAAAGGGCTTTCCATTGATAGCTCTTAACTCTTGGTTTATTGTTCTTTTCAAGTACCCACATTCAATATATTCTATACAAAACCATCCTCTTCCTCCTCCTCCCAGGGAGTTTCACTTCAGACATCCTAAGCGAGCAGTGTCTTTAAGTATGAGAAAGAGTGGAGCCATGAAGAAAGGTGGCATTTTCTCAGCTGAATTTCTTAAGGTTTTCATTCCGTCTCTGTTCATATCTCATGTTTTGGCTTTGGGACTAGGGTAAGTATGAATACATATATCGAGTGATCAGAATGATGTAGGGTTATTTTCAGCAGTTCTTAAAGCTTTGAATTCCGGAATTGTTCCCAGCAACTTCCAAGAAAAACACTAGTGGGAATTCCAGTGTTTTTGGAAAGGGAACAGAAATAAATTTATACACGGCTAGAAAAAAGTTATATAGCACAGTTAGTACTGGACCGTTTAGAATGAGAGGGGTGTTATAAAATGATGGGGAGAAAAGCCCTAAAACATTTTCCCCATCATTCTACTGTAGTTGGAAAATAAACCCCTGCTGTTGCTTTTCTGAAATAGTAACCACAGCTCTTTCTGGGTTTCTTCGGAGCTCTGCGAGCATGTTCTTTTTCAGTAACAACTGATCTTGAGTAGGAAGTGCTATGTTAGCAACAGAATGCAGAATAAACTGCAAGAAGGGTTTGGTTAAAGGATGGTTATACATTATGGGTGTTAGGACAGCTTTTCCTAATACCCAGTTTGAGTTACCCTGATCAAAAAAATGTTTTGGGACTTTTTGGTGGTGATGAATGGGGGATGCATTAGCGAAGATACATCAAGCTCTGCTTACCTGCCACTTATATCTTATAATATTCCATCTTGAGGGATCGTTTTTTTCTTTGGGCTTTCATTAAGGGGCTAACGTAGGAATAAGTAGTAGTAACAATTATAAATGTGTTTGCCACTTTGGTCATCTTGTATCCATCACTGATAAGCAACAAGCAGAATCCCTAAGCTCTCTTAAGGAACAGTTGTCAGTTTTCAGTATGTTTTAAAAATCTATAGATGTAATTTTCATGTTTCCTAATAACATTATTATGATTACTTTCCCTTAAAAGCCTAATTTGAATGGTCCCAGCAATGCCTTTATGTAGTTTCTGTCTGGGAAGGAAATTATAAGTGAGGCATGGTACTTGTGGGATCTACTTTGTTATGTCTTGTTTTAACTGGAATCTTGAGATCCATGCAAAAAAGCATAAGAGTTAATGACTCTTTAGCTCTGGAGTTAGTTTTGCATATCAAAACCAAGGAGCTTATAGTATTTCCATGCAATTTGATCTGTTATATTAACAACAATCTGTCAATGGTTGTATGCTCTAGAGAATTGAACATATTTGATATTTTCCAGATTTAATAAATATAAATAAATAAGCAAACAAAATACTTCATGAATGCAGGAGAAAAGTGTGCACAGTACCATGTGCTTTTCCCAATACCAGCTACCTACTTCTAATTAAAGAATTGGGAGTAAGAGACCCCTGCCTGCCTATTGAAAATAACCCAGGCATATGGTAGAGCCATCTCTACTTTCTTTGCCTACTGCTTCTGCAGATGCTAATGATAATTTTCTTCATGATCCACATGTTTGCATGCCTTGTGAAAAATTGCATGAAGAAGTACCTGATAACAATGTTCTCTTATTATGTTTTGATTTCCTTTGATGGGTGTTAGAATTGCAGCATATATCGGAAGAATAAAGTAAGCTGAAAAGTTCTTTGGGGCAGGGAGCACATATAAGTACCAATGTGCTTTGCTTTGCATTTCATTACAGTATCTACATTGGAAAGCGACTGACCACACCTTCCGCTAGCACTTACTGAAAGAAGCGGTGCACAAATCCTGGAAATCCTTGTGATGATCTGTGAAGGAATTAATGTCATACTAGTACCGTTGGAACTTGAGACAATTCTAAGCATGACCTTCCTCCCCTTCCCCAGCCTTCACCTTGTTTTTACAGATCCAGGTTCCACTAACTCTTGGAATTCAGTATTGTGTTGGAACTCTGTGAAGGTGTTTCACTAGTTATCTTTCCCCGACCACCTTCCGTATCCTGCAGGACACATCAGAGTTGCCTAACAGAGTTTACAGTTGCCTATATGTCACAAGGGCTTCTTTCAGTGCAAAATGCCACCAGCAAATTGTAATTGTTATCAGTGATGCCTCTGCCATCTCTCTACTACAATAGCAAATAATCTGCCCAGTGCGTAAATGAAATGTTCAGTATAACAACCCCCATATTTAAAAGAGACTGAGAATTAACAGAAGCTGCTTGTAAAACAAACTAAAAATAATTGGTAGGTTTGTTTTCTTCCTGCAATTTATTTTGCAGCTGTCTTGAGTTTTTAATTTTTTTTAATTTTGGGGGGGCAAAAACTTCACAGACATGAAAAAGAATTAGAATTTGATTCCTCAGCAAGTTTGAATACCAAGTAACTATCATTATTTTGTGTTTCCATGAAGTAGTGAATTTTATTTCTGATAGCAAAACTTGACCAGCATCTAGGTTTTTAAAAACTATTTCATTATTTGCTTGTGGAGAAACTTCTAGTATTCTTTAGCATTTTATTTAGTGGAAGTCTTCCTTTCAGAGTAGTTTGACTTGAAGTATTTTTGAAGTATTTAGACTCTGTATAAAAGGAGATGCCTATATTCTAAAGCCACTTGCAATTTACAACGATAATTAGTTGCTTCAATAGATGCTTGAGACTTCCTACTGGGGAACTGTCTTGCAGTTCTGTTTTTAAAAAAAGGAAAAAATAACCCACAACATTTTGAGCTATCTTCTGTGGTTGAGTTCCATTTCTTCCATCTTCATGGTTTGAATCTGTCATTGCAATTTCTGAAATCCTAAGGATTTTGGTATCAGATCAAATCTTTATTACAGTCATAGACCAGCATAAAGGATTTTGGTAATAACTTAGAAATCTCACTAATGGGAATACTTTGCATTGTTTTTCTTCAGATACACTTTTTCCCAAACTGTGAAGGTTACTTTAAATTTTTAAAGTTTATACAGACCAATATTCTTAAATAGATATATGTTTAAACCTATAGCATGATTTTGAAAGCTCTCCTTCAAATTGAGCTCTCTCCTGCATTTCATGGATATGCCCCTGTAGTTTGCTTGGTAGCAGTATAGAAATAGCTTGCTATTGCCTTCCTCCAGAATGTGTTTTTGACTTCCCCATTTAGTTGACAGCTCTTTGTGGTTCTCCCATCCAAGTACTAACCATGCCCAGTGTTGCCTTAGTGTTTGACCCCAGACTAGGTTATCCAGGTGCTATTGTCTGTGTCTGTATACTTGTTTGTGGCACCTGCTGAGATACTTGCCTGCTCATGCACGTTAATCATAGCAGGAGGGAGCACCTGGCTGACGGCCTGGGCTTGAAAGGTAAGCAAGGTTGGGTCTGATGAGTATCTGGATGGGAAACCACCTAGCAATACAAGGATTGCAGAGTCAATAAAAACTGGAAGAAGCCACTGACAGGCTAATTCCATATAGTTGCCAAGAAAGTTACAGGGGCCTGTTCAGGAAGTCCATCAGCCAGCAAGCTTAATTTGAGGAAGGCTTCACATGCTACATATTGAGGTAAGCATGGCTGATCTTAAAACTAGCAGAAATCAGTAGATTCTTCAATAGAATGTATTAGACTGACAATAAAGCATATACAAAATCTTAAGAGGTGATAGACCTTCAAAAACTTAATAGTGCAAGAATGTTAGCTAGTACCACTGAAATAAGTGAAATGTGTGAAGTGGAGAGGATTTTCATGATACCCATTCCTAAAATATTTTTGTTTCAGCCTTTGATTCTCTGTAACTTACTGGAGATCTCTCTTTTTTTTCCCCCTTCCATACAGTAAGTTATGCATATTCTTGATAACCTGTGAGGTTTTTTTTTTGCCCTTTCAGCTTTGAATAATAGCACTTGTGTTACTTGCAACTATGTATTTATTTCCTGTGTGGATATTGGAATAATTTTGAGGTGATTCAATAGAATAAGGATTGTTTAAAACAACAATTAAAAAACCAAGCATGAGTTGAGTTAGAAGTCCCAACAGTACTTTTCAACACCAATTATTTTATTGCATTTTGTGACAGTTGGAACATGACATCTGTATGAAATTTGGACCACGTTTGTTAAAAGGCAAAAAAAAAATGCTTCAGTCCTGTCCAAAGTACATTATAATTAATCTGCAGAATGCGCTTTGATAAGCTGGAAAGCCTATATGCTTGTGAATCAACACCTTCAGTAATACTTTTCAGGCATCTGTGAGATTAAAACTGATGGAAAAACATCATTGGCATTTCTGTACCTGATCACTGTTGAACTTGCTGCCATGCAGTGGTCTGAAGCAGTATTTATTAATAACTGAGTAGAAGCTTGAAGTATCCTAACTTTTTATATTACAAAATGGACCAGATTGTTATAATTTGAAAGAGATATCAGTTGTAAAGCTTTGTTAAATTAAACTTCGTTAAGTAGCTTTATACTTGTTTACAGTTTGAGGGGAAACACAGGCCTCATTTTTCAAATGATAAATGAAAAATGGGATGCGACATTTGTACATAGGATCAAGCAGAAATGCATAAGCTCGCACATAAAAAAATGCAGAAGGCTGAACTGCAACACTAAACAAAGCAAACAAATTCAATGACTTACTATTTTTAAAAAGTGAAAACCGAAAATTATGAGAGAAATCGCTTTTTATTGGAGTTAAATGAGCCAAAGTGATTATGCATTCTTCATCTTTAGTTAGCACTTTGTAACATGATAATATACAGTTTACAGTACATGTATAAGGTGTAGCTATAAAATTTTGTGCCATTAAAGCTGTCACAAAACTGAATTTTCTGCTGGTTGCTTCTTGTCAGTGTTTTACACAATATATTTAGATGATTGATTTCTGTGGCTGCCATGAAACATTGTCAGGATTTCTTCATAAGGACCATATTTAGATATACATACTAAGTTTTTTGTTAAGAGCACTAACTCTTAACATTTTTGTAACTGCACAGAACACACGTTTGTTACAAATACATAGCACAAACTTATAGAAACTTGAAATTGGTTGTTAAATGTCTCATGTAACTGCAAATGCAAGTTTGTTGTTCCTAAGATACAAAACAAGCTTACTCTATTGAGTTAAACATTACACAAGCTAGTATTTCACCACCATCCACTTGGAACCAAATCATATTAGATGTCCTGTCCTTGTATTGTTTTATTCACTTGGCAAGGACACTGTCAAATCTCCAAACTACATGTGTAGTTTTAAGACTATGTTATGTGTAGGCTGGGATTCAAAGATCTGTTAGTTGCTTGAAGATTATTGTGTTCCCAATTTGATGTTTTCTTGGATTACCTAATCCCTACATCATGTTGCAGACTGTACTTGGGTTAGCTTCACTTTCAAGGATGGTGTAGGTGAGTCTCCTATTTGAAAAACATGCTCCCAATCTTCCCACCTTCTATAACTAGAAAATCCCTGGCAAGGAAGTCCTTGGTTGCAGGTGAATGGCATACCATCATGGGTGGAACTTTTAGAGAATGGCTGTAGCAGAAGAACAAGGGCAGGCTGGGTTATAGGAATGTGTGTTCCTTCGCATATAGGCTGGCCTTGGAAAGGGGGGACATATTCATAAGAGTTTCTCTTGCAGATTTTAATCTCCAAATGGATTTATGGAGCCAAAAGCTCTTTGGGGCTTTAAAGGTAAGAACCAACACCTATGATTAGACCTAGAAAAGGCAGCTAATAAAATAATTGTAAAATTAATATGTCTGAACTGGGATATATGCTTGGCCTTTAGTTTAATTAATGGAACCATATGGAAGCAAAATGCAGCCTGGAATGTGGTAGTGTATAAGGGAGGAAAAATCTCAAATAAGCAATATCTCTGTGCAAAGGGGCATGGTGGCTCAGCGGGTAAGATGCCAGGCTTGTTGATCGGAAGATCGCAAGTTCAGAGGTTCGAATCCCTAGCCCTGCGTGACAGAGTGAGCTCCCGCACTAGCCCCAGCTCTTGCCAACCTAGCAATTCAAAAGCATGCAAATGCAAGTAGATGAATAGGTACCACTTCGGTGGGTAGGTAACAGCGTTCTGCGTGCATCATGCCGGCCACATGACCGTGGAAGCGTCTTCAGACAACGCTGGCTCTTCGGCTAACAAACGGAGGTGAGCACCAGCCCCTGGAGTCGGACACGACTGCACAAATGTGCGGGGGGAACCTTTACCTTTTTTTTACCTGTGCAAAGTGGAGTTATCGTTTTAAGGAGTGGCTGTTCAATAATAATTAGGAACACTACTAATAGAAAATGTTCTTATACAAGACCTTGATAGAATATTCATACCAAGGAAGCTAACAATCTGGTGAATGATACCACCATATTATTCCTCTACAGGGCAAGATATTAAGTCTAACAAAGCAGCAGACTATAGAAGTCTCCCTTGAGATAGATATGTATCTTAGTATTTGCAAAGTACGATGGATGCAAGTATGTCTTAAAACTACCCCCAAAATCTGTTCTTCATTTCAGTGAACATCCTGCAGTACATAATTTTGAAGTTTGTATATGACATCCTAGTTTTATGCAATTTCGACCAAATACAGGTTGGTTGTATGTGGCAGAATATAACCAGATTTGATTTTGATTTTTTGTTTGTTTTTGCTTAATTTATTGAACTGTAGTTAACAAATATTGTCAAGTAACTAAGTGACACAAATCCATGATAATTTTCACTAGCCATGTGTTCCTTAGATGCATTTAAAGCTTTTGATCCTCTGGAACCACAGTTTTTAAAAGTATTAAATTTAAATTTGAAACTGGCTTTTGCATTTATGGACCAACTAAAACTCAGATAAGATTCAATAGTTTTGACTCAGATTCTATTATGACTTTAAGAAGTTCTAAGCAAGGCTGCCCTTTATAACCTCTATTAGTCAACTTAGCTAAATAAGCAATAATGAAAGCACTTTGATCCAGTTATCAGATGTATGGGATAAAACTGGGCAATAAGATACCTTTCAAATGTATTGGCAGATGATATGGTTCTGACTCTCTGGAATGCCTCACATTCAGCTAACTGTGTCAAGGAATTGCAGGAATTCACAGAGGTATCAGGACTATCAGTTAATTTCCACGAATCACATTTGATGCTTTTTCATATCCCCACACCCAACATTCAAAAGGAAATTTCTATAGATTTAGAAATTGCAAATCCTTAATCTTTAAAATATTTAAGGATCACTATTACAAAAAATATTAAGAATAATTTTATCAATAATTATATACCAACAGGGAAGAAATTAAACAGGGAAATGAAAAGCTGGGCTAAAAAATATTTCAAGTCTGTAGGGTGAATTCCATAGGAGCAACTCATGTAAACTCCATAACATCGTTGCATGTAAAAGACTTCAACTGGCTGGCCACATCTTCCGCATGGAGAACAATCAAATTCCTAAAGTGGCAATGAGTTGGATCCCTCCTAAAGTTAAACGGCAACGAGGACGCCCTCGAATAACATGGCGAAGAACGCTGATAGAAGACCTGAAGGCATTGCATATCACATGGAAAGATGCCAAAACAATCGTCTAAGACCGAAAGCTGGAAAACCCTTACTGCCTGATATGCTACATAGCATAGACCCGGGGGGGGGGGGGGGGGAGGGAGGGAGGGAGGGTGGGTGAATTGCAGTGGTTATAATGAAAATCATTGTAAGGCTCAATTTTCTATTTCAATGCATCCCAGTGGAAATTCCAGAATGGGTTTTAAGATTTTATTTATTTAAAAGATTTATACGGTTGCCCATCTTATAGCACATAACTCTGGGCAACTAACAATAATGATAAAATCACAAACAAGAAAAAAAAGATAATCCAGGTGCCCAGTCCACCATCCTCATCCATCCGTCTATGAAAACCTTGGGCTCCAACTTTGCTATCCCAGTGCCTGGAGGAAAAACCAGCTTTTTATGGCCAAAATAAGAGAAGCTTTTGCTTTCATGCAAAAAAGATTGAGAATTAATAGTACAAATGTACAAAGTTTGTGTATAATACACCGATTTCTAGAGGTTTGATAATCATAGAGTGCTTTCCTTTTCATCAGTTATTTAGACAGCAGTTGCTAAAGTCAAAGGGCAGAATACTAAAAAATTTCTTTATTTGGCAAATTTCATTAGTTTCCTTCTCTCTTTGCACTTACCAATACTTAAAGCAGTGTTTCTCAAACTTAGCAACTTTAAGACGTGTGGACTTCAACTCCCAGAACTCCCCAGCCAGCATATGGGGAAACCCTGACTTAGAGATACCCTTGTTTCTGGCTTCACCTTTAAGGGACATACAGACCTCTTCAAGAAATGTGCTAAACGTGGAGGCACAAAGGCAGTCTGTCTAACCATAATTTCTGTTGGCAGTGTCACTCAAGGATTGATGCTTCCCAACATCTAAGTCTTGGATTCTAGGGCCTGAAGTAACACACTATAATTGTTAACCGTGTGATATGATTGACCAGACTTTTTTATTTTTCTTGAAAGTTATCTCATAAATAACTCCTAAAATTTGACTTTTTTTAAAAAAAGAGACTAATTTGGATATTAACAAATACCATATCAACTATACATTTCTGCTAATTAGGTATAGATTAATCCCTCCCAGTTTTGTAGTCATATATGAAAGGTCCATAATTCTTGATGTTTTGATACATTGCAAATACTGAAAATACAGCCAAGAAGAATGTAAGAATCCCTTAAACACCAGTCTGGTCTAAAGTCACAGTGGATGTCAGTCCTCAAATGTAGGACAATGTTCCAACTCTTAAATTTTATTAAGTTTTACAATACATAATAAAATTTAAAGTAGAAAAAGAAATAGAAACAGAAATACAAAATAAGAAAAAGATAAAGAAAAAGTGAAGTCAAGAAATAATAAGCAAAGAAAATATAGAAAATAGATGTCCTCCAATCTATCTTTGAACTTAAAGTACAACAATTGATTTTAAATGTTAGTACTTCATACAGTATACAGGAACTTTTCTTTGTCATATGCCTTTTGATTTCTTTAATCCAATCTTCTAACCTTCATCTTACTGTCTCCCAATAATCCATCTTTGGCTTCCACTCCTTGAAGTAGTAGTTAAATGTTGAATGTTCATTACTACATATTTATATCTTCAATAAAGACCAATTAGTATAACAAATAAAAGCCTTATTTACTTCTAATAAACTACAATATATTCTATTCATATTATGACTCATAACCTAACATGTTATGTAACTTAATACATAATTTAGCAATTCTTATAGTGTTCATGCATATATATTTCTATAATTTAATTCTAATATATATATATATCTCCATAAAAAAGGAATTCTTGAATCTCAATTATCCATCTATAATTTCCATTCCTTGTAGTAGTGTCCATTTAAACTAAATGCATAATCTATCATATCACTTAACCTAATAGCTAATATATCAATTCTTATAATATTCATACAATACATATTGATATATATCATCCTGTAGTAACCATCATTCTAATTCCATCATATCATTATCTTCTCATAAATATATCTCTAAGGAAAACAATATTCTATAATATCAACTTGTGTTTGTATTTAGCATCTTACATTTAGAATATCACTTTTTATATATCCATACAGTTTCTCATAACAATTCAAGTCCATATTTTTTCATTAACCTTTATATCCATACAGTTTCTCATATCTTCTGTTTAGGTTATGCCAAAATCACAATACACTGTGGGAGATTCGCAATATACAGCCTGCTCTTTTCTATATCTCATATAGAATATCAGAGCAACCTTCTCTCCCTTTCCACATATTTCACAACATCCATCCAACTGTGCACCCATATTTTCACTCTGTCTCCACTGCCACAACATATCTATACCAAGATTGTAGTGTAAAGCCTTCAGAATGTTCTTCTGAACTAATATACTCAAAATTTCCTCCTTCTGTTTCTCCTCCACTTGAAAAACATTTTTCCTTTCTGTCTCCGTTTCTGTTCTCTGTTCTTTCTCTCTGTTTTGCAGAGTTACGAACAGTAATTCCAACGACCTTTGAATATTTGAAAAAGCCTCAGTAATCTCTCTTCTGAGCTCCTCAGGTACAAGTTGGAAAGCCATCTTTCCTGTGTCCTTCAAATTAAAACAACAACCCTTCTAGTCAAAACAATAATCATGTAATCTGTCCATGGAATACTACCAGCAGAATCTATTAAGCAGAACGTCGTTGTTGTTGTTTTTTTTTTAAAGTCAAAAGAAAAAAGAAAGTTCCAATAATCCAAAATACAGGAGAGAATAATATTTTAAACAGTTTATAGAAGGAGAAATAAAAAATATATTCCAAATGAAGCAAAATCCAACCAGGGAGGATGTAGAAAAAAACGACAAGGAAAAAAACACGTTACCCTGTGTTTTTATTCTTCAAACTGCGAGCTTTCGTTCTTCAAGCTGCAAGCTGCTTAATCCAAACAAAGAGTTTCTCAAAAAATGAATAGTCATTTAGTTTATCAAGCGAAGAATTACAAACAGAGTCTCTTAAATCCCTCTAATACAAAAGAGAAGTAAAAAAAAAAAAAAAAAATGCAGACGTTTCATTATGTTGCAAATATAGAGTCCATCAAACTTCCACCAGAATCAGTTATAGCAAAGAAAGCACAAAGTTAGCCAACATTTTCAACAAAGTCCAAAAAATAGATCTTAGATTTCAAAAATATTTTAATCTAAAAAAAACATTCCTAAAGTGATCTAAAAGCGGCTGGGCGCTCTTGTGTCTCTTCAAAGAGACTTGTTTCCCCTGCGAGAGCCTGATATATCTCGGCCATTGCCTTGCACTTACCCTGTTCCTTCCGCGGTGGAAAACTACAGAAAAAACAAGGGTAGGCAATCCCAATGGCCCCACGAGTAATCTTCTGGTCTCCCCTTCTCCAGGGGAAAAAAAACTTCAGTGGACCACAACTTCTGCAATCCACGCAAGCAAGGGAAATTCAGTCAGTTCTGAGAAATCTGACTGGTCGAGCTGGCAGCCAAGCCTGGAGTCTCAGTATGACTTTTGTGACAATGTTCCAACTCTTGAAGGCAATAGTAACCAGCCAACGCCATATACTTTGGTCCAGGATACACCAGAACTTGGATGTTTCCAAGCCTTCTGAATGTGAAATGATTCCCATCCGTGTTGGCTGTGTCCTTGTTATCCAAATGCCCCAAATAATACATTCTTCGGAGCGGAATTAAAAGTGTACTGCTAAAATTTAAAAGGCTTGTTTTAAAAATTCAACCAAGACAAGTGGAAGAACAAATCAATGAATGACGGAAGAAATGTGAGTCAAGTTAATAATGAAATAAATTGGGTATTGCAAACTGAAAAGAATAAATGAATTACGCTTTTGTTCCTTGCCCAGCTGTAATTGGGAGATGGGGCAGGCGCTTTAGAATTGATTAGGTGGTTTATATAAATCGAACAGTCTAGATGGAAATTCCCCGTTGATTATCCATATTAGGCTTCAGAGGTAGAAGCATTTTGGGTGTGTGTGTGTAAATCTTGCTTTTCTTGTTAACGTGGATAAGATGAACAGGAAGCACTGCTTTTAGCTGACGCGATGCAAGGGCTGAAACATGCACTCAATATGTCTTAAAGGCATTGGGGAGGAGGGGGGCTGGATTAATCACCCAAGGAAGCAAGTTGTCACAGAGGCTGCCTGTGTGTTTGCTTGGATCCTTGAGCATAGAGCACTCTTTGTATTCCGGCATGGGGTGGGGAACATGATTGCAGAGCTGAGAAGGGAAGTCCTTCCATGTAAAATCTCTCAGGATTTCCTGGCGTGAGGGTTTCTGTCATCAAGGAAACCTCCACAATTGGCTGGGATAACGGTGGCCTGATCAGATCAATGTATGCAGGCCTTGCTTATCCTCCAGATATTTCAAAGCTGGGCTGTTCTCGGCTCCTGTTGAAAGAGACAGCAAGACCTTTGATGCTGAAAGGTAAATCAGTCTGCTCGGTGTCTGAGCTCCAGAGAGACTGCTGTGCTGAGACCAGGGACCACTGAAAGGTGTTGCCAAAGCCCAATAGGAGTAATATTCACACTGAATTGTGATTGTGCTGCAGCAGTTTCCTGGTTTGATGACCCAGCTACTCTAGGAGGCAAGGATTTTCAGTTCTTCAGTCTCAATCAAAAAAGTTGTACAGTCCTATTGAACACCTGCCCCTGGATTTATCTCCTGCTTAGGACAGAGCTCTGGCAAAAAAAAGTATTAAATATACACTAGTTCTTTGCAATGTTCTTTATGTTCCACCCTTTGTTTAAGAATGTTAGGATTGAGGATGAGGATGATTTCCTTTGCAGCCAGAATTGGCTCATAGGTTTACAATTTATACATTCACCCACATGAATACTGGGCCCCTGAATTGGAAACAAGCTTTTTTGCCCCCTCCTTTCATCACAAATGGAAGACTAGAGAGAAAAAGAGCAGCCTATCTCCATTAACTTTGTTCTCAGCAATTCTAAGACAACCTTTCTCTTTAAAGATCAATGATTTGGTAGGGAACCCAGTCCTTTTTTTTCCAGGTAATTGCAGTGTGTATGAATTAATGTATATATGTATATGTTGAGAGTAAGTCTTAATTCTATTTGGAATGAGGCTTATATTTGGGTTGTGTTAATCAGAAGTCAAGTACCTTGATGCAAGGGACGTTTGCAGTAGCAGCAATGACCCTGAGACCAAATGCCAACAGGAGCACAAACTCCTGGTTGGGCCACTTCTGCTGCTAAGGTTGAAAGGGGAGGAATGAAGTTAATTCATTCCAGGAGTGAGGGCAGGTGTGGCTTGAGAAAAATAACCCATCTAGGACAAGGAACCGTAGAATCAAATCCAGAAGGTGGCAGTGGCAAACCAGCTCCGTCTAGTTGCCAAGAGATTAGTTTGGGTATCAGATGATGGCACCTTCAGATCAGAAGGTGCTCCTCCAGCTACTGATGAAAAATATTGGTCTTCAGAAACAGCTCTGGAGTTGATAAAGTAGTTAAAGCAAAGCTGTATGGACATCTATTCACTGACCCTGCCAGTCCTAAAAGAAGAGTGCCTTATTTTATGAAGACACTTAAAAGTCAGAACTTGGAATGTGAGAAGCAAACCCAAGAAAAGCTGAAATGGTCAAAATGGAAGTTAAGTTACTAAATTGGATGTCTCAAGAGTATGTAAATTTAGGAGAACCAGAATGGGCCACTTTAAATTATATTATTATATTTGCATGAGACCATGCAAAGGAATGGAGTGGTGGTGTTGCTAAGTAAGTTCTTAATTATCACCCAATAAATGACAGAACAAAAAAGGAGTGTGATACCATGTTTTCCAGCTAACAAATATGATGATGGAAGACACTGAGGAACTCTGTGGCAAATTACATGAGTTGCTAAGTGCAACATCTAACACAGGGCTACTAATACAGACTTGGAACACAAACGTCGGAGAAATTGAAAATCTTGGAATTACAGGAAGTTCTGGACAAATCTTTGGACAAATGCAGTCATGCGTGTTAATAGAATTTTGCAAAGAGAATGTTTTCTTCATTGCCAACACATGCTCCAAAGAACATAAAAACAGATTCTACAGCTAAAAAACTTTGGAAGTAAATCTACTACACAACAGAACTCAGAAGATGAAGAAGTCCAACCTACTTACCCAAGACACTTCCAGGTGCAGACTGTGATGATAATCATGAATTATTTGTGTGAAGTATATGGGCTAAACTTAAAAAATTAAAGAGAGTAGGTATTCCACCAAGAGTTGACCTAGAAGACATACAGTCAGGATATGGCATCAATATAAAGAATAGATTGAGTTCACTTAACTTACACAAAAGAGAACTTTAGTTGCTATGGGAAGAGAGATGAAACATTGTGAAACTATTACGTTTGCCATTTAAAAAATCTGTTATAGGACAGTATAGGGCAATTCAATGCAAACACTCAACTTAGACTAGGGAGGAGCTGTAGCTAATTGGCAGAGTGCATATTTTATATGCAGAAGGTCACAAGTTGAATTTCTGGTGTCTCCAGGGAGGTCTGGAAAAAAATTCGGTCTGCAATCCTGAAGAGCTGAATCTTGAGTTAATATCTGCTAGATACTGCTATGGTAGGTGCTGTACAAGATAGATTCCAATTCCTCATATGGATTCCATCTGGTATTGTGTTTCTGATTGTATACAGGATTGTCATACATCCATGGATGTCTAAACTTTTCAGGGTATCTGGGATGTAGTCAAAACAAGACTCAGAGAAAAAGAAGCAAAATGCAGTATAATCAGGAATTGGATAAAAGCTTACCATTGTTGTGGGGTATACTAATTATCCCAAATAATATAATTGGGATAACTAATTATTGGATAATTAATTGGGATAATTAGTAAATCCAAATAATGAAAGGATCATGCAGGCCTCTGGAAGGGGTCAAATCGATGCCTCGCATCCATTCCTGAAAATTTCACCCTAATTATTTTCTTTGAAAGCAAATTCTACTTCATAAAATTGAAAGCGAATAATAGAGGAAAATGCAGCAGAAATGTTGGACAGGGCATTGATTGTTTTGAGAGAGGCAGATGGAGCTCTACCTCCACTGAGGATTTCCATCTCAATGACTGAATATTCATATATCTGGACAAAATCAGGCTGTATGGATGCAGCTGATACACTGACATTTCATATCTAAGAAAAACCCTTCAGTTTGAGAAAACCAGCATTCTAATATCTATTAAAACTACTGGACAATTTTAGATTTCCTTTTGGCAGTTTCTCAAAATGGATGTCTCTCCCATAAGTACTGTAAAGAAGGAAGGTTTTGGAGAAAGAGAGAGATCACAGTGCAATGGCTCCTTCATTTAAGCAAAGATGTCTGTGGTGTTCTTAAGGGAGGGTAATTACTGGCAGTATGCTTTGACCTCCTATGGTGAACAATGAAAACACAGTGGATAGGCCACACAGGGCTAATATTTAATGCAGGAGGGCAGCAAGCCAAAAACCTTAATGATGGTCCTTTGGGGCACATACTCTGAGACAAGAAAGCAGTGTAGTGGAATAATTCATGCTTCTATGGGGGGAGCGTGGGGTTTCTAAAGTTCCACAGAGTATTTTAGCATCCTCTCCCATGAATCAAGAGTATAAGGAGAAGTTCCCACGCTCTTATTGCTGGGTGAGAAATTGAATAATAGCCCTGTGTGAAGCAGCTCCGTGCCTTCTCAAGGTCTCGTTTCAGTCTGGACTGTTGCAGTGTCCAACTCAAGGCAGCGTCTCAATTTGGGAAATTTAGTCATTCTGCCCTGAACTGAAACGAGCTTGATGCCAGCTTAATTTTAGGGCCACTTCTAGCTTGAACAAAGAAGCCTCTGCATGTTCGTCTGTAGAACTAAGTAAGGCAACCACTGTGGTCTGGCATTTTTGAAAAGGAGCATTGCTTTGATTCAGAGGAGTACTAATTCAGATTTTTGTTAAATTGAAGAGTCCCTTCCAAGCTCTAAATAACCTTCCTGAATAATAAAAATTGTGACCGGGTGCGCATGTTGGGTTAGGTCACGGGGTAGCTTGGTTGTAGCTTCATGTGTTATGTACATCTAAACACTCTGGTTTAAAACCATGGTTTATGTTTTAATACAGTGCGTGAATACAGCCGATGGTTGCTCATTCAGGAAATAACTATTAAATGGTTATTCAAGAAGCCATTTTTTAAAAACCATCATGGCTTATTTCATCCTGATGAAATAAAGATGTATTTTGGCAATCAATAAAGGGCTGGTTGGGGAATTCTGGGAGTTGAACTCCACACATCTTAAAGTTGCCAAGGTTGAGAAACACTGCGGTAAAGGATGAGGCTTTCAAAATGTCTCAATGGGGAAGAGAATTTCAGTACTTCCATTAAGGTGCACAACATGGCAGCTTTGAATTCCTTTTCAGGCCTTGTCCACGCTGGGTTCGTGTAATCAAAAATCCTTTCCCTTGGAGTTTTGATTGGCATCCTAACTTTTAGTTTTTTACGTTGTTGCTGGTTTTGTTTTACTTTACCATGGCTTTTATAAAGTAAGTTATTATATGATGTTACGGTATCATTTTTTTTATGGTGTATCTCTTCCTGAAAGAAAGAGATGCGGCAGAGTCCAGAGGTAATTTGTAATGGGGTAGGGGAGTCGGGGAGAGGAGAAATAAATTTAATTTCTAGAGATTCAGAGAAGGAAAATGAATTAGATGAATGACTCTGCTAACAACTTTAAATGCTGGTGACAGGGTTGGCATCATTGGGCACTGTAGAGAGTAATAATAAAGGCAGGATTTAAAAAAAAGATGACCCTGACAGAGATATGCAGAAGCTGTTGCCTAGGCAAAAGGGGTTGAAAGATTTCTAAGTCTAGAACATCCGGAGGAGGAGGAGGAGGAGGACAATCAGACATGCAAGGCTCTGTTGGCTTCCGAAGGATATACTTTCCAATGGCTTTCTTACATGCAACTTGAAGAAAAATTTAAATCAGATAAAAAAAGAATTTGAATTTGAACAAACAAAATCAGAATTTGAGACACAACTATGTGAGACAGATGACCAGTTAATTGCTAAAATGTATAAATTATTGTTAAAAGGTGAAATGGTAGAGGAACAGGTTAAAGATTGTATGATTAAATGGGCAAAAAATATTGGTCATAATATTCAGATGCAACAGTAGGAAGATATGTGGACTAAAGGGCTAAAATTTACTTTGTGTTATAACTTGAAGGAAAACTTTTATAAGATGATGTATAGATGGTATAGTCTGTAGCTTGAATCATGTCAACTGGATTTCTATTTTCTCACTGAGAAAATAGAAATCCAGTTGACATGATTCAAGCTACAGACAATTCCACCTGGATGACTGAGAACCTTCATAGACATAGATGGTATATGACCCCACAAAAACTAGCTAAAATGTATGGGAATGTTTCCAACTTATGTTGGAAATGCAAAAAAAAAAGGGGTCATTTTATCATATGTGGTGGACATGTGAGATTGCAAAGAAATTTTGGACTCAGATACATTCATTGATGCAAAATATTTTACAAATTCGAGTTCCATTTACATCAGAATTATTTCTATTGGGAATATCAGAAGAACAGATAGGAAAACAATTTACAAAAATTATGCAATACATGATCACGGCAGCAAGACTTGTATATGCACAAAATTGGAAAAATCAGATTATACCTACGATACAAGACTGGATGTTAAAATTGATGGATATGAATCAGAAGGTCGGCAGTTCAAACCCCCCGCGCAACGAAGTGAGCTCTCGTTGCTAGTCCCAGCTCCTGTCAACCCAACAGTTCGAAAGCCTAGCAAGTAGATAAATGGGTACCACCTTAAGTGGGAAAATTTGCTGGCATCCTGTCGGGAAGTCGGTTCCACCGGAGGAGAGGAAGATCGGAGGAAGATCGAATGGCGGCGGTGACAACGAACCCGGAAGTAACATCTACAGGAAGTCAGCAGCCAGCTCAAGGCATCTTGGGAATTGTAGTCCGGAGCCTTAGAAGAGTCAGTTCCCTTACCCCCCTCCCTTCACGCGCGATGAATTGTATAATTGTATAAAGGATTGTGGATGTAAGCCGCCTAGAGTCCTCCATTAGGGAGGGGATAGGCGGGGTATAAATATCACAATAAATAATAAAAAAAATGGCAGAAAATGATAAATTGACATGTTTATTAAAAGAAAATTCAAATTACTACTTTCTTAAAGAGTGGAAACCATTAACGGATTATTTACAAAATGCAGGAGGGGCAAAGCTTATATGGGGATTTGAAGACTAAAATACATATAAATTGATATATTAGACAAGAAATGTTTTGTAATGTTATAAATAGACCTAGCATGTAAGATTAATTTTGTAAATTATTGTGACCAGGGATAAATCAGAAGTTGACTAATTTCTGTGCTTTATCTTTTTCTTTTTTTTTCTTTACTACACCTTTTCTCTTCTTTCTTTAATTTGTATTTCTATTTCTTTTTCCGTTTCTAACTTTTATCTATGTATATTTAAAATTCAATAAAATTTATGGGGGAAAAAAGACATGCAAGACTCTGTTATAGCCAATCGCAATAAAAGTAGTTTTAGTGTTCCTGTGGAGTTGGTTTCATGGTTTGGTCTACCAAGTGGGGCTGACGGGCATCTTCCAAGGAGCACAACCCAGCCTGGGGGAAGCACTGCCAACCTGCAGAGTTGATCCTGATCCTGATCCTGCTCTGTCATTTCCTTGCTGTTACTTTCTGTCCATATGCCCAACTCCAAGTGAGTGAACATTGATAGGAACAGCGAGAAGGAAACGCTATGTTTGTGTGTCAGGGGCGGTGGGGCAAATCAATCCTAGAGGGACAGGGAAAGCAAAAGGTCAGAAACAACAGCAAGGAGGTGAAGCTACACAGGCAGAACCTCCAAACAATTGTCTGCATTTCTCCTCCCCCCAAAACCCAGAAGCTATTATGAGAAACTCTCCCTAACTGTCAGGGAGATAACTGGTGGAGAAGGAGGGGGCCCTCTCCAGGGAGACAAACGCATGCGCAGTACGGAGACTCTGGTTCCCTCCTAAGAGAGTCAAGAAAGCACCGCCTTGGGGTTCATGACAAGGCATCTCAAAAAAAACAAAAACAGCTTTTTCAAGACTAGATGCCAGAAATGTGAAGCTGCCCTTCACATTTCTCACTGTGTTTATTCTTGGACCTAGGAAGATCACTGACGGCTTTGGGTCAGTCACTGTCTCCTAGTCCAGGCTACAGCTGTGGTGGTAGTATAATACTTGATGTACCAACTTGAATTCCTGGTGGAAGAGTAGGATATATCTAAGTTGAATGAATGAATGATATCTATTTACCAGTTTAAAAAGTTCTGATTACTACAAAGCATGCCGAAGTAGTTTAAGGAATCCTAAACATAAATATAAATATTACAGGGCAGAATAAAAAGTCAGAACATGCAGTAAAGTTGTGATGATCCTGGTCCTCTGGTATTAATTCAGAGTCTCAAATCACAAGCCATCAGTGGATATGGAAGAGTTCTTTATTAATACAGGTGATCAGTCCAAGGCAAAGATCAGACTGAGGAAAGCCCGGGCAATTGCTGTTACAAAAATCCCAGTACCGTCCCCTCCCTAAATGCTAATTTTCCCACTAACAACTCTCCTAACACCCAGCTGCAAATACTTTAGCTAACAAGCACTGATAGTGCCAACCGAACTGACCTTGGAGCTATTCAGGCCGTCTTAGCAATTCTAATCAACATACCAAAATGCCACTACAAGCATGCTAAAGAAAATACAATGCCCATCATATATACTGGAAGGATACTAAATCCTGACAGTTGTTTATTTTTGCCATCGGCATCATGAACCAGCCCAATGTTCATTTATAATGTACCTTCTCAATATTAGGCAGTGATGGCTTCACTCTGTACCAATATTCTTCACCTCCCTTCAATCCAGCATTGCTTGGATAAAATGTGAAGGTAGGCCAGGCATTATAAAATGCCATTAATTGCACATAACTAATTTCCAGAGTAGGGGGCGCGATGGCTCAGCAGGTAAGATGCCAGGCTTGTCGATCGGAAGATTGCAAGTTTGGAGGTTTGAATCCCTAGCCCCGTGTGACTGAGTGAGCTCCCGCACTCGCCCCAGCTCTTGCCAACCTAGCAATTTGAAAGCATGCAAATGCAAGTAGATGAATAGGTACCACTTCGGTGGGAAGGTAACAGCGCTCTGCGTGCATCATGCCAGCCAGATGACCATGGAAGCATCTTCGGACAACGCTGGCTCTTCAGCTAACAAACGGATGTGAGCAACGGCCCCTAGAGTCAGGCACGACTCTGCAGGGGAATCCTTTACCTTTACTTAATTTCCAGAGTGGTGTGTTTACTCCATAATGAATTATTCAGCATAAATCCTTAGACATTCTGGAAATGTGATTCTGATCAGAGAGCCAAGTGATTTTTGAAAAGCTGGGCTTTGGGTGGAAGATTTAGGATTTTTTTAGGTATTAGGTTGTAGCTTAATCACAGAGCATAAAGCAATCAGAGAACATATGGTGGAGAAGACTATGTTAGCAGTGTCAACCATGCTAAGCTAGACAGTCCAACTGGGTAACTCACTGTAAGGTGTAAACATTGGGAAAGGTGGTAACTCAGCGCAGAGCATCTGTTTTGCACGTTGGAGGACCCAACATTTAGCCCTGAGCATCTTAAATAAGACTTGGAAAATCTCTGTTTGAAAACTTGTATAGTGGTCACCAATCAGATGCCCTCCAAAAATGCTAAACTTCAACTCCCAAGTTTTTTGTTTTTTGTTTTGGTCATTAGCCATGCTGGCTAGTCTGATGGGAAGAGAAATCCAAAAGGCCTGGAAAGTGCTATGTTGTACTGGTTTATAAACAGTCATGATCTAGATGCACCACATTATTTGATTCCATAACTCAGCTTCATACATGTATTTTGAAGTCCAAAAGGCAGTCTGCCTTTTTAGAAAGTAATAGCTGTCTTCCTATGTTCAGGAGGCATATTTCAGGCCAAGTAAGGACCCGTAAAGCAGGGGTCCCCAACCTGTGGGCTGCGGCCTGTTAGGAAGTGGGCCGCGGGGCTCCCGCCTGCAAATGTGCAATTGGCTCCCATCTGCAAACCCTGCCCCCGGTGCGCACAATTGGCTCCCGCCTGCAAACCCCACCCCCCAGTGTGTGCGATTCGGTCCTGCCTGCAAACCCTCCCCCCCCCCCCCCGGTCCGTGGAAAAATTGTCTTCCACGACCGGTCCCTGGTGCCAAAAAGGTTGGGGACCGTTGTCGTTAAGCAGAGGTTTCCTACCCACTAATAGTGCATCTGTCTTGTCAATAACAACCCAACTTGCTGCTGATGCTATCCTATTTTAGCTCTGTTGTAGACCATCATGCCTTGGACCTTGGAAATTTTGGTCAGGCTTCCTGAATGGCCAAATTTGGAAAGTGCTAATTTCTTCACTCAGCTTTCTGTCTGGCACATAAACCGTTCTTTACTATGGAGAAGAGGACAAAAGGAATTCTGATTTTGACAAGACCACAAAGGCCCTGGTTTGATGACTGGTAACCAAGGCAACCAGGCTTTCCTTGAAATAATTGCTTACTGCACCGACAACACCCACCTGCCCCCTCCATTTTGTGTGGAAAACTGACTTGCGTTTCATTAGAAGGGACATTGTGAAAGAACAAAACAAAGACAAGAAAAGGAGCTGGCAGTTTCACCGCTGAACAAGGACACAAGTCTGGCACTCTTAGTAAACCGTTTAACAAAACGTTAGAAATGGCTGCATCCATCTTACTCACCCTTGCAGGTTCATTCAGAATTCCCCATTATCTCTGAGACTCAGCTAAAAAAGGGGTCTCCTTGCTGATTAGCTTGTGCTTGTCCATTTATTTATTTATTTATTTATTTATTTATTAAATTTATATGACTGCCCATCTCCTGCAACGGGGGACTCTGGGCGGCTTACAATAAAAAAAATATAAATAAATAAATATTTGGGCAAATGGACCGGTTTCCTGCTCCATCAGCACGTCCCCTCCCCAGAGGAGCTCATAAAGAGGTTAAAAGTAAAATTGAAGGAGGAAATGTTATGATGCAGATCACTTAAAATGAGCCTGGGGTCCTTGCATGGAATCTCAAAATTAGCTATTGTGTGTGTGTTCATTTTATTCTGCAAAGGGTGTAGATATAACACACAATTGGAGGCCACGTCAACAAGTGCCCCTGTGTTTCAACATATTTTTCAGATAAATATTACTGGAAAGCCTTCTTATAGAGAGGATACTCTATGGAGGGATGGGGGATGGGGGGGAAGTTTGATGACACTCCTGTTTAAAAATAAAATTATTATATCCTGCCTTTATTTTGTATAACTGAAGGCAACGTACATAATACAAAATGGTTTCCCCATAACAACCCTGTGTGGTGGGTTGGGCTGAGAGAGAGGCTGGCCCAAAGTCACCCAGCTGGCTTTCACGCCTAAGGCGGGACTACAACTCACAATCACTCTGTTCCTAGTACAGCACCTTAACACTACACCAAGCTGGAAAGCATTCTTTGTCTTTTCTGCCACCTAGTAGTCACTTGGATTTTTGCAGCCAAGGTAAGGTAGCCCTAAAAGGGGCGTGGTGGCTCAGCGGGTAAGATGCCAGGCTTGTTGATCAGAAGATCGCAAGTTTGGAGGTTTGAATCCCTAGCCCCGCGTGACGGAGTGAGCTCCCGCACTAGCTCCAGCTCTTGCCAACCTAGCAATTCGAAAGCATGCAAATGCAAGTAGATAAATAGGTACCACTTCCATGGGTAGGTAACAGCGTTCCGCACGCGTCATGCCGGCCACATGACCGTGGAAGTGTCTTCGGACAACACTGGCTCTTCGGCTAACAAACGGAGATGAGCACCGGCCCCTAGAGTCGGACACGACTGCACAAATGTGCGGGGGGAACCTTTACCTTTTTAAGGTAGCCCTATCTTTTTTTTCAAAGTTCCTCTTAAATCAGTTTAAACTTCTTGGTAATATTAGCCCACAGGAGGACTACTTTAAAGAATCTTGTGGAAAATTGCTATAAGGAAGAAAAATAATATTTTACATAGTTGGGGGTGGGAAGGTAGAAAGATGAGAAGGGAGAATAAACTTTAAAAAGCTGAAAACTATTCAGATACTTAAGGCATGATTACTTGTCAAGTACTCTGTTTCTGGATTCAGAGTATATGATTTTTCTTAATCCATTTTAAAGATGGACCTACATACGACTGTCTAAACATTCCCTTCTCTCTTTTTATTTCTTTCAAGACCCTCAACCCAAAATGCAACCTTGTCTTCCCGAAATATCAAACTGCCTATATCTTGTGATGTTTCTCAGCTCAGCTGTTTCAGTTGACCTGGAAAAGAGGAGGCCAGCCTACTTGTGGACCTGAATGAATAGCTACTGACAGGAAAATGGCTGGGAGCGAATCTCTAAACCATGAGATCTTCTCTGTAGATTCTGAGGACCCTCCAATGCAGCTGTCAAAACCCAACCCTTCTTACTATACTGAGGTTTCAGAATAAATTTGAATGTAAATTATAAATAAGTTTAACATAGTTTTTTATATATATACATATAAAAAAACCCTCCAAAATTCCAGTCCCACCTACGTATCACCCAACCGATTTTGTATCATCGCACACACATGCACCCTGGTGTAGCTCCCATCCCTGGGCTACCTAATCCACCCAGATCAGAATTTTCTTTCCCGTGATATTTTTTAAAAGAATATTGTTGAAATGAATAACTTGGGACATAAATTATTCACTTATCACCGAATAACAGTTGATCAAGCCTGCCCTTCAATCTACAGCAGTTTATTTATTTATTTAATTAATTTTTATCCCACCTTTATTATTTTTATAAATAACTCAAGGCAGCGAACATACCTAATACTCCTATTCCTCCTCAGCCCTCCTTCCTAGGGCTGAGAGACAGGGACTGGCCCAAGGTCACCCAGCCGGCTTTCATGCCTAAGGTGGGACTAGAACTCTCAGTCTCCTGGTTTGCCATTGGCTCCTTCCTAGGGCTGAGAGACAGGGAGTGGCCCAAGGTCACCCAGCCGGCTTTCATGCCTAAGGCGGGACTAGAACTCTGTCTCCTGGTTTGCCATTGGCTCCTTCCTAGGGCTGAGAGACAGGGACTGCCCCAAGGTCACCCAGCCGGCTTTCATGCCTAAGGTGGGACTAGAACTCTCAGTCTCCTGGTTTGCCATTGGCTCCTTCCTAGGGCTGAGAGACAGGGAGTGGCCCAAGGTCACCCAGCCGGCTTTCATGCCTAAGGCGGGACTAGAACTCTCAGTCTCCTGGTTTGCCATTGGCTCCTTCCTAGGGCTGAGAGACAGGGACTGCCCCAAGGTCACCCAGCCGGCTTTCATGCCTAAGGTGGGACTAGAACTCTCAGTCTCCTGGTTTGCCATTGGCTCCTTCCTAGGGCTGAGAGACAGGGAGTGGCCCAAGGTCACCCAGCCGGCTTTCATGCCTAAGGTGGGACTAGAACTCTCAGTCTCCTGGTTTGCCATTGGCTCCTTCCTAGGGCTGAGAGACAGGGAGTGGCCCAAGGTCACCCAGCCGGCTTTCATGCCTAAGGCGGGACTAGAACTCTGTCTCCTGGTTTGCCATTGGCTCCTTCCTAGGGCTGAGAGACAGGGACTGCCCCAAGGTCACCCAGCCGGCTTTCATGCCTAAGGTGGGACTAGAACTCTCAGTCTCCTGGTTTGCCATTGGCTCCTTCCTAGGGCTGAGAGACAGGGAGTGGCCCAAGGTCACCCAGCCGGCTTTCATGCCTAAGGCGGGACTAGAACTCTCAGTCTCCTGGTTTGCCATTGGCTCCTTCCTAGGGCTGAGAGACAGGGACTGCCCCAAGGTCACCCAGCCGGCTTTCATGCCTAAGGTGGGACTAGAACTCTCAGTCTCCTGGTTTGCCATTGGCTCCTTCCTAGGGCTGAGAGACAGGGAGTGGCCCAAGGTCACCCAGCCGGCTTTCATGCCTAAGGCGGGACTAGAACTCTCAGTCTCCTGGTTTCTAGCCCGTTGCCTTAACTACTAGACCAAACTGCCACTGTACAAACTGGTACAGATCTAGGTTTTTAGCATCTCATAGTAAATAGCATTGCACATCTGGATTTTTCCAGCAGGGTCCCAGTTTAGAACTCTGTTAAGAATTAAAAGCCAAGATCCTTTTTTATTTTTTTTATTTTCTAATCCGCCTTTATTATTTTTTTTATAAATAACTCAAGGTGGGGAACATACCTAATACTCCTTCCTCCTCCTATTTTCCCCACAACAACAACCCTGTGAGGCGAGTTGGGCTGAGAGAGAGTGACTCCTTGGAGGAAACCCAGTGGAACTCAACAGGAATTAACATCTGGGTAGACACAGAGATAAGATTATTATCACTGTATCTACCCAGAAGTAATTCCTGTTGAATTACTTGGAGAAATTGCTATGGTAACTTCCCGAGCTCTTAGTTTCATGTGAATGGCAATGGTGGCTCTGCCCCTGCAGAGGAGCTATTCAATCCCCACTCCTTGAAACATGGGGGCATTTTTCTTTTCAGCCATTGAGAGAATAATGCTTTGAGGAAAGGGGCTGTGCAGAAACTCCTGCTTTGAACTTGCCCAGCTTGCATGTCACAATTTGGAGAGACAGTAGAGATTTGAAAAAGCTGCAGTCAACCAGCTACAAATTGAGTGGTTCTTCATGGGTTTTCATGGAGCTAATGAGATTAGTTTCTTTGGGTTCATATCCATGCTGATCTGGATATAATATAGAGTATTGGATCAACAGTGAATGATTAAGGGTCCTATTTTCTCATCCCACTTTCTCCATGTAATTCCTGTTAAACAGAGATTAGAACTCTTGTCATACTATCTGTATTAATCAGCTTGCCAATTCAAGAAACAGTGCAATTGTTTTTCCAACGGCATTCATTACAAAAGGGTGGCAAGTGAAAAAACATTCCAGAATTTGTCAATGGCAAACTGCATTCATATAAGGCCAAGAAAGCTACGTGGAAGTTTCCATGAAGAAGACTTGATCTGATAGTCAAAAAGGTAATTATTATCTGCACTTTCTATATCTATATTTTTCCCTTCTGGTCTCA
The DNA here is from genome assembly GCA_023362775.1 of Charina bottae. Taxonomy (NCBI): domain Eukaryota; kingdom Metazoa; phylum Chordata; class Lepidosauria; order Squamata; family Charinaidae; genus Charina; species Charina bottae. The sequence continues at coordinate 15,858,307 of JALMGJ010000014.1, read as the reverse complement.
TTCATTATTATTATTATTATTATTATTATTATTATTACTATTATCACTATTATTATTTTCCCCTCTGGTCTCATTCTTTATTATTTTCCCACAAGCCATGTTTGTGTGTGTGTGTTTGTATTCCTATCTCAAGCTAGGGGTCATAATATTATCCTAAGAGGATTCTATGACATACTAAGTTTGTTAATCTTAAGGTGCAACAAGATTCTTTGTATTCTCCTGGAGCTTGTTAAAATTCTATATGCTAGTTAAGATGAGTGCCTGGGGTGGGGGGCGGCAAGGGGAGGCAAATGATGGAAAGCACATTGCAACATCATGATGCAATGTAGGAGCAGAGCTTGCATTGTGATGTCATCATGGATGTTTCATCATTTTAATGGAATCTTAGTTTGCTGTGGACACCTCTGGTTGGAAACGTGACCAGTTTGAGGGATCAGCTTCTTTCCCAGAGACTCAGTCACTATACCATTACGTTTAGTATTGTTTGTTCCAGGTCATGCACTTCAGTAGCAAAGATATTTCTCATCACCTTGCCTGTTAGCAAATGTGGGAACTTTCTTAAGCAGGGCTTGTGGTTGGTTTCTGAGTTTCTTAATGAGTACCATGTACATAAAGACACCATCCATGGAGTATTCAGCCTTCCATTTCACATATTGTAGTTGATGCAATATAGTTGTTTATCATGGAAGAGATGGTTGGGTGGGAAGAGAGAAGAACAACTACAAACTTGGCTTTAAATTAGCAGATAACTGACTTCTATCAAATAACTGAATTTATGTTGGGCAGAAAAATGTTTTTTTCCACTACCTGTTCTTATTTGATCTGAAGAAGGAAGAATTCCTTTCAGGATTACTTTTCAAAGAAGAGATTCTGATGAACTTTTCACAGGTGGAGCTGGTGCAGACTCACCAACTTTATTGGGGTATAAGATGTCTTGAGCAGCAAAAGCTTATGCCCCAATAAAGTTGAGTTTTGAAGGTGCTACCAGACTTCATGCCTATTTTGGAATTTTAGTCAAACTGTTTTCAGATCAAATCTCTGAATCTATGTCAATGCTGCCTTATTACATAAGGGAGTTGCTTTTATGTACACCTATATGTGCTTCATCGACTACAGGAAAGCTTTTGATTGTGTTGACCATGACAATCTATGGAGAGCCCTAGCAGACCTTGGGGTGCCACTACATTTAGTGAAGTTGTTGAAATCACTGTATGTAAATCAGGAAGTCACTGTACAAACTCAATATGGTGACACTGATTGGTTCAAGATCAAGAAAGGTGTGCGACAAGGTTGCATTCTGTCAAAGGAATGAATAGCTCACCCTCGTATCAGTCAGAGGCAGTAGATAAAGATGATGTGTCAAAACAGCACCTTTCATAAACATAATTAAAATCAATAGGGTAGCTCAATGATACAGAAGTAGTGCTATACATATTTGTTTGCTCTATAACGGAACACCATCAATTGAGCATTGGAAAGTCTACAGTGGCACAGTGAATGGTTATCCCAGGGTAGCTGGAGAAAACTAGTTTGACCCAGGAATATTAACCTGTATTTTGAGTGGTCCATCTAGGCTGTTCCGACAAGCAATTTTACCAAATGCTCTGGTTTCCCAATGCTTGGGCTGGCTGATTGGCTGCCAATCCTGACAATTAAAAGGAGGAGACAAGAAACTGACAACTGTCAATCATCGCAAAGATGAGTTTCTCTCTGTTTCACCAAGAATGACGATCTGGATTTGGAGGAGAGAAACAATACCGAGACTCATCCCTGATTTTTACCTGGACTGACTACAAAATCAGATGTGGCCTGAGAGATTCACAATCTCTTTAAAATTATTTCTAAGTTATCTTTAGCTTGAATCATGTCAACTGGATTTCTATTTTCTCAGTGGAAACGTTTCGCTCCTTATCCAAGGAGCTTCTTGGTTATCTTGATTGGAATATCAGGAAAAGAACTATCTAGGGTTTTTTTTTTCCTGTTTTGTGTTTAAAGAGGAGGAGGAGGGTATAAGGAGCTTTACATTCTTTCCTCAAGGGGTTTAGCAAATGGAGGGGTAGGATTTAAGGTAGGGTCTGAACTGCCATAGGCATGCAGTGACCAAGAGTCCATTGCAAAATCCAATAGAACAGTGAATTTGCTATCTGAGTGCCAAATCTTATACATGGCCTTTCCCATACACAAGATGGAGGTATTCACAGGTTTTTTTTATAACAGTTCAGGCTTGTAGAAATTTCTTGGAGGGGAGCAGTGGCTAAGAGAAAATTCCACAAATGTAGAGAGTAAGGAAGATGCCCTTGCTGGAAACATGCAGGAACCGTTCCCTAGGCAAAAGAGGCTGAAGCATTTGTAAGTCCAGAACAATGAGATAACATTCGGAAGTGACCTAGGCCCTAGGGAGATGTTCTCACTGAACTATAAGGAGAAGGAGGAGGTACAGCAGAGTTTTGTTATTGTAGCCAATCTTTATAAATGTAGTTTTAGCCTTGCTGTGGAATTATTTTCCTGGCCTGGACTACCTAGTAGGGCTGACACCAAATGGCCCAGAGCAACTAAGTAGGCTCAGTGGGTAATAATAAATGCTGATTGTTGGGGGGGGGGGGAAGTGGAGGAAGATGAAATGGAAAAGAACATTTAGAAAATACGTAGTATTGCAGATCTCACTGGGTTCTGTTTGCCACCATGTTGATGAATACAGAGGAGTTCAATGGTATATTTAAAAACTGTAAATACTATGACCATCTCACCCCACTTATGTTGTTATAAGTAGATATGTTGGTTGAATAAATAGGTTGGTTGTTTTCATCCATGTATCCAAGGGTATCTACAGGATATGGCAAAAAAGTCGGAATGGTGGCCAACACTGTGCAAACAAAACTCCACCCATTTTTGTGTGTGTCACACACAAAAAATGGGTGAAGTTTTGATTGCACAATGACTTGACACAGTGTGTCACACATAAAAAGTCAAAATAGTAAAGAATTAAGAAAGTTATTTCTATCTGTATGCATTTATCTGTCTGTCTACCAAAGAATACCTACCAGTCTCCATATATTTCTCCCTAGAAACATAACAGTAAGTTGTTTTGTTACATTTAACAAGACCAGCAACAGAGATCAATACAAATTCACAAACCAAAATACTGCAGTGATGTGAATGCAGCTGAATACATATATCCAGGTAAAATATCAGTCACAGCTGGTGGCAGTGCCTAGTTTATTTTGGCTGCTCTTGAAAAGCAGAGTTGAACCTTTCTAGTACTATGAAGTCCACTAGGAAACCCCAGGACTGTAAATTAAATTGAGATTTTTTAAAAAACAAAACTCTCTGTATTGTTGCCAAGAGAACAACATGGATGTGTTACATAGTCCCTAGGACATGAGCTCAACAAGTGAGACTTTTCTTACATGATCATTAATTAACATTAATCCCCCTTTGATCACATTAGGCATGTACAATACATAATAGCACAAAACTTAGCTGCATGACAAGAAATGGCCAGGAATTTCTATAGTCTGATGGAGAAGTGATTATACAACGAAATGCACAACACTCTCATATACATCACTTGGTCACCTTAGCAGTAAGGTAAGTGAAGAACTTCATGTCTCACCTGTGTTGATTTTGCCATCATCTTTTCCTTTTCTTTCTTTGCAGAAACTTGATAAAAAGTTCAAAAAAGCAAAAAACAACAACAACACCTTGCTAGAAAAGTAATGGTAATGCAGATAATGTAACTAAAGGTACAGTTCTAAAATTCTGTGTTTGGTATTTAGCACCAATAAAATTTTACGCTTTGTAAAAGTCCTTTAAACCTGAAGACCTCCTTTGGTGCAGGTTCCCCCATTTATATTTGGATTTTGACCTAAAGGCTGATAGTGAGTTAAATCCTCATTCAGCACAATTCCATAAGGGCCGAGTCAGAAATAAACCCATTGAATCCATTGGGACTCGCTCCAACATTACAATGTGAGAGTAAGTCCCATGAAATTCAATGACGTATCTGAGTAGCATCTGTTAAAGATGCAGTAGTTGCACCAACTGTGTTCAACATCAGGGCTTATTTTGCAAGCCCCATCCCCATCCTTATCTGCTGCTCTTGGTGAGTATAATCATCTGGAGTGCATTCCACCTTATTCTTCATAATATAGTTCAAAATATGAGACTGTAGACTTAATGGTCATTTGCTGTATACATGCATTACTTTGTTTAATTCAAAGTATGATAAACCAGCTGCATTTGGTGGTCTTTTCTACTGGTTAGATTAAGTAGGGCTTTGCCTCAAGTGAGGTAAAACTAAAGAAGACCTACTCAAGAGTTGTTGGATTCTTCAGATGGTTTGCAGCCATATCAGACTTAATGAGCACCAGCTGAGTAAGGGTGGAATAGCTACACCTCATAGTATAAAGTTCTCTGCTTGAAAGCAGCTTGTTTCTTGGCCATATCTGTTGCTTGTGAGCCTGTGAGATTTGCTGCCCTGGTACTTTGAACTGTGAGTACTTGATAAACCTCTAGGTCAGAGCTTTCCAAAGTTTTCATGTTGGTGACACACTTTTTAGACATGCATCATTTCACGACACACCCTTACAGCACGGCATCATTTCGCGACACACTCTTACAGCTGGGCACAAGGCAGGCACTAGGACCTGCATGGAATCCTGGCAGGGCAGGTTTGGAGGCAGCAAGGCACAAGGCAGGCACTAGGACCTGTGTGGAAGCCAGGAGGCAGCAGCAGCTGCAACACACCCAGACACTGCAGCCTGACACACTAACGTGTCCCGACACACAGTTTGGAAAGCTCTGCTCTAGGTGTATTATTTCTTCTTGAGTACTGCCTTTCACTTTCATTTTTGCTTTCTTGAATTGCAACTAGGATGGGCTGATTTTCTATTGATTTCTGGAGTAGTCCACTTATTACTCTTCTTACCCTTTGATTGTGAATATTCCCTTTTGGAATTAAACATTTGATGGTACAACTATAATCTGCCTCTCCCAGTCCTTATACTTGACCTTGTGTAGAATATCCTTGGCTTCTGTCCCCAAATGACATCACTGCTTCTAGCCAGGTTTTGTCTCTGGCATTCTATGAAAATTATTCTGTACATTGCAAAAAGTGTTATTTTCAATACTCTTCTCTTGAAATCTCCAGTGGTTGCTTCTACTGACTACTTATCCAGAGTTGTGCTATTAATATTGATAAGTTTTCAATAATGCAGACATTTATGTATCTGGTAGGTAGACCATATGCTGCCCTCTGTCTTCTCAAAGCATCTGAACCAATAGAGTTCTCCATTACACCAAGGTGCTATTTTTTAGGAAGGGTGCAAAAGAGGGTAGGGTAAGCAACTCCCACCCCCACATGTATTCCTCTTCATTAATCCCCAAAGCACATGTATGCTCATCACCAGCTCAACATATATGAAAAAAAATCACTTTCCTCTTAAAATATGAGGGTTTTTTCTCTGTGTCTTTGCAGTTATTTTTGTAGATTGAACCATTGTGCCCTATTGAGACAGCAAGGATTTGGGGGTTTTGTTTTTAAGAGAAATGTTTTTCTAAAGTTTAGCATCCATGTTGTGGGTGATGGGGCTGAGAACGTGGTGGGGAGAGAGACAGACTGAAAATTTAAATTCACGAATCTAAAATAATGAATAATGCATAGCAATAAATAGCTTGGGGAAAACTATTTGGATAACACTGAATGTAGGTTAAAAGTAATAATATGCCTGAGTAGCATTCTGCATTACCTTAGGGCGTGTCCAAAGCTTCAAGCCAATTTATCTTGAGGATTTTAAAAAAATCTATTTCTACAGATCTGTTTAAGCATATACTCTGTATTTATTGCAATTTGCCGAAGGTTCGTTAATGGGGAACTTTATAAATGAAAGTTCTGAAGCTGCTTGTCCATGATAGAAAATTAATGGAGATAAATCATTGTGAAATGGCCTCTTCCTTTCTTCATGCAGAGAAAAAGGATGACTGATTCTCTCTCTCTCCCGTTGTGTGTGTGTGTTTGCTAAGGCGACCACGGCCATAGCTAACTTCTTTTTAGCGCTCTCTTCCCAAAGAAGCATTTCCCCCCCTCCGCGTGGTGCTGAAGGGACAGCGACAGCGACGGTGCGCAAACAGGAACGCCCAACGAGCGGGTCGGCTTGTCTCCCAATACCTATGGTGCTTAGGCAACGTTTGAATAGGGCTCCATCAGATGAATGTAGGGCAGGGGCAGTTTTGTGCACAGACCTCAATATGGAAACTCAGCCCTGTTCTGCAGAAAGAAGGGTGGATCAAAATTCTTTCGTAGGACAGTCCTTTTCTTTGATCTGTTCAAATGTCACAAATGCGTGTGCAAGCTTTCGAGTTCTGCAGAGCTCCTCATCAAGGAAGACAAAATAAAAGGGAAGGGGAAAGGTTACAAAAAGTGGGGGGAGAGTGCATGATTTTGAAGTCCTGGTGTTGGCCTTTAGTCCCAGTCTTAAAACAAAATTCAGTCTTACAGAGCAAGCGCTTTGCATGCCAGCAATATTGCAGGGTGGGGTGGGGTGGAGGAGGACTTCAGGTAGCAACTGAGTTGGAAAAGACGCATCGCCAAGACTTTAAAGAGCTGCCTGGAAAAACAGATTTGTCTTCCTTGGCCTGGCGTTTTCAGGCATGGTTGATTGGTCGGTCATGTTGGGTGGGAGGGATAGTAGGAGTCGGTTCCAACCTATCTAAGGGGCACCAGGTTGGGGAAGGCTCGAGTGGACAATATATTCTAGAGCAAGCATAGGAAGACACGCACGTTCAATGTACCCTCCCAACAGCTGCGTTCTCTTCCGCATCCACAAGATGCTACAAGAAGACCCACTTGACAGCCTTGTCAAGGTCAAATCTTCGTGTTCTGAAAATTGTCTCTCCCCTCCCCACCCCCTCCCGCCAAGAAATTCTCTTCCCTTGCTTTGTCAGAGGCTTCTCTTTCCATGGCCACGAGCAAGGGTGGGGGTGGGAGGAATACCTTAAGTCACTGCAGTGGCTCCCCATCTTTTTGACTCCGCAATTCCACCCCGCCGATCCCTGTCCCCAAGTGGGTCTCTCTTCCCACCCGCTCCCGGAAAACGGCCGTCTGCAAAAAGGAGCTGCTCCGGGCAGAGGGGCGTGGGATCCGAGGATTCCCACGCGCGGCTTGCCCCCATGAGTTGGGTGTGGCTGAATTAGGGAAGCCTTCTGCCTTCAAGGAAGGGGGGGACGTCAGCTTTTGCAACACCCCCCTCTCACACACACACACCCTCCTCTTCCCCACCACTTGTAGGAGCTGCAGTGCGCCGGGGCTTCCCCCTCCAAGCGGCTGGTCCAGTCCAATTCGCCCATTTCAATTGTCACCTCACTTCCGGATCAATCCTTAATTTCTGCTGCAGCGTGAGTGGGGCTTTCTCTCCTTTTCCCTTCCTCGCCCTTCGCTCTTTCCCTGCCCACTCCCCCTCCCCTTCCTCCCCGCCTGGCTGCTGGGAACTTGAACCCAGCCCTCCCGCCGGCTGCGCGGCACCGACCCTCTCCGCCCGCCCCTCCACGCCTTTCCCAGCGACCAGCCTCCCAACTTCGCGTCTGCCAGCCGCCGGGCTCCCCTGCCAACCTCCCCCGCCTGGTGTGGATGAAGGCGAGGAGGGGCAGTACAAAAGGCTCGCTTCTGCCCACCCCCGCCTCTGTCAAGGGCCGGAGGCTTGCCTGATCCCCGCCGCCTTCTCCGCGGCATCCGGAGGATAAAAGAGAGCCGGGCGAGGCGAGGCGCCCCGGGGCGAGCCATGGCCGAGAAGAAGCAGGCGGCCAAGCCCGGCGGCGGCGGCGGCGGCGGCGGCGAGCCGGAGGAGGAGGTCCCCGCCTTCTTCAAAAACCTGGGCTCCGGCAGCCCCAAGCCCCGGCAGAAATTCTGTGGCATGTTCTGCCCGGTGGAAGGCTCCTTGGAGAACAAGACCATCGATTTCGACTCCCTGGCCGGGGGACGCGGCTCCCCGTCGGGCAAGATCGTGGCCAAGCAGCGGGACGTGGCTCACCTCGGACCCGAGGCTCCCTCCGTCAGCTCGTGGCAAGGCAGGAAGGTGGAGATCCGGAGGGCCACCGGCAAGGAGGCTTTGCAAAACCTGAACGACAAGGTGAGTTGGAGGCCGGGAAGACGGATCTTCCCTCCCCCCCCCCACGCCCCCACGCCCAAATCCAAGGCTTGCGCGTTGCTGAGGCTGACCGAGCAGGTTTAAAAGGCGATCGCCGAGGTGGCGGCGTCTTTGGGAGACAAGCGAGGAACAAGTCGACCCCGCGCCGCCCCCATTTCTTTCTTGCTAAGGGTTGATCGGAGCTCTGAGCGGCAAGCTGTGCTAGAAGAAGGCCCCACCCACCTGATGCAGGGTCCAAAGCTGTAGTAAGCAATCGCTAGACAAAGATGCTCAATGGTAAACAAACCAAAGAAAGAATGACATGATCAAATCAATCTACCGCTCATTTTGTTGAAGGTCCTTTGGACCTCTACCTCCTGAACAGTTTCAAGGAGGCCCTGGGACTCCTTTCTGGGGTAAGCCCCTTTAGGAGAGAACTGTAAGAAGTTCTGAACTGAATAAGGACCATGCTTCCTCTACTCATTGACAACAAACAGGAGACACTCTTTCTTGTTGTGCATTTTGGCTGGTCTTCTATTGGACAAGTTCTGTAGAAGATCATTCTAACTTGGAGCCAATGCTGGTCTGTCCAACCAGTTGTTTAGATCACTGAAGCCTGATTTGGTGCTCTGGAGATGCACAGAATAGGTTGTATGGTTCTCCAGCTACATTTGTGTCTACATTCTCTGAGAGTTCATGGGATTTGTAGTCCAAAACAGAGTGTCCAAGCTGAGAAAGGCTGGCCTAGATGCATGAATGAACCACTATGTGCAAATAGCAAAAACGTGGGTGTACATTTTGTAAATGGGGGAGGAAATCTGCTCAGATAATTATGGCAATGCTACCAAGAGAGAAAACAACCCAAATATTCTTTAACATGGGGGAAGAGATGTTGCCAGATGCCACTGTGAAAAAGACCCTGCTCTGAGCAGAAACTATGTGTATTGGAGTGGGGGTAGAACAACAGCAAATCCTTCAAGAGAGATTTTTACAGGAGATGACTTCATATTGCATTCCATATGTTGGAATGTCTCTCCAACATACCAGTTCTTCCCTCAACACTGGGCATCTTCATGTACAATAGATGCATTTTAAAGGTTCTCTTGAGATGGGCTCAAGTTCTGATGACTACATAGAGATGTCCATATAGTTTTCTTGGTAACAATATGGAAGTGGCTTCCCATTGCCTTCTACAAGAATCTTGTTGACTTCCCAGGCTAGTCTACAAGCCTGAGATCTCCTGATGGCTTCCTATCCAAGAACTAACAGATCCAAGTTCCCCTGCTTAGCATTTGTTTTTGATCAGCCAAGGTTGCCTGGATGCTGCCATCTGCTGCTGAAAACAGAGGCAGGCTGGCTGTATTCACATAACAGGCATAACAAAGTCACATTCCAGGCTCCATAATCCCCACAATGTGTGAAACTGCTTTGTAGTGGTCCAACTAAGTCATTATTGTCTAGACTCATGGCAAAATACGTTTTCAGAGTTTCAAACAGGAGTCTTTTTCATCCCAATCTGGAAATGCCTTAATGACTTTTGATATATAAAGGATGATAGGTAAAGGTAAAGGTTCTCCCCCCACAGTTGTGCAGTCGTGTCCGACTCTAGGGGCTGGTGCTCATCTCCGTTTGTTAGCTGAAGAGCCAGCGCTGTCCGAAGACGCTTCCACGGTCATGTGGCCGCATGACACGCGCGGAACGCTGTTACCTACCCACCGAAGTGGTACCTATTAATCTACTTGCATTTGCATGCTTTCGAATTGCTAGGTTGGCAAGAGCTGGAGCTAGTGCGGGAGCTCACTCCACATGCTGGGCTAGGGATTCGAACCTCCAAACTTGCGATCTTCCGATCGACAAGCCTGGCGTCTTACCCGCTGAGCCACCGCGCCCCTATAAAGGATGAGCTTTGGTGGTTTTTTTTCTTATAAACACCCAGTTTCTCTTTGTGTATCTTTGTACAACCTATGCCTCATCTTAAAAGATGTTAGATATGGACCCATTGACTTCTATGGAGTTTTGAATCATATGTTTTGTGATAGCCCAATGGCTGAATTAAAGAAGCTATGGATCCTAAAGGTTTTGCTAATTAGTGGTCCCAGAGTTGAGATGAGTAGATAGATGTTCCCTCTTCTTAAAGTGAAAGATACTGTGACAGCTTCACATGCAAAGTTTTCTATGTGCAATTCATAGAAACCATAGAAATTGGTATAAAACATTTTTTTCCAGCAACATTTGGTATCTTTTCTGTATTTACTGTGCTGACCTATGAATGATGTTGCTTAGATGGCAACCTGCATTCATCACATAATGACCAAGCAGTTCTACCTCCAGCCTGGGCAGGGAAGATTCTGGTGCCAGCCCTACTATTATGCAGAGGGAAGTGATTATCTCAGAAAGCTGGTTCTGGCTGTCATGAAGGGGCAGTGGATTGTGAGTCATATGCTTTATTATATATTTACTCCCAGGAAAGAGAAGCTTGTGGAGTTTCTTTGCAAAGTAACTTGGCCAGCTACAATTACTTTGCATGTGCTCTTCCATGGAAGGCATCAATATTTTTCATAGTCTGGCTTTGGGGAAGTGGGGAAAGGAAGGTGGATGGAAAGATTTCTATACCTTGCCATGAGAACTCAAAGAATCCAATGAAATTGACAGGACATACAGTAGAAATTGACAGACAAAAGTTGCATCTACACCAGCCTTTCTCAATTTTTTGACCCTGGAAGAACCCTTGAAATATTTTTCAGGCCTTGGGGAACCCCTGCACATTCAGACTCAACTATAGGCCAGAAGTTACAAAATGATTATATTTCTTTCATGTGTAGGCCTATAAACTGTTTTCCGTATCTCTTGCAGCTCTAGTATTTGTGCTGGTCTGAAAAACCCAGAAAATATTGCCCCTGCCCAGTTTGCATCCTTGTCCCACCACCTGAGATTCAGTTTAGGTGAGGTCCTCAATTCCCAAGAAGTTGGCCATTGATGTTCAATGAGCTCAGGAACCCTCCTGTGTCAATGGTTCTCAGGAGTAATATAATTATTGGTCATTATGATGAAAACCTCCATTTTAGCGGCAACATACTTCTATACTGCAATTGCTGGGAGAGGCAGACTTTAAAAAGATAGTATCTGCCTCCATCTCTCTGCTGCATAGACTTCCTCCATGCATCTGATGGGCAACCTTGGAAAAAGAATGTTAGATTAAATGGTATTTTTGGAGCAAGCTGTGCATGTTTCCAAAATAATTCAGAAGAAGTCCTTTGGACCTTGTGTCTGCACAGCACCTCTCGGCTGTTCATTAAAGCACCCTGACTTTTTCCTGTCATCTGTATCAGCTTGGGAAAAATAGCTGCTTTAAGAGTTGCAGTGACTTTAACAAATAGATTCCTTAAAGCAGTGGTGTACACATTACTTTCTCAAGTATACATCTAAAGATAGAATGTACACATTAGAGTTGATCTAAATAGACTCTATTCATGTAATTAGCAATTGTGTGAATTAGTTTTAATATATAAATAGCAAGCATGGGTCTCCTAGCTCACATCAATGGAGACCTTTATCCTTTTCCCACCCTGCTGCAGTACAAACCTGGATTAGACTTCAAACATAAATCAAAGTATTCCTTCTAGTGCAAAAAAAAAATGGTATAGGCTCCCTGGACCTGATAGAAACCGTAGAGGATGGGTAATCAAAGGCGTGCACACCATGCAAATTAGCCAAGAGCTGACATGAATTTGTGATTAGTTTCAAAACATACATTTAATTTTGCAGATTGAATTAAATCAATATGATAATTCAATAAGAGTGTGTGCAAAGGTCCATCAAACCTTTGGACGGATCTGAGCACACCATGTTGATGTCTCCAAACTGAAGCTTCCCACAGCCTTATTGATAATCTCCAAATGAATCTGCAATTTGTATTGAGGTGCTTCATCTGCTATTTATGCTTAAAGCCAAAATGAACTAGGCACACAGTTGCTTATTGCTTGGAGGTGCCATATCTGATTTTGTCCATGAAGTAAAAGTGAACCTAGAACAAGATGCATATACGTACCTTTGTCAGAGAGCTGCATACAGTAGCTACTGTCATGAGACTGAGCGAGACCCAATGTCAATATTCCTGACAGCCTGACATCATGTAACCCAATTTACTGTATAGTGCAGACTAACCACTGAGTGGAATTATGCTAGCAAAGCCTATGAGACAATCAGAATGGAACTTTATAGCATAGAAATCTGATTTTTGCTGAGTTGGACCATTGGTTCCCTTTGGCTACTATTCTCACTGATTGGATGCACCTCCCTGGAATTTCTGGCAGCTAATCCCCCCACCCACCCACGCCGCCACCAGGAGATTGAATCTGGGATCTTCTATATGCAGTGGTGATGCTCTACTTATGAGCCACATCTCCTCCACAAACAGAACAAAATCTTAAAGATTAAGCTATTCTGCCATCTCATTCTTACAAACTGTGTATGGGCAGGGAAATAGAACCACCTATTTTGGGGCAGCTGTATCTGAGATGAGGCCATCATTAGTGCTAGGAAAGGTTGAACTGATAAACTTGATCAAGCCAAGGTGCAGGAATACCAACAGCGAGCATGTTCATCTGTACAGGCTTTCTTGGATGATCCATTTATCTAGTCACCAATGTTGGTGATCCTGGCCCAGATAAGAGCTGTGTCTGACATGGAAGCTTTTATCACTTGAGTGATGTTATGTCAACGCTGAGGTTGTCACTGTTTTCCTTCCTCCATATTCTTGATCTCCTCTGCTCTAACCAATTGGTACCTCCTCCCAGATGTTTCTAATTTCACCCCTACTCTATCCCTATGTATTTATATTTATATTTATATTTATATTTATATTTATATTTATATTTATATTTATATTTATATTTATATTTATATTTATATTTATATTTATATTTCTGTGATGTAAACGTTCTATATCACACAGCTATGGATTTGCCTCTGCCTCCCTTTCTGTCCTGACTTCAAGTGAAGGAACACGCTGAGACTTGGTGTAAAGGCTCTAGTGTTTTATTGCTCTACTCTGCTAGACAGAATCCAGCTACACTAAAATGAATTAGTGATGCTCAGAGAAAAGGCCCAAGAAACTAGGGTGGGGCCTTCTTTACCCTCTTGGGAGGAAAGCAAGGCGATTCAGTACTGCACATGCGTTTATCCCCCTAGAGGGAGCGCCCTCCTTCTTCACCAGTTACCTCCCTGACGCCTTCTAATGTTCAGCAAAGAACGTTCATCATTTTTAAATGGTGTATGCTGTCCTCCAAAACCCAAGATGTGAAAAAGATGTTGGAAATGATGTATACATACTTGAACTCTAAGATTCTCCTGCCACCTGGCCAGAAGGTCATCATATTGGGAGGCCATGTTAGTTGATGATGGTGAGAGTTGGTCCAATGTGTACAGAGGGAAAAATGGGAGAGGAAGACTAGCCTAGGCTAACCAGTACTGAGTCTTTGGGATAGAATGAACAAGACAACTACAGGCAATTATATGTTTGTGTCACTTAAAAAGTTTTACACTCTTCTTGATCATTAATCATTTTCAAATATGCTTTTAATGAAAAATGGAAAAGCTACTTTCTAGTCATTCTTGAATTCTGTTGACTTCATTGGCATGTTCATGTAGTTTTCTCAGCTGGGTTACAGAACTGGTCTGGCTTCTTCTGGGATACACACACACACACACACTTCTCAGCATAACCAATAGCTCTGAGAATCCCTGGAGATTTCCTATCCAAGTACCCACCAGCCCTGACCCTTCTTAGCTTCTGGATTCAAACAAGGTTAGTCAGGTGCTTAAATTAAATGAATGGGAAGCTAGTGCACTAGAAAGTGAGGTGTCAGCCCCTAGCATCGTTGTTATTTTCAGGAGTGACTTTGCGACTTCAGGAACCAATTAGTTCTAGAGGCACTCTTAGAAAATAGATGTAAGGGTTGATTGGTAAGGAGTTGATCAGTCCTAAACAACCAACCTACAGTTACCACCCCCATTTCTGGTACCCACAAAAAGACCAGCCATTGCACTGTCTGGCTGTGAGAAAACCAGTCAGAAACTCCTTGCTCTAATATACACACATATATTTGGCTTGTAAAGGGAAAATACTGTAGATCACTGGTTGGAATTCTTATAACACTCGTGCTTGCTAATGACAATGCTAAGCTTCATGTTTGGAGAAAAAATAACATTCATGTCATGGAGCCAGTTTGGTCTAATGGTTAAGGTGCTGGGCTAGAAACCAGGAGGCTGTGAGTTCTAGTCCCGCCTTAGGCATGAAAGCTGGCTGGGTGACCTTGGGCCAATCCCTGTCTCTCAGACCTAGGAAGGAGCCAATGGCAAACCAGGAGACTGAGAGTTCTAGTCCCGCCTTAGGCATGAAAGCCGGCTGGGTGACCTTGGGCCAGTCACACACACACAGCCCAACTCACCTCACGGGGTTGTTGTTGTGGGGAAAATAGGAGGAGGAAGGAGTATTAGGTATGTTTGTCGCCTTGAGTTATTTATAAAAATAATAAAGGCGGGTTAAAAAATAAATAAATAAATAAATAAATGTCAGCTGCTCACAGCCTGACATTCAATAGGGTGGGTCTGTTGAAGCCCAGTGCTTTGTTCAGAAGAGTGGCCAGCTTTCCGGAGGTGGGGGAGGGAAGGCAAAGATAAACACTGGTGGTAAAGAGAATAGGGATGGGGTGGGTGAGTTGGAGAGTAACCTAGCTAAATTGCTTTCTGTGATAGAGATTTATGACATGGAGAGCCGTCACAATATGCTCCCCTTTTGGGTAATTTAAGGAATCTGAACATATGACATCCATGAACACCTCACACTGGGGAATGCAAGTCTAGGATTTATATTTGAGAAAATGGCCCTGTGGTGGGTGGTTCCTCTAAATGTGCAGTGCAACATAAAACATGAACAAAAACACAGTCAATGAATTAGTTTGCCTGAACCAAGCCCATCCTGTAACACAGGGGTAATGTTATAATTGCTTGCTTACTGTGACGAATCAGATTTAACTCAATCCATGTTGTTTTTGATAGTCTTCAAAGTGGCATGTGGTTTGCTTCTGATCTGAACCCTACTCTACTTCCTGAAACCGTAAATGACTTGAGTTTTGTCTGCAAATAGGTGAGACACAAGCAATTTATACTGCAGATTTAATTTGGGCATAGCATTTTAGAGCCTATCATTTTTGCGGAAGTCTTATTTCAAACCTGGGTTCCAATGATTACTTACTTATACTGCAATAGATATTAGCTAAGGAACTTCAACTATTTTGTACTTCTTTTGGCAAGAGCATAGCTACCCTTGCTTGGAAGCCTTGCTCTGAGACTTTTCTCCCACTTAGAATTGCAGATGTCTGGTGCATTGCACTCAATGACCTATATAATTGCCACTGTTATTCAAATGCATAAAATATGTATGTGCTCTACAAAAATCTAAACAGCAAAGACATCTATCTTGTCCGTTAGCTTAAAAAATGCACCGTAACCATGTGTTTCATTATTAAAGCAATTTTTGACTCTCCAGATATTGTTAACTATGACTTCCAGAATTCCTGTCCATTCTCTTGGTTGCAAGTTCATGACCCCTACTTTAGAATCTAGATTTAGATTTACCTTATTTAAATGGTAACAAGATAGGGGGCAGGTTTCTTTTTTAAAAAAGTTGTGCTGATTGCAACTGTGTGATTGAAGCTCCACCCCTTTGTGTGTGTGTGTGATGCATGCAAAAAGGGGAGGGGCTTCCATCATGCAGGTGCCATCACCATCTTTTTTTTAACCACCCCTGGCAGACATACCTAGATGGTAATATGTATTACTTCCTTTACTTACTTGGAATGAGCTTTGTGGGCCTTTCAGTGGCAGCATAGAGTTAGGTGATAACTACTTCAGAAACTTCAACATGTGATATGCAGATCTTTTGCAGATGGGAACCTTTTTTTTAAATTCTGGATCTCTGCTTCAAAGTTCCACTGACGGTTGACACAAAGGAGCTGGTGTTGCTGCTGGACTCAGTGGCTGGGTTCACAATTTGAGATAAGCTAGTTTCCTTAACTATGATTTATTGAATAAGTCATAAAAGGCTGGGCCCATGCAACATGTTTGGCCACAGATCAAGGTTTACATATCATGATAGTTGGTTTTGGATTTATTCAATACGTAATCCCAATCAACCGACATTATGATTTAATGTGTTGCATGAACCACTTTGGCATTCATTAGCAAGGTTTTGGACTTCCGGCGAAGGTATGGTGAACTGAAGATGTCTCCATAAAAGCAGAGCCGATGACTGCAGCAAAGACCAAGGAACCAGTGAGTAGACATAAATACTTCTGGTCAGGAAATGCTCTCTGTTTTCAGTGGGTAGCCCTCTCTCTGAAGAACTGGCTTCATAATTTGAGTTACTTCTGGATTTGGCTATGCATCTTGATGGCCAGATAACTGTCATGGCCAAATTTCACCTGGTTTGGCAGCAATGCCTAATTCTCAGAAGATCCAACCTGCTATGGTGACAGATGGTTTAGTTCTACCTACACTGGATTGCTGCAAAGTGATGTATGTGGGCTACTTTTCTAGAGTCCCCAGAAATTTCAGTTGATCCAGAATAGCAGCAAAGATTCTACTGGGTTCTCGTCCCAGAAGATTTTGCAAAAGATGGAGTGATAGCCAGTTTCTTTGTACAATTTCAAGTATTGAAGATAATCTTTAATTACCTTTAATGCTGGAAAGGATTCAAGACAACTGAGGGGGCCATCTTCTTCCATATCATGCATCCTTCTTCCTAAGAATTGCAGGGAAGGTCCCAGAATGGGTGTCGCTGGTTGCCAAGAAAGGATTGGAGGGGGTGTGGGAGGCACTGGTCAGCCATGCCTACTTTTGGAACCATCTTGCACCAACCTTCTTTGACCCCCTACTGTTTTCTCTGTGTACTTCAAGCCCCATTTTTCCCTGCACATTTTAAACTTCTTTGCAAAATGCTGTTAGGCATTTGCTCTGACACCTTGTGACTTTTTAGGTAGCACTTCTGTATTTCCTGTTTGCCTGTCTACATTGCCAGTATCATCTTATCTGTTAAAATCATATACTACCAATGCACTCAGACTTTTTAGTGTTGTGTTAGCGCCCCCCCCCCAAAAAAAAAACACATTGGTGTGTATATGTTGCAGGACAAAAAGGAGTAGGTGGGGTGAATATAAAACATAAATTATGCATTTAATATGTTCACTGCCTTTGCATTTAATACTTTTCCTCTTCTGACACTTAAGAAAAAAGAGCAATTCACCTCTGAAGCCACACCCAAGGGTTTCCTGGCAGCTCAACATCTAAGTTGTGATTTAGTCCATGTCAGCTGCTTTGAGTGATGCAAAGACTTTGAAAGGATAGGATAATAAATTACTGAATAAGTAATTATATCTTTATCCACAATGTTTTGGGTGGAATCAACTGATCGGCCTCTCCCAGTTCTTAAAAATGCACTTCCTTAAGTGCAGGCTTAAGGAAATGCATGTGTGTGCAAACCAAGTTGGACTGATAAAAAATCCACTCCTCTCCACCCACCCCATTAGTTCTACTTTACAAAATCTTCTTCTCTAATTATTCCCTTTCCCCCAGATTTTCATCCTGGCCATGAACTATTAGGTAGAAATGAGAGATATGGTTAGTTCTGGATATCTATCGCCTGTCTCCCGTTCGTAAAGCACTGCAGAGATGGAAGAAATGAGATGAAAAAGTGTTAGGCATGGTCAGCCCCAGGAGGGAGGCAGGGGGAGATGCCAAATGAACAAGTGTATTTTTGGCAAATATATTTTGCTGCTCATATTAGATTTCAAGTTCACATTCTTGCTTTTATTCTAAGCTGATGGTCTCAATTGAGCTGTGTTTGAGCAATGTGCTAACCGGTGTTATTAAAAGGCTCAGCAGATACATCTGCCCAACAGGCTAAGCTAGGAGCATGTTATTCTTAGTTTTTGGATGCTCGGAGCTGAGTGCTCATTTAGGGTTCAATGTATTGTGCCAAGTCAGAAAATGGGTTAATTCAGTCACCTAATCAAAGCAGTTACATGAACATGGCTATAAGAATTCTCTTCTTTGTGCTGTTGCTGATCTTAGAAAGCATGAAGCAATTCAGGTGGGGTGGGGTGGAGATGATTATATAATATAATCATATATTATATAATTCCGGGACATTCTGAAAGGCTGCAGGGCAGGTGTGGAATCCCTGTGTGTGAATTCATAGATGACCACATGAAGAATTAGATATAAGTAACTAGGTATTTTTTAAAAAATTCAGGCTCTGATTGTATTCAGAGATGATAGCAAGTGCTGTACAATAAACATCATGCCCACATTTTGTGTGTGTGTGCATGCATATGCGTGGTGCTGGCTGGTATTAATAGAGATACAAATAAGAATAAGATGTGAAGCAAGTGTTCATTGTAACAATAATAAATGAGTAGAACTCCAGGTAGTCCTCGACTTAACAACCATTTGTTTAGTGACCGTTCAAAGTTATATATTAAAGATTATATATCTACTGATAGGACTTGAATCAGATACAAGTGAAAAAAATAAAGATTATGGGGATGGAGAGTGAACAGTTGAATGACAGCATCAACACTCTGTGGTGACAGTAGGAAAAAGATGCAAATAACATGCTGAAGATTTTAAAGATGTTCTCAGTACTGTAAAGAAGCCAGAATCATGAGAGTGGGTATTCATGATAGAGTTTCTTTGAAATATTATACACCAAGAGTAGGCCAATTAGGAACTTTAAAAGCATGTTATAGATGAGTGCTCTCAAAAAATGGCTGCCAGCCACAAAATGTCCATTTATCAGAAGGCAAGCAGATTAAGTTTGTTTCAAATCAAATCAATCTTTATGACACACATACTCCAGCATAGGTTAATTTATTAAATGTGTACGCCACCAAATACATATAGACATAAAGCAATAAAATGGCTACTGTAACTTTATAGAAGATGAAACATCCACATTAAATGACATAAGGAATTGGCATCCACAATGACTTTACAATCAATCACTGGTTGATCATAATCCTGTAGCCACGCCTAAGTCATCTCAACCAAAATCACAATTCATAATGACCAATACACACACATGATAACCAACAGCATCCATGGTATGTGTGTACATGAGAGAGAGAGAGAAGGGGACACAGAATGTTCCAAGCAGCTTTGAGGGATAAACCCTCTCTCTTTCTGATGCATGCCTCAAAGGGGCAAAGCTTGTTTAACTGGATAGCACCAAACACACCCTATTTCAGACAGTATAATTAAAGGCATAAAAAACACTGGGGGGAAATAATCTCAGAAAGGAAGAGTGCTACATGGTAGAACTACATGAGAGTGCTACATGGTAGAACTCATGAAACATAAGGCAACTTACTAGTTCCTGGGCAATTAAATGTCCTATATCGGAGCTTTCCAAACTGTGTGTCGGGACACGTTAGTGTGTCGGCTGCAGTGTCTGGGTGTGTCGCGGCTGCTGCTGCCTCCTGGCTTCCACGCAGGTCCTAGTGCCTGCCTTGTGCCTCGCTGCCTCCAAACCTGCCCTGCCAGGATTCCATGCAGGTCCTAGTGCCTGACTTGTGCCTTGCTGCCTCCAAACCAGCTGTGATTCCACACAGGTCCTAGTGCCTGCCTTGTGTCCTGCTGTAAGAGTGTGTCGCGAAATGATGTATGTCTAAAAAGTGTGTCACCAACATGAGAAGTTTGGAAAGCTCTGTGCTATATCATGCTGGAAAATGACCCGCTGAAACTGACAAATGCAGGGAAACTGGCAATAATTAAGAAAAGTCCAGTCTGCCATCCCTCATTATTTTTAGACTGCAATGGGGACACCACTTTAGAATTGTGCAAATGTTGTCAAAAAAACTACCCTTGAACAAAATAGTGGAACTCTGCTTCTCTTTTGGACTTAGGAGCTTTGAGAGGTTATTTCACAGATGATGAGGTCAGGAAACAAACCACTAATTAAGAAGACAAATGGCGGCAGAGGAAAGAAGCTTCTTGTGGCAGAAGCTGGCTAGTGACCAGAGGAGGAGGTGTGCCCATTCTTCTCAACATAACCAAAACGTACCTTTGATCACACCCAGAACGGGGAACCCGATTTAATCTCAAAAATAAATGGGAAAGCATTAACAATTTCACAGTATGAACATGTGGTGGGGTATTACCAGATAAAAGTTTGTGGGTGGGTGCTTTTATTCTGGTACATGGACAAGGTGAGACCAACGCCATATTTATTGATTTATTCATTCATTCATTCAATTTATCCCCGCCCATCTTCCCGCATAGGGGACTCTGGGCGGTTTACAGAATATCAAAATTTAAAATCTATACAAAAATTACTAAAAAAACAATAAATAAGAGGAATAAATAAAACCCAAAGACGGTTAGAAGGCACAATCTAGATCAAGGCACTACGGGGCCAATCACCCCCAAGAGGCACTACCCCGTCCGTCGTCCCAGGCCAGGCGGCAGAGCCAGGTCTTGAGAGACTTCCGGAAGGTCAGGAGTGGGGGGGCCAGCCTCACCTCCGGGGGCAAGGTGTTCCATAAGGCGGGCGCTGTCGCAGAGAAGGCCCGCCTCCTGGACCCCGCTAGATGGAATCCATATGATCAAGGGATAAGACTGGGATGGCCAGGAGGGCACGATGCTGCTATAATCTGCAACCAAGAACAGGGCCTCCCTTCTAGCAGGCTGCTCTGGGGTGGTGGCAGTGGGATAGCTTGGTATTTGAAGATCTCTCTTCCTTTGCAAAAGCCCCTCTCCCCATATTTCTTTGCTACTGGGTCGGCTACTCAATCTTCCTTTCCCCTTCCTCTTGGTACTCAGGACCGAGTTCTTGCACGCCTTCAAACGTCTCCACGGTTTGTCCCGTCAGTACCTTACTCCTTACTTTGAGCCATAGATCTCTCGTGGTTTTCAAAGAAAATCAACCTTCTGAATTTGAGGGCGGATTCACCCAACATGTTGAATAGGAGTTAGCTGGTAAGCAGTATGGTTGTAAAAGTTCGAGGCTTGAATGGGGAATATTACACGGCAGGAGAAGTGAAGACAACGTAAAGCTTACTGACTGCTTAGGCCTCCAAGCTGTCTTTGGTGGCAGGTAATACAAGGTTTTCTGGCTTTGTTAAGGCTGCAGGGCTATTCAGCAGTATGGAGATTTTATATTTTTATCTTCTAGTGGCAGTTACATTTAATGTATTATTTATAGTTTGCATTGAATTTTAAAGTTTATTCTTATTGTAAACTGCCCGGAGTCCCTCCTTACGGGGGGGGGGGGGGGGGGGGATGGGCGGTGATAAAAATTTGAATAATAAATAAATTTTTTAAAAATGGAGATGCTGCTGAGTTCCAGCTCTGAGATCCTCTTGTGGCAGCATCTGGAGGACTACTGATTCGTCTATTTAACAGTGAGTTTAGTCCTACTGATCTCTAAGGTTTTGTTCACATTAAAGCTATCCTATGGTGCTGCAAAAATCCAGAGGAGTACTAGATGGTGGCAAAGAGTTAAGAGTTTGCTGTCCAGAGGTCAACTGGGTCCTTGCAATCCAAATAGAATAGGCCTGGTCATGTATAACTCTGATTCAGTTTAACTACCATTTAGTGAATAAACCACCACTCCCTAGATTCATAGGTAGTCCTTGTTTAGCAACTGCCTCGTTTAATGACCATTTGCAGTTACAATGGTGATGGAAAAGTAACTTTGTGACCAATCCTCGCATTTACGACCTTTGCAGGTCTCTAAAGCAAAGGAAAGCTGAGGTAAGATCGTAAGCAGCCAGTTTCACTTAGTGGCCGCTTCAATTAACAACCAAGTTGCCAGTCCCAACTGTGATCGCTAAACGAGGACTACCTGTACTGACATACACCATGGTTTATAAATTATAATGGCTGGGTCACTCTAAGCCAAAACTCAGCCATGTTATGGCATAGCATGTTGCAGTTACCCAGCCAATGAGGGTTATGTTCTGTACATGTACTAATGTATACAGAATTGCAAGATCCAGGATTTGGTGTATTCCTCACAGCAACTGTCCAGTCTCCTGCTGAATTCAGGGATCGAGGTTTTGAAAGTCAAATCAAGTCTTGATTTAGGTCCAGTTGTAACAAAATGTCCTGGTTCTCATATAATCCACAGCAAAGCAGATGCTCATATGTTTTGTATTTATTGAAAGAAGGAAAATCCCCCCTAAACAGATGCCTAGTGGTGACCGATCCCTGGAATTTGTTAGTCCAGATGTTGACTGTCTGCCTGTCCCAGTGAAAAGGAAGATCAATAACCTCCCCGCAGCTTGTCCTCTCCCCCAGAAACTCTTCAGATCAGTTGGGCCTCGACTTGGAATGACTGGAACCAAGGCTTGCATCTGGAGAGCATCAGGCTGGCTGAGAGGGGGCAAGCAAGTGGTTTGCAAATGTGAATATATCCCACTGTAGTTTTTGCACTCAGCTTCCTGGGCCACATGGTAAAGAATCAAGGCCACACATTTGGCAAAGCTATGGTGTGCCATGGCCTGCTGAATAAGCTACAATTAGCTGGGCTCCTAGCACAGCACATTTAAGCCTCAAACCCCGCTTCACAAGCCACAGTGGCTGGATTTGCACCACATGCGAAGCTAAAACGAAACACCCTGCGACGGGGCTTAGTGTGGTGTGTAAGCCAGACCACTGTGCATTGGCCAGAAGCCGATGATAACTTGCAAGACAGAGCTCAGGACTGGCTCTGTATTGGTGGCCTCCTCCTGCGGGAGGCTTTGCTGGGCTCCAGAAAACATTGGAGCATAGGATGTAGCAACTTATCAAGGTCAAGTCTGGCTCACAGCTATATGCCCCTTGATGCAAGGGGAACAAGGCAAGCATTCACATACATTTTGTATATTCTTGCTCCACTTTGTGGTGGTGTCCCAATTCCACTCTTTTATAGAGCTGTGTAATGTTTCACATTCAATCTCCAAAAGATGCTTTGGAGGGCATGGGAGTGTAAATGCAGCATCTCACTCTGAAGCAGCTCTCTCTCTCCAGGGGATCACCAGTAGCTGCAGGTAGTACTTACACAATCCCAGGAAAAGACAGAGTTGCTTTAAGGTAGTGCTGACAGATGCAATGTTTGCATTCTGCAGGAACGTCCACAGGGTGTGGTCAAAAAGTCGAGTGGCCGTGACAGTGCGATCGAAGCTCTGCCTGGATTTTACCTGCATTCCAGGTGTGCCAAAGCACCTTTTGGAAACTGAACCCAAAACACTGCACTCTCTTGTGATCACGAACCTTTATTAACAGAGGTGCGAAAGCTAGAGCTGTGGGAAGAGGTTCTGCTCTATCTTGAGACAGGCCAATCAGCATGAACTGACACCCAACGGTGACTTAATCTGGGCAATCAAGTTGCACCACCTCAAATGGAAACATCAAACGGGCAAACTCGATCCAGGTAGCATCAGAACTGGAAACCTGTTAATGTCCAAAGCAAAGTGGGACACATGCTCTGTTCTGGCCCTTGGAAAGGGAATGTTGCTTTGATTCAGGGCTTTAATTTCAAGCAGCACTTGGATCAACGCTTCATCAAATCCGGGGATGTCTTCAACGCTTGTACAGCCCTGGCGAAAACACTGCTATGGTCCGAGGACTGCAAATGGCTTCAGTGGCGTTCCAGAGGGCTGCATGCTCCAAAAGGATAAAGGCTAGAACTGTTTGATTAGTAAATGCAGCTAACAGGATTGGTCTCCACAGATTTAATCATTTTTTGCCTTTGGCTGCATTAAAAATTACAATTTGGTGCTAAGTTTTGGATTGGTCCAGAGCAGTGTTCCTCAACCTTGGCGACTTATAAAACATGTGGACTTCAATTCCCAGAATTCCCCAGCCAGACTTGCTGGCTGGGGAACTCTGGGAGTTGAAGTCCACATGTCTTAAAGTTGTCAAGGTTGAGGAACACTGGTCTGGAGAATCATAAGGAGCCTTAGGTTTCAGCCCCTTAGAGGGGCTGTTTGTGGGGCTGAAAGGTGGGAAAGTAACAATTTGACAAGTTTGGAAGAAATTCCAACTGGTAGTACCATGAATCAATAATCTGTAGCTTGAATCATGTCAACTGGATTTCTATTTTCTCAGTGGAAACGTTTTGCTCCTTATTCAAGAAGCTTCTTCAGTCTGAGCAAAGTTGGTAAGGGAATCCTTGAATATGTTTCTAGGGTGGCTGTGTGACCGTGCACCTGGGGCTAGGTCATGGTTATTTGAGATGTTTATTTCCAAGTCCCTTTATCATCCAAAGGAGGATCGTTAAGATTACCCTGCTGCTGTTGAGATTGCGAAATGTTCTTAATCTTCCTAGGCACAGAAGACAAAGCAGGAAGGAAAATAGGGGAAAGGTTGTGCCTGAGGCCCCCACCTCTATTCAAGGAAGGATTTTCCAAGTTGGCATAAATGGATTCCTTGACCCCTCTCTCAAACCACCTATCTTCTCATGAATCAATAAAGGAGTGCAGAGATAACTTGAATGCATGGCATGGGGACCCCCAAAACTTCACCTCAAGTTTTCGTAGGTTAAGATCAGCTCCAGAGTTCATGTTTCCAAATATTAACCTGGCCTGGTAATTTAACATTTCCTGATAGCCAGGAGGAGCAAATGGGTTTGGGGATCCCTATTATTATTCTTGGCCAGTTGCCTGGGGATGGGTGCTGGGAAAAAGACCTTGGAACAAAACAGAA
The DNA here is from genome assembly GCA_023362775.1 of Charina bottae. Classification (NCBI taxonomy): domain Eukaryota; kingdom Metazoa; phylum Chordata; class Lepidosauria; order Squamata; family Charinaidae; genus Charina; species Charina bottae. Next base: position 15,833,441 of record JALMGJ010000014.1, on the reverse strand, counting down.
ATGCAGAGGACTGTAGGTAACAAGGTCTCACGGCACCATTCCTTACAGATTTTTAAAAACTTACCTGCATTTCAGTGCTGGCTAACAAAGCACCTTACTAACTTACCAACCACCTAAAGATTTAAAAACAATCCGCAAGCTAGAAACTTTTGGTGGATTTATTTACACAATCCATTGAAGTCCTCTGCAGCACAGCATGGTTTAATTCCTAACTCCCGAAGCCTTTGCTACCTGTAATTAGTTTCCTCTCTCTAACGATGTTTAATTCTTTTGTGTGTAGATACAGTATAGGTTTGACTGTTTTGTTAAAACAAATCGGGCTCATTCACACGTGCAAACCCTTACTTGATCAAGGGTGACCAGCCTGGATGTGTGAACCAGCTTGCCTAGTTTCAAATCCACCAGACCTGGGTTGAAGATGGCACACATTCCCCGGTTGGCTCTGCTTCGGATTGCTCTATTCTGTTCTGTCGATCGAGGCGTCCTCACCGATCCTTCTGCCTGGTTTTACGATAACCCGTAATTTCGTTTCTATTTCAGCCGAGTCAAAAAGATAAATCGGGAAAGGATCCGTGTTTTCTTTTAAAGCACAGAAGGAAGAGGGGTGGGCGTAGAAAAAATGGACGAGGAATGCCAGGGCAGAAAAAAAAAGGGGGGGCGACAGCCGTTTTCCTGCTGCAAAACTCAAACAATACCTTTTGCTGAGAACGGCTTTCGCTCCTTTCGAAAACAATTGGGGGGGGGGGAGCGCGCACAGTAAAGGCGAGGAAGACGCTCCCGCCCCTTTCTTTCTCCTGTCTGGCTGGCAAGAACAGGGCGTGGACAGCAGCTTCGCAGCCGCGCTCACTCCTCTGCAAAACTGCTTCGCCGTCTCTCCGCGCCTCCGGCGCCGCGATGCAACGCCCGCGGCTTGCAGCGCGGAGCGCGACGGCTGCAGCCCGAGATTGATTGTTCAAGGAAAAAGGGGGCGACCCTGGGGGGAATCATCACAGCCCATCTCCCCCCCCCCCCCGTGGCCTTATTGCAGAGTTTCGGAAGCCCCGGCGATGTACGGAGAGCGCCGCTCCCGCCCGCCCGCCCGCCTCCTCGGTCCGGCGCCGGTCTCCTGCGCGCGGCCACCCCGCCGCTCGCGACCGAGCCCCCCAGCCCGCTGCCCTGCGTTACCACTGGCTGCTTCATTGCGCCACTTTACATGTTACCGCTCCGCGCGCTTCCCATTGGGCGGCCTCCGGGGTTCATTTGCATACCGCCGACGGCCGCAGCCAATCGGGGGAGGAGCGGCCTCGGCCCGCTCTGGACTGGGTCCAGGGCGTGGCGGGGCGCGCAGGCGCGGCAGGACCTTCCTTGTGCGGAGGCTTCGCTTTGCTGTCGAAAGGCGATTCTCTTGCGCTGCTTCCCTCCTCCTCCTCCAGCTTTAAGGCTGGGCTGGGCTTGGAGCGGCAGTGGGAAGAAAAGGCGACCGCGACTTTCTTCTCCTCGCGGGGCTGATTTGGTTATTTTGCAAGCTTGCCCGTGGTTTGCACGGCCTTTTTCCTTCGTGCAGAAGCTCGCCCCCTCCTCCGCAGCTCTCACGCGTGCAAAACGAGAGAGAGAAGCGTTGGGGTTCCCAGTTCCCCGTCTTTAAAGCCGCAATCGTAAAAAGGTTTTAATTCGCCAAGAACAGAAGCCCCGACCGGCGTCTGATTTCTTTCGATTGCGGCGGGAAAAGCCTTGCGTGGGAGTTGGTTCCCCGGGAGAGAACGAGATGTCTTATCAAGGGAAGAAAAATATTCCACGCATCACGGTGAGTGGCGAAGCGGAGCCCGATAGCGGATCTAGGGTGGCGCGGGAGGGTGGGTCAAGCCCTTTGTGTGTACATCTGCATGCATGGAAGGTTAAACAGAAAAAAAAGCGAGCCAGCTTGCAGGCTCTTCTCCCGTCGAGAGAAAGAAGCGCGCCAAACCTGCTTTTTGATGCACCGCCAATGAAAATAAAGATTTTTTTAAAAAAATGCTGGTAGTGGGGCAAGACAGGAATGGAACAATGGTCGCCTTGAAGTTGCATCGTGGTGCAGAAATGAAGTCTGCCCCCCATACTCGTTTCCTTCCTCCCTCTCCCCACCTCCCCCCTTTTCTTTCGGATTCCTGCTCTTTCTGGGCGCCTTAAGATGCTTCTCCTTGGCCGCCCGGATCTCCGCGAACGGCTGTTGCATTTCATAGACCAGCCTGGCATAATAGGCGAGAGGCTTGTCCCATGACCGCACCATCAGGCGACGCGGGAGCTGCTCTTAAAAACAAAACAAAAAAACACCCCCAAATCCTAGAATCGATTCTCCCTCGGAAGAAAAGATAATCAAAGCCCTTTATTTTTGCAAACCCATCTTCTGCAAGGAGGAGAGAAGGGGTGGGCGGGTGGATCTCCTACGGCCAGGGTGGGGGTTGAGGGTTTGGTGGTTGTGGCAGGAAAATTGTGCGTGTGTGCGCGCGCGCGCGTGTGCAGACTGCAACATCAAGTGGGTATAATCTGCTTTAAAGCAGCTCCATCCACTACCCCCAGTAGCTTAGCGAATGGAAGATGGATGGGGGAGTGGTGTGCAGGTTCCTCTCCCCTCCCAACCCACCTCATCTTAGCGGTTTTTTTTGTCCCCCCCTGCTTTACTCATACAAAGGAGGCAATGCAAGCAAGACTTGGATGAGAAGGCTGGTTTCTCCATGCCCCCCCCCCCGCATAATGGCGCTTGGTCTAGCGAAATGAGCCCCTGGGGGGGGGGGGCTGGGTGCATTCTTCCTTTCCTTCCCCAGCAAAGAAACAAGTCTGGGGAACATGCCCCCTCCCCATCTGGCCCGTTCCCCCCCCCATTCCAGTCTTTTTAGAGCAAATGGGGTGCCTTCCCCCCTCTGCAAGGAATCCTAAAGTGGGAGAGGAAATGGAACAGTTACATAAAAGTCTGGTGATTGTGAAGGGATGGGCGGTTGGATGCAAGCATCAGCGATGCTGGGTATTGATATGATGGTTGACTTATTTATAATTAGTACTAATCTGTAAAAAATCTGACCTTCCTTAAATAGGAAGAGGCTTCATTTTTATTTGACAGCCCAGCAGGCCCTTCCTTTCAAAGCAAGCTTCTGTCTTGAGCTTCAAAGCTGAGACTTGAATGTGATTTGTAAGAGCCTCTTCTCTGGCTGGAGTCGTACAAGGGCTTTATGGGTGTTATGAAACGCTGTTTCCGAGATCTGTTTTTCATTGAATTTATATTGTCATTCAGATCCGAGTTTTCTGATCTCTGCAGGAGGAGATCCATGTTGGTCTATGGTGCTGCTAGACTCCTTCTGATGATAATGCAGGCCTTCGGCAACATGCTTTATTTCCATTTTGTTAAGGTGGTGAAAATCTTACAGTGCAGGATTGGTAGTGATAATACTCAAAAGGAAAAAGGAAAATCCTTATGATCTGGTTCCTTTTCACATGGAAGCCTAGAATAGCTCTGCAGGGTTAATGGTGTTACAACAATGGAAAAGGACTGAGCACGTGATTTTGCACAGCTTTTTTATCGAACAATTAACAGAAACAAAGCCTGGACCGGGATGGAAATTAATTTGGTTTACTTTCCAACACCAGAATTTATCTGCAACGTCAACGTGCAGCACAGAATGAGGCTTCCTGTGTTGTTGTTGTTAGTATGTCTTTATATATGTTTTCTGAACTTTATATTTTCTGAAGTTTATTTGTCTGAGTCTCTGTTCTTTCCTTCCCGACACAAAGTTGTGGTGCTTGTGGTTCAGGGCACTTTATCGAAGTGTGGCTCAGTTAGAAGTTGTGAGCCATGGGTTGAAGACACTATCTAGTTGGTCTCCTTGAAACATGACAGATTCCAGTAACCAAACAACCTTAAGAGATGAGTCCCTTAATACAGATTAGCAGACAATGTGTGTATGTATCAGAATGCAGAAGTATCCTACTGAATTGTGTTTAGAGTTGATGTAGAAGAACCTTGATGTTAAATATAATTGTTTTAATTTGGAGAAGAGGCATGAGACACATGTAATGGGCTTCTGTTGCAGAAGTGTATATTTTTTTAAGGGCTAAAGCTCTTCTCTTAGATGGTTCTTTCTATGGATGCCTTCGGTCTAAATTTGCTGCATTGTCCAGAGTTCACTATTATACTAAGCAGTGATTGGTTTAGTTCATTGGCGATCACTCGTAGCCGAGTAAGATTGTCTTCCAAAGGTAAAATTTTAACGGTGAATCCGTAAGTGGCTATAAAGGCCAATTCTGGATCCGCACAACCTCCCACAATGAGGGCATAGGTTTCCGGGTGGGAGACGGTCATGATGAGGGTTTGCCTGACGTGCCTTCCTTTTAGCTCTCTTCTCCTTTTCGCCCTGTACTCGTGCTTCTTCCATCTATCAACAAAAGCCGACATCGACGCTGAAATTCAGCATCGCCTGAGCTCTGCGAGTGTAGCTTTCTCCCGAATGAAGCGTAGAGTGTTTGAGGATCGGGACATTCGCAGGGAGACCAAAATGCTTGTTTACAAAGCCATTGTACTACCAACCCTTCTGTACGCCTGTGAAACATGGACCCTCTACAAACGCCACCTCCAACTTCTTGAAAGATTCCATCAACGCTGCCTCCGAAAAATTCTGCAAATTACTTGGGAAGATAGGCGGACTAATGTTAGCGTGTTAGAAGAAGCGAAAACCACCAGCATTGAAACAATGATCATCCAACATCAACTTCACTGGACCGGTCATGTTGTTCGAATGCCTGATTGGTTTAGTGATAGATCATTGAATAAGCTGATGTTAGCTAGGTTTACCCATTACATAAAGCCATAAGCTATGTTTTACAAACCAAAGTAGCTGGGAATAGCACAACAAACTAACTCAAAGCTAAACTAATATGTATACATGAACCCGGGATATGAATATAAGTCAGTAACTTTCTGTTAAAAGAGAACTACTTCAGGTTAAATTGCTTTAGGATTAAAAGCCATGAAAATTAGCTGTAGAATAGTTAAGTAAACAAGTTGTGTTCCGCATAGTAAGAATGTCAGAACTCAAGTCTGAAGTATCAGACTGTCACTGCAGGACACATACATAGCCTGCTTTGATTTGGAGAAAAAGTTACACAGAGAAAATATGTCTATGAAGGTTCTCAGTCATCCAGGTGGAATTGTCTGTAGCTTGAAACATGTCAACTGGATTTCTATTTTCTTAATGGAAACGTTTCGCTCCTTATCCAAGGGGCTTCTTCAGTCTGAGCAAAGTTGGTAAGGGAATCCTAAATATGTTCCTAGGTAGCTGTGTGACCTTACACCTGGGGCTAGGTCATGGTTATATTGAGATGTAATTTTTAAGTCCTTTTATCATCTAATGGAGGGTCGTTAAAAACACCATGCTGCTGTTGAGCTTCTGAAATGGTCTTAATCTTCCTAGGCACAGAAGACAACACGGGGAGGAAGATGGGGGAGAGTTTGTGCCTGAGGCCCCCACCTCTATTCAAGGAAGGATTTTCCAAGTTGGCATAAATGGATTCCTTGACCCCTCTCTCAAACCACCTATCTTCTCTGTCTAAAATGTGAACATTAATGTCCTCAAATGAGTGTCCTTTTTCTTTTAGATGAAGATAAACTGCTGACTCTGGTCCTGTGGTGTTATTTCTCCTGTGTTGTGCCATCCTCCTGTACATAGGTTGTTTGGTTTCTCCAATGTAGAGTTCAGAGCACTCCTCACTGCACTGGATTGCATAAACTACATTGCTTTTCTTATGTTTTGGAGTTTGATCTTTGGGGTGTACAAGCCTCTGTCTCAGTGTGTTGGTGGGTTTGAAATATACAGGTATGTGGTGTTTGCCAAATATCCGTTTTATCTTTTCAGACATACGTCTGAACCCATGGCACAGCCGTGTTTTTGTCTGTAAAAGTCACCTCTGTATGTGAAATAAGTGGTGTTAAGACACAGGTCTCCTGTGTCTTCTCCTGTGTCACCCATTGTGGCCAATTTATACATGGAAGAAGTGGAGAAGAAAGCACTCAACACATTCCAGGGAACGGTGCCCACCCACTGGTTTAGGTATGTGGATGACACCTGGGTCAAAATCAAGGCCCAGGAAGTACAGGCCTTCACGGACCATATAAACACTATAGATGCCAACATTAGCTTCACCAGAGAAGACACCAAGGACAACAGACTGGCATTCCTAGACTGTGAAGTCCTCATTGGGACCGGTGGCAAGCTAGAAATAGGGATCTACAGGAAACCCACACACACAGATCAATATCTGATGTTTGACTCCCACCATCCACTGCAGCACAAACTAGGAGTCATCAGGACATTGTCACACAGAGCAGAAACCATCCCCACCTCCATGGATTCCAAAAAGAATGAAAATCAGCACCTGAGAACAGCCCTGAAGGCCTGTGGATATCCAAATTGGGCCTTCACCAAATCTAAATCTACCAGACCTAAAACAGCGACAGATAGGGCTGAGACTCAGAGTAAACGAAAGAACCTGGTCATTCCCTACATGGCTGGCGTGTCTGAAAAGATAAAACGGATATTTGGCAAACACCACATACCTGTATATTTCAAACCCACCAACACACTGAGACAGAGGCTTGTACACCCCAAAGATCAAACTCCAAAACATAAGAAAAGCAATGTAGTTTATGCAATCCAGTGCAGTGAGGAGTGCTCTGAACTCTACATTGGAGAAACCAAACAACCTATGTACAGGAGGATGGCACAACACAGGAGAAATAACACCACAGGACCAGAGTCAGCAGTTTATCTTCATCTAAAAGAAAAAGGACACTCATTTGAGGACATTAATGTTCACATTTTAGACAGAGAAGATAGGTGGTTTGAGAGAGGGGTCAAGGAATCCATTTATGCCAACTTGGAAAATCCTTCCTTGAATAGAGGTGGGGGCCTCAGGCACAAACTCTCCCCCATCTTCCTCCCCGTGTTGTCTTCTGTGCCTAGGAAGATTAAGACCATTTCAGAAGCTCAACAGCAGCATGGTGTTTTTAACGACCCTCCATTAGATGATAAAAGGACTTAAAAATTACATCTCAATATAACCATGACCTAGCCCCAGGTGTAAGGTCACACAGCTACCTAGGAACATATTTAGGATTCCCTTACCAACTTTGCTCAGACTGAAGAAGCCCCTTGGATAAGGAGCGAAACGTTTCCATTAAGAAAATAGAAATCCAGTTGACATGTTTCAAGCTACAGATTACACAGAGAAAGTAACATGCGGATTATAGTAGTGGGCTGAGGAGGGAGCCATGGGGCTGAATCTCCTGAACCTTAGTCACCAACTTCTTGGGTTCATCTGCAGGACCTCAGAGATCTGCTTTCTGTGCTACTTGGGGCATCTGTTCCACAGATTGATCATGCATTTCTGGAAGCCAAGTTAAGCTATCATCAAACACCTGGTCCTACACTCTCATGATCTACAAATGATGTTACCAAATCACCACTAGAAAACATAACGGTTTATTTTGGGATGTAACCTTGGGGCAAGAACCTTCATTCTGTAAGCCATAGCTTTCTAAACTGTGTGTCGCGACACTTTAGTGTGTCACGACAAAACCCGGTAGTGCTGATGGCGCGATGGCAGCGGCGCGCCATCAGTGCTTCCGGGTTTTAGCGCGAAACACGAGGCTGCTTCCGCCCCCGCACCACCGCCCTTGGTGTGTCGCCAACGGCGGGACTTTGGAAAGCACTGCTGTAGGCCCTCAAGAAGTAATTGAATCTTCTCAATATAATTACACTATAAATATTCTGTGTATTGTGTCTCTGCTCCAAAGCAAGGTAGCCAACAGGTTAAAAAAACTTAAAATGTAAAAAACAATTAAAATCACAATTAAAATTCAAGGCTTGGCTGAAGATCTTCATCCTTCCTAGAAGCTGAAAAAGCTGCATTCCATCACTTGGGAGCAACATAAGGGAAGGTTCTCTCCCATGGACCTGGTAAGCAGATCTCAGAAAATGAGGACTTCTTTAAGAGCATCTCCCCTTCCTGGAAAGGTTCATATTGAAAAAGGGGTCCTTCAGCTACTCGGCTTTCACTGGGAGGCTAGCATGCTTGGAGTGCCTGGATTGGACACGTGGATTCAGGGTCCAGCTCCAGTGTGATACCCTTCAAGGAGTAGTTCAGCAAGAGTCGCCCTTGAAAGAGGGGGAAGGTTAGACCAGGCAAGAGTGCCTTGATTCTGGCTGGGTCACTATGGGTGGTGCTGAGGACCAGGTTGAGGTTGCTGCGGGGGCCAGTGTGGTGAGAGCAAAAGCTGTCAAGTGGGAGTCCTGGCACCTGGATCCCATGGACAGCCTAGTCCAGAGCTAGCAACTTGGCAAAGCCATCCGGACAGAGTGGGTGTGGCCTTCCTTGACTTATTTGTCGCCCCACAGGGAGATTTTACCCCCAGCTTGAGAGCCCCTACTGTACAACTCCTAATGTCCCAACTTAACGTTTCTGATCCATCTATTAACCCATCCTAAATTGTGGGCTAGAAGCTGCTAATCAGCCTAGGGACTGGATTTACTCCTCATTGAGTCACAACATACTACTCCCATAGAGATAATCTATATTTTGTCTGTACTAGGGAAAGGAAATGGTCTTCGCCAGGCTTTTAGGTGGACATGGGGTCTGCACAAGGTCATAAGAAATGTCTTGTATTTCTTCAGGATTGTAGTCTAGTGAAGAACTTCCCCATAATCACTGATGGGATGGGGTGGAGGAGCTATGAGGTCCATTAAGCTTTCACTTCCTCCTGTGAAGTTTCCACAGACTTGTTCCCCTCCTTCCTTGCTGCAGTTGAAACATTATGAAGTACTTGCAGGTCTTTAAGACGTGACACCTAAAGTAGTTAAGAGAACTGCTTTTCTATCCAGGTGTTACTTTCTAATATGATTTCTAAAAACTCTGCCATAGGAAGACTTTTAGATAAGTTTATTTACAGTGATCAGATAATCCCTATGTGTAGGGATAAGGACAAGGATAGAATTTGTCAAATGTAAGGACAAGAATGCCTTGGCACTGATTTTCACCACAATCCTCTTTTGCTGATGGGCTTATTATTGCTTGCTGCCCTTTGATCCAGACATCGATGGATCTGTCTTCCATGAGGTGTCAAAGCCCTTAAACGTCATTAGATACTGCCCATACTTTTATGAACAAATGTAGGTTATACATAATACATTACATATCAAGGGACTTTTTACCTGTAATGAGTGCTAAAATGTTTGCATATTTTTCAATTTCTCCTAAAATTTCTTGGGGAGGAGGAAAGATAATTTTTTCCTGCTGCATCACAGTTCCTTAAGATGTTACATCTCTAATTGTGATCATTATTATTCAGTAAACATACACACAAGAAAAGCAGGAAGTTCTTTGCTAGAGGTCTTCAGATAGAAGCTGGATAGTCATTTGTCAAAGCTGCTGTGGTGAATTTTGGAGCAGGGGGGTTGAACTAGAGGACCTGTAAGGTCCCTTTCAACACAATAATTTTAATCCTGTGGTTAAGTTTGAAGTAATTTAGCTCATGTATGAATTCATTGTCTTAACAGTATGAGCTGCTTCTGTATCCCAGGCAAACAGGAAGCCAAAGAGCATTCTCTGATGGGATCTCTGAAGCTTCTTCTTTCAGATAGAAGTTATGGGTGTGTATTTGTGTATGAGAGAGAGTATAGAGCTGTCCAACTAAATAGGTCTTTTCTTGGGATTCAAATGAGAGGCTGTAACATACAATAAAGAGCTCAAATAACCTCTGATTACCTCAAATAACCTCACCAATCACTTTTGGTGAGACTGTGAGGTTAAAGGAGCTTTTATGCATATCTTAACGAGGAGTGGGTGAATCTGTCATGCTTAATTTCATCTAGGACCACTATTTTGCAGCCTTTCTTGGCAGTTTGTGATTTCTTTTTTATAGGAAAATCTACATGAGTATTAATACACATTTTTTGCATGTGCTGCTTCCTCATGCATAGATTTTTTCCCCCCTGCATGTTCATGGTAGCATCAACTGCATCACAAAATTTGGAAAAATGCACATAAAGACATCAGGCTATGGTCTGGTTCAAGAAAGTATTAAATTTTTCCTCTAACTCTGGTCTCAGCTTGTGTAAAGCTGGTCATTGGTTGGAGGCAAACATCAGATGAGGATGAACTTCTCCCATGTTTTTTCCTAGATGTGAGGAAGCAGAGATTAATTCAACCTGCTCAAAGTCACAATAGGTGATAAGTAAGGGAGTTGGCATGCAACAGTTGTATTTGTATAGCAGACTTTTTTGTGATAAACAAACTAACAATTGCTAGATTTGCTAGTAGATGAAGAAGAATTTGATGTGTATCCAGCTGTCCTGAGTCAATGCCAAATATGGATAGCCATTTTCTATCTTGCTCAGTACATTTGTGTCAATGTAGGAAAGATGCCTCCAGATGTTCAGTAGTTACTCAGCTTGCAGCATGGATCCAGTTAGAAATTAATCACTAAGGAAGGTCTTAAGGACCATTTCCATGTCTTCTTTTAGGAAGGACTTTGATCCTAAGCTTTTGATTTGGGACAGATTTACCTCCTGAAAATTAGCATCAGAGATTCTGCTTGCTTAGCTCACAATTTAGACAGATCAGGTTGACAGGTCTTAAGAGTCATGTCCTTTGAAGTAGTAGCCTTAATCCCAGTTCCTTTTTAAAATACTGTAGAGTTGGTGGATTTACACTGGGCAGGGTAATGTGTTAATTTTCCTTCTTACTCTTGGGCTTTTGATATTTCAGTGTTTGTAGATTGCATTCTTTTATTGGGGCATTGATTTATTTCTTACATATTTGTAACCTGCCTGGAGACTGTCCTGCATGGCAGCCTAAAAATAAACAAAAAACACAAGCGAAGCTTTCAGTGAATTCAGGATGGAAAGCAAGACGTGCAGATGTTAGCTTGTCTTTGAAAGGTTTGGTTCTTCCTCGCCCAATACAGTGCACTGATTGCATAATTTTGTATTTGAGCACATTGAGTTGCCTTTGGCCAGAATTAACCCATCGTATTTAGCATTTCCTTTCCTGTATCCAAATTATGAGGCAGATGTTCTGTTTTTTGTGATACAGCTGCAGATTCCAGAGTTTAAACTGTAACATCTGCATGGAAATCATATGCTCTGCAGCAGGTAAATGACTGCACCCTTTCTGTGTTTCATGCCTTCTGATTCTTACATAGTAAAGCAGCCTTCCCCACCTGGTGCTGTCCAGATGTTTTGGATCATAACTCCCAGAACTCCTTTCCAACATGGTGGCTTGTAATTTTGAGGGTTGCTGGAAGACATCCAGAAGGCACCAGTCTGGAGAAGTCAGCCCTATTCTATAGCTCGGATTGGTTTACTTCTCAACTTTCATTTCTTTTTACTTACTGAAAACATTTGCATTGTACTGTACCCGCTGCTCAGCAGATATCTGGGTGGTGATATGCAAAGGTATCAATAAATCTTTAAATTGTAGGATCCAATATCATGACATTAAAGATTAAATTAGAGACTGTAGAGTGAAACCTCAATTTAATGGACCCACATTTCTGTTCTGATATCCCTTCAAATTACAGACAAGATTGTTGCATCAAGAGGAGTGTGGATGAGAGAGATAGAGGGAATTATCTAATGTCATTATGCAAAGGGTACAGATTATGTCATTTGTGATGATTTACATCATTTGCATAATGATATCATTACACAAAAGTTGGAAATTGTTACAAATAATGTAATTTGTAACTTAGTGGACATTTGCAATTTAATAAACACATGGGAACAAGAGATTTACCCCCCCCCCCAAGTTGGTCTATTAAATTAAGGTTTTACTTCTATTCTGTTATAGTTTAAAGAAGAAATAAACCTGTTAAAATCTACTGGGTTTTGCTTTATCTTTTTTTAGTAGAATGTTCAGATTTACCATTCCAAGTAAGAAACAAAACAGCAGCTGGGCTTTCTCTACTTCTGGAACCAAATAAATTAGGGCAATCAGTTTATATAAGTACTGATTTATATCTGAGGATTTTTAAAAATCACTCTCATTCAGCTTGAAAGAAAATTAAATAAGTTGCATTTTGTTTTCCAAAAGGAGAATAATGTTTGGAATTAAAAGGGTTCTTAAAGGTTGGATGGAGAGCTGTGCTAAAAGGGTGGGTAGGTGTGCTTTTCTTTGTGTTCCTATCTTTCATTGTACAACCCACGATCCTTTCTCCAGCTGTCTGCAGCCTCCCAGGATACCTGAACTGAAAAAGCAGAAAAGGTGCATAAGAGGTGCATAACAGAAAATAAACAAGCCCAACTCTGCAATAGGAGCAGTACGGCCTCCTCCATCTTAATAACAAATAAATTCAAAAAGGCCACGTTCTAAAGCATCCTGAGCAGTACATCGAGAGCAGGAGTCTTCTTTGCTAGGGAAGAAAACTAGAGGGAGATCGGAGGATAGGCTTCAGCCCAGAGATTAATCCAGATGCGAAGCTCTTAAGAGTAGCTATTGAGCTGCCCCCAAAATTGCTCAAAGGCCACCAATTTATGGTCCACGTAAAGCACTGAAGCTGATAAAGATGTAATTAGCCAATTTTCTTGTTAAATTGCCAAGCTGTAGAAATCCTTGCTGATTGACAGCATAATATCCAGATACCACCAATAGATGTCGATCAACCTTCTTTCTGGTTTATAGTGTGCAGAAGGCTCAAACAGACAAACCAATCCCCAACAAATCACATCTTCCTGTGATGTTTTAGGAAGGAGCTTGCTAACTGTTACTGTTACTGTAATTTTATATTTTTAACTTATTGTTGTGAACCATCCAGAGTCCCCAGGTATGGAGGAGATGGGCGGTGATACAAATTTAAATAAACAAATAAACAAACAAATAAATATAATAATAATAATAATAATAATAATAATAACAACAACAACAATAACAACAACTGCATTGCTACGGTTCCTGCAGAACATTTTCATCTGGGAGAAATGCAGTTGTTTAGATTCCCCCCCCCCTTCCAGTTTATCTAATGATTGTGAGCAGATTTGTTTTCTCTGGAACATGCAGAAGCTTCATCAGAGGGGAGAACCAATCTGCTTGATTCAAGCTTTGCTAAAATCCAGCTGAAAAGACTTGTTTGTGGTGCCAAGTTCCATGGCAACAGACTTTTGGTCAGTTTCCTTGACAGCCGTTAACTTGAAAGAATCAAGTGATGGTTTTAACTTCTGTGGGTTAACTGGGGGTGATTTCAGGAAGCGAACTGACAGCAAAATTAAAAAGGAGGATTTCATAGGAGGATGTTCATCTCCCTTCTTTAAAATAGAGCAGTTGCTTTGCATTTGTGGGATCCTTGAAATATTTTTAAATGGTGGATGTAGTTTAATAAAGTAGGTCAACCAACTCTAATGTAGCTTCTTTTTTCTTGAAAGCACACTTAAGGGGTGGATTGTTGGAAGGCATTTGTCTGTGATTCTGAAACATTTTGTTTTCCTGGCTGAAAGTAGCTGACTTATTTATATGGAATGCCCTCTGAATAATCCAAAGATACTTTCTGTCTTCGCCTGGGTCTGGGTTTTAAATCCAACCCTATGTTCTTATTGATGCATTGTTTGATGTCTTTGTGTTTCAGAGTGATCGCCTTTTGATCAAGGGGGGCAAAATAGTCAACGATGACCAGTCCTTCTATGCAGACATTTATATGGAAGATGGGTTGATAAAGTAAGTATCCAGTAACTTTGTTTCTGTTGTGGGACTAACAGGGAAATAAAAAATGTCTTGACATAGGAAGATAATGGGCTCCATGGAAACATTGAGATAAAGCAGATAATTGATGCTTAGTGATAGAAGAAGTAAAAAACGAGTTTTAAGATTGAGTCCTTGAGAGTCAGGATCATTAAATGTGGCGCAGTCTGCTACAAAGAAAACATGCATTGAGTTGTAGTCCAGATATATAAATACAGATTTATGGTTGACCACAGAGATGGGTTATTGAGAACTTGAAGACAAAAGGAAGACTTTGGTGCTTTGGGACAAGGGTACTGGCACACAGTTTAGATCCTGGCATCTCCGCCTATTGGATGGAAGTCTGTTGGGAAGACATGAATTGTAAAGAGCAATTACAGGATTTCTTGCTTGGCTCTTGTTCAGTTATTGAATTGGTGTTGTGTTTGTTATATAATGTAAGAGTGCAAAAAATGCACTCCAGGGTCTGCATTGGGAGCCAGTTCAAGGCATTTACCGCAACTCTCATGAGAAGAAACAAAAGCTATCTGGTGGTCATTAGAAGTGGGAAAAAAAGAAAAGAAAAGGCTGCAGACTGGACTCAATCAATCAAGTGAATCAAGTTTGGTCTTTTGACCTGGTGGCTCTGCACCTTTGCTCTAAATGTCTCCTTTAATACCGTTGAAGCCTTTCCCTCAATCTGCCTATAGCATCTCAACTTTGCTGTCCTGGAGCCCATTCCCTGAAAGGCATGACCAGCGAGGGGCTTCTCATTTAGTACATCTGGATGGAGGTCAATTTGTTAGGTGAAATTTCTCTACCAGGGATGAATCTTTAGAGATGGGGAACCACAATAGTTAAAGTGACTACAGGATCAGTACGTTTAAAATTAACATATAAAAAAAGATGAAGAGAATAAACTGTCTTTGCTTGGTTCTGAAAAGACAGCCAAGATGGTGCCAGGCATATCTTTCTTGGAAGGGTATTCCAGAACATAAGGAATTTCTTTCCTTAGTCTTGCTGAAGTATTTTGTCCTCAAGGCTGATGACAATTTTTTAAAAAATCTTGAACACGTGTTTATGACATTGATATCAGACTGCCTCTAAATCCTCTTCTCTCAGACAAATAGGGGAGAACCTAATTGTGCCGGGAGGAGTAAAAACCATTGAGGCTCATGGACGAATGGTGATCCCTGGAGGAATTGATGTCCATTCTCGTTTCCAAATGCCTGACCAAGGAATGACCTCTTCTGATGACTTCTTCCAAGGAACAAAAGCAGCCCTGGCTGGAGGCACCACGATGATAAGTAAGATCTCTTTATCTAATTTAAATGTAATAGCCAAAAACATGGGTAGCAAAGCATGATGCTTGTAGTGCAAGGAATGGAAGGTCAGGAAGGGGAGTGACCCATGGAACTGATGTGAAAGGTCCTCTGTGCAAGCACCGAGTCATTACTGACCCTTTGGAGGGACGCCGCTTTCGCTGACGTTTTCTTGGCAGACTATAGAGCGGGGTGGTTTGCCATTGCCTTCCCCAGCCGTGATTACCTTTCCCCTAGCAAGCTGGGTGTATCAGCCTGAAAATGCAATTACGTAGAGAGAAATGAAGGTCAGGATGCTTCTATTTTCCCTTTAGGGCAGTGTTTCTTAAACTTTTTGCTCTCAGGACCCCTTCCCCCTTTGAAAAATTATGGAGGACCCCAAAAGAGCTTTTGTTTGTATGGGTTATGTTTATCTATATTTACCATATTAAAAATTAAAAGTGACGCATCTGTAAAATATTTATTTATTGAACCATGAAAAAATAACAATATTAAACCCATTAGATATTAACATAAATAAAATATTTTCATGAAAAAAATCTGCATTTTTTACCAGATAAAAATAATAATGAGAAGAGTGACATTTGCAAAAATCTTCAATATCTGGCAAATAACTTTGATTTTGCAGACCTCTGAGGGGGGTCTTGAGGGACCCCGCGGGGTACTTGGACCACAGTTTTAAAAAACACTGCTTTGGGGTGTTACAGTCATGTTCTAATTTTACACTGTTTTGGGGAGGGGAAGCTAGAATCTTATTCCAGGGCACACAAACAGAAGCAATTTCAACAATTGTGTGCATCAGCCCTGCCCCCGATATCCTAGGTTGAGTCAGAAAACATCTCAGAGGAGGGGATTGACTTACTTTGGCTTATGTTTGAGTAGCACACTTCTATTTGCAGTTAGGAAGCGTAATCAGACCATTGTGAATCCTTGCAAAGTAGGCCTTAAGTTGCATAAAGGCAGATTCTGGTTGAATGTTAGACGAAACTTCCTAGTAGTAAAAGTAGTTTGACAGCGAAAGCAATGACCTTGGGTTATCAAGCTGGGTTTTTTTTAAGCAGAGGCTAGATCTGTTTTAGCTTCACTTGTTTTTCTTCTAGGAAATGTATGTGCATGTCTCTTCTGAGATCATTCCCACTAGCCCCCAACGGTTAGCAAACCCTTGAATTGGAATTAGGATTATGCTTGAAATGGAATCTGTATCCAAAAGATGGAAATGCAGAATCACATCCCTCTTTTCAGAGCGTGTTGAGGTCAGTTTTGAGGATGGAGATGAATACTTTTCTTTTGAAGGCTACTAATTTTATGGGCCTATTACAAGACTCAGGATTACCATAAATTGTCCATAGGCATCAGGGTATTTGTTATTTGTTTTTTGAAAAAAAATCCTTGAAATCTCACAAGATCATCTCTATGTTGTCAGTTTTGCACATAAACACTGACATTCGGTAGAAGATTGCATCCAAGACCTTCTGAGATTTCACAGAGACGGCTGCCTAGGCTGCCAGTTCCTGTGCAAAGCTAATGTAGAGTCCCAGGGTTTTGAAAGATAGAATTGCCAATTGGTTCTCCTTTTCCCTGACATTAAATTAAATTAAATTAAATTAAATGCACTTTGATAACAAGATACAGTAAAGCAAACTGGGCAATCTCTATATTTTTGTTTCTATAGCTACTTCTACCTTCCCAGTGTTTCTTTTCTAGGTAATGTAATTTTATCTGCTGCTTCAGTGCTAAGATTCTACTGAAGTTGTTCCCTAGATGAAAGTGTTAATGCACCAAGCCTTGTAAAGCAGCTTGGCAATTAGCCCTGGAGGAATTAGATGCTTATGTGTTCACATTAATTATGTCCAGATTTGTAAAATATATATTGCAGCTGGTGGTGTTGATAGGATGTATTATGTCTTCAGTTTGGAAAAAGATTGCTGGCTACTGGTGTGTGGGCTGGAATGTCTTTTTGGTGGGGGAATGGAATAAACAAAGATTAGAGTGTCCTGTCAAGCCAGATAAGACTTTGCATTTTATTTGAAGGGATCTGAAATGGATTCTTGAGTTCATTTAGGTTGTAGAATTTTGTAGCCAATGCTGAATCCTAAAGATCTTAGCAAATTGATTGCTAGCAAATCCGTCGGTAGACTGGGAAGAGCCCCCATAGAGATTGGAGAAGATGTCAAAATATTGGGCTGGAAGAAATTGGATGTCATTTTGGTTTGCATTGATTGAAAAACCAACATGAGATTTGAATTTCAAAGTACAGGACTTTGAAAAGGACTCTGCTACTCACCTTTGAGAAATTGACACGGTGGCTCAGTGGTTAGGACGCTGAGTCAGAAGCCATTAAGGCTGACAGCTCGGCAGGGCAGTTCGAAATTCAGAGCGTGAGCATGCCGGAGTGAGCTACGGGCAATTAGTCCCAGCTCCTGCCAACCTAGCAGTTCAAAAGCATGCAAATACGAGCAGATAAATAAGGTACCACTCCGGTGGGAAAAATCACAGGGACATGAAAGGAGTCTCCACGGGCATCCCCCGGGCAACGGTGATGTCACCGGCAAATCCTTTCATTACAAAAGCACCTGGGTGCTTCTGACACGAAGGAAAAAAAAAGTCCTTGGATGGTTTACACCATCTTCCCTCTTCCTGCACCTTTTTGCTGGAGATTTTTTTTTTTAAATTCTGGTCCGAGGGAAGAGGATGGGGGAAGATGTCAGCTGGATCTCATGTTAAATTAGATGGATGAGCACTGGTGTTCAGAAGCTGGATTTGAGCTTCTGCTTCCACCTTTGCTAACCGCAGTTCATCATATTGGTTGGACAGATACAGATGTGTCAACTGTTTTTAGTTGTAAACCATACCCAAATAATAGCAAATGTTGGTCTATCAAATGCGTAAGCAAAACTGTCCAAGCGTATTCTGGGAGAGGGAGCCTGAGGCTAGTTTGAGCTTCTTCTAGGTGGACACATTGCACTAACTGGCCTGTGTGTCTGTGTGAAAGGCTGCAAACACGTTCTATAACTGCATGGGCAACATATGAGCAATTTCACACATTGCAGTGCCAATGTTTGTTTAATCATTTGTTGACTAAACCATATTTGAATGGGTTCGTACAGCATACCAAACTATATACTATGATTTACATAGCTGGATTTTTCCAGCTTGCTAATTCTTACAATGGAGGCCTTGTTGCAAATTCAGGTTACCATTATGAAAGATTGGTTTGGTATGTGAGGTGGAAAATTCATGGGGGTAGACATACGCAAGGTCTATATAGCACAGTAAGCCAAAACGTGGTTTCATATTGTTGCTAAAAAATGACAAGGATATGTCCATAAAGTTTCTATGAGTTGAATTTGATGAAAAGAGACTTACTGTTTTTTTCAGTTGGGTGAACCCAGCCATGGCTTACCTGTCTTGTGTAAACCCAATCATACTTCATTCCACAAGCCATGGTTGAACAGTATGGCATAACATGGTTTGAAGGCAGCCCTAGAATTGGCAGAGCAGAGCAAAGTTGAGTGTTTCTTTGTAGGTGTAAATTCTTTGGATATCACCATGGCAAGAAGAGTGTCTATGTAAGGGCAGTTTGATTTCCCTTAGTGGAGTTTTTCTCATCCTTCTGGGCTAAATAAATTTTGGCAAAGATTTGCACATCTGTCATTGCAGTCCTTGAAGCTAAGTAGGTGCTAATCCTCCACAATGTTTCATCTTGGCTGTCCTACACTTCTCCTGTTGCTGATCCTTCTAAGGAACTGTTGGTTCTCAGCCTTAACAGCTGGATTGGATTTTTGCAAAAAAAATTATGCCTTGTCATCCATCCTCCCCACTCACTCACAAAGTTCTAGTGCTGGAGATGTGTCTTTCTCATGGCACAGAAATCTCACATGTGGCATTCTGAGTCACGTATAACATCTACAAATGACCTGGGGAAAAACGAGTGAATAAAGAACACATCAAAGTAGGAGAGAAGGATGTACCATATTTTAAAAAGAAATTGCACATTCATAAAATCAAATTTAGGTTTGCAGTGGGCTTCCAAAAGCAAATTTGATTAGGTCCTGAATTTTCGAAGGCCAAGCTTTATTCAGCTTTTAATTCCAAACCCAA
The DNA here is from genome assembly GCA_023362775.1 of Charina bottae. NCBI lineage: Eukaryota > Metazoa > Chordata > Lepidosauria > Squamata > Charinaidae > Charina > Charina bottae. The sequence continues at coordinate 15,814,308 of JALMGJ010000014.1, read as the reverse complement.
CACTTAATTTCTAACAGGGCCAAAAAAGTTTACTCAGCCAAGAACTGCTGTGTTGAAGTGACATTATTGTCCACCTCTTTTTTTCCTCTCAGAACAGAAACATCTGGATGGTTGGACTTGATACTTCTCTTTCTTTCCTGCCTTCCACTTCCAAAATCTGAAAAAGAAGGATTTGGCATGTTTTTCAAGCAAATTAACTACTTTTAAGTACTCTCTGCAATAATATATTAATTTACCCAATTCTCCTATAATAATCCAGATTATGCAAAGTTATTTCATTGTAGAGAGTGAACAGAAAAATTAGAATGGCTTTGTACATAACATAGGTGGCAGGGGAATATGGTTTGCAATGGGGCATGGCATGGCATGCTTCAAGTCACTTTTATCCCAGAAGTGCAGGAAAGCAGTTTACAAGAAGAGGAGTGATCTGAAGGCAATCCTGCAAAACAGTGTGATTGATGACATGTCATGGAGACTTTTTGCAGAGTATTTCAGATGTTCATCCATGGATGTTTGGTGCACTGGTTGGGATCACAGTGACATTAAGAGAAGGACTTGAAGTAGCTTTGTACTCTGCTAAGCCATGGACCATGCCTGGGTTCACACAAGATTTAATGTGATATGTAAGGTTTTAATTATGGTTCATTACCAGCTTGCACATCTGAACCATAGGATGGTCTACAACTACATCTTCAAAGAGGCTATTGGAAGAGTATGGAGAACCAGCTCACAATGCAGGTTCAAACCGAGTTTAACTCCAGAACCTATTTAAGTCCTCTGTTGTATCCCATTGTATCCCGTTGCTTATAGTTCTTTGCAGAATCCTAAGGAATTGCTTTGTAAGAAGTCACACTCTGGTTGGTTCACATATAATGATGAAGCCATGTTTTGTTGAATAGGAGCCACAGCAACTGGGTTCCTGCAGTATGCTAACCACAGACCAAACCGTATTATGGCTTCATGAGACATGAGCCCAATTTCTCAATCTGTTTATCTGACTGTACTTACAGACTGCCGTAATCTGAATGACCCTGGGCGGTATGCACGAGCAGTCCAAATAGTGACTATCTCCATACGTTAGAATGACCCATACTTAATATAGTCATAAGCTCTCAAAACATAAGAAAGAAACAGATGTGCTTTAGTAGCCTCTAGGGCCATGATTACATGCTAGATTTTCTGTGTGCCGATTGCGTGCAGTACTGTTCACTTGTAGAACATTTGGAGGAAGAGAAGGGTCGAAGTAACCTAGGAGGAACATTGTACACACGCACATGCTTCATAGACATGCACACCCACCATATACATCCCAAAATATAACTTGGAAACAGTCTGGCGCAATACGAGAGCTTCAGGAATGTAATGATGCAATGTATTTCCAAAGAAAATAAAGCAAAACACCTTTTGTTGCCTAGATACATGACACGATCCTTTTGGGTCGCTGAGCACCCACAAAATACTTTTTTCTTCCAGCACTGCAAAATAGCTATTGAACGGTTGGACGACTTCTTTCTTAGAAATTCTCCATCCTTGGACACCACGGTTGTCCAAGACCGTCTTTGGCTTCTTTCTCTTGTTCAAAGGTTTATTATGACTTGGAGACACAGTTAAATCAGTCACCAGCTATTTTTCTCTCTCTCCCCCAAGACTTCCTTTTGGTTTTCAAAAGATACCTGTTTTAAAGAGCTACGTTGATTTTCTTTTCTTTTTAATGGAGAATAACTATTGACAGAAAAAATGCTGCTTAATCCCTTGATGGGTTCCTTTTGGGGGGGGGAAGTAAGAGCTTTCTTCTTCTATCCAAGTAATCCCACAAGTTACAACATCTAATTGGAAACATATAAAAATGAAGAGTGAGAATGAATCTGCCTTTCCCCCCTCCATTTTTGGCTATTTTTATCATCTGAATGCTAGAAAGAGTAACCGATGGTTGGATACTGTATATGTGTGTATTTTTGGATATGTCTCCTATTTTTCAGTGCCTTTGGATCCAGGTTTGATTATGGGTTTTTTGGTGTTTTGAAACGGAGTGACCAAAGGATAGACATTTTGTGCCTCCCTGCCCTTTCTTTCTCTGAATCTCGTCCAATTCCTTTAAAAAGGGAGAGATTGACGGAATTGAATCCAGCAGACAGAAAACAGCATGTAGCATAATTTGTCTCCTTGGTTTTCTTTAGAACAGAGAGGTAAACAGGCTACTGCGATATCTGCAATTGATTTAACAACTGTTAGTGTATGAACTGTTATTTTGTTTTTATGGTCTAAAGTTGGTGCCAATCCTACTGCTTACTGTTTTCAATTCTCAAAGGATGAATAAAAATATTTGTGGGGGGAGAGGGGAACTTTGGTTGCATTGGCTTCTTAGTTTGAGCACATGTATTTTTGTCAGATTCCCCCCCCCCCCAGCACAGTGATAAATCTCTGCTGTCCAGAAATTCAGCCCTGCGTGCTGTAGCTAGTTAGCTGCAGAAGCTTCCCAGACGTGGCACAGCTAGATACGTTGCCTTTTGCAGACAAGAAAGAAGGCAGGTATGCAGATCTGCTTGCTGCAGTTCACAGCATTCAAAGTCTACAGGTAGTCTTTGACTTACGACCACAATTGGGACTGGAATTTCCGTTGTAAGTTGTAAGTCGTTGCGGCCGTAAGTTGAGTCACCACGTGACTGGACCTGATTTTACGACCATTAAGCAAATCACTGTGGTAGTTAAACGAATCATGGGTCGTTAAGTGAATCACCGTGGTTGTTAAGTGAATCCAGCTTCCCCAATGGTTTTTTGCTGGAAACTGGCAAAAAAGGCTGCAAATCGCGAACAAATGACCCCAGGATGCTGCAACTGGTTGTAAATGGAAGCCGATTGCCAAGCACCCAAATTGCAATCATGTGACCGCAGGGGTGGTACCATGGTCGTGTGAGTACAGGTCATAAAGCACTTTTCCTGAAGCCGTTGTAACTTTGAACTGTCGTTAAACAAATGGTCGTAAGTCGAGGACTACCTGTATGTACAGTATATATACAGTATACACGTCTGTGCTCTGGGGTTTAAATTTTAGGCCTTTTCCTCCCACCTTTCCAAGTCAGTAGAAATTTTGTCCTCTTAAAGGCTTACCTACTTCGTCTGGCCCTGGATATCCTCCCCATGGTCTGCAATCTCTTACACTCACCACATTTCTGATGTCTCCTCTATAGGCTGCATCGTTCTTGCATGAACTCACAAAATCATTTCAGCCATTTTTAATGTTTTTAACTTACTGTTAATTTAAATCATGCCAGAGAGTGCTCATGGCTTTCAGGGTACAACATATTACTTAGCAGGAATATGTGACCAGGCAACAATGACCTGTTAACAAACCATGGTTAAAAAGTGCAGGTTTGGCGTGATTTCTGAACCCAGACATTGCATTCATATCCCAAGGAGTGTCCAGTTCTGCAGCCTCAAATTGCAAGTTGTGAAGAGATTTCCAGCGTTATGCTATGTTTATTCCCACAAAACCCATCCTAAGTTGGAAAGAATTGCTTAGGGTAACACTTAAATAATATTATGCCCTCTAAAGAGGAAAATAATATCCCTGTTGTACTTTAGAAAAGGCAGCGGTGGATCTTAAGGAGGAAATGAGCAGACTGTTAAGAGAATCCATTGATGAGCCCATCTCACAAAAACATAACTTCAAAATCCACATTCTTATCATTTTAAAAATGCGCCATTCTTTATTTCAGACAAAACCACGTACTGGCATGAATTTCACTGTCTCACACCCCCCCCCCTTCAGCATCTCAGAATTTTAGCTAATCAAGAAAAAGAGCTTAATTTTCCTAGATTGCTGCCCCAATAGCTTCTTTGAAGTGGTTTTATTTTTTTAAAGTAGACTTTGCACATTTATGTTTTCATAACTAAGCCTTCTTTCTAGCAACTTAAGGCCTGCTTCAGAAGTGTCTGGATTAAGCTATGTGCTACTACACTTTCTTGGCAGTTCTCTTTTGCTCCAGGTAAATAAAAGCTGCTTCTCTGTGTCAAGGAAATTGCTCTTAGTTTCTTTATTTACTCTCTCTGTTCTTAGCAGTTCTCTCCTGCTAAAGGTCAGAAGAAGCAGTGAGGAAGGGAAGTAGTTGGACAAATTAAGCGTTGTTAGAAAAAAAACCCACCATGGGCGTTGCTGGAGTGAATTGAGCTAATACTCATTTTATTAACATATTTAAAAACATTTTCATATTTATTATTACTAGCAGTAGCTTTCTACATGGGCAGTCCCCAAGTATTTGGAATTGATAGCTGCTTCTGTAACTTAGAAGGGGGCATGGTGGCTCAGCGGGTAAGACACCAGGCTTGTCTATTGGAAGGTCGGCGGTTAGAGACCCAAGCGCCACGTGACGGAGTGAGCTCCCGCACTCGCCCCAGCTCTTGCCAACCTAGCAATTCGAAAGCATGCAAATGCAAGTAGATGAATAGGGACCACTTTGGTGGGTAGGTAACAGCGTTCCGCGTGCGTCATGCCGGCCACATGACCATGGAAGCGTCTTCGGACAACGCTGGCTCTTTGGCTAACAAACGGAGATGAGATAGAGTCGGACACGACTGCACAAATGTGCGGGGGGAACCTTTATCTTTACGTTACTGTAACTTAGAGGCTTCTGTTTTTCAGGGGCTGTAGTAGGCATTGTCCTGTCTTCTACACTGCACTAGACAAGTTTGGTAAAGTGTGGGATGGTTGAAAGCCCATTCTTAGGGACGTTGCATGTTCGATGCCAAGCAGAGCAGTGTGTTGTCGGTCCCAGGTGTGCATGTAGTGGCACCAACTCCAAACTCATGTTGGGAGGAAACCAGCTAGCTTGCATTTCTAACTTAAATTGGCTTTTAAAGGAAATGGTTGGGAAGACAAACATCCCAGTGTCATCTGATGCTGGGATGGTAAATAATAGTAGGCTGAACCATGGTACATTAACGTTGAAACTCTTAAATCTTCTCTGGTAGTTCCCTTGGAACTGCAGTGGAGTGAGGAGGTAACTGCTAAATATTTGAATTCATTTCTACCATATAATTATTTTTTTTCACGCTCTGTCTGTGTAGTATCATTTGACTCTTCAGTCTGATTCATTTGTTTCTCTGCATTGCAAATAAACAAACTTTGGTTCTGCTTTTTTTCCCCCCAGATGTAGAAAAACTTGGGACAATCCCTACAGAAAGTTTTTACTTAAACTTAATGTCGGCTAACATTAATCAGCTCCCCAGCTATCGGGTCTGACTGCTAATGGACGAAATGAAGAAAAATCTAGTATGCTTTTAAGGATCAGCAAGAGAGTGTGTGTGTGCCGGAGTGTCTGCAGGAGCATGTATGTGTCAAAAAAGTCCAGATGGCCAAGATGGTGTGATTGAACCCCCATCCCTTTTTTGGGGGGGTTGGTTGTGTATGGCACTATGTGTCAGTATTGTTAGGAAGAGTCTCCTGTGTTACAATTATAGAATGGCTTCTCTAGGGGGGATAGGGAAAAATCCTGAGGCTGGTTGGAGTATGAGTGTTTATCTTTGAGGAAGATACTGCAGCATTGTGTGGCATGTTTCATTATTTTTTATCCTGCCACTTACTTAAAAGAAAATGCACATAAGAGCCTTCTTTGCAGAGGAGGCCGAAAGAGCATGCTCACTCTGCCTGTTACATCTGCCATGTTATCCTTCTGTTCTCTCTGCATGGATCCCATCTCCATATTGTACCTGCAGGGACTTGTGGCTTAGTATGGGTGGTAAGGCCTGCATGGATTATTGGAGTCCGGAATTGTAGCAATTTCAGGGTTGGGTTACAATGAGACCGAATAAGCCTTGTCCTAATGAGCAGATGTTAAGGCTTTCCCTGATGGTTAAGTCTTCTAGCCCTTTTTCTTTCTGGAAATACAAATGAATGTCTCTGGCAAAATTCTGTGAACTATCTTGGGGATGGGAAGGTTTTTTTTTCCAGGCATCTTCCATCAGGCAAATGTGTCAGGACCAAATTCTTCTGTCCCTCAAAAGCTTCCAAAAGATGTTGGTCCAGTGAAATAATTCCCTTTATAATTTCTCAATTGGCAACATTCCTGTAAAAATAAATGAATTTCTACAGAAAGTCAGTATCTGTGGGTGCAGCAGGTAAACAAAACACATCTATTCTTAGGGATGCCAGATCTGGGCTGTAAAATATCTGGATGACCATTGATAAGCAGCAAAGATTCCTGCCATCTAAGGATATTAGATTTTAGTAGCCCAGATCTGAAAGCTGTATCCATTGTGAGTCCAGGATGATGACAATGACGATCATGTGTGAGAAATGCAGTTGAGTTCCTTCTAATCTTTGAAAAAGACCATTAGACTTGTTGAATTTAGGAATGCTGAATATTTTATTTATTTATTTATTTATTTATTCAATTTTTATTACTGCCCATCTCAAACAAGTGACAATTGTTGCACTCTTTGTTTTGGGTGGACTGTTGAAAAACGACAACGGTGGAGTTCTGTAGATTTTACTGATGTTTTGGAAAGGGAAAAATGGTGCTTCGGGTTGATGCTTTGCTTTGTAATATGCTAGCTTGCCACTTTTAAAAATTGAAGTATCTTTTTCTATATATAAAAACTAAATGGGAAGGGGACCCTGGTGGACACTGCAGGAAACATCCTTGGACCCACTGTTGATCATGAATGCCAAACTCTAAACCTTGTCATGGTTTGCCAACCACAATGGCTGAGTTTCACACAACATACGAAGCCTAAAGCAAATCACTTTCTTGGGAAACATGTGAACCAGGCCAGTAAACTCTATTGGGGCAGAGCTAAGATGGCGACGGAGCAGCAGCTTCTCTGCTGAGTTCCTTATATTTTATATGTTCTATTCAGTAAACTGTATTCAGACGTTTTACTCATAGATTGATCAGTGGGCCAGCAAAGCCAAATTCCTAGTCTGTTTCTCTGGGTCTTTAGCATAGGGCAAGTCAGCTTTTGCATGGACCATTGAACCTGAGAAGGCTTCTGCCTTTTATAAGGGTGTATTGTTAAGAATAAATGGCTGAATAAACACACATAATTGGTTGTCCTTACCAACTTTGGCAGAGATGCTGACCCTTCAGTTCCTGATCATGAATTGGTCTGTTGACTCCCAACATAGACTCCCAGCAGTCTTGTTGCATTAAGTGATCCAGAGCTAAATCCCTCATCTTTAAAAATCTTTCCAGATCAACTTTCGTATCTTGCTATGCATTGATAACAAAAATGATGATGGAGTGGGAGGGGGAAAACCACTGGCTAATTTGGAGCCAACTGCTGGGCCAGTCCACACATCTTGGCATTGTCTTATCAATGGTTCTGCCAGGTGCATACAAGACTTGTAGCCTGGTAGCTTACTCAGTCATCCCCAACTTGGTGATTTCCAGATGTGCTGTTGGGACTGTACCTCTCAGGATTCCTTGTTTATATGGGCATGTTCTGGGATTTGTAGTCCATGCATGTCTAAGGGTCTTCTATGGGATAAGTTGGAGTTAAGTGCTATTGTTTATACGAAGCTGCAGTTTTTTTTTCCATCCTGCATCTGTGATTGTCATTTTGATTTACCATCATTCTGACTGTTATACGACTAATTTTGGTGCTTCTTAAACGATTCCTTGTGACTCTGCTGCTTCTGCATGATTATGCTTCTTATTTTAATTAAGGAGTGCTTCCAGCCCTGTAAAACAGGAAAGCAGAATGCCAGTGTCTCTCTTAAAAAGACAAAGATGGTTGTACCACAAAAATTTACCCATTGTTGCCCTTTGCGTTAATGCTCCTGGTGGAATTATATTCTTAAATTTCATTTTCTTCCTATATTGATGCTTCATGAAAGGATTCTTCCACTTCAGCTCTGTGTGTGTGTTTTCCAGGAAAGAAAATAAATATGGATGCACAGAATTTTGTGCAGTTCATGGATACATGAATTGCACTGATCTAAGCTTTTATTTTATTTTATTATTTATTTTATTATTCAAATTTATTCCCCGCCCATCTCCCATGCAAGGGACTCTGGGCGGGTTACAATAAATAAAAATTTAAAACTATACAAAATATCTAAAAACACAAACAAAACATAATAAAATAAAATCCAGGATGGGCTTGGACCCGCAGAATAGATAGTAGAGCTATGGGGCAAGCCAACCCCAGGAGGCACTACCACCTTTATTATTTTTTTTAAGCAAGCGCATAATGTTTCAGTGGCTTATTGCCAACTCTGCACATAAAAACACACAGATAAGCTAACAGTGGGTAGCCTTGTTGTCTCGTTTGCTATAGTGCCTGTTTTGGTTTGGGTTTTTTGAAAAAATCTTGAACTGATGCATTTCTTCAATCGAGAGGAAAAAAGAAACAAAAAACCAATGCAAGGATTTATTTATTTATTTATCTATTTATCTATTTAGCCTTTAGTTTGTGCCTAACACACACAGATATGACTCTGAATGGTGTACATCAGTGTAAACCAAAAATTCAAGTACAATTAAGAATAGCAGCCATTAATAGATGATTGGAAAGAAGAGTGAATTTTGTATACATGTGTCATAGTTTGATCCTTTCACTATGCCTTTTAGGTTGGATTGATGCTTTGACTATATTTTCCAACAGTGGTTGGGAGACATTCCTTTATTCATTCATCCTAGCTGCAGGGTGGTTATTCTTGTTTTTGAAGGGCCTTTCATGAGCAAAAGACTAGTGAAATCTCAAAGCAATTTTGCTGTGTTACTGAATCCAAATTAAGTCTGTTGCAAGTGATGGTCCAAGATGGGTTTTACAGGGCTGTATAAACTGTCCACGTCCTAGCCTTGTGGACTGTTACGGTGGGAAAGAAACAGCAAACCCGGATCATCAGGATCACATCCTGACATCTGGCAGGGAAGTGATAGTTGAGTATTTATCCATTGTCTGTGTTTCCGGAGCTCCACTGGGTTTAGGTTAGTTGGTTGTTTATTTTATACTAGCAAGTTCCACTGAGAAGTAGGACATTCTCTGCACATGTGTTATGTAGGAGATGTTCATACAGAGCTTTGGGCAGGCAAAAGGTAATTCTTTCCTGCTCTTTCCTCCCTGGGCCACAGAAAGCATTTTCCAAAGAGAAACTGCCATATCCCATGTCAGATCATTGGCGTCTCTGTCTTAGTGTTAGTTATTAGGACTGGGTGATACTGATTTGAATATCTGGTTTGAAGACTGTTTGATCATTTCTCTGAATCAACTCTTTGAATCAGGGCATCAAATTAAATTACACGCCTCCAAAATGCTCGGATGAGTTGAAAGAGTTCGACGTGTGCAAAACCAATGCTGAAAATTGAATTGGTGTTCCAGATACTACACTGCACCCACACAGACACACCACACTTGATCTTAGCCAAGAGCTGAGAAGGGAGTTTTCCAGATAAATTTGAAACAGTTGACAAATTGACAAATCTGATTTTGGCTGATCAGCACATTCCTTTGAGTAACATCACTGCCAAGGCGGCAGTTTTCAGAAAGAGCCCTTTCTTCAGTCCTACCTGGAGAAGCTGGAGATTGAACCCAAGACCTTTAGCAGCAGAATGCATGCTCTGCCACTGAATTATTTCCCTCCACAAGGCAAGACTACACTGGGTCTTGAGGGAGCAGTTGTGAACAGGTTGGGACATTTGTTAAAAGCAGGATAGGGGGATTGCGTGAGAGATCTGCTAGAAATTAATACTGTGTTAAGAGGAATGCACAACAGTTCAAACTTGGATCTAACAGTCCTCTTTGCTGCATCTATCTAGAGCAGAAATGGAGAAGTTCCATCCCGTGGGTTTAATTCAGTCCAGCTGATTCCTGCATACATACACAAGAAACCTGCTGTATCAGGCCATCTTGTCCAGAATTCTGTGTTGCACGGTGGCTATTCCAGTGCATTCTGAAAACTCAGAAACATGGCCAGCAGGTTAATAGTATTCTTCATTATTGCTTCCTAGAAGCTGAAATTTAAAGCATGCTGCTTGTGAATCTGGAGTTAGTAAACAGCTATCAAGCCTGCTAGCCATGGATAACCCAGTCCTCCATGAACGTGTCCATTTCTCCTTATAGAAAGACCAATACAATGAATGATGGTGGTCATAATCACTTTGGAAATGAATTCCATAATTTACTGCGTTCTGTAAAAACAAGTTCATCCTTGAGTCCTCTGGTGAGATCTCTCCCCTTCTCCAAGGACCGTCTCCCACCACTGATGGTGAGAACCAACTTTTGCAGGAAATTAACTTGCAGTGCCTGCAATAGTAATAGGGGTTGAGATTTTAGGGGAGAAGAACTTCTCACCTTCAACTGAAGAGCTGTAGACAAATTAGTCCATCTCTGGAGCTGGACTGAGTTCTCCCACACCTAGTCCTGATTTTAAATATGCCAGTTTGCTATTTTTGATGCTGTGTTGAAGCCACAAAAGACTTGGAGGGCTTTAATGTCTGCTTTTCTCATGGAATTTGATTTGTGTAATACCTAAACCTGTTTTGCAAACAGAATATTATTTTTCAACAACAGCTGGCATCTGGCTGATCAGATTTAATACATGATGCTGGTCTAGGCTTAATGCAGCCTTGAATTGTCAAAGGAGCTCAGTATTGTGTCTGAGTCTTCTCCTTCTCTTCTTCTGAATGGGCCTCTTGCTCTTTTTAGTACTTATTCTGATGTTTTGTTTATTTTTATGATCCTGTGAAGTGATGGCTGCGTTAAACATTATTAATAAGATTGAGATACAGTTTTTTTTAAAATGAAAAGCCATATGTTTAACTTGGAAAAGATGATGGTATGTTACAAAAACTTGGATTTCACATAGTCTAGGGTTCTGGTGCCTTGGTAAGCAGGACAATTTCCATTGAGTTTAAGCTGAAGATGGGTATATTTAAGGTCAATGTTTGTAGAAATATCTTGATGGGCAGTGATAGGAATTAAATGGCATGGGTGGCTTTCCCTCCTTGATAGCCATCTACTCTTCTCTGCATTTCGTACTGTACATGAAGCAAGACGTTGGGTTTTCTGTCTTCTGCAGTCTGGTACCCTGTCCTCTGAATGTGTTGGACTTCAGTTCCCAGAATCCTTCAGCCACGGTGCCTATTCTGTGTTGGTCACAGAATTCTTGGAGTTGGTTCCTGACACATCTGGCAGGCAGGATTAGATACTCTGCAGTACTCTCCTTCTACATTTAGAACCCTGTGACTCCAAAGTGTGAGTTAACGGTTGGACATATCTCCTTTTCCTTCCTTCAGTTGATCATGTTGTTCCTGAGCCAGGCACCAGTTTGATTTCTGCATTTGATCAGTGGCGAGAATGGGCAGACAGCAAGTCCTGCTGTGATTACTCGTTGCATGTGGATATCACAGAGTGGCATAAAGGGGTTCAGGAGGAGATGGAAGCCTTGGTTAAAGATCACGGTAAGTCCTGAGAATTCTTGAGTACCTGCACAATAGTCATATTCTAGGCTAGTACCAAGTTAGCCGTGTCCCAGTTTTGTTGTCTAAGAATGTACTTTCCAATTTCTCTTGGTAGGAGAATGCCCCCTTGCTCAGAATGGGATGAATAAACATGCAGACAAATAAAGCAATAAAGCAGCAAAGAGCTTTTGGGCCGAATGGCCGTGGTCTAGTTTTCTTTTGTTCTGATGTGTCGCCAGCAGCTGTGGCTGGCATCTTCAGAGGCAGAGTAAGCAGCTTTGTGGTATACCTCTCCGTAGCTCACAGACTGAGAGGCTGAGCTATTGAGACACCACAAAGCAGCTCACTCTGCCTCGGAAGATGCCAGCCACAGCTGCTGGCGAAACGTCACAACAGAAGAAAACTAGGCCATGGCCATTCGGCCCAAAAGCTCCTCGCTGCTTCACTGATGCCAGCCGTGAAAGCCTACACCAATACACAAAGCAATAATTGAAATTATACCAAGCCTAAAGCTGATGATACAGGTAGTCCTTGACTTAATGACCGTTCGTTTAGTGACTGTTCGAAATTACGATGGTGCTGGAAAAAGTGACTTATGACTGGTCCTTGCACTTACGACCGTCACAGTGTCCCCCACGGTCATGTGATCAAATTTTGGGTGCTTGGCAACCGGCATGTATTTGCGAAGGTTGCAGTGTCCTGGGGTCAATCTTCCCAGCCGGCTTCTGACAAGCAAAATCAACGGGGAACTGCATGATTCCCTTAACGACCGCGTAATTCCCTTAACGACCACCGCAAAAAATGTCATATAATCGGGTGTGGTCACGTGATGCCTCGCTTAATGACCGCACCGCTTGACGAATTTTCCAGTCACTATTGTGGTCGTAAGTTGAGGACTAACTAGAGTGGTTAATGCTACTTGCAGCAGAACATTGCAGGGTGGAATTTATAAGAGCTCCAAATAATCTGTTTCACTCTCCCCCTACTTTTTTTCACATATCCCCTGACACATTCTATGCCTTCTGAAAATGCTAGTCTCCTGTGCATTGTTGGGAAGGTAACCTTTGAATTTTGTTCAAGGGTGTGTTTCCTTTGTATTTAAGATTGAGGCTTTCTTAAAACTGTTGATCTCTCCCTTTTGAGCATGGATGAAGGCTTTGGCTGCATGAGTACCAGCATGCAGATCATTTATCCTGCTGTCAGGAGTGTGATGTGGCAACAGCTGTTGGAGACTGCAGAATGTAGCTGTAGCAACTGCAAATCAGTTAGCAGTTGAGTGTCCTCTGAAGAGAATGGCTTTGCACTTTCTGCAGAAGAGCTACTTCTGGTCTTGCTTCATAATTGTCACTGGTTTGGGTGATTACGGGATTCTCATCATGTACTTTTGTTAGGGATTATGGGCAAAGAGTACATCAGCTCCATCAGTTGATGACAAGTTTATTAGGTGATGCCTACCGGTGAAAAATGACCTGATGGTTGTTTCCTTTCCACCTTGGGCACTGCTTTCTCTAGCATTCTGAACAGGTGCATATTAGAGCTATTATGGGATAGGATTTGCCCAGACCCTAGCAACTGACTGGTGCTCTTCACACTTGTTGGAGGTCAGCTCGCACAATTCTATATCCAGTGGAAGTTGCATTTGAACATGACTGTTGGGCACCAGGTCTAGGCTAGAGATACACCCCAGCATCAGTATTCTTACATGTAGATTCCTCTGTAAATGTTATGGTGATTCATCTTTCAGTCTCTCTTTCTAATAGGAGTCAATTCCTTCTTGGTGTATATGGCTTTCAAGGACCATTTTCAGCTAACAGATTCTCAGGTAAGGCAGCTGAGCGGGTTCTGAACATCGCACTACCACCTACCCCCAGGCTGGGCCTGGTCGTATTCCACAGTGTAACTGGTTCTGTGAGACCTGGATGAACAGGAAAATCCTATTCCCAAATTAAGACGTAGGCAAAACAGGCTGGCTGCTTCCCGAACAAACTTGCGCCAAGGAATTTGGCAGATCCCTGCGGCTGAGTTGGAAGGGAAGGCTTCTTGAGTAGCAAGCACAACGTTTTCAGTTTTGCTAGTAGGTGGAGTTTTTTAAGCCTTCCCAACCACATTCCTTTTCTTTTTCTCCAGTATTGTCAATTGGATGATAAGTTGAACTCTGGCAGGGAAAAAACCACAGCCTGTCCTTGCTCCTATCAGTCAGGTTTCATGCATGCAAGCACACTTGGACAAAAGTTCTGGAAGTGATTACTTGATCAATTTACAAAATTAATTGAATCCCTCCCCTCCCCTCCCCTCCCCTCCCCTCCCCTCCCCTCCCCTCCCCTTATGAAGACAATTTTGATTTTTCTTTTTCCCCCTATTCTCTCCTTCTAGAGCCATTGGGAGTGGGCAGCATACAAGTTTAATAATCAATCAATCAATCAATCAATCAATCACTTCTAAAAACTTCCTGTTTTTTTTTCCTTGCACATATATACGTTTGCTCGCTCGCTCACTCACTCTTTTATTCTAGATCAGCCTTTTCAACCCAGCCTCTTTCAGTTATGGATGGGAGTATATTTCCCAAAGTTATCCTGGAATTGTAGGGGCTGTGGTCAACCATTTGGGTGGATCTAAATTTTTGTGCAAATGCACTTGAACTGCTAGAGGGCGGCAGGAGGAGAACGTTGTTCACGTATTACATTTTTGATCCATCCATTAACCGGAGTTTCCCAGATTCTTTTGCTTGCAGGCATGCGGTAGGCATGCGTACACTTTAGCAAGGTTCATTTATGCTTTTAATTTAATTAGCTATTAGCTTAGAGCCTTTGCTGTAGAACTGATTGTATCAGGAATTTAGTTTCAAATCCTTCCTTGCCTTTGGTATTTGATGGCCAGTCTTGGGCGAGCCATTTCTTTTCAGCTTAACTTACTACATTCTTATCCAGCAATACTTTAAAATGGAATAATATCTTGCCAGTCCATGGAAGAACTGTGGGACAATTGAAAATACCCATACTAGGCCCTGCCTTTTTATAGTTTTGATATTGCTCAAAACTGATTTGACCAGGGCAGGATTGTTGAATGGGCTTGCAAAGCTTCAGTATAGGGTCTTTGATGCTGGTGCTGAAGAAGATTGCCAAAATGTAAATCATGGGGACAGTGATTTATATAAACAACAACAAATTAAGTAGTTTATAAGACACTTCCCATCAATTTACAGCTGATCGCAATGGAAGAAAATAATGGAGAGCTAGACAGCATCTCATTTGTTTTAGTCATAAGGAATTTTTGCCCTAGGTCTGAAAATCCTTGGACAACGTCCAAATAAACATAGAACTGAGCTCAGTGACTTTAAAGAGACTTTGAACTTTGAGTAGGAATGTGAGCTTTTAAAGTAACATAAAATAGATTGGGAAGTAGCTCAGGGAACTGAATGTTTTCTTTTTCTCCAGATTTATGAGGTCCTGAGTGTAATCCGTGACATTGGTGCAATAGCTCAAGTCCATGCTGAGAATGGGGACATCATTGCAGAGGTAACTCCTGTTTTCAGTGCTGTTAGTAGTGTTTCCAAATGGGCTTATTACACCTGTGATTCTGAATTTGGCCATATAATTTACAATTTAAAAAAGGTGGTCAAAAAAGGTATATTAGAAGGAGAAAATATGTCCAGAATGCATTTTATCAGAGAACGTGCTTGCAGAAATGTGTATGTTGTGAGAATTACATTAAAAAATCCAGATAGTAGGAGAAATGTGTAATTAAAAGTAAACTAATTTTAAACTAATATTACAATACATTGCAGACTCAATGAGAAATGGCAGAGAACAAGACTAGGCCAATGAGAAACTAAATGATACCAAACATGAGAGATCATATATGTAAAGCAAGGACACAAAAATTTGATGCTTGCACTTTTTCGTCCCTGTAAGGTGGTCCTGATACAGAGAACTAGAAAACACCTAGCATAGGCTAAAACAGAGTTGATTGGGTACTTTGTGATTCAGTGTATTGTAAGGACCACCCATCATCTTAGCAAGTTGTGTGGAACAGACCATCGCATTAAGCCATGTTATGGTTTACTTGTTTGGGGTAGAATGTTTGTTAATACAGCAATTGTGTTCTGTCATCTAGGGTGTAAGATTTAGCATGTTATGTGAACCCCGCCTAGAAATTGGCCAGGCTGCTAGAAGTCCTTCTGCTAGAGTAGAGCTAGAGGACCTAGTTCAGAATTCTTGGAAGATCTGACATTAGCTGGTAAAAAATGTTTGATCTCTGCCCCTTTTCCTTCTCCTTTAGGAGCAACAAAGGGTCTTGGAACTGGGAATCACTGGCCCTGAAGGACATGTCCTGAGCAGGCCTGAAGAAGTGAGTGCATTCAAATGTTTAGCTTGTTCCTTCGTTTTGACTGTACTTCAGAGGGCCAGCAACAGTGATGGAGCACTGCATCCTAAATTTAACTATTTGTATTCTGTATTTAGTGATCTCTAGGTAGAGAAGTGACTTCTTTACATGTAAAAGGTCTGTGGGTCAATCTCTTGCATCTTCAAGTTTTTTTTTTTTAATAGTGCTGAGCAAGTAAATTACTTGCATTTTTCCTTACAAGGTCTTACTGAATGTGTGAAAAGATAATTAACTTTAGAAACTCTTTCATGGTAGAATTCTTTCAAAAGTGAATGAGTAAAGTATTCTTTCACTTACTTAGTGCTAGATACACTTTTTCACAGTACAAGCCTTCCTCTAGACATCTCCGCCCTCCATAACTTCTCATGAAACCCCAAGGAAACCTGTCCCAGTCTGGCCCTTAAAAAGTTATTGGAAAGATTCCTTTCCCTTGGAAAAATACAGAAAAGTAAGCCACCCAATTTCTTTGGTGACAGGTTGAGAATTTCAAAAGGTCATTTTATGTCCAAGAAGGAGGCGAAGGAGAAGAAAGATCTGAAAGATTGTTGAGTACCTCCAAAGATTTCAGTTCCAAAGATTGGTTTATTTTATTTTTATCCAGCTCTTCTTCCAAAGACTAAGTCCTCACTGACTAAGGCAGAGCTTTCCAAACTGTGTGTCGCCACACAAAAGTGTGTCGCCACACACAGTCTGGTGTGTCGCCACATAACCCGGAAGCGCAGTGCTTCCGGGTTTTCCCGTGGCGACACACCAACTGCAGCGCGCAAAAAACGAAAGCGGTAGCAGCGCTTCCGGGTTTTTGCGCGCTGCCGCAAGGACGACACTTCTGGATTTTCCTGTGGCGACACACCAACACTGGTTGGTGTGTCGCCGCGGGAAAAACTTTGGAAAGCCCTGGACTAAGGACATGTGAACTATTGTGTTCCAGAGGCAGAACATTCCAAGTAATTACACTCTTCCTGTGGATCACACTGACCCAGCTGTTCAAGGAATGATCCAGCAGTTTACTGGAAGTAAATCCTCTGAAACAAAGTGCTTTGTGTGGGCTGAACGTGGTCAGCTCCAGAACGTTCCATATCTGGAATAGAACATCTTGTTCCTATTTAGTACTGACCTAGATAGGTTAAGAAGCCGATGACCTGGTGTAAGGTAGTTCCCTGTGGGTGTTCTTTTGAAGGATTTTCTAAAGGATGGAGCACCAACAGTGACAGTGGTGGAAAGTGACATGCCAGATTCTTCTACCAGGAAATGGAGGAAGGAAGCATTCCAGAACGTTGAATTTGAGTGGGTGAAAACACTGGAGATCAAAAGCTTGGGTTGGAGGCCAGGGGAGGGGAAGGAAAGCAGACAGCCATGCTGAGATGAGGAAAATAGGACTCTTCACACCCATATTTCCCCAAGAAATTGTTGCAGAATTCCCGTCCTTCTTTGCATTGCTCCCAAATTGACATCCTTGGCTATGCATCACAGAAAGTGAGACAGCCAGGGTGCTGTGGTGACCAGGTTGTCAGACTAGGACTTTTCAAAAGCTCACTAGATGACTTGGGGCCCATCACGCCTCTTCAGTCCAAGCAATTTCGTTGAGTTGTTTGGGAGATAAAATTGGAAGAGGGAATCCTATAGTAGCCACTTTTAATTTCAGAAAATTAGTTACTAGAGTAAGCAACTGTCCTGGGGCCAAGGGGGTTAACCTCTTTTTTGGCAATGCTGGAGTTGTGACTAAGTTCCTCCAGGCTGGGACTGCCACATGCATTCCCCAGAAACTTGAAAGGTGACATTTTATAGCTGTGTCTCCCCACTCACATGGAAAAGACTGCCGCAATGTTTAATGTGGCTTTATCCACGGGGCTCGGGTTTTTTCCACAAGTGGTAATTAGCATAAGGCTGCAGAAGCTCTGTGATTTAAAAATAATAAAGGACGAGTAAAGGAGAACTCCACAAAGTTACACATGAGGTGGATAAGCAGACCAGAAGGAAATTTGAGAGTGGGAAATTCAAAGAACATGCTGCCACAGGATGGGCCATGACTTGGTTTGGAAAAGGGCTTAGGGAAATGCACTAATAAATCTGTTAGTGGCTGCTGGTCCATATTAGTAGCCATACCCACTAGTTTGCCAAAGCCACTAGTTTTTGAATGCCAATCTCTGGTAGAGACTGAGAGAAGAGAATGGGTTTTATGCTCTCAGAGATACCCAGTTGGTTCTTGTGAAATACGGGATGCTGCTCGCAATGGCAACCCGTAAACACCCATGTACATTTCTTGTCAACAGTATGGAAACTCTTGGCCAGTGCCTTCTTCCAGACTAGTTTTTTTTTTTTTTTTAATTCAGCCTAGCCAGTAGTCTTGGGAACTTTTGGTAGCCTCCCATCCAAAGGCTAATCACATCCTACTTTGCTTAGCAGCAAAAATTAGGGTGCCGAGCTGAAACCCTTTGTGAAAGTTTGACCGGCTAAAAAGAGTAGCTCAGCTGTACGGCTTTTAGACTGTATTTATTTTAGAAATGCATAAGGCCGCTCAGTTCTGCAACGATGCTTTGTATGCAGTTGCGCGCGCACACCCAGATTTATTCAAGCAACGATCTCAGCCTTTTGGCTAAGATCAAGCGTAGTATCTGTTCTTACCAGTTTAATATGCAGTACCTTGTTCAATCCCACAAGCGACCGAGAATTGGGTGCAACTGCTTGCTCTGTCCTTCCTCTGCCGATCCTTTTGGTAGCAGTTTTGCACAAGTAAAGTCTGTGAAAGTTGGGGAACGTTCCTGGATGTTACTGAGTCGGATCTCTGCTTCTTTCTCCTTCTCTCTTCCTGCCAAATAGGTGGAGGCCGAAGCTGTGAACCGGGCTATAACCATTGCTAACCAAACCAACTGCCCCTTATACATCACCAAGGTGATGAGCAAAAGTGCGGCTGAAGTCATTGCCTTGGCCAGGAAGAAGGGTGAGCTCTATTAATAGAAACTTGATTGGGGGGAAAATGGCTAATTTCCTCACTCTTGTTTCGTTGCAAGCGTCATATGTCTCCCTGGTGGGATGTCTAGCTGCAGCTTAACTTTCAAAGCAGTTGAGTTTTTGCGGGGAGCTCGTTGGGACTTTGGCCGTTTAAATCCATTTCCTCTCTGTATTCCACCAGCTGGCTCAGCAGCTTTGCGAAAGCTAGTTTGCCAATAGGAAAGTGACGTCATCTTTTTAGTCCTGCTTGCTAACACTGGCATTTTTTTATATTCCCTCCATGGTCTCCACCCTGCCCTGCTAAGCAGGATTCCCTCCAACAACTTCTTCCGTCTTTTTATTTACACAAAACATAAACCTGCTTTTCCATATGTGAGTGCAGCAAGCCAGACAAACAGGATTTGGATTTCTCTGCACTGACTCCTCCCTGCAAGTCCGGAACTGGATTAAAGATGGTGCTTCGAGATTGGTAGGGGGTTGAACCCTGATGAAATTGGGGCCATTTGGGAGTCCATAGGTGGCCTCATTTATATGTTCAGCTGCATGCAGCTTGAAACTGGACAGAGCCCCATACAGGTAGTCCTCGCTTAACAGCCATTTGTTTAGTGACGGTTCAGAGTTATGACAGTGCCACAAAAAACGACTTGCAGTCAGTCCTCACACGACCACCGCGGCATCCCTGCGGTCATGTGATCATGATTTGGGCGCTTGGCAACCAGTTCACATTATGACCGTCGCAGCGTCCCATGGTCACGTGATCGCCATTTTCGAACTTCCCAGCCAGTTTCCGGCAAGCAAAATCAGTGGGGAACCATGTGATTTGCTTAACAACTACATGGTTCACTTAATGACCATGGTAATAGATTATAGATATAGATATAGATGATATAGATATAGATATAGATATAGATATAGATATAGATATAGATATAGATATAGATATAGATATAGATATAGATATAGATATAGATATAGATAGGTAGCTGCAAGTGACTGGGCAGCTTACAATCATAAAAATTATAAAGCAGTTTAAATAATTAAAACAATTAAACATTTGCTTAACAGCCACCTCAAAAAAGGTCATAAAATTGGGTCATATTCGCTTAATGACTGCTTTGCTTAGTAACCAAAATTCCAGTCCCAATTGTTCTTAAGCGAGGACTACCTGTAATCTGAGTTAAGACACTAGCCCCATAGATTAAGGTCTGGTGGTTGCTCTTCGCTCTTCTCAGATCTGCTTGTGGAGTGCTGAAAAGTGACCCCTATACCTGGCAGTTGGGGGTGCATCCCTTGTGGGTGTCATAGCCCCTGCAGCACCCCTCATCCTGACATGGGCAACCCCATTTTCCCTCTGAGGACAGTCCTCCGCGCTTTGAGATGAAGCCACTGAAATAGGACAGTAAAATAGCCCACTTTTGGTAGTGCAATTTTGATTTTGCCCGTTTCCTCCTGATACAGGTGACAGTGGGAACAGGAGGGCCCTGGGACACCAACTGTTCCCATTGCCATCCTTAACCTACCCCCCCCCCCCCAAAAAAAAAAAAAAAAAGAACGTAACATTTCACAGTGTTGAAATTCTGGCTTGATGTGGTGGCAGACACGGCCAGTCCATAAGACAGGTTTATCTAAAGGCGACTACAGTAGGGGGATCAGAGGGAAGTGGGGTTTAAGGAGCTGAAATGTGGCAAGGAAGACAATATTTTGTAAGAAGCTGATCTGGACAAAATCCACCCATTGTTGCATTTCTCTGACCAGATGCGGGGAGGCCCCAGATCTGCTTAGCCATCTGCCTCTTGCTGCCAAAATGCATCTTTAAAGACATGCTCATTCCAAGGGGGACAGCAAACCATTATTGTCCCCAGTATGTAGTGGACTAGGAGCTGGCTTTTCTGAACAGCCTGATCTCCGCAAACACATTGGTAATGCAATCGTTGCCATGTTCATGCTTTACACTTTGGGTGTGTTTAAAAATAAGCCCAAGGTGTGAAGTAGTCTTAAAACCTATACTCACTTCTGCTGTTCATCATCTGGTTCTTTTACTAGTCCCAAGCAAAAACCTTTTCCCACTCTTCTTGGAATTGCTGGTTGAATAGCATCGAGAACACCTGTGCCCTCGGTCTTGGTCTTTTATTGTTTAAGCCTTATTCATTTTTATATAAAGCTTTGTTACATGTGGTTGTCTTAAGATGAAGGGTTTTTCTTCTCCGTCTCCTTCCCTCCCTTTATGCAGGAAGAATTTGAACAGAGCCCCATGCAGTCTAAATAAACCCAGATTAATGAGATAATCTTTCCTGTCTCTGGAGGTTTTACAGCGCTTATAAACATTTATCTGTGCTCCTCAGCTTAATGTGTGTTTCTGCAGAGTGCAAGCACTGAATTATGGCATGTTGGGGCCCTACTTTCTTTTAGTGTATCATCAGCTGCTTTTCTGCTTGGCATGAAGAAGAAGAAAAAAAGCTTGCATAGTTAAATGACTGGGAAGGGGGTTAAGAATCAAGAGATAACAATATAGTAATTGTGATCCCTTGCAAAAAGATTTCCCATTACATCCAAACTGGGCCACAGTCGATACTCAAATTGTGTTGGGAATGCCTGCCTGGAGTTTTTGAGAGTCGGGCAGCATACAAGTTTAAATCATCATCATCATCATCATCATCATCATCATCATCATCATCTTTTGACAATGATCTTGTTTTCCTTCAGTTGCATTAGGTTTGGGAAAACTAGCCATTGATGAATCTTGTCTTCAAAAGCATCTGCCTTTCTTTTCACCCATTTATTTATTTTCAAAAGCATCAGCCTTTATTTTCACCAAGCTTTGCAGTATGAAAAAAAAACAGTCACAGTCAAGATCGCAGAGCTAGTGTCTGATAAATCAGGAATGTCATGATGCCAAATTCTGCAGATCTACTGCATGTACATCTTGAGCTCTGCATGCTGAAGTTTTGATGTAGTGTCTTTTCTATTTATCTGTGTTCTTCAGTAATGGCAGCATTCATTTTCAGTTGCATAACGATAACTGGTTAGCCCTCAATACTGTATACTGGGTTAAGGGATTTGGAGATCCTGCTCCATAAAGCTATTTCTTGTGTTCCTACAGAAATGATTATTACTGCAACTATATTTTCATCTCATCTTCTGTTTAGGGAGGTCCCAGTGCATGTTTCACGGCCCTTTCCTGGACCGTGAGGCCCTTTGTACAGTCACTCATGCCCATGTCATCTCCCATATAGACTACTGTAATGCGCTCTACGTGGGGCTACCCTTGAAGAATATCCGGAAGCTACAGCTGGTCCAAAATGCAGCCGCGCGGGCAATTCTTGGTGCCCCAAGATCGGCACATGTAACACCATTACTTCGCGAGCTGCATTGGACACCAGTTTGCTTCCGGGTCCAATTCAAGGTGTTGGTTATCACCTTTAAAGCCCTACATGGCATGGGTCTAGGCTACCTGAGGGACCGCCTCGTCCCTATTACATCGACCCGTCCCACCTGATCACGCAGAGAGGGCATGCTGCGGGCCCCGTCTGTAAGAGAATTTCATCTGGCGGGGTCCAGGAAGCGGGCCTTCTCTGCAGCAGCTCCCACCCTCTGGAATATCCTTCCCCTGGAGATACAGCAGGCCCCATCTCTTGTGGCCTTCTGAAAACAACTGAAGACCTGGTTTTGCCAGCTCGCTTCGGGCGAGAGGGGAAGCAGCCACTCCTGGGGATGGCTGGCACCCTAAGATGGCCTTAGATATACATGAGCAGCATTAAAACGGTCATTGCCATCTGGATTTTATTCTATTTTTTACTCTATATTTGTATTTGTATTTGATATTTATTTATGTATTACTGTATTTTAATGTTTTATTTTCATTGTAAACCGCCCAGAGCGCCCCCCCCTGGGGGGGGAGATGGGCTGTGGAAAAATTTGATAAATAAATAAATAAAATTTATTCTCACAAAATTAGATAGATAGATAGATAGATAGATAGATAGATAGATAGATAGATAGATAGATAGATAGAAATGTATTCTCACAACCTGTGAGGTGGATTGGGCTGGAAAGTGATAACTTTTCCAAGATCATTTCGTAGGCTTCTTGATTAAGTGGACATTTGAACTCCGGTATCTTTGAAACTCCTGTTGGGGCTGATGGAAGTTGCTTGTTAAAATATCTGCAGTGACTCCTGTAGGGGAATGTTTGCTTGAGCCTTCAGATTTTGTTTCCTAGGCCTAAATCTCTGTCAAAGAAAATTTAAAAGAAAATCAGGAAGGAGGAAGGTGAACTGTTCAAGCCTCTCTGTTTTCTTTCATAAAATGGAGCAGAGGCTCAGTACTCCAGTGCATTAGAGCAGTGTTTCTCAACCTCAGCAACTTTAAGATGTGTGGACTTCAACTCCCAGAATTCCCCAGTCAGCATGCAGGAGTTGAGGTCCACATGTCTTAAACTTGCTGAGGTTGAGAAACACTGCATTAGAGGGATCACACTGTCTATGTCACCCCTCAGTGGTATCCACAAAACTAGAGAATTAAAAAATAATGGCTGAACTCTAAAAAAAAATCAGGTTTAGATCACCAGCATCTCATGAAGTTTAACCATCCAGTTTTCCTAATCAGTCAATCATTTATTTTCAGTTTCTATTCCATTTCAGAATGCTTAGTGCATCACTGCCTCTCTTTTCAGTAGACCAGCAGCCTTCTTATTGAGAATGAACTATGCATTTTTCCCATAGATCTTTCATTCATTTCTTCATTGGCACTAGAAAGTTCCCAGTTTCTTTCCTAACTGGGAGCTAATTTCTTTCCTAACTGGGAACTAATTTTCCAGTGCTGGGAAATTACCTTGGCTAGAGTCCTTCCAAGGACTACATTGTACAATACCGTGCTTGAATGACAGAGTATCTGCGTTGAATAAGGCAGCTTCCAATGTTTATTTGTTTGCATGTGTGTTCATTAGCCAAGTATGATTTATGTACCACTGCCTTCATATCGACTCCTGGTGGATAGCAGAAGCTGAGATCTAACATCCATTAAAGTGATGGCCTCACCGTGTAACCTGCTTTCGCTCTGCTCTTCGATTCTTCTTTCACAGTAGGCCAAGAGTAAAGTTGAGTTGTTTATGAGTCTGGCAGTAATTCTCCTGTTCATCCTGTCCTGATTAATAGGCACTGTGGTGTATGGGGAGCCCATTGCAGCAAGCTTGGGCACCGACGGATCTCATTACTGGAGTAAAAACTGGGCCAAAGCAGCTGCTTTTGTCACTTCACCACCACTGAGTCCTGACCCAACTACTCCGGACTTCCTCAATTCTCTGCTGTCTTGGTGAGTTGGGTGGTGGTGGTGGTGGTGGTGATCCTTATATGAGTAGGCTCTGAACTTAAAACACGGAAAATGTGTGCCACAGCAGGAGAGAGATATTCAGTGATCCATACAGATGGCTTGGATTTGCTCCAAATTGACTATGCCTGTTCTCTTAAAAGGCTGTTTTCAGGTCTTCTCTTCCACTCTGGTTCCTTCATATCCTCAGCTGTAGTTTGAGATATCTGAGATGTGGGCTGAGAAGGTGCACCACTTTCTAGGAAGAGCAGGAAGCATTGCCTGTCCTCTGATTTGGCTTCACAGCATTGTTACAAAGCCAGATCTAATCAGGCCATAGGTTGTGTGGCCTTACCTACTAGTTTTTTTCACATAGGAAGCCCGAGAAAAATACTCTTTGAAAAACCACACGTTATTACTGCCAAGAATAATACAAAACAGATTCAATTGAATTTCACATTTTAAACCCTTATCAACTCTTTGCAACCAGACAAAAATAATTGAGCTGCAAAAACTAAACTTCCTAAAAATGATACGGAAGAAAACAGGTTAGGGATATTTGTTGTCCCAGATAATTAATGGCTCACTTTCTCCTAGTTTTTTACTTTCACTTTTTATATTAACTCTTCCTAATTTTTCTGTATTAATTGGTAGGGTGGGGGCAAATTATTATACAGATATATCCTCTTGGCACCACCTGTGATTAAACCTGGGAACTGTGGTGGATTTTGGCAGTGCCGCTGGTTCTCGGGAAGGAGGGAGCACATTCCAAGAAGGTGGAAGAGATAAGAGGAGACATAGTCCAGGGGGCAGTTGTGGGAAAACCAAGAGGTTCAGAATAGCCCCACCCTAGAGCTTTCCCAGGTTATTTCCCCTGAGGTTAGGTAGAGTTGCTTTAGTCTGGCAAGATTCTGTCTATGCAGTGTTAGCAAATAAAGAGCTGAAGTGTGGCTGGACTTTTTTTTCTTGGTCGTTCTTGGGCTGGGCCTGACATGAACCTTTGCCAAATGTCTGCCTCAGAACTCCAGTCCTTCCCCCCAAACTAAGATTTAAGACCATGGCTGGTAATAAAGAGGTGATTTATAGAGATGAAAAATTTGAAAACTTGCATAAAGTTTGTTTCATGAAGTGAGCACTGATTAAGTGCAGTTTTGCTTTTGCTGCTGTTCTGACATTAATGAATAGAGCAACTCTTGTCTTCTACTTCCAGTGGAGATCTCCAGGTTACTGGCAGTGGCCACTGTACTTTCAATACTGCCCAGAAAGCTGTTGGGAAGGACAATTTTACTTTGATCCCTCAAGGAACCAATGGAACTGAGGAAAGGATGTCCATCATCTGGGATAAAGCTGTGGTGGGTTGTTTTTGTTTGGGTTGGGATTAAGTCTACTTGTGCTAAATATGTCAGCCATCTGTAACCAAGTCCCTGCAGGCCACAGGTTGGCAGAAGCTTTCCAGTGCCAACTTAGTATAGTTGCTGAACATTGATACAGGTGACATGAATCCATGGCATCTAGAGAATAAACTTGGGCATTCAGATCAGGCTCAGTATCAAAACATTTAGGGATTATCCCTTGCTTTGATAGGACAGTGTCTTTAGAGATCACATTGTGATTCTGTTATTGTAATCTTATACTAGTGTTAATACTCATGGTTTGTGCTTCTTGTTAGTCTACCTCAAAGGTCATCAATCTTGCAAGTCTGAAAGCACTTCCCCCCTCCTATATTTTTGCTTTCCAGAAAACTAGGAAGGGTCCCTTCTGAAACGCTTCCCACACCCCTTTTCCTTCTGTGGGCTGAGATACCTTTTGTGTGATGGTTGCCTAGGCTGCAGCCCTTCCTCCTGTCTCCCAAGGTCATTCCCACATACCATTGCAGTAGTCCAGTCTTTCCCAGCTTAGTAGCCTCTGTCTGCCTAGGACAAGTTTGTACCTGGACAATAGAGTTCAAGTGCAAATAAAGTCAAAGAGTCAGGCATAGCCCAACTAGATAATTCCTCTTGCAGGCAACTTGAAACCTTCCCTATATATTGGACTGTAGCTGCTGTAGAGTCCACCAATATGGTCTTATGCAGGTGCCAGACAATAAGAGTAAAAGAATAGAGTGGGCAAGGATGAGCACAAGCCGTTTCTTTGATGACCCCGTTGGTTTTTTTTCTACTGCTGGCTTTGTTTTTTCCACGTGACCATTATTTTCTTTGATTTAGGTTACTGGCAAAATGGACGAGAACCAGTTTGTTGCTGTAACTAGCACCACAGCAGCCAAGATCTTCAACCTGTATCCACGGAAGGGGCGCATTGCAGTGGGATCTGATGCTGACCTGGTGATCTGGGATCCTGACAGCGTCAAGACAATCTCAGCCAAGACACACAACATAGTAAGTTTGCAGATTAAGAGCTAGGGCAGTGTAGTGGTGAAGGTGCTGGATTAGGAGTGGAGAATCATAGGAGCTCGCCCACCGTTAGTCACAGAACTGCCTTGGTACCATGGGGCCAGTTACTCTCTCTCAGCCCAACCTACCTTGGTGGTGGTTGTGGGGAAAGTGCTGCGGATGCCATCTTGTGTTGCTGAACGAAAGGCGGAATAAATACATACCCATTCTTCCTACACTGCTGGTCCAGTCAAGACCACAACCCAAACACCGCCTTATCTTGACAGATACTGAAAACCCTGCCAGCCAAGGCTTGGCAAACAGCTTTTGGAACATCAGTTAACCCATAGCTTTCCAAACTCTGTGTTGCGACACTTTAGTGTGTCGCGACACACAGTTTGGTGTGTCGCAACACAACCTGGAAGCGGGGGCGTGCGTGGCAGCGGCGGTGTGCACGGTGGCGGGGGCAGCGGTGACGGCAGCGGTGCACCATCAGCGCTTCTGCATTTTAGCGGAGGCTGCTGCCGCCGTGCACGCCGTCGCCACTGCGCGCCCCCTGCGCCGCCGCCGTGCACGCCGCTGCTGCCGCCGTTGGTGTGGCTGTCAGATTTCTCATGTGAAATGGCAAATCGCTTTCTGCATAAAACAAAGCTTTCTCATAGCTTTGAATGGCTTTCTTCATATCTTTCATAGATACGAAGCCAGGTGGCTAATGAAACTGTCACGTGTGTCCTGTTATGTCTAGCCCCTGATGCTTCGTGGGAAGCTTGTCCTGGGAAAGTCGGGAGGGGGGAGACAGCATGCTTGCTTAGATGCAGCACTGCCACCCTTTGGCAGGTTATACTATGTGCAATGTTCTATGCTTTGTGCTTGGTGTTTTCACACCTAAGTTTCAGCCAATCAGAAAATTGGTAAGTGTATATCTTAGCTGTGAACAATGGTTCCTTTGCTTCTTGATATTTTGCTCGTCTAGTAGCCATCTTCGTGTGTTCTGCTCCTGAGGACTGAGAAGTGTGTAGCTATACCTGGCTATGAGAGTGTTGCCAGGTTTGTGCTCCTTTGTGTGTCTGTCAGTGGAAGCAACACGGAAGATTATGTACACTGCTTGTAAGCTGTTTTTTTACTTTTGCAACGCTGTAACTATGTATATACAACTTTGCTTTTATCTATAGTAAAGATTTATAGCTTTGAAAAGCTGCACTCTGTGTCTGTTTACTCTTCTCTAGCTTCCTTCCTATTAGCCAGCATTTATCCAACAGTGTTGCCAACGGCGGCAGTTTGGAAAGCACCGAGTTAACTGGTGGGAAAAAGGCTACAGGAAAAAAATGTTGACAGATTATCAGCTATAAGTTGCTTTGGGGTGTTAAAATGAATTCTATACCAACTCTTCAATTTATGGAGGATTGAAAATGTGGATCTTTTCCACACATTTGGCAATCCCCAGTATATGATGCACATGGAACTCATCTTGAATGTCTGCAAGATTGCACTAGTGAAACTCAGTAGGCTTAGAAGTGTATTAATGCATTTGAACTTACATATACTTACTTTTAAATTACGCATTCATCTTTACTTATAGTTAATAAATCCAAAGGTGTCTTTGTATGCATAAATGTATTGTGATTTATCAGTTTAGCGGAATACTAATCGAATTAAAATTAATTCTGGAGATCTGTTTTATGATTCCACTGTATCGTGTTTATTTCAACCCCTAGTAGAGGTGGAGCAGAGCATTCTCTGAGCACCTGCAGTAGAAGTGGAGACACAGTCCGAAAAGAAATGCTGTAACTGACCTTTTAGACAATTTGATACAAGCATTTTCTGATCTTTGGCCTTGGGGGGAAAAAAAAGACAAGGAAAAAGAACAAGCACTGTGTTGTCTTATTTACATCTCCTCTAGCTACTGGCAGAAAGCCCAGGGAATTTTTAGAAACCCAAGTTTTCTGTGTGTTTTCTGTTCATGAATCTTCTTTCTTTTTACTACAAAGATGCAGTTATTTCCTCTAGGCAAGGATGGGGTGAAGGCAGCGTTGACCATCTCTCTAAATCTCTTTTTTCATAAGGAGATTCCATCATGCAGTTGGATACCTCTGGGTTATCAATATATTGTTGCAAAACTTGAAAGAATGCAAAGTATATTGAAACTAAAAGGTGTGTTCAGCAGTAGGGCTAAACAACAGATGCTGGTTTTCAAGCTTGCGTCCAGAAATACGGTCCATGGCCTGTTAGGAACCAGGCCGCCATGCCGGTCTCCGAACCCCGCCCCCGGCCCGTGTGATTGGCTCCCGCCTGCAAACCCTGCCCCCTGTGCGCAATTGGCTCCTGCCTGCAAACCCCGCCCCCCCAGTCCATGGGAAAATTGTCTTCCACGAAACTGGTCCATGTGCCAAAAAGGTTGGGTACCCCTGCCTTAGCCAACTTAGAAGTATACTTTTTTTATTCGTCCATGGGAAGGTTATGAACCGGCAGGCTTCCTCTTGGGGAAAAGGTTTTACTTACCATGACCCATTTTTCTTTGAAGTTTGCTTTGTAAAAAATGTGAGGTGTTTTAGAGATAGTGAGATATAATAAACGTGCCTCACCCAAACTTCCTGTTTCTGCCCGTCTGAGAAGTTCTGGTAGGCTTGGCTCACTCCAGGTCCTGTTTCTGAAGCAGGGTCACCTTGCAGGATCCGGGAGAGGGGCCTTCCCCATGGCTGCACCTGCCCTATGGAACAGCCTCTCCCCTGAAGTCTGTGCAGCACTCTGTTCTTCTGCAGAGCTTTGGAGACCTGGCTGGTTCAGCAGATCCTGGGGCAGGCTGCTTTGTGATCCCCAGTAGACGTTTTTTTAGGATTCTCTAGCCCAGGGCTTTCCAAAGTGCCGCCACTGGCGACACGCCAGCGGCGGTGCGGTGGTGGTGCGGTGGCGTGCGCAGCGGCGGCGCGGGGGGGCGTGCGGCGGCGTGTGCACGGCGGCGGCAGCGTCTGCCGCTGCCACCGTGCACACACGCGCCGCCACTTCCGGGTGGTGTGGCGACACACCACGCTGTGTGTGGCGACACACTTTTGTGTCGCGACACACAGTTTGGAAAGCTCTGCTCTAGCTGGTTTTGTTGTTTTTCCAGTGCAGGTACTTGATAAATTTCTGCTTTAAGTTATTCCTGCTCTTTTAATTTTTTTCCTGTGTTTTGTAAAAAAATAATAATGTAGAGTTACAACTGCAATTGAGGTGGCTTAGAAGTTTGGCTGACTAAATAAATAGAATGTCAATTTCTGGTAAGCGTTTGACAAAATTTCACAGTGATGTTGTAGTTGCAAATTCCTTCAACTGGAAACAAAACTCATACTCTTTAGAAGTGTGTATGGGAAAGTTGGCTTGCGTGAGGACAGGGGCATCCATGGGTTGGCGTAAGAACTGAAGATGATGGCCATGACCATGTGTTTGAAACCTTGCTCTTTTTAAGTGTGCACCCAGGTGATTTGTTTGACCCCCCCACTTTAGCTTTCCCCCCACAGCCCTGCACACTCAAAAACATGACATGCTTAGTAGGGGGCTGTAGGTATGGGGGTTGTAGGTAAGGATCATCCTCACTAGAGTTCTCCATCACAAGTAAAGATCTTGACTGCATTTAGCTAAGCATGTTTTCCCCCTTCTTTAGATCTATGAAATCCATGTTAATGGCTGAAAATAAGTTTTCAACTTTTCAACTGTGCAAACAACCACAAAGTTATAACTAGAGACAGGTTGAGATAGCAAGCATTTGTCTAAACAGCTTCCAGGAGTCAATCCTGACCCAGTGGTATTTAATTGACCAGTATCCAGCACATAGTAAGTAACCATTCCATTCCATTTAATTCTTTATTCATTTGTCTTTTCCTGAAGTACTGCATCAGTCCAGCTCTGATGGTAGAATCAAGTTAAAAAAAGTCATGTCATTAAGATAAAATAAATACCAGCACTGCTAAAGTAGCAAAGGAAAGAACTTCACTGGGCACAGGAAGGCTAGCAGTGTTCATGACAAAAAGTGCAATTGCAGAGATGAAATTCCAAGGATGGATTATTTTGGGTAGTAGCATCTCAATTTTCCTTGAGCCTGGATTCTGATAAACTGTGGGCCTGTCTTCTTTTGTCTTCTAGAATGTGGAGTATAATATCTTTGAAGGCATGGAGTGTCGTGGGTCTCCCTTAGTGGTCATCAGCCAAGGAAAAATTGTGCTGGAGGATGGCAACCTCCATGTAACTGAGGGGTCTGGCCGATACGTTGCCAGGAAACCCTTCCCTGACTTTGTTTACAAACGTATCAAAGCAAGAAGCAGGGTAAGTAGGTTGAGTCATCATCACCTTCACGATCTGGTCTTGCAAATTAAGGGCTATCCCTATAAAATGGGTCTGTTAAAGGGAAAATCTAACCAAGTTTGGGCACACCTTGAAGACTAGCAGATTTACTTTGTTGGAAACTTTCCTGGTGTTTGAAAATGTATGGGAATACAGAGAATTATTATTATTATTATTATTATTATTATTATTATTATTATTATTATTTAATTTATCCCTGCCCATCTCCCCGAATAGGGGATTCTGGGCGGTTTACAAAATAGCAAAAGTTAAAATCTATACATAAAATTACAATAAAACAATAAATAGATAGAATAAGTAAAAATCCAAAAGATGGTGAAAATCCATCCGTCCAAAATTATGCACTTGGACTGACCTCAAACCTGAAATCTGGAATCTGACTGAGTTTCTTGACAAAATATATGTTAATACTTACTCAAGATATGCAGCCTGTTTCTCTGTGCCCATATAGTCATATTTAATGTGATAGAGGGGAGGAAGTATTAAATCAGGAATAAATGTATTAACAATATTTAGGTAATTACATGTAGATGTAAATTGATTTTAATTTATTTTCCTGGGTGCACCTGCTTTTTAACCTAGTTTCCTGCCCCCCCCCCTTTGGATTCCTAGCTTTGTCAATGGGCAGGCTACTCCAGAGATCATGTTCTGCCCGTGCTATGAAAATAGGTACACTTTCCTCCTAAGCTGCAACTGGTAATAAGGATGGTAATTTGGAAACAGGAGTAGGGAACATTTGGGGGCTTATAAGCATGTTTGAAATTCTGAGAGCATGTTCTCTGTCCACACAGTGACTGCTTTGATGGGCCTGGTCAGTCACAAAATGCTCATTTATCAGAAAATAAAATAGATTTCTCTTGCCATCTTGAATTGTTTAGGTTGCTGACTGTTACCTTAGACTAATCTCTTTGGGGACACTGGGTTGAAGCTACCCATCATTTTAGTTCCCAACGATACCCTTGGCCTGTGTGTTTGGACTCCTGATTTACTGTGCTAATGAGGAAACCTCAAATGGAATGAATGTTTTCCTCCCCCTTCTCATAAAATTAAATTTTGTCAAGGGATAAATTGATGACTTGATCAGCTGTCCCCTAAATTGCAATTCTGGTCAAATTACCGGAACTAACATTTGCTAGAAGCATGTTTCTTAGCAAAGGAAGCAGAGCCAGAAACGATTACCAACAGATGTAAAACCCAAATCAAAGTCAGGTATGGTATCCTTCTATTGTAACCAAATCCCTCTGTAATTCTTAATAACTATCCTGCAATTGTTGGCATGTCAACATACTCAATATGATAATCATTCTTGACTTGTTCTCTTTAGGAAATCTAGGAAGAGAATTTTGAAAGCCAAAATAGACCTCTTTCAAACACTGTTCTCTACTAGTTTAGTTCCATGATTTAAATTATGACTATAGCAGGGAAAAAATAGGTCTACTAATTGGGATGTGGGTGTACTAAGTGGAACATGACAGAGTGAAGACCTAGGATTATGAGTTTAGTCCCATATAAAGAAGAGACTTTTTAAAAACACACACGGGCTTAGGTTAGGATCAGTGTGTATAGAAGAGATAGGTATACTTCCAGTCTAATTTTCAGCAACTTTCTAGATTATTTTATAAAGTTTAATTTCATTTATTAACCTTGCATACTGCCCAACTCCCAATTACTCTAGGCAGCTCACGACAATCAAACAATGAAATTACAATAAAGCCAATCAAAGATAAAAGATGGCAAGTGTGACGGACCAAATGGAATGAAGCAAGGGGTCTCGCTCTCCCTTTCCAAAGGCCTGGGTGAAGAGCCAGGTCTTCACAACTCTTCTAAACCAGTGTTTCTCAACCTTAGCAACTTTAAGATGTGTGGACTTCAACTCCCAGAATGGCTGGGGAATTCTGGGAATTAAACTCCACTCATCTTAAAGTTCCAAAGGTTGAGAAACTCTGTTGTAGACAACATCAGAGTGGGGGCTACCTGGATCTTGGGGGAAACCTTATTCCAGAGGATTTCTGCAAGTAGTTAGTTCCAACTTCTGGCAAGGATCTTCCCTCTTTGGCAGCCCACCAAATGGAGAGAAAAGGAAGGATGGATGAAAAAGAGGCAGCCCCAAGATAATCCACCTGTGGTTGTGCACGCCATTACTGAGAACTTCCCCCGTTGATGCAGTTCTTGGTAGAAAAAAGTTTCTCCTGTCCTGTGGTCCAGGACTGCACTTAGTCTTCAGTGTATGCTTTTGATGCTTCTGATTTGGAATCTGTCAGCAAATGTGTCTCGGGCAAAGTCCCACACACGCCCTTTTGCACACCCTGCCAGGATACTTGGAGTTTCATGAAATTTCATCAGAGCGTGCAAGACTGCCTCCCTGTTTCGCAGAAATGCCAACATTTTGCACGAGGTCTTGGAAGCTTTTGATGTTCTTCCACCAGCTGTTGGTGGTCTCAGAAGCACCTGCGTGTAGGAGTGCAGCAGATTTTGAGCCCGCCTGGTGTGGTCTGGTGAAGGCCTTGCATTAACTCCATTAAGGAGATCATAAGCAGAAATAACTTTAGATCTTAGAGAAGGCAGGGGCGTGTATATGATCCAAACCAAAGCAGCTGGATTAATTGTCACTGTATTGCAAGGCATTTCTCATTCTTTTCTTTCTTTTCCTCCTCTCTGCCTCGACATTTTCTTCTCCCAAGCTGGCTGAATTGAGGGGCGTCCCGCGGGGTTTGTACGACGGCCCTGTTTGTGAAGTATCGGTGACACCAAAAACGGTCACACCAGCTTCCTCAGCCAAGACTTCCCCAGCGAAACAGCAGGCTCCACCTGTGAGGAACTTGCACCAGTCTGGATTTAGCTTGTCGGGTACATACTTTCGTGAGGCTAAACTATTTCAGTGGAATCTTTGCTTTATTTGGCTAGCATGCTGGGAGGAAGGAGAGAGGGAAGGATGTAAGAGGGTTCTGCTCTCTAGCTTAGAGGGTTCTGCTTACCAGCTTTGGTTCACTGTTGTTGAAGAAAGTATTCCACTTTCTTAGCGTTGCATTTCAGCTTTGCTTTCCAACCAGATGGAAAGATGAGGAAGGCTCATTCCTAGATCTGTGCTATATTCTCTTGCTACCAATCAAAAAGAGTTTGTTGCGTATTTCACCATAGCATTGAAACAGGAGGTTGCCTAAGCCAGGGGTCCCCATCTTGTGGGCCACGGCCTGTTAGGAACTGGGCTGTGGGGCTCCCGCCTGCAAACCCCGCCCCCTCTGCGTGATTGGCTCCCGCCTGCAAACCCCGCCCCCCGGTGCTTGTGATTGGCTCCAGCCCTCAAACCCCGCTCCCAGTGTGCGCAATTGGCTCCTACCCGGTCCCCGGAAATCCCAGAAACCATCCCCCCGGTCCGCGGAAATCCCGGAAACCCTGCCCCCCTGGTCCGCGGAAAAATCATCTTTTGAAACCGGTCCCTGGCGCCAAAAAGGTTGCGGACCCCTGGCCTAAGCTATTGGCTAGGGGTTGGCCCAGTAGAGACTCTTAATTCTAAAATCTAGCAGGATAATAACCCCTTGCTTAATTTATACCAATAAATCTTCCAAGAGGGACAGACTAGGGCAACCTGACCTCAGGGTGGACAGAATTCCATAGCTAGTGATGGAAAGGCCCCGTCAGTAGCAAACTAACTGATGCAAGTTGGACCAGATGATTAATTTTACTATCAGAAAAAAGTGAATATGTAAGGAACTGCTTGAAATATTCAGGCTCTTTATAAATGATGGGGAGGGACATACCTTACTGAGCACCAGTTTTAAATCCAAAAGGCCTCAGTTGCCCCTGGTATCTCCTGTTTAGATGGACCATCAGATTATTTTCCTCTAACTCAGACACCCCCACTTTTCCATTTTTGAAAGAGATAAACATTGATGTGTAGAACTTGTAGTTGACGTGACCATAAACATTGTTTTTTTTTTGCTTTGCCTCTTTTTTTATAAGCAAGTAAAGCTGTATTCTTACGTAGTTGGTTTATCACCCCCTGGGACATCTTCTGGGTTGGTGGGATGGAGATTTAGATCAGTGAGACATCTCAGCATCTTCTAACTGCAGTTTCCAGAGTTCTTCACTGAAATGATCATTGTTCAGAGTAATAAAATGACATTAGGGTACATTGTTTAGTTCACTCATGAGTTAATTAAAAAAGAGGAAGTAGAAGAAGAAAGATGTCCCTGAGGGCATTTTTGTTTTTTCTTGCATATCAAGGTGTGTCTCTTCAAAGATGGCACAGATCTTTTCCTTTGGAAGTAGAGTTTCATTTATATGCAGATTGGTGTACAATTTATTATATCATCTAGTCCAGAAGAGTTCAAGTCCTGTATTACTGTATTAAAGACCAAAAATATAAGAACACAAAATTGATAACATTGCCAAAAGCAATGAGCCACAGTAAAAAAAAATCAGTACTGAGCAGTCATTTCAATACAGATTCTATGGCCAGTGTAATAATCTTTAAAGACTTTTAATGAGATTATGTCACCCTTATCTCTGATAGTAGATACTGAAGACAGAATGAGTCTGAATGCCTTGGAAACTTAACCTATTAATGGAGATAGATGCTTTGCTCAGGTCTCCTTTTAAAAAATGCAGGATAAGAAGAAATGAGTTAGGATTCTACTGGCCCATGCCATACAGACCAAGCCAAGCTTCATATGGGATTTTCCCATTTCACCCTTCCAGTACAAGTCAAGATGAATTTACCATATTGATTGATCAGATTCACCAGACTGCAGCCGGCCAGATGAAAACACTTTAGACTTAGTTTGGAATCACAATTAAATTACTCATTTTATGTATGTGTACATGTTCAGTTTCTCACTATGCTTCTCTCTCTCTCTCTCTCTGTCCCTCCCTCCCCTTCAACTCCTAGGTGCACAAATCGACGATAATATCCCACGGCGTACTACGCAGCGCATAGTTGCACCACCTGGTGGCCGTGCCAACATCACCAGCTTGGGTTAAAAACAAAATGGGGGGAGAAAAAGTCCACTTAGCAGATGGTGGGAGAGGGTGGGGCACTTGAAAAGACCTTTTTTTAAAAATTCTTTTAGAGCCTGTGATGGTTACTGCGGGCAAGCAGTGGATAAGGCCAAGTTGAGGCCATACTCTCTTTCTTACCTCCCTTCCTTTTATTGTTAACCATTTCCCATCCCATCTCTTCACAAAACCTGCTCACTTCTCCCTTCCTCCACATTTGGGAACAGACCCCCCCCCTTTTTCCATTTTTGAAAGAGATAAACATTGATGTGTAGAACTTGTAGTTGACGTGACCATAAACATCGTCTTTTTTTTTTTGCTTTGCCTCTTTTTTTTTTAATCATCTTTTAAAGGAAGGATAAAGTGAATATCCTGTGAGCTGCCTCTTTTTATCTCCTCTATTAAGGTTTGGTTTTCACTTTTGTGAAAGAGAAATAAAGGGTTTAAACTGGACATTTCCAAAACTGGATTTACCAATCATGTGTCTTAGAACACGGGAGCGATTATCCAAGACCAAACCCATTTATGGCCTTCTTTCCATTTAGGGGAAGGAAGATTTTGTGCTGCTAAGTTGAGGGGTAATTGGGTAAGAATGGTAAGAATGTATCCCATCTTATTTTGATATTTAATATTCTCATCCCACTCTTGAAGCAATTGAAGGATTCTTCATTTTCTTCTAGATATATATATGTATGTATATGCATATGATTGTGGACTTGTTCCTGCATGTTGCATTGTTTGAGATGCCTTATTTTTAGGATGGAGTGAATCTTTCCTTTTTCCTGTTCTCTTGAGTTTTAGGGTCCCCATAGCTTCCCCATATTCTGGTCATTTCTTCCATCAACTCAGCCTTGATTTTGGCATCCAAATGATAACCTTTCAGAAGTTCTCCAATGTGTTCTTTTGAGTTTTGGAATCTAAACCATTCCTTCTAAAAGAGATCCTCCATTGTACTTTCCCTAAAGTTGCCCAATTCTACATAGAGTGGACCCCCTTGTTGTTTGAACTGTTCCATCTCTATTCATTGGAAATAGGTTCTTAGGAAATCCAAGCCACAGACTCTTTGGGGGGTTGAGAGCATAAATCAGTTGCATAAGAAAAAGAGGGCATCAGTCCATTCTTACCACTGTCCCAAAATAAGAGGGCCAGCTGCAGAACTTAATATCACCACAACTTGCTTCTTATCTTCCAACAATACATGAGCTCTTTCATAGCTGGGAATCTAAGTGCCCTGTCCTCCTTGAGCTCGGCCTTCATCTTTCTGTACCATTATACAGTGTAGTCTTGGAGAGCTGGCCCTTGACTAAGTGAAAACTC
Organism: Charina bottae; assembly: GCA_023362775.1. Classification (NCBI taxonomy): domain Eukaryota; kingdom Metazoa; phylum Chordata; class Lepidosauria; order Squamata; family Charinaidae; genus Charina; species Charina bottae. The sequence continues at coordinate 15,777,252 of JALMGJ010000014.1, read as the reverse complement.
AGATATGGGAGAGACATGCAGGACTGATTCCCAGAGTGCCTTGGTGCAAGAAAAAGAGAATGGACGTAATCCGGTGTGGCCAATATAAGTCCTTAAGTTCTTGGCTCACAATATGCCTGGATTAGCCTTGGAGTTAAGATTGCGCAATCTGTTCTGTGCTTGGCATTGAAGGCTTTGGGTAGTCAGTGCCTGAATCAAAACATGCACCCTTTGGGTATTTTGGTCCATGCATGGAATGAAATAGGGCTGTTCTGATCTGTGTACAGAACAAATTGTAGTTGCTTTGGTCTGGACACAGGTGGTTTGGTTGGCCTGGGGAAAAAGCCAAGGACTTTGCCTGCTTAGAGTAGGAAGGGAAGACACTAGGCCTAATGAGGAAGCTGATGCGATGTGTCTTGCTAGGACATGGGTAGCAGCTGAGGTGAGGGGGAGGAATCTCTGGAAATGTTATGGGATGAGCTAGTGGAATATGCTGCTTGGAGCTGCTAAGGGGAGGAGGGGAGAGAATAGGTGACGTTCATCAGCTTTACCCTACTTGCCCATCCAATATTTGTTTGGCCAAAACCCAGAATAGCTAAGCGTCTGGCTTTAGGTTTTCCTGACCTGAAACGGTTCAGCAGTACTCACAAAACTCTGCATTGTTTGGGGTCGAAAATAAAATGTTTCTGTTTTGTGTACACATGAACCTGGCTCCAACTCTAAATTGCAGTGTCCAGTCACTGATCTTTAAATTACTTGGGCTAGCAGAAGGCACTGCATTCCTAGCAAGCTGGTAGCATGCCCAACTTTACTTGAATCATCCCTCTTTTGAATATGTGTGCAATGGTACCGTATTGGAACTATTGTGGCTCTGAATGTTGGTGGGTTTGAAGTGCTCACCTAGGTGCACAGAGGCCTCTTAATTAATATTTATTAGCTAACTTGGTCCAATGAAAAGGGTGATCCTCTTAGATTGTTCCCATCCCATGGTAGAATCCAAATGTGTATAACTTACGAGATTCAACTGTCCCAAATGTAGCCCACACAATAATTGGCTTAATTCACAGATCCTACATGATCAGAGCATACAGAAATATGACAACTTCCATTAAACCTACTAGGAGGTTTAATTGCAAAGACACACTAATCTCCCCTTTCTTTCCCATCTCTGTTGTCTTGGTTTAGTCAGTATTTTGCCACATCCTTCCTTTATTGTTTACTGCTTCCTTTTTTAAATAGCAGTCTTCACATACATGTGTGGGATTAATCCGTGCCTTTACTTACCTTGGATGCAAGTCTTGGATAGGTGACCGTGGAAGGGTTTTATAGCCTCATTCTTAAATCAGATTGACTGTGCTAAAGCAAGATTCCATAAACTAGACCAGAAGCCCCTTGAAACCTGAGAGGGTGAAGAGTATGATTGCATTCAAGGCCAAAAGTTCTAAGGACTTGACACAGCACGGCGACATAACTAAGTTTCCCGAATTGTTAACACATGAGTAAGTCAAGAATGCTCCTTCCTCTCTTTCCTCTAACTTAAGGTCAGAAGTGGTGCAGCCCAACATGCCATTGCTCCTGTCACCTTTCCCATCTTCCATGCATAAACCAAGCATAGCGTGGTATTACTTCCCCAGTTCTCCAGAGTTGCTATCCACAGGTTATAGTCAACTTTACTGCTCCCTCCTGGATCCTTGGAGTGTCTATACATTTTCAGCTTGCCTCACCTGGGCTCATCTCTCACCACTACACCACAGCCTTTACTGGAACTTGTGTGAAGCCTACATATGTTTGTAGATTCCCTTTTACCAATGTTCTGGTAGCCATGGAGCAATGGGTGATGTGCATAATCCAATGACAAGTTTGTGTTCATCCTTCCATACATTCAGCCACATGGATGTATTCCTTAGGACACTTCATGTCTTTGGTCTAAATTCTCCCGTGCTCAGACTGCAGTGTAAAAAAATCTGCCATTTGGATGCTGAAATGTATGGTGTGAAATTTGAAATTAACTTGCTCTTTTTCAACCTTCATGCTGGTAAGGGCAGTTGATTCCAGACCATTTCAAATGGATTTCTTAATTTTTTATTTACTTAAGAGATTGCACTTTTATTTAGAAGATTTTTAGTAAGTGTAATATATATATATTTTCAGCTATTTTTAATGTTATTTTTTTCCATTTGTGCTTTAATAATGAATTTAAGATTTTTTTTTTAAATGGGAGGACAATTTGTAAAAAAAAAGAACTCAAGCAACCATATTTGTTTCAGTTGTGGAAAACGCATGCAGCTCTCCGCTATTCACTTGAGTCTTCCTTCTCTCCCCCCCCCCCCCACGTTCATAATTGTTGTTTTGCTTTGTGCTTTGAGGTGGGGAATAGGAAAAGTTTCAAAAAAAGTTGCAGGCTATGTAAGCATGTTGTTTCCTGTGGGAGCTCACTCGCTCTGTGTGTCTGTTTTTAATGACTGTCCTATGTAAATGCATAAAAAAATGACACTGAACATGGAATTGATTTACCGCAGTGACTTGATGCTCTAAAGGAAAAGGAAAATCATAATTAAAAATAATTAAACTATGTAGAATTTAATACTAGCTGGATTTTACCCCTTGGATTTGTGCTTGTGAACATGAGTGAAGGAGCTGTAAGTGCTAAGATGATCATGTGTGTAGACAAAAAAAAATATATATCAAAAAACAAACAAAAAACCCCCCCAAACCCTGATATTTGACCATTCTCTCGATGGTGCAAATAATGGCATAAAACAAGTCGTGTGTTTTTTTCTTTCTTAAAATTTCTGTGTTACATTACCATGGGAACTCCTTAATAAAGATAAAATGTTGTTGTTTCTGTTGCTGAGCTGGGGTGTCCAAGAGGTTGATGTTATGTGTGAGTCTGCTGTGTTTGTCCAAGCCAAGATGGCTGTTTGAGCCAACCTTCCACAACCTGGGGACTTCCAGAGGCCTGGACTTCAACATCTGTAACTCTTAGCTAGTTGTGGAAGGAAAGGCCAATGTCACTCACGTCTCAGTGAACTTCAAGTTTTCTCTTCCTGTCCCGCTGAAAGGGTACACTTGGAACCTTTCGTTGTGCTCAACCGGTACCAGACGAACCAAGCTTCAAATTGTAGGTAGTGTTGCTGACTTTCAAACTAAGGTCCAGATGATGATGCCAATAAATGTGGAAGCTTCCAAAACGTGCAGATTTGCAACATCTGTTGAGTGTCAATTGTGGAGCACTGGACGTTGAACTGTAGTGACAAGGCCAAATTAGGTGTGTGTGTATTTTTATTTAAATGTGCAAAACATCACACAGAGAACACTAAGCATACACAGCTTCATGCGTTTATTTTGTGTAATTTACACACACAGCTGCATTACACCTTTATCCCACTTAATTAAAAATGCAATCCTTGAGCTGTGCCAACTCAGTGATTTCTGCTGAGTGAAATGGAATTTCCACTGAGGTAGGATGAGCAATTTGAAAGCATGCAAATGCAAGTAGATGAATAGGTACCACTTCGGTGGGAAGGTAACGGCGTTCCGCGCGTGTCATGCTGGCCACATGACCGTGGAAGCGTCTTCGGACAACGCTGGCTCTTTGGCTAACAAACGGAGATGAGCACCGGCCCCTGGAGTCGGACACGACTGCACAAATGTGCGGGGGGAACCTTTACCTTTACCTTAGGATGGCATCCTGCAACATAGGTTTGCACATTGTACTAAACTATAAAGTAGTTTGATCTTGGCTTACCATGTCAACTTAGCCATTGTGTATAAATTGGTTTATGATTATTTAGCATTACAATTTTCCAGTATATGAAATGATTCAAGATAATTTTCATTCCATTTTCTTTTTTTAAATAGTAATTTCATTAATTTTATTGTAAGATTACAATTACAGCAGTAAAAACTTAATACAAACTAAAAAAAAAAATAAGAAAAAAATGGAAGGTAAAGAAAATATAGAAAGAAATAGAAAAGAAAGAAAAATGATATAGTAAAGAAAAAGAAAAATACATAAAGAAATAACTTCCCCTTAATCACAACAAAAATAACCAATTTTAGTAATTTATCACCTTTACTTAAAATACAACAAACAATCTCTTCTTCCCATATCCCATCTCTTATCTATAAACAAATCATTAAAGCCTCGTCATTTCAGTCCTGATGTCAGCAAAAGTCCGTTCAGGGTTACCAGAGATAACAACATACCTATTTTAACCTACACAAGGTATAGCAACTTTACATTCCTTCCTTTTACTTCTAACAATCTTGATCTTTAGTCCCTTCAAATCATGTTCCTAGAACTTGATTTCTTTTCATTTTTTCTTCGTCTCTTCTCACAAAATTCTTCAAAACTTTAACAAGCCTCTTTTGTAAATCCAATCCAGGTTAACTCTCTTGGTTTGTAAATTTGTATATCCCTTTTAATTATGAAGACATCAGCTGGTTTCTTTTGTAAGTCCAGTGTAACATATTTTTCCATGTCATTCTTGTAGCCTGTCATTTTTAAATCCACTTTCAAATCAGTTTCAATCTTTTCAGATAAAACTTGTTCCTCTTCCATAACATCTTTTGAACACAGTCTCTCTATAGAGGCAGACACTCTTAAAATTAACTTCTGGGTCTATTGTTCAAAAATATCCTTCGGTATGTCCAGTATTAAAATATTTTGCTTCATTCTGTAATTGTAAGTTAAGTCTAAACCCGCCAGAGACTGCTGTCTTGCTGTCTCCTCACGAGGAGCAACTGTATGGGGCACTGGTGGGCGATCTCAAGTCGTCTCCTTGTCCAGAGGGGAATTATGGTCTACTTGCCAGTTCTTCATTCCGCTGCGGTCATTGGCTCTGCTTTTCATGGAGCCGACTGCCATTTCTTCCCTGGAAGTCTGATAATTTTCATTCCATTTTCATTCAAAGTAATAAACCTGGTCTATTAACCATAGTTGTTTCCAGCTTCTTAGGGTTTCTCACATCCTTTACTGGGACCCCCCCCCCCCAAAAAAAAAAGGCCAAGCCAAGACATGGATAATAGGGTGGATTAAAAAGAAAGTGGATTGTCAAAAGTTCAACAATCATAATGGAAACAAACTGCTCCAGAATAAAAGTGAAAATGCATTCATTGTGACTTAACCCATGCAGCTTTAGCTACCTAATTTTGATTGACATAATTACTGCCTGATGAGAACAAAAGGCCTTGGCACAGAACTTCAGCATGCTTTCTGGATTGATTGTCTACTAAGAGTTACTGAATGAAGCATTGTTTAGTCCAACCAGGTGCATTAATTAGAACAGAAGTAATAAGTTTTCTTTGAGTTTCCATTTAGTAACACCATGATATCTTTCACTATGGGGTTTGATGCAGTCTGCCTTCCTGTGAGGGGTGAGTGAGTTGAAATTATAAATCATCTGCAATCGTTGGAGACTTTCAGGGTTTCCAAAGATGGCATGGGGTATCTGTTTGGACAGCAATCAAATCGGATTGGGGCTTTGCATAATTACCACTTCCGCTTTATGAAACCTTAGAATCAACGGGAATCTGAAGATGGAATTTTAATTTCCAGGACCTACTTCCAAGTTCTACTCCTGGGTTCTCTTCCTTTACAAAGGTCCTCTTTAGCTTTATTTGTGAACCAGGCAACAAAAGCTCATTCAGCAAGTCATTTCCAGTTGACATTGATGCTTCTCAAACTTACTGTTGACATTTATCCAATAGCCTGTCAATAAGACCAGATCTGTTCCAAGGCTTTATGTCTGGCTTCAAAGAAACATGCTCTGCCCACTGTAAATGGAAGAAAGTAGCATCCATGTTACATTATATAATTGATCTATTAAACTAAAGTGCAGCCAGTTTTGGACAGCTTCACAAATTAGGCAGGGAATTTAGGTAAATGAACTGAGAGTCATGAGATGGGATGGTAACCAACAGATTGGGATTACACGTATCCAGGAAAGGTAAGGCTGTTTACCAGTCTCAAGAGCTCTATCCAACCTTCTGCTTCAGCAGTAATGCCCACTGAAAAGCAGCTATTATAAGTGGGAGATGGCCTTGTTGATTTCTTGATTATCCATGTAGAAAGATGCTAAACAGGAAGAACTTTCTTAGGTTCTGTCAGAACTGGGAAGAATATGCTCTGAAAGATACATAGATGTGTGGCCTATGCATAATTCCTCAGAAAGATATTCCATTATATTCGATGGATCCTGGGTAAACGTGCAAGGAATAGTAACTATGGACTGCAGTCCTATATGTACCTGGCTCAAGTAAGATGCTCAACCGGGTCTGATTAGCACCTAGCGGTGCATTCCTAAAGTATGTTAAACTTGATTTGTGTTAACCTTGGCCAGATTTTTGTTGCTTACCATGTTTTACAAGACCAACCTGTTGATAATTTGAGGTTGAATGAAGTATGTTAATTCAGTAACTGTGTGTTCTGAGTTTTCCATCTTCTATTGGAGGAGCCACAGGTGGGCATTAGGCATGGAAGCTGGCTGGGTGACCTTGGGCCAGTCCCTGTCTCAGCCCTAGGAAGGAGCCAATGGCAAACCAGGAGACTGAGAGTTCTAGTCCTGCCTTAGGCATGAAAGCCGTCTGGGTGACCTTGGGCCAGTCGCGCACACACAGCCCAACTTACCTCACAGGGTTGTTGTGGGGAAAATAGGAGGAGGAAGGAGTATTAGGTATGTTCGCCGCCTTAAGTTATTTATAAAATTAATAAAGGGATAGTAAATAAATAAATATCCAGGGAGGGCTAAAATTGGGGAGGAAAGGTAGGGGCAGACATGTAGGTGGCAGAATACGCAAAGCATTTCTAACTTCAAGCACATTTTTGTGTTTAAAACAGCTGTTCCAACCTCTGCTGAAGGCATTCCAATGCTGTTCCAACCATTCTGAGTTTCACACATTCCAGTTTTGACCATCAAACTTGACTGTTCATTTGAAACACTTCCCAGAATGGTTGGAATAGTGTCAGGACATTTCTTCTAAGATTGGAACAACCAGTTTTAAAGCTGAAACAATTCTTTTGAGCTTGACTTGTGCTCAAATCAATTCACCTTTGCAAAATCCACTCTCTGGTGTCCCTTTCTGTTCCCAATCTTCCAATAGGATTTTAAACAGGAGTGCTTCTACTTGGGTACAAAAAGGCAAGAAGATGTGCCCATCAGATTTCTTCACTGGACGATGCCCTAAGGCAGAGCTTTCCAAACTTTTCATGTTGGTGAAACACTTTTTAGACATGCATAATTTCGTGACACACACTTACAGCAGGGCATCATTTCATGACACACTTGCAGCAGGGCACAAGGCAGGCACTAGGACCTGTGCGGAATCACAGCAGGTTTGGAGGCAGCCAGGCACAAGGCAGGCACTAGGACCTGCGCGGAATCCTGGCAGGGCTTGGAGGCAGCAGTCGTGACACACCCAGACACTGCAGCCGACACACTAACGTGTCCCAACACACAGTTTGGAAAGCTCTGCCCTAAGGACTGAGAAATCGGGGATGATGGCTGGCTATTGGAGTCTTACAGATTCCCCATTTCTATCTCCATCCACCCAATATAGGAAGAAGGTGGGTGCCTGCAGAGGGATACCAAAGATAATTTGCGAGCATAGCCTTTGAAATGTATGCAATAGTATTGAAAAATATATCAAAATAATTTCATTGAGTAGATTGTTTCACAGGTTATTTTGTAAATCTACAGCTAAAGCTGTAGAATTCTCAATTGCTGAATTATGAATTACTCAGCTTTTGCTCACATGCCGCTTGTTTCACATCTTGTTTGCTTTTGCACTCTCTATATATGATCATCTTTTGCTGAGAATTTTACTTCTAATTAACGTACATTAAATAAACCATGGGGGGGGGAATCCTCCAACATTTGAGAACACTAGATGGCAGCAAAGCTCATTGAAAAACAACACTCTTAACTGGCAAAAAAAGGGTATACTCTTAATTTTGTTTGTAAAACCACTTTTTGATCCTCAGGAGGATCTTGAAAAATACAGTGATAATTGAGTCTATGACTAGTAATAAAATTAAGTACAAGGATTATAGCACTTATATATGAAAAACAGAGCCATAGAAATATTCCAAGTATAGAGCAATTTATTTTACTTTCAGTTCGTTTTTAAAAAAATCTATTGATAGAAATTTCTAGTATACTCACACAAATCTGCAATTACTGAGTTAATTAACTGATGGAACCTGATATGCAATAATGGCTGATATCAAAGATGGCCTTAAAATATAGGAGAAATATTGTATATTTTACAAGAGATGGCAGCTACCAAGCTTTATCTCCTAATCACGATTCTATTACAAAAACATGCTTTTATTAAACAGTTACATACAAAACATACTGAAGCTCACATTATTAAGGGTGAATGATTTTGTACTTGTGTCACTTCTAAACCTCCTCCCTCTAAATTTCTAAAGGTTTGTTCTCTAAAGGTTTGTTCTATTTTAATTTCCTATCTTCTGTAGGAGACTTCGGTTTTTAACCTTGAAATTCTCTGCATATCAATTGTCTGAACACTAAGCTCTTCCTTTCTCCTGATTTCATTCTTCTTCAATGAATTCTTTTTCTATCACTTTCTTTATTTTTATTGTTTTGCAGCCTAGCTCTGATACTCATTAATTCTCCCCCCCCTGCTCCACTTTCCCTGGAGTCACTTCTTTTGCTTCACTCAGCTTCAAGAGTCTGGGCCTGAAGTTGGATGCTCTCAGTAGGACAGGAGACAGTAGCTTGTCTTCTGTTGATGCTACTATTTCTCCCTCTAACCCAGTGTTTCTCAACCCCAGCAACTTGATGGGTGGACTTCAACTCCCAGAATTCCCCAGCCAGCATGCTTCATCTCCATTTTTGACCCTGCATAACAAAGTGGTTATGGAAATGACAAGATTGTACCCCCCCTTTCCAATCCTCTTCTTTCCCCAGCTTTGTCTGCAACCTCTGAGACTTTTGGTCTGCGGGATTGTTGACTGCAGCTTGTTCACTCCCTGTCAGCCCTTCTAGGTAAACCAGACAGGAAACACGAGATGAGCTAATTCTACTTTATTGTAAGGCTACATTAACAGAATCTTGCAAATCTAAAAGTACAAATCTCCCACCCTCCCTATTTACTGCCTGAGTGGTCAGGGCGGGTCTTTCCTAAATTTCTACTTTAGACCCTTACCCTTTCTCGGACTCCCTTTCCTTTCATCTGATCCTTCCCTAGGCAGCATCTCTTCCCTCTGTTCTCCAAGGTCACCCTCACATTCCATCACACTCCCCATTTTACCTACACACAGCCACCCCTCGGAGGCAATCTCCCTTTCTCAAGTCACCTCTTCTTCCTTGGAAGGACTTCTGAGACTAAAGGTGCCTGTTTTCTATGGGCCTTGTGACTTCCAGTCTTTTTCCTCTCTAGCCATTGCTAGCTTACCATTTTGATATTCTCACCTCCCCTTTTCCAGATCGATGCTTGTCTCCATGCCATAGTACAAGCACTTTTGGTGGGAGATGCTCCCAGGTGACCTTGGTGAGAATCTGGAAGAGATGGCCCTCCACAAATATATTATTAGTTTCTATTACTACTATTGATCAGATTTATATGCTGCCTTTCTTCCAGGTGCAAAAAGTGGCAAACATGGAGATGTCTTTTCATTTTACCATCATAGGAACCTTGTGAAGTAGATTGAGTCAAGGGTGTAACTCATTCAAAGTGATCTGTTGAGCTTCATGGTCAAACGGGGGTTGAACTTGGGACTTTCCCCAGTCCTGTCCAACACTTCGGCTACTACACTACAGTGTCCCTGGTCAAATGGCTGATGCTCATGGTGGCTATATGCCAAGCTTAGAGACAACGTGCTTCTGAAGAGTCCTACTGGTGGCCTTCACAGAGTCACCTAATTGACCACTGTGAAAGTGGAGCAAAGCACTCTTTTTCAAGCCAAGGAGCATATTCAGCTTTTGGGTGGGCTGCATTTTGAAAGCCAACAAAGCCAGAGCAAAGGGGGGAGGGGGGAGGCAGGGCAAAACTAAAATTGATTTGATTCCATTTAAAGAAAATAAGAGTTAGAATAATTAGGTGCATGCGAAGCAACCACATCTCCCATCTATCACATTATACATTACAATTCAGTTGCAACTGCAACTTCCAAGGTGGTTCTGGGGGCCATCCAAATTTTGGGGATCACTTGTATCAATTGATCCATTGGTTGTGCAAATGTGGCTGAGACAGATCAAGGTTGAAGATCTTCCCACAGCCTCTACAATTCCTTGGCCATGCAAAAGCTTGAGGCTGCAGAAAGAGACAAGGGCCCTTTAACTCCAGTCTCAATAGTGATCAGGGGTGGGAACTAAAGAACCACCCGATCCTTCTGTGCTATTTAAGGCTTTCTTTGATCACAAACAGATGTGGAATAGTAGCTTTTCTATTAATAGTTAAGTTAGCCTTCAAACTGTACTGAAGTCTCCTGGGCCCTGGTCATGCTCATGTGTCTTCATTTTTTTGTGAGTAATCCACACTTTATTGGCTTCTAGAGGTGCTTCAGTCTGGGCAGGACATTTACTTGGTGATGCAGATTGGTTTCTTTTCATAAATATCCCCCTGTGCTGCCCATAAGGTACTCGGGACAACCCACATTCAAAAATAAAAGATAATTGAAACCAGTAGAAACAAGTAGCTAAAGTGAACATTAATCCAACTCAAGCCTGTCTGAAGAGGAAGATCATATCTTTATTTCCTGAAAGCAGGACCAAGTATAATTGTTGAGGGAGTGTATTTTGTAAGGTCTGTCTAATAGCTCCCAGTCACATTTCATTGGATGATGGGAATTGTCATTGTTTGCTTCATTGTTCTACTGGTTCAACACACAGGGTAGGTGGTGAACCTTCAGCTGTCTTTGATGTCTATGTACTTCTCCAGAACTTTTCCCTCTCCACCACCCTCAGTTTCTCCATAATATGGGACTACTTCGAATAAGCAAGATACAGGGGAGGAAGCACCACCCAAGGGATGTGGGTAATTTGAAAGGTTGATTGGTTTTGGGATTTTTGCTAAGCTGGAGATGGCTTTCTAGGAGCAAAAGAGTTGTGAGAAGCTTGGCTGGTTTTTGTTGGACTGATGATGGATGTTAGAAGAAATAGAAAGAGAAGGGAAAGTGGCATTCTGAAGGAGTGGAGGGGATTGTGAGGGGGAAGGCTCAGTAAAAGCAGAAAAGGGGACTGTTGGATGGAAGAGATGGAAAACCAGGGCCCCAGGATGGAGAGGAAAGGCAGCTGAAGATAGTGTGGTCCAACTCTTGGTAAAAAGACATGAAGGAGAAATTAGCCTCATGAAAATGGCAAAATGGATTAAACAAGCAGTGGGAGACCCCTTTCAGGCTCAGGAAGTGCAGAGAGAATACCCACTTTGGAATGCAACATGCAGAGAAAATTAGAAAGTTGAACCTTGGAGAAAGGTGAAGGTGGTGTGTCATTTGCTGAGATTTTTAATGGAAAAGAAAAAGGTAACTGAGAATTCTGTTAGATGTCTCTGAAGCTCATATAAAATTGTCCTTGGGGGAAGATAAGGCAATCACAGATAAAGGGTGGTTGGATCGGAGAAATGGAGAATGGGTGAAGATCTGACAGCCAGTATGGTTTGGGGTTCTTTTAAGAGGGAGAAAGATGAAAATAGGAGCATCTCCAATTTTGGGCCAGGAGCTAAGGGAGGAAATGGAGATGTTGGGTTAGGAGGGGGGAGACTGTTTTTAGTATAGCCTCAGCCACAGAAGCTGGATGGGTGGCTCTGGGTCAGTCTCAGCCCAACCTACTCTATAGGGTGGTGGTGGGGAAAACTGGAGGAGAGCTTCGGAATGAGAGGCATGAACTGTTAAATAAAATTGCCCTGCTGAGAATCAGTCATTTGCCACCAAATTTTAATGGTGCAAGCTTAGAGTCTTAGAGTCTTAAGGCCTGCAATTGGGGATACTGGGGAATGATCTGTAACATCTGGGCTATAAGTTGTCCTCTCCCCCCTTTATCACAGAATCACTGGACCAGAAGCTTCCTCTTCATTAGAAACATTGGACATAGGTATTCTTGATTGATTGATTTGTGGCGGCTGCAACCAGTTTCCACCAACCCTTTTCCCATAGGCCCTTCAGCTTCACATAGCTCATTAGATTTGTTACCTGTAAGAGTGTAGATCAGATGTGGAGCTGTCTCTCCAACCAAGTAATTCTTTTAGCTTGACGCAAATAACTTATTTAGCTGCTCTCTAAAAATCATTCTTCTTCTCAGTCGGTCCTGTTCTCATTCTGTGATTTGGAGCAACTCGGCAGAAGCTTTTTGGCCAGCATTCCTACCTTGAGCAAATTCATTTCTGTCATGACCATCTTTCCTGTCTTAAAGCAGTGGCTCTTCTCACTTCTGTGCTGGGCTAACCTGTACATGTAATGTCTTATAAACGCTGCTGTGCTCCTGTCAAGACTATTTTTATATTTTTAGGAGCATGTGTCATCCGTTCTGCAAGGAAGACATATAGGATTTCTTGACTCTTATTGGGATAGGAAGAGGCCAGTGAAACTGGCCTAAGTGAAATATGAAATGGGGACATCTTGTAAAAAGTCCACTTAAAAAAACATACACCTGACTTACTTTCTCCAGCTCAGGTCAACATCTAAAATAGAGAAGAATTCCCACTGATTCCTTCAAATGCTCTATGTTCTCTGCTCCCATCCAGCAACAAAAGAAGAAGGGAAGAGTAAACCAAATGAAGCACAATATAATTTTACAATTATTTCAATATCTGAGATTGATTTATTTAGAAGAGTTCTATGGCCACCCATCTTCTGGCGCACAACTCCAGGTTTCAACCGTACTTTCCCAATGCCTGGGGGGAGAGCCAGCTCTTCACAGCTTTCTGGAAGGTTAAGAGGGTGGGGGCCTGATGGATCTCAAGGGGGAGGGTGTTCCATATATTTCCCATATGGAATCTCATCAGCAAGGTCAATGGGGGAAATGGTGAGTGTCCATAGCTGCAGCATTCTATCTTTGGCTGTTATAGAAATTAGACTTAAAAATATCATGTGCTCAGGTTCTATGGCCTGGTTGGTATAATGCCAACCATCATGTGATTACTTGGTTTGGGTCTTGTGTGGTTTATAGTTTAGCAAGATCTTGAGAACCCAGCCCATACATGTGCATTTGTCTGGATAAATTAGCTCTCCCAATCCACCAAACAAGACTCATTTGGAATAAACCCTTAGAATGAGACAACATCTGTTTTGGATCAGCCCATTCTATAGTAAATTGCCAAAAATTTTCAGTAGTTGATGGTGAATGTAAATATATTTAAGAAATATATACACCATCCCAGAGCAGTTGGACTGTAGACAGTGTACATGAATTTATTATTAATTCATTTAAAATATATAGTTATTGGCCAAAAAAAGACAAATGTTTGAGAAAGGAATACAGAATACAAATAGGTAAAGGTAAAGACTTTCCCCTGCACAGTTGTGTCCGAGTCTAGGAGCCGGTGCTCATCTCCATTTCTTAGCCGAAGAGCCAGCGCTGTCTGAAGACGCTTTCGCGGTCATGTGGCCGGCATGACGCGTGCGGAACGCTGTTACCATCCCACCGAAGTGGTACCTATTTATCTACTTGCATTTGCATGCTTTCAAATTGCTAGGTTGGCAAGAGCTGGGGCGAGTGCGGGAGCTCACTCCGTCATGTGGCGCTCGGGTCTCGAACCACCGACCTCCCAGAATTCCATGGCTGGCTGGAGAATTCTGTGAGTTGACGTCCACACATCTTCAAGCTGCCAAGGTCAAGAAACACCGCTCTAAGCCTTCAGTGCAGAGAGAGACACCCTCCCACCACCAGTGCTGAAATAAGCAAGGAGCAATTGGCCAATCCATCAGCAGCTGACTCCTATAGAAATGAGATGGGGTATGTGTGTCTGTGCTTGAGCACACCTACACACCCAACACCATCCTGTCCTTTTCATTAATCCTCAAATTGTTTTATGCCATCTCAAATTGTAGAGGAGGACAGAGATGGCCTTGGAGAATGTATGCGGCAACTGTTGGTAAAAGAGAAACTCTGTCAGACTTTCAAGATTCTCTTAGGATACCCCTTATCAACAAAGTAGAGTTCTAGTATTTCTAGTGATGTCTGTTTCCTGACCTGGCCTCCCTTGGAGGATTGACACAAACACACTTTTTAAAAAGAGTTGTGCCAGTTTGGTGGTATGCTGCTTCTTGCCAGTGAAGTACAAGTGGTTGTGTTCAGAAGATTGTGTGTATTGCCTAAATGAGTAACAATAAGAAATTTCAGACCAGAGAAACCACGGAATAGTATAATCTTTGGTAGGCTTTAGAGACAATACACACCAGCTTTACTTGACCAGGTTTACTGAACCAAACTCAAAAGAATGACCCCTCCCTGGAAAAAAAAATTGCAACCCAAGTGGTGCCTCAATAGTTAAAAGCAATGAAATGGAATAAATGAAAATAGAATTGATTCCATAAATAAACAACTATTAATAGAATGTTTAAAGCAAGGGTGCAGTACAACGTTCACTCACAAGAGGGCTCCAGAGCACACAGATTTACAAGTGCTTTGGGCTACTTGAAGGCTGAGATTCAAAAGGAGAGAACTGTTGCCTTGCTAAGCAAAGACTGGATGAAACTTGAGAACTATGGTTAGGTGTATAGACATGTATAAGTGTAACTTTTTAATCTATATTTATTATTTGTAATTGTATTTTATATATTGCATTTTACATATTGTAATCTATTGTTTTATTGATTACGTTGTAAACCGCCCAGAGTCCCTCTGGTGGGAAGAGATTGTTGTTGTTGTTGTTTATTCGTTCAGTTGCTTCCGACTCTTCGTGACTTCATGGACCAGCCCACGCCAGAGCTTCCTGTCGGCCGTCGCCACCCCCAGCTCCCCCACGGTTGAGTCCGTCACCTCCAGAATACCATCCATCCATCTTGCCCTTGGTCGGCCCCTCTTCCTTTTGCCTTCCACTTTCCCTAGCATCAGCGTCTTCTCCAGGGTATCCTGTCTTCTCATTATGTGGCCAAAGTACTTCAGTTTTGCCTTTAATATCATTCCCTGAAGTGAGCAGTCTGGCTTGATTTCCTGGAGTATGGACTGGTTTGATCTTCTTGCAGTCCAAGGCACTCTCAGAATTTTCCTCCAACACCACAGTTCAAAAGCATCTATCTTCCTTCACTCAGCCTTCCTTATGGTCCAGCTCTCGCAGCCATAGGTTACTACAGGGAATACCATTGCTTTAACTATGCGGACCTTTGTTGTCAGTGTGATGTCTCTGCTCTTAACTATTTTATCGAGATTTGTCATTGCTCTCCTCCCAAGAAGTAAACGTCTTCTGATTTCCTGGCTACAGTCAGCGTCTGCAGTAATCTTTGCGCCTAGAAATACAAAGTCTGTCACTGCCTCCACGTTTTATCCCTCTATTTGTCAGTTATCAATCAAGCTGGTTGCCATAATCTTGGTTTTTTTGAGGTTTAACTGCAACCCAGCTTTTGCACTTTTTTCTTTCACCTTCGTCATAAGGCTCCTCAACTCCTCCTCGCTTTCAGCCATCAAAGTGGTATCATCTGCATATCTAAGATTGTTAATGTTTCTTCCAGCGATTTTAACTCCAGCTGTGGGAAGAGATGGGCGGTGACAAATCTAATAAATGAATAAATAAAATAAACTGTTACCACAGATAAGGGAGATTAGATAGAACAGTTCTATTTGCCTGTTCTGAACAGCTCTTCCAGCTGCCAATAGAAGAGAATCTCTGTAGCTCAGGGTTGAACTGTGGAGTCCTTGGTGCTCTCTGAGCTTGGCTGTTTGTTTGCAGACGTTTCATTGCCGGGCTAGGCAGCATCTTCAGTGCTAGAAGGGAGTGGAGTTTGCTCTCTCTTTATATACAGTAGCTTCCCCTGACAGTGGTGGTGTTCTCTCCTTGGTAGTTCCTTGATTAGGCTGTTTACTGCTTGATTGTTTGTCTGAGTTGGCAGTTCCTTGATTAGGGTATTGTTTGCTGCTTCATTGTTTGTCTGGTGTTAATCCTGCTGTTAATCTTTGCTTACCTGGGTGTTGATTGCTGGCAAGTAGGTGTCCTGGTGTTTTTGTTTCCTTTTTAGCTTTTTTATTGTCTCTTTTTAATGGTATGTAAATGTTGTTAACCTGTATGTGTCTGTTGATGGCTGACTTGTCTGAGTACCAAGTTTCCAGGAATTCCTTAGCATTTTTGGATTTAGCTTGGTCTAGGATGCTCACAGTTTCCCAGTTGAAAGTATGGCTCCCAGTTGAAAGTATGATTATTCCAGCTGCTTTCCTATGCATGAGGCCCCAGTTGAATCTTATCTAACGTGGTAATCTTCTGATGTTTTGGATGACTATTGTAGTTTTTGATCTTTGGCCAAACCATCAGTTTTATTGTTCTCTTTTTCTCATTTTTCCAGTTATGTTTGAAAACATCCATTTCAGATGGAGAGTATTTTCAAAGAAAGGAAGGAAACCTGCATGAAAATATATGTACATGTTTTTAGTACATCTTTCCTAATTTACACATATTTTGCCAGCAATATCCATTGCTTTAAAGAGGACACTGCTACAAAATTTAGAGAAGTGCTGATTCTAAGGATGAACATTTCTAGTTTAAGCAGTGGTTCAAAAGTATGAAATTAGGTAAACGTGAAACAGATTAACTTCTTTCTGAAGTTGGGATTGATGTGCAAACTTCAGTTCCTCTAGATTTTTTGTACTTACTGTATATCTACTCCAGCTACAGACAAATCTACCATATTTGAACCACAAAAATCCAGATGACCACTAGATGGCAAAATTGTGATACAGAAAACTCTAATTTGATAGTCAACTAGATTTTTGTAGCTTGAATACAGTAGGCCTATCTAGAGAAAAATTCAAACTAAAATCATTTGAGTGAATTTGTATAACTCACTGTAGAGCTGTCTTAGTTGGGGAAGTAATATATCCTATAGCCAGTATCCTGTATTACCTGGTTCTTGTTAGCAATCTATCATACCAACATTTCACCAGCCATATTGACTTCTAGTCTGTTTCTGAGTTCAGTTCAAAGTTGTGTTTAATCTTTAAAATCCTTTTTGTTTGAGACTCCTTGTAGATAACTTCTGTCTCTCTGAATATTATGTTCCCAAAGGAATCAGGGCTTTCTTTGGGCTATGTTGCAATCTGAAGGAGCTTCTCTGTAGAATGTTGTTGTGGACTTGCCTGATGATAATGATAATGGCCGATTATTTTTTATGAGGTTCCAAACACTTTAGTATATTTCTGAACATTTTTGTGTGCTGTTTTAAATAAAATGGTAAGTGCAGGAGAGGGGGCGAAACTGTAAGGTGAAGGGTTTGAGATCTCAAACGTTGACTCCCAGAAGCTCTCTGGTCTACACACCTTAGCTCTGCCGCCGTGTGTGTGTGTGTGTGTGTCAGAAGCACCAAAGCGCTTCTGTAGTGAAAGGATTTGCTGGTGACATCACCGTTGCCCGGGGCATGCCCTAGGAGGCTCCTTTCATTCCCTGACCTCCTCCTGTGAAGTAAGGTTTGGCAGTTGTTGCTACTATCATGTATCTCCTGAGGAGTTGTGACCTGATGTCTTCCACCCGATCGTGGTATGTGTGAGAGAGAGGGTTTCTACATCCTGTGTAACTCCTCCTCCTGACCCTATAGCACTGAGATGTGTGGCTAGGGAAATTGCCCCCTTTCTCCTCTCCTTTTGTGGGTGGACCCATCTCACAAGAGATAAATAAAATCAAAGCTTATTTTTTAATATAAAAAAAGCAAGGAAAAGAAAGGATGTATAAATCCCTTTTTTTGGCTTTAGGTAATTACAGGCAAAACAATCAGAGGCAAAGGAGATAAAAATATGGAGCTAGATCATATGGAAAAATATAAAGGAAAACTTATGGTTTGGGGCAGATCACAAGATGATATCTTTAATTTATAACCTTCTGTAAAGAGCTTCCAAGTTGCATTAAAACACACAGGTACTGAGCTTGTATAGAGAACATAAATTCCAGAGAGAAAATATTAGATCTTAAACAAACAGAATCAAATTAAAAAAGGTTTAAGATCTGGTTAAGCATTTTATATTTTAAAGAGAGCCATTTTCCTGAAACAAATCTCCCTCTGTTTCAGTTCTTTATGGACTTCTCCTCTAGATCCCTGAAGATTCCAGTCAATTAACTCTCAGGCTGCTGGAAGATGGGATGGACTCCAATTTTCTTAAGCTTACTTCCCAACTTCTTCTTCCTCCTCCTCCTTCTAAAAAAGGCCAAGCTCTTTTTCTCTGTAGCAGAAATGGATGGGGGGGGGGAGCATTAATCTCCATGCATATGAGATCTAAAGCCAGTTTCAGCCCGAGATAGAGGAATTCGTATTGAAACTCAGACGTTGCTGGCAGTTAGTGAGTGTGAGGTGGGGGCTTACCTACTTTTTCATTACAGTAAGCCTGGGGATTTCATTGAAAGATTGGGTATCAACCCTCCAATAATAGAACAATTATTTTCCTGTTTGAGGAGAAAGGAGACGAAGGAAAGGCTGTTGGCCACATACTTCTATATCACATGCCAGCTTTGTTTAACCAAGCAGCACCAGACATGGAAGAACTGCAACTCCCAGAAATCGGAGCATTCCTTTTGACCATTCCCTCAAGGAATTCTGGGAGTCGTGGTCCCAGAATCCAGAGAGCACCAGGTTGGGAAGGCTGCATAGAAGGATGTGCCGCTGGTAGAATGATGGGGTGACTATTATTCTCTTGCAAGATGATGAATTTTGTTCAAACGATGGATGGTTTAATGTCAAAAAAGTTGTTGACTAGCATTCTGGGTATCAACCCTCCAATAATAGAACAATTATTTTCCTGTTTGAGGAGAAAGGAGACGAAGGAAAGGCTGTTGGCCACATACTTCTATATCACATGCCAGCTTTGTTTAACCAAGCAGCACCAGACATGGAAGAACTGCAACTCCCAGAAATCGGAGCATTCCTTTTGACCATTCCCTCAAGGAATTCTGGGAGTCGTGGTCCCAGAATCCAGAGAGCACCAGGTTGGGAAGGCTGCATAGAAGGATGTGCCGCTGGTAGAATGATGGGGTGACTATTATTCTCTTGCAAGATGATGAATTTTGTTCAAACGATGGATGGTTTAATGTCAAAAAAGTTGTTGACTAGCATTCTGGGTAATTCCTGTGGCAAGTTTATGGGCAGATTTATTTACTGAGATCTAAGCAGAGCTGGTGTTCTGTGGGGTCCTGAAATCACTGGGTAATTGAGCTGTTTGGGAAGGAGAACACTTTCTTGATTGATGAGACGGAGAGTTAAAGATGTCAGCCAATCCTCTTAGAATGGTTCCTGTGCTTCTGTTTGTCATAACTTATATCTTCTGTACCACATCACTTTGATGAGAATCTCCTTGTCGCAGTAAATCAAGTGTGCCTCAATGAAAAAATAGGAAACCTTTTTTCTGCCTGCTTTTACAGCTGGAGAGACACATCTCTCACCTGCTTTCTTTTCTGCATATTCAAATTCTATGCATGCTATGCAAATAATGATTGCTGGAAATATTTAAAATAATATAGATAGTAGAAGAAGTATAGTAGAAGCAAGACTTGATCATTCTTAGTAAAGTTGGCCTATTGTAATTAAAGAGACTTAAGGCTAGCTCATCTTCCTGCTAGCTATTGCCATATTAAGAATTGTAATAGTTTTAATATTACAATTGTCTTACTTTCATAATTTCAAATTTCAGTGGGACTTAAGGCTAGCATATAAATCTACAAAAGCTCAAAACATGTACAATACAGGATTGAAATGACATCGCAAGAAAGTTTGGGCAAAATGTAATTATTTTTGTTTTCTTAACTCAGGAGAGTTGGAAGTGTTCTTAGATGAGGTCAGGAAAGGCTTCCATAGTTGCAAAGTTGGTGATTTTTCTGATTTTGCATCCATTTATCTGAAACTAGAAAGAGAATGCATTTTTTTTTGCAAAGATGAGGGTTGTGGGTTGTCTGTAAGCTATGCCCTTGTTTTGCCATGCTGCCCACTCCTTGGTGCAGACAGATGGTGCCACAAATATTTCCCTGTTAGCCCAGCCTGTGGATAATGTGGGAATAAACTCTTCATGTATATGTGATTGGGCATCAAAACCTGCTTGAATAGAGCTATTTTTCTCCTTTAGCAAATGATGTTCCTACAGATCATTCTGGAGTAATAAAATAGCGTTCAGGAAGACTAACAGGCTGATTTAGAAAGTAGTATTTATATATAACACAGATTGCTATTTCTTTCTCTTTCTGATCCTAACTGAAGAAATTTCTTTGCAGCTTCTGGAATAGAGAATTGCCTTGCACCAGAATCCAGGACCAACCCCAAAAAGACCTACATGGAAGGGGGAAAAACCCTTTTTGTCTAGCAACTACTTGTGCTCAGTTGAACAGCTTGTACTGTTTGACTACTTGAGAAGGTAGAGGTGGAGAATCATTACTGTACTTTACTATAGCAGAGATTGAGCATGTCTAGACTATGTACAAGACTGTTACCAGTTATGGTGCTGAGAAACTGAAACCAACCCTCTCTTCTCCCTCTCCTTCCTTCCTTCCTTCCTTCCTTCCTTCCTTCCTTCCTTCCTTCCTTCCTTCCTTCCTTCCTTCCTTCCTTCCTTCCTTCCTTCCCCAAGAGGTTAAAGAAGAAGGGTTATCCACCAATCAGGTGGATTACTGGGCTTGGTCTCTGTAATAAACAAAAACAACAACAAAAAAAATCCTTGGGCTGATCTGCATGACCAGATTGCTCCAGTGTGAATACAGGCCACTAGCATTTCCTCTACCTACCCCCAGCCCACAGAGAAGGCAATCTTTGAGTTATTTCCTAACTTGGGTTGACTTCTGTCTGGTTCACTTGCTCCATGTCATTTCATCTCAGGCAAACACCCCTACCTCATTTTGTTACAAGTTCAGTGATAGGACAGTGAAATAATACACCCTCCCTCTCTTCTCCCTCTTCCTTCCTTCCTTCCTTCTCCAAGAGGTTATTGAAGAAGGGTTATCCACCAATCAGGGACCATGATAAGTGCGGTCTGGACAGAACATTACTGTGGTCAAAGCAGTGAAGGGGGTTGAAATTTGGGGAGGGATCTTTGAAGCTGGTTTCATTTCCAGTGTATTTATGCATGAGAATCAAGTAGCTCATTTTTTTTTCCATCCACCAATGTGATTCAGCATTATAGGAAATATTCAGGAAGTGTAAATTTATTTCTACATAACAGCTCCTGTAAATGAGTCAGTTCCTGAGTTTCTTTATTCCAATTCAGTGCAGAGCAGAATCATTAGCCTCTCACATATCAGCAGACTCAAGTTGATTTATCTTCTCTTCATTAGAATTAGAAGCCAGCTTTAAGCATCTTCATGCTCTTTGAAATTTTAGGCAAATCAACTTTTTCAAATCCCTCAGAGACCAGAGGAATCATTTTGTCTGATTTGAATTCAGTTGCTTATACTTCTATCTCACTGGAGAAGAAGAAAAAAGAACCATAATACTTAGGAGCCAGTTCGTGTACAAAAACCATCAGATGACATTCGTTTCAAGAAGCTAATATTATATTTGCTTGCCAGTGAAGTAATCCAGATTTAAGTGAGAATTTCCAAAGTTGGAGGGTTAATTGGGATTGTGGGTCAGGCAGCCAGGATAATAAATCAGAACTGTGGCTGTTTTCTGTAATGCAACTTTCCATCTCTTTGAAGCTTCCTGGTCTGCCAACACTTCTCTGTCTCAAAAAGTCCTAGGAAGTCAGTTTCTTCATGATGTCTTCCCTTGAGATTTAATGACAGCACAACAAAGTGGGCAGGGGGCTACAGACCACAAGAGAGATGCTTGTCCAATGAAAGTGTACTGTGATCTAAGCTCAGTAAAACAAAACATATCCACATTATTTTATATAAGATACATTTCATTATGCTTTAAGATGTCTATACAGGTAGTCCTCACATAACAACCATTTGTTTAGTGATGGTTCGGACTTACAACGGTGTTGGAAAAAACGACTTATGACAGGTTCTCACGCTTATGACCGTTGCAGCGTCCCCACGGTCACGTGATCACGATTTGGGCATTTGGCAACTGGTTTGCATTTATGACCATTGCAGTGTCCTGTGGTCACATGATCACCATTTTCAACCTTCCTGGCTGGCTTCTGGCAAGCAAAATCAATGGGGAACCACGATATTCTCTTAACGACCACATGGTTCGCTTAACGCCCATGGTGATTCACTTAACGGCTGTTGCAATAAAGGTTGTAAAATCGGGTCAGATTTGCTTAATGACAGCTTCACTTAGCAACTGAAATTCCGGTCTCAATTGTGGTCATTAAGCGAGGACTACCTGCATCCTCTCGTCACCATTGCCTTGTAGAAGCTTTAATGCAGAACTTTAATACAACTTCTGTTCTCTCAGGGCTTCCTCAGTTTTGCAGACGTTTCCTTCTTTGAAAACCAATTCCAAATGGGTATCTTTTCCTTCAAATGTTTTAAAAGTTAGAAAATATGTTGGGTTGAATAGCGTGCTGAAGTTCTAGCTGCACAATCCTGGGTGAGGGTTTACTCAACCAAGAATGAAAATCCTAACAAGTTAATCAGAGCTGGAAGGAGCCATTTAGATCAACTTCAAACTTCAGCTGAAACCTTTGTGATAGATTGTTATCTAGCCTCTGCTCGAATTTATCCAATAAAGATGAGCTTATCACATCCCTTGATATTTGGTTCCACCGTCTAACTTTTCTTGTCATCAGGACTTTCCCACTAACATTCTGGGTTCTTTACTTTGGACATGGACATTTTATTTTTGTTGTAAGGTTTCTAGCTTGCCCCTGAAAAGGTAGGTGAAGCCATCTACCTGCGAAAGAAAAAAAAAGCATATCTTTCATTTGCATCTTCATTAATGGGACTGGGTTGGGAAAGCAGGGGGCAGAAATCTAGAACCCAATCAGGAGAAGAGAACCTGAACGTAATAGGACTAGTCTATTGCAGTTTGAAGTAAAAGAAGGAACGCTTGTTCCCATCTCAACTGCAGTTTTATAACATCTTTTGGTCCAGATTCTAAAATTATTGAGGGATATCACTCGGGGCAATATTTCCATCAGTGAGCTTAGAAATCAGTATTCTTCAGTCAACAATATCAGTCTTCAGAGACTTAGTCTGTCTTAGGAGAGTTTCACAAGTTCCACTGAAGGTTTGCTTGATAAAATTAAATAACGATAACGGGGTAGTTTAAAAGGCTCGTATTCCAGAAACAGGCTAATTGTCCAGTCATCTGCCTTATTCCAGGCTTCCCCAGCCGGATGCCTTTTAAATATGATGACCTTTGTTGTTCTATCATTTTCTTTCTCTCCATTGTGACAATTGGAGTTTTGAAGGGGATCCAATAACACTTCTGCTGGGGCAGCCAGTTGCATTTCCAAGAACATCACACCTTTCTTGAACGCTCAGCAAAGTTTATTATTTACTGATCGTAATGAATATTTAATGTTTCTTCTGGTTTGAAAAAGCTCCCAGAATGTCAAATGTTCCATCAGTTGGAATCAGCTGATTAGAATGCCGAAGCATGCACACCTTTTCAAGAAATAACTTGTATCGGAGCAGTTGTTTTATGAATAACGAAAAGATAGATGAAACAAATGCATTAGCTTTTACTAAATTAGATGCCATTGCGTGGTCTTGCAATAGGGTAACTTATTTATATCAGCCTCTTCCACTGATCACAAACTGATTGGGTCAAATATGGAAATAGCAGAACAAAACAGGTGTTGTGAGGTGGAAATAGATCAATATTTTTTAGTGGTTTAACTAGTCAATTCATTATTTTATGAATGGATTTCTCGGCTGCTCTCCAACATCAGTTCCCGGAACAGCTTGCAGATATACACTGAATTATAGATACTACAATGCAAAAAAAAAAAAAGTATGAAAAAATCCAAAACAACAATAAAAGGAAAATTAAATGCATATTTTTGTTTAATTTAATTCAACCAATTGACACATCTGAATCAAGTGCACATGAAAAAGCCTGGGAAATTTCCTTTTCCTTTTTTTTAAAAGAGTGGTGAGGTTTTTGGTTTTTGTTTTAAAGTTAAATTTAAAATCTTTTTCAACCTACTTTATTGCTCACCCTACGGAGGTTGTAAAATTTCCAAATCATACTGAATGGAAAGCAGATTGTTGGTTTTTGGCCTTGGTGCCCAGTTCAGTTTATTACGGTCATAGACCAGTTCAGCAGCTCATCTGGAGAAAGTTACAGGAGTTTATAGCCTTGGATTAAATTGCCCATTTCCACTGTGAATTTTACTTTCAGTTTTTTCTCCTCTATGATGTTGAATCGTGCAGTAAGTGCAACTCACCAGTAGAGGGCACACCTCTCCGATCCATTCTTAGGATGTCAAATCGACCATTAGAGCTTTCTGCCACATTCTCATTGACCACAGGCAGTTGGGACTTAGCTTATTCTTACAGTTCTTTAATGCAAAAAAAAAAAAAAAAGCCCACAAAAAACTCTGCTCTGCTGTATAAATTTAGAACTTAGGTTTTTCTTCTTTGTAAACAGAAAGGATTTGAAATGTATACAAGGAAAGCTTAGCTACAGCATGTCTCTTGATTCTTTTTAAAGTGTTTTTCAGATGAAATGTTTGGAACACAACTTTTTATTTTTTTGCTAAGGTCAAGCCCTAAGAAATTACTGCCATAACCTACAACTGATTTTTTTAGTTTGTTTAAATAACGGATGTGAAAAAGTCTGCTCCATTTTCCCCCCTCCTTTGTAGTAAAGGGTCTAGTTCAAAGTGGAACAGAATCGGAGGACACTAATGGGGCATCTGGCAACACAGTTTGTGACTGAGTTGTTTTGACCGCAGGGAACTTCAGTAGACTAAGGAAATATGGTGCCTCTGTGATTGCCTGAAATGCCATGATGTCAGAGAGGTAGATAAATTTAGGGCTGAACAGCTGAGTCCTGGATGAAAGTTCCAAAGACCAAAAACTCTTAAAGTAAACCATATATGTTTTTCTTATATTTTTGGGAGGGTGGGGGCATTAATGCAAGTTTTTTTTTTTGAAGCAACATAGGGATCCTTCTAAATTGGACATTAACTGTGCAATGACTCCAAATTATTGAATTTTATGGGGTGTGTATCAAGAAGAGGTCATTTTCCTTTTGTTTATTGCCATCACCTCTTCCTTGTTCTGTCCATGTCACCTCCATCAAACTGGAAAAGATGAAAGAGAATGCCCAATATTTTGTGGCTGGCTGTGTTCAGAATTCTCCATTCAAGAACCCATGGAGAAAATGCCAACAGAAAGCCACTG
The DNA here is from genome assembly GCA_023362775.1 of Charina bottae. Taxonomy (NCBI): domain Eukaryota; kingdom Metazoa; phylum Chordata; class Lepidosauria; order Squamata; family Charinaidae; genus Charina; species Charina bottae. The sequence goes on along the minus strand of JALMGJ010000014.1, from coordinate 15,751,890 downwards.
ACAAGAAGTTTGTTTATTTATTTATTTATTTATTTATTTATTTATTTATTTATTTATTCAATTTCTCACCGCCCAACTCCCTCAAGGGACTCTGGGCGGTTTACAAATCATCAAAATCTCGAACCTTAAACATTAAAACATTAAAATAACCATTTAGAATACCATAAATATAATAAAATTAAGAAGGCGATGTGTTCTTTCAGCCTTGGAAGGGCTATTATTTTATTTAGTTATTAGACCAGTCTTGCTGCTTAAGATATATGGAGAGGATCATGAGAAAAGAAACCCAAATGGGATGCACGATTTGGAATTTTGCAAAGGAGAAGTGCTGAGGATTCCATCTTGGTGGTTTTCGCTCCTTGGTTGGGCATTTTATTTTGAACGTTTCTTTGAGTTCTTGATTTGGACTGCTGAAGCTCCAGAAGGTCTGTTTTTGTTTTCAACTCTGTCCCTGAATGCTCAAGGGATTGGGGAAAATAAACTTCAGCAGGTTCTCTACATCTTTGGTGAATCCAGTGTTTGCTTTTTGTTATTTGCTAGACAGCTCCCCACTTCTCTGTCCACAAGAGTCTCTGCCACAAATACTGATGTTGCTGCATTCCATTTTACAGGTAGTACTTGACTTACGACCATTTGTTTAGCGACTATTTGAAGTTATGACAGCCCTGATAAAAGTGACTTATGACCGGTCCTTGCACTTATGACTGTTGCAGTGTCCTCGCGATCACGTGATCAAAATTCAGGCACTTGGCAACTGGCATGTATTTACGACAGTTGTAGTGTCCCAGAGACACGTGATCACCATTTGCGAGCTTCTGACAAAATCAAATGGGGAACTGCGTGATTGACTTAACAACTGCACAATTTGCTTAATGACCATGTGATTCACTTAGCAACCACCACAAAAAATGTTATAAAATTGGGTGTGGTCACATGATGCCTCACTTAACAACCACACCGCTTAATGACAAATTTTCCAGTCCTTATTTTGGTTGTAAGTCAAAGACTACCTGAAGCAGGTTCCTAGTATGGTCAGAAGATTAATTCTGGATCAATCTCTTGAATTTACTGCTGAATTTTTAACAGTCATTTAAACTTTGCCCAAAGTGGTGCTTACAAATTTATTTTGTTGGAGGTAAATATTCCTTCTCTCTCTCCTTCCCCCCCCCCTGTTGCCTTCCCTCTGTTGAGTGAGATCTGCATTCCATTTTTCCATTCTAGTTTATGTTGAAGAATGACTTAAGTTTAAAACTGGAAGTAAAGCATGTGCTGTTGATTACAGAATTCAGTTAATCTTCCTATTCCTCTCCTTTTGTGTCAAGGATGGGCAACATATGGCTCTTCAGATTTGAATTTTAGCCCCATAATCCTGGCCACTCCATCCACCCACCCATCTCTCCATTATACCATGAAAACGTCAGGGGCAGCCTTGCCATTAGTTGGAGTGATGCACTAACTCAGGCAGCTGATTTTGGGAATTACAAAAGAGCAGTAAATGTTAGTTGCTTAAAAACAATCTTCCTTTGTAAAATTTTGGGAAAAAAATGTTTGGAAGGATATGGATAGAAACTGATCAGGGCTGATTGCCAGGAGCATGTGTCCCCTATTGCAGCAATTTCATTGGATATTATTCAAAGACTTGGATGTAAGCTACAACTTGTGACCACACTAGTTGAAAGAGTGCATTTTCCATTTGAGCTGTGTAGCATTTTACAATACTTTAGAAACATTCTTTCTTGCTCCCACCACTATCTCTGGATTACATGAAGTGCTTCATACAAGGTCAGATCACTGTTCCATTTAGCCAATATTGCTGTCATTAATAGCTAATGATTCCTCAGAGTTGAAGAGAGGAGATCTTCCAGCTGTATCTGGAGATGTCAGGGATTGAACTAGGCATGTCTTCTATTTTTCCTAAACATTTCTTGGGAATGTTTAGGAAGAAACTAAAGAAAACTCCTACTCAGTGGCTTCTCTCAGGAACCCCCTGTCCCAGGATGTTTCAGAAGGAGCCATTGGAGAGTACTTGAACATCTAAATTTGAAATGGAAGGTTGCAGCCAACTCCCAACAAAGAACAATGGCTTGAACATCAACAAAGGGTTGGGGGGGGGGAGTTGCCCCCCCCTCCAATTTTACGTCTTTGTTTACCACCCTGCCTGATAAGAGTTGCCCTTGTTTTGTGACCTGAGTCAGTTTTGAAAAGGTACTGCTTTAGTTATTATAGATTTTAAACTGTTCTACAAAGGAGGTATTTATCAGAGGCATTGCAATTCACAAAAGAATAGTAACTGAAGCATATTTGTTTGTCATGTATAGTTCAATGCAACCTTCTTTTTAAACATTGAAATGCCACTCAAAGGGTATTTTAACAGAGCCCTGAAGCTCCTTACTTCATCCTGAGTAATAAGTTTGTTTTGTTTTCCCTAGAAATACTTGTGCATGAGAAGTGTGCAGTTCCCATATACTGTATGCGCTTTAAATAATCTCCCTGAGCTAAAAGGAATTTTAGGTATCCTAAGTATTTACTGTAGCTTCAGAAGAAGTAAATCTTAAACAGATGAGATGAAGGAGTCAGCGCTAATCTGCATGCATACGGTATCTGCAATTTTTGAACCCGTTTAGAGAGTTTTCAAGCAAAAAGTACTTTGCACAGGGGCAAAGAGGTGTCTTCCTGAGAGCCCGTTTGGTTAGAGGCTAAGGCACTGGGCTAGACGCTGGGAGATCAGGTGAGTTCCAGTCCTGCCTTAGGCTTGAAGCCAGCTGGGTGACTTTGGGCCAATCCCTTTCTTTCAGCCCTAGGAAGAAGGCAATGGCAAACCACTTCTAAAAAATGTTGCATAGATGGATGGATGGATGGATGGATGGATGATAGATAATATTTATTTTGGTCAGGGACCAGATAAAACTGAACATATATTTAGGTTATTAAATACAGCAAAGGAAAAAGAAAATCAGAAAACAAAAAAACCATCCACATAGCCATCAAAAATTGAAAAGGTGAATATTTGTATGTATGTACTCTGAGTTCTAATAGTCCGAAGTATTAAAGTAATTATTAAATGAAGTATGATAGTAATGGGAGTCAGTATTTCAATCCTACATAACAAGTGAATTAGTAACGAGGATATCAGTCATGTGCAATAGTCATTTGTGCGCATTCACAGCAGACAAATAGAACATTGTTATGGGTGATAAGAGGAAATTGACTTGAAGTTCCTCAGGATAATTTGGTGCCGTAGCAAGAATGTTGCCCAGAAAAGTACATGGACATGTCCAGGCAGTTGCCAGGAGTCGAGACTGACTTGAAGGCAATAAATAAATAAATAAATAAATAAATAAATAAATTGTTTTTTTAAAAAAAATAAAAAGCATAGCACATTTTTTATTTTAGTGTGCTACTAATTTTTGGAGAGTTATGAAAAAATGTGAGTGTAAACATGGGGGGAACTTAACTGGCCACCAAAATAGGGTTAGGGTTAGGGTTAGAGTTAGACCCTAACCCTAACCCTAACCCTAACCCTTATTTTGCCTAAGGAGGACCCTACTTTGCCTGGTCCACTGATGCTAATGCTCTTTTGCTTAAGTAGAAACAAGTATATCTGATCACTTGTTAAGTGTGATTTATCCCCAGACCAAAGTAGGCTACCATGCATGGCTGGTATGTTGCATTTGGTTTGGTGGGTCCGATGTTGATTTTGACTGGAGTACTCAAGAGTCATTGACAAAGACACCGATGCTTGGAAAAACCAAAGGCAGTAAGAATGGAGGCTGACAGAAGAAAAGGTAGGTAGATACTTCACTGATGACACAAGCACAAGCAGGAGCTTATAAAAACTCAAAGAACAAGTAACTGAGAAACAATCCTAGCAAATTGATGTCCATTGGGTCATGAAGAGAGAAGTGACTGAACAACGAAAGTCAACCTGTGGCCACAAGGTTAATTTAAAATAACATGCCATCTGCCTGATTCAACAGCCTACTTCATAAGGAGCAGAGAGAGAAGACGAGGGTCAAAATGTGAGAGCGGTATGTGAACTCTGGGCTCATCCACGAATTGCTTCAGCCCCACTTATCAATCACTGTTTGAGGAAGTTTACAGTCCTTAAAAAAGGAATATTTGCTATCTCTGACTTAGAAGAAGGGTGGGGATCTCCCAAATCTTTGCAACTTGCTTCCCCTTTCTAGAAGTTGCTCCCCACCACCACTGTAGCCATATTCTAGGTCAGTGTTTTCCAAACTTGGCAACTTTAAGACTTCAACTCCCAGAAATCCCCAGCCAGCATGCTTGAAGTCCACACAACTTAAAAGTTGCCAAGTTTGAAAAACACTGATCTAGATTAATGCTTCTATTTATTGGGTCTTGCTCTGCCGCTTGCTACAAAAATGTTGGAGCCAACCTTCCAGAAATTGGGAAGGGAATGTGTCTGGATGCAGGTTTTTTTTTAAAATTGTATCCTGCAACCCCTTACTCTTTTCGCTCTTGTCCCATCTGCTATGGCTCATGTCAGGCTTTGAGAGAGGTAATGCAAACTTTGACAACAAGAAGAAGAAATTCCCAAGCCCTGATTTAAACTGTAGGTCATAACAGTATTAAAATAGCAAGTACACAGAGTTTGAAATATTGCCACAAATAATGCAGACGGAATAAGAGAGGTGAAATGTATTACGTACTTGAATGGTAGGCTTACAATGCACTCTTTTAAATTGGCTACTGTAAATCCTTGCATTCCTTTATACAATAATACTAATAACTGAAATAAAGGAAATTATAGTTATTGGCATTCATGCAACAACTATAATTTCTGAGTTTCCCATATGTGGTACGATCACAACATTGAAAAAGTTGTTGAGAGGAATGTTAAAATTTTATGAGATTTTCACATACAAATCAATAGCCATATAGAATGCAACACACCAGATATAACAATAGTTGAAAACAGTAACTTTTGGAGATGTGGTAAACTCAGGGACAGCAAAATGGATGGAAAAGAATGAGAAAAAAATTTCAAACTATAGAGATCTAACAGTTGAAATAGGTAAATTATGGAAATGATCTTGCAAAGTGACCCCATAGGTATTGGTGCCCATGGAATAATAAACAGATTAAACCAATTTTATGAGAACTAAGTCTTTCAGCTATATCAGCTGTGATTTTTCAAAACCCCCACTTTGCTGGGCCCATGTTATGGGCCCATGTTTGCTTATGATATGACTTGGATAATTCCTAGGTTCCTGGCTGGAACTTGAATTTCCAAACACTAGTCAAATATGTGATTCTTTTCATTTGTTCCTTGTACTATGCTATTCCTTGATGATTAAAAACAAATAATAAAAGTTAGCACAACTCAGTCGGATTTGTTAATTCCTTTATGGTAGTTTATGAAAAGCATCATTCTGTTTACTTTAAGACCAAGAGTAATTCATGACTGAAAGGTTGCCCAGTCATGCTTCCTGATGCAGAGAAATACATCACTAGCGTTCACTTTGATTCCATCATCTGTTTAACATGATGACCAGATGATCGTAATTTCCTATTAGAAGCCTATGAGTTGAGTTTCTACCTCAATATTTTTTTCTAAGAGCCCCATGTTATGTTTTCCCCACTCTCGGTATGCAGTAATTTGTCCCATGGAGCTTCCCTGCCTGGGCTGTGGACAATTTAGAACCACACCCTTTTCCAGAGACTTCCTTTCCTAAGACTTCCAACCCAGCGGGGTTCTTTTCCCAAGGCCGGGCTTCTCTTTCCTTTCTTACCATGGATTTCTCTCTCAGCCCTGATCTGCAGAGGAAACTCTAAAGCCCTTCTCACTCCAGTTAGCAGCTGAGCTGAGAACTTGTTTATTCTTACAGTGGTTTGCAATCAATTCCCTAGTGGTGTTTGGAGGATATTTTGAACTTACTGTTGTGTGTCTATATGGCATGTGCAGTGTTGTGTGCAGGGGTCATTCTTGGGAAGCTCTGACACAGCATCCAAAGATGGGCCAGATACATCTCTATTTTTCATCTCACTTGTTTCTGCTTAATTCCTCTGTGCTAATCTGGAGTCATGTTGTTTTGCAAACAAACAAACTTTATTCAATATTGGATGCAAAAAGCCTTTACCATTTGTCTTATGTGATTATATATTGTAGGACTGCTTTTCCTAGCTAGATTTAATCAGCCCCAAGAAGGAGCACTAAGGGTCATCACCCCACATGAAATGACGTAGGGGACCAGAGATGGCTTCCTCCATGGCTGTCCTCTCTCTGTGGAACAGCATGCTCCTTAATGCACATGGAGCATCTAACCATATATCTTTTCAGAAGGCTGTGAAGACCTATTCCAACAAGCTTTAAACAAATAAGGGTGTGACTCTGGGTTGTCTTTATAATGGGATTTATTTTTAATTAGATTTGATTTACATGTTCTAAGTGGATTCTTGATAGTTTATGTGGGGATTATTTTAACACATGGCTTTACATTATAAATTGTTTGAGTTTTGGACGTGGATGGGATATGGACTGCTGGATAACGTATAATGTATGATAACGGATGAACAAAATAGATCTCATTTCATTCAATTTATATATTAATGTGTCTAACTTCATTAAGAGGATGCCTCCAGATGTTGAGCCCATTTAATTCAGTCCACTTGGCACAATCCAGGGACTCTAAAATATATATTTAAAAGCAAAACTCTTCAAATTAAGAAGAACACTGGGAGATAATATTAGAGCCTCTCCCAGTTTGGAAGTGAAGTCTGATGCCTAACATTAAGGAATGGGAACTCCTATTTTGAGACAAGATGATTGGCCATCTGCCTAGTCTATGGGTTTGATTTAGAAATAAAGAAAACTCCAGATGCTGCAGTGGTTCATCTTGTTACCCCCTAGCCTGGCGATTATCCATATAATGCTTAGTCTGTTTTCTCTTGTCTATGAATGTTCTTGCTCCAAAAATACGGTTGGTTAGCCTTGAAGAGTCACAAGACTTTTGGAGAGCATTTATTTCCTTGCAGAAAGCTAAACAGTACAGATCAGCTGAACGTGACAACCCAGCATTTTTTGGATCTTCCTTGTGTTCTCTGGAAAGGCTGTTTTGCATGGCATTTTCTTTTTGGCCTATTGTATTAAAGAAAAGACATGTTATAATTTGTAGGAAGGAAAAAAATAAGGCCAAGCCCAGGGCAGATAGATGCTTATGTTTCCATCAAAAATAGATAATTTGCTGTTTGTGATGAATGCAGTTCTCCATGGGCTCGGTGGTACTGCTGGAGGGAGGAGACGAAAATAAAACTTTCCCTTTTAAAAACTGCTATCCAGATTGGTATGAATGGAAAATTGTATAGATTAAGCAATTAAATCAGATGTGGCTGCCATCCAGGGGCTAGTTTTGATAGTCGTCTTATGTTAATCTATGTAGCATTTTAAATCATGTCATCTGCATTGTGTTGACTCTGACCTTGCCATTTACTAAAGGACAGCTTTCATCGAAATTCAGGTCAGCTGGTCATTAGCTCTACAGAAAAGTATTCATAACTCTAAGCATGAAAGTAATTATCCATTGACCTCAATGCCTGGAAGATCATTGCAAATGACCCTCCATTATTTAATATATGAAATCTGTTTTGGAAGAGAGTGTTGGTTTAGGGATGGGGCAATTTTAAATAAATGCCATTTGTGACGTGGGATTAGCAGTTAGGGTCCTCAGAGCTACAGCTAATATAAGAAGAAAGAGAAAGGTCAAGTCCTGGGCATGTATGAGAGCATCAATATCTTTTATGAACTTTCACATATTCTGTAACATGTATTGTGACTTTTTATTTTGGATATGTATTGTGTATTAGTGAACCATGGAAGTTAAGCAGGGTTGGAGGTGGTCAGGACTTAATAGGAGACCAACTGGAAATCACTGGATTGTAGGCTAGACTGGGAAGTAGAAAAAGCACCCTGCAGTAGTGGTGAACTTTTCCTTTGTTGCCATTGAAACTATATAAACTAGAGTCCCCCTAGTGGGAGATGGAGCGGTGAATATAAATCGAAGTATGTATAAATAAATAAATAAATAAACAAATAAAGACGTGTGATGTAATCACAAGGAATCCACCTGGACAAGAGGAAGACTTAATTGTTTCAATTTTAAATTCTCCAAAGGCTAGCAAAAACAGCAAAGAAAAGAATCAGAAGGGCAGCAGATTAGATGGCTGGAAACCGAAAAATAAACACTGTTAGCCAATTACTGATTTTTATTTCATCCATTTATTGATTGTCTCAGAAGCAAATGGAACTCTAGGTGGCACACAAAATAAAAAATAATTACAAGAAAAATAAAATAATAAAATTAAATAAAAAATAAAAAATTAAAATTAAAATTAAAATTAAAATTAAAATTAAAATTAAAATTAAAATTAAAATTAAAATTAAAAACCTTCCTTCCTTCCTTCCTTCCTTCCTTCCTTCCTTCCTTCCTTCCTTCCTTCCTTCCTTCCTTTCTTTCTTTCTTTCTTTCTTTCCATACCCTACGACAAGGAACAAGCAATACCAGATATTTAATTATTTGAATTATCTTGACCCCATTCTTCGATCACTATATTTATAAATATGTAAAAATCTCCAAAGCTGCTTACAGATTAATTAAAAATAAAGCAATTGTAACCTTCAAGCTTAAGATATTAAAAGCATGGCCCCCAAGGGAGAAAGGATTAGGGACAGGTGGAAAAAAGACAAAGATGTTGCAATGCTGCTTATAGCTTGCGGCACCAGCGAAGTAAATTATGGAGTGCTAAGAATCCTAAGTATCCTCAGATAACTTAGGTGTGAATATTCTGAATGCGGATAAAAGGGAGGGATTATCTGAGAGCTGTACTGCTGACTCAGGCACATCTTGTACTCTTTCTTGAAGGGACACTCCGCTTTCTCAACTGTCTTTCAGCCCCGTTTCACATGGCGTCAATAAGAATAGCTGAGCTGGCCAGCCAGTTACTGATGGATGGCAAACTTGTGCTGCATTGCAACAATAAGAATCCGAGTTTGTACCGTGGAAGTGTTTGTTCAGATAACATAGCAGTATTGATTTTTATCCGGGCAGGCAACGATCTTTTAAACATTTGACTGTGACTTAGATGAAATTAGGAACTTAAATATAATTAGATGTTCTGCTATTCAAAGCAGTTTCTAGGAAAATGCTTTACACACAGAATACACATTATTTGCATTTGCTTTAGTGTCAGTGTTACTGTGGTTGTATTTTCATTGTGTAGATTTTCCTACAGTTTTTTTTAATCCATAGAAAAAGGTAATTACGTTCCTACACGAGGAAATTGTCATCTTTGACAGTTATAGTTGCCCATGAACCAAACCCCTGTTTGAGGATCAGCCAAAAAATTAATGGGACTTGCTTGCTGGAGCCAGTCTGGGCCAGTCCACTTAATCAGCAAAAATGGGTACGGAAATTTAGGGGGAACCTGCCTCATAGCCCCTATCTCCAAGTTATGGTCCTGCCATAAACTATTGAAAAGTACCAATCACCCTGCCTTTGTTTTTTGACACATCAATGCCCCTGCTGCAAGCTTCTATAAAATCGAAATTGCTTTAATGTAAGTCCTTTTTCCCCTTCATGGATCACTGCCTTGTCGTGGCGAAGGGGCTTGCGTAACTCAATGAAGTCAGGTCAAGAAGAACAGGTCATGACAGAGAGTTCTGACAAAACGTGGTCCAAAACTGGAGGAGGGAATGGCAAACCACTCCAGTATCCTTGCCAAGAAAACCCATGGACAGTATCAAAAGGCTAAAAGATATGATGCCGGAAGATGAGCCCCTCAGGTCGGAAGGTGTCCAAAATGCTACTGGGGAAGAGCGGAGGGCAATTCCGAGTAGCTCCAGAAAGAGTGAAACGGCTGGGCCAAAGCCGAAAGGACGCTCAGTCGTGGATGTGTCTGGAAGTGGAAGGAAAGTCCGATGCTGTAAAGAACAATATTGCATAGGAACCTGGAATGTAAGATCTATGAATCAAGGTAAGCTGGATGTGGTCAAACATGAGATGACAAGATTGAACATCGACATCTTGGGAATCAGCGAACTAAAATGGACAGGAATGGGCAAATTTAATTCAGGAGACCATTATATATACTACTGTGGGCAAGAATCCCTTAGAAGAAATGGAGTAGCTCTCATAGTCAATAAAAGAGTGGGAAAGGCAGTACTGGGGTACAACCTCAAAAACGACAGAATGCTTTCAGTTCGAATCCAAGGCAAACCATTCAACATCACAGTGATCCAAGTCTATGCCCCAACCACTGATGCTGAAGAAGCTGAAGTTGACCGGTTCTATGAAGACCTACAACACCTTCTAGAACTAACACCAAAAAAAGATGTCCTTTTCATCATAGGGGACTGGAATGCTAAAGTAGGAAGTCAAAAAATAACCGGAATAACAGGCAAGTTTGGCCTCAGAGTACAAAATGAAGCAGGGCAAAGGCTTCATTTGAGTTTTGTCAAGAGAACACGCTGGTCATAGCAAACACTCTTTTCCAACAACACAAGAGACGACTCTACACATGGACATCACCAGATGGTCAATACCGAAATCAGATTGATTATATACTTTGCAGCCAAAGATGGAGAAGCTCTATACAATCAGCAAAAACAAGACCTGGATCTGACTGTGGGTCAGATCATGAGCTTCTTATTGCAAAATTTAGGCTTAAATTGAAGAACATAGAGAAAACCACTAGACCAATCAGGTATGACCTAAATCATATCCTTTATGAATATACAGTGGAGGTGAGGAATAGATTTAAAGGATTAGATCTGGTAGACAGAGTGCCTGAAGAACTATGGATGGAGGTTCGTAACATAGTACAGGAGGCAGCAACTAAAACCATCCCAAAGAAAAAGAAAAGCAAGAAAACAAAGTGGCTGACTGATGAGGCTTCACAAATAGCTGAGGAAAGAAGGGAAGCAAAAGGCAAGGGAGAAAGGGAAAGATATAAACAACTGAATGCAGAATTCCAGAGAATAGCAAGGAGAGATAAGAAGGCCTTCTTAAATAAACAATGCAAAGAAATCGAGGAAAACAATAGAATGGGGAAGACTAGAGATCTCTTCAAGAAAATCGGAGATATCAAGGGAACGTTTTGTGCAAAGATGGGCATGATAAAGGACAAAAAAGGCAGGGACCTAACAGAAGCAGAAGAGATTAAGAAGAGGTGGCAAGAATACACAGGAGAACTATACAAGAAAGATCTTAATATCCCTGATAAATACGATGGTGTGGTCACTGACCTTGAGCCAGACATCCTAGAGAGTGAAGTCAAGTGGGCCTTAGGAAGCATTACTAACAACAAAGCTAGCGGAGAAGACAGTATCCCAGCTGATCTATTTAAAATCCTAAAAGATGATGCTGTTAAAGTGCTGCACTCAATATGCCAACAAATTTGGAAAACTCAACAGTGGCCACAGGATTGGAAAAGGTCAGTTTACGTTCCAATTCCAAAGAAAGGCAATGCCAAAGAATGCTCAAACTACCGTACAATTGCGCTCATTTCACATGCTAGCAAGGTTATGCTCAAAATCCTACAAGCTAGGCTTCAGCAGTATGTGAACCGAGAACTACCAGAAGTGCAAGCTGGGTTTCGAAGAGTCAGAGGAACTAGAGATCAGATTGCCAACATTTGCTGGATCATGGAAAAAGCAAGAGAGTTCCAGAAAAACATCTACTTCTGCTTCATTGACTACGCTAAAGCCTTTGATTGTGTGGATCACAACAAACTGTGGCAAAGTCTTAAAGAGATGGGAGTACCAGACCACCTTACCTGTCTCCTGAGAAACCTGTATGTGGGTCAAGAAGCAACAGTTAGAACCAGACATGGAACAACCGACTGGTTCAAAATTGGGAAAGGAGTACGACAAGGCTGTATATTATCACCCTGCTTCTTTAACTTATATGCAGAGTACATCATGAGAAATGCTGGGCTGGATGAATCACAAGCCGGAGTTAAGATTGCCGGGAGAAATATCAACAACCTCAGATATGCAGACGATACCACCCTAATGGCAGAAAGTGAAGAGGAACTAAAGAGCCTCTTGATGAGGGTGAAAGAGGAGAGTGCAAAAGCTGGCTTGAAACTCAACATTAAAAAAACCCAGATCATGGCACCATCACTTCCTGGCAAATAGAAGGGGAAGAAATGGAAGCAGTGACAGATTTTATTTTCTTGGGCTCCAAGATCACCGCAGATGGTGACTGCAGCCATGAAATTAAAAGACGCTTGCTCCTTGGGAAGAAAGCTATGGCAAACCTAGACAGCATATTAAAAAGCAGAGACATCACCTTGCTGACAAAGGTCCGTATAGTTAAAGCTATGGTTTTCCCAGTAGTAATGTATGGCTGTGAGAGTTGGACCATAAGGAAGGCTGAGCGCCGAAGAATTGATGCTTTCGAACTGTGGTGCTGGAGAAGACTCTTGAGAGTCCCTTGGACTGCAAGGAGGTCAAACCAGTCAATCCTAAAGGAAATCAACCCTGACTGCTCATTGGAAGGACAGATGCTGAAGCTGAAGCTCAAATACTTTGGCCACCTAATGCGAAGAGAGGACTCCCTGGAAAAGACCCTGATGCTGGGAAAGACTGAAGGCAAAAGGAGAAGGGGACGGCAGAGGATGAGATGGTTAGATAGCATCACCGATGTGATGAACATGTATTTGAGTAAACTCCAAGAGACAGTGGAGGACAGGAAGGCCTGGCGTGCTATGGTCCATGAGGTCACGAAGAGTCGGACACGACTAAACGACTGAACAACAACAAAAAGTCCTTTTTGAAAAACAAAATCCTAATACTGCTGTTTGTATGCAACTTTTAATAGTATGCTTCCTTTTCTGGTCTCTTTTTGTTCACTTCTGATTATGGAAACATGAATTTTTATTTTATTTTATTTTATTTATTTTATTTTATTTTATTTTATTTTATTTTATTATTTAATTTAATTTAATTTTTATTTTATTTTATATTTTATTTTATTTTATTTTATTTTATTTTTTTATTTTATTTTTTTATTTATTACTTTTCTTTTCTTTTCTTTTCTTTTCTTTTCTTTTCTTTTCTTTTCTTTTCTTTTCTTTTCTTTTCTTTTCTTTTCTTATTTATTTTTAGATTTGTCACCACCCATCTCCTCCCACTGGATACTGGCTACTTGCCGCTCACTTAGGAAAGAGAGATTTCCCCTGACTTTAGCTTCAAAGGATTCAGAAAGTGTATGGAGGTGACGCAGTGATGTCACTGGTGGGACCACAGCCTATGTTTTAGCTACTTCTTATTGCTTTTGAGGGGGCCTTGGTGGTAGGCTTACTGCAAATACTTCTCAGACCCTTAACACACCAACTGTGCATATTTCCTAGCTAAAATGCAAAACATAAAAAGAAATCACATCACTGAAAATGGCCATTTGGTGGCAAATAGTTTTCTTGGCCACAAAAATGGGCCTGAATTGCTCACCTCTGTGCTGGCTTGAGGCTGTAGACTGGATAACAAATTCTTTATTCATTGATAGGGGAGTATAGAAGACTAATAGACTTCACATACATCAAAGGAATGGTATGGCTGTACCTTCCTTCGTATGCAAATTAATTGCTCATGAGCATTACTTCCTGAAAACTAAGGAGGCCAAAATAGCTTTGTGATTCAAACACTGCTCCTGCGCCTATTTATATTTTGCTATGCAGTTTTGTTAGCTGCCTTGAGTGCTTGCTAGGGTAGAAAGTTATTTATTGTTGTTGTTCAGTCGTTTAGTCGTGTCCGACTCTTTGTGACCTCATGGACCATAGCACGCCAGGCCTTCCTGTCCTCCACTGTCTCCCGGAGTTTACTCAAATTCATTTTCATTACATCGGTGATGCTATCTAACCATCTCATCCTCTGCTGTCCCCTTCTCCTTTTGCCTTCAGTCTTTCCCAGCATCAGGGTCTTTTCCAGGGAGTCCTCTCTTCACATTAGGTGGCCAAAGTATTTGAGCTTCAGCTTCAGCATCTGTCCTTCCAATGAGCAGTCAGGGTTGATTTCCTTTAGGATTGACTGGTTTGACCTCCTTGCAGTCCAAGGGACTCTTAAGAGTCTTCTCCAGCACCACAGTTTGAAAGCATCAATTCTTTGGTGCTCAGTCTTCCTTATGGTCCAACTCTCACAGCCATACATTACTACTGGGAAAACCATAGCTTTAATTATACGGACCTTTGTCGGCAAGGTGATGTCTCTGCTTTTTAATATGCTGTCTAGGTTTGCCATAGCTTTCCTCCCAAGGAGCAAGCGTCTTTTAATTTCATGGCTGCAGTCACCATCTGCGGTGATCTTGGAGCCCAAGAAAATAAAATCTGTCAAAGAAATAATGATGAAATCAATAAATAAAAAGGCTGGGAAATGTGAATTGGAGGGAGAGTCCAAGTGTGGAAACAGAAGTTCCCAGGTTCAGTTCTCTGTATCTTTAGGTAGTCTTGCCTGAGATCTTGGAGGGTTGTTACCAAATTCTCAGCCTCCTTTGGGGTGGGGAAAATTTCCAGCAATTCCTTTTCCATCAAAATGAAAGCATATGATTAAAATAATGCAGAGGAAATGCTTGGGGTGAAATAGAAGAGTAAGAATCTTGGTGGATTTTATATTTCTCTTGGGCTAAATGGTGAACAACAAGGGTATGGTGAAATACAAAATGGTTCATATGCAAACTATGCCTTGCATATTACATATTTCCATTCTTCAACCACAGGGAAGTATCAGGATTTAGAATGTGATTCTTATGAGGCTTCTGGAATCCAGTTAATGCTCCCTAGGGCATCCATAACAATACATTTTCAAGAGATTTATAGCTAAGTATTCCCTTGATAATGTCTGAAGGCATGCTATAAATGAAAGAACAGATGCTTAAGCCTTATACTTCCTTTTAACTGCATGAATTTTGAGTTGTATGTCAGGTAAATATGCTGTAGCATATGCTCAGATAGTAAAATGTGAGTGCAAAATTGTTGAAAAATTATAAAGTAGCACTACTAATAAAATGTTCCTGCCAAAGCCCCCCTTTTTGCATCTTGAATTAATGTTCATGCGCAGTGCTCTCATTCCTTATGTTCTTTTTAGCTGGCACGTTTGGGGCTTTCATAAGCTTCCCATGAAGTTTATGATCTGTTAAGTAACTGTTCTGATTGCTTCCCCACTATTCATGCATATATTGATTCTTCGGACAGTTTATGAGGTCTTCATTGGGTAGCTTGGTTTCTCGATTGTCCTCCTAATAAAGTTCTTTGCAATGAGCTAGACACACAACAGGACAATATGAAGAGGTCGCTCATTATCTTTTTCCTTGTCCAGTGATAGCAGGGCCAGGCAACTTGGTGCCCTCTAAAAAGTTTGGATTTCAAACACTGGCTCCAGCTGGGATAGCCAATGGTGGGGGATTATGGGATATGCGGTCCCATCTGAAGAGAACCCCTCCCCTGAATAACAGCATAGGGCAGAGCTTTCCAAACTGTGTGTCGGGACACATGAGTGTGTCGGCTGCAGTGTCTGGGTGTGTCGCGGCTGCTGCCTCCAAACCTGCCCTGCCAGGATTCCGCGCAGGTCCTAGTGCTTGCCTTGTGCCTTGCTGCCTCCAAACCTGCTTTGATTCCGCACAAGTCCTAGTGCCTGCCTTGTGCCCTGCTGTAAGAGTGTGTCGTGAAATGATGCATGTCTAAAAAGTGTGTCACCAACATGAAAAGTTTGGAGAGCTCTGGCATAGGGATTAAGGAAGATGGTCAAGTCATTGCTGCTCGACTGAACAGGAGGATACTGACTTGAGCCAAAGGCATATGTCATACAGAAGTAGATCTTATTACACTTCCATCTTCTTCATCAGGACTTGTTTTTTTTTTTTTTAAAAAAAGGAGATTTCAGGTCCTCACAGTGAAATCCAAAGTGTAAAAACCCAAGATGTGTTCTTGATTTGTTTGCTTGCTTCATGCTGACTTCTTTTCTAGAAGTACCAATTGTTTTCATTTCATTTCTAACTTTTCATTTGTTCTAGTTTAATGTTTGCTTGTTTCCATATGTATCTCATTTTTGTATCAATTACAGTAGAGACCCAGCAGATTTTTTTTCTGATGCTTGTAATGGCATTTTCCACCTAAATGTTTAGCTAGCTCCAATAAAGTAGCAGAGCTGGCATGATTCAGACATGCCTGACAAAAGATGTCCTCACGGCTTTATGATTTGAGTTAAATAGTATCCATCTATCCATTTTAGTAATGTTTTTGGTTGCACTACTATGTAATTTCAAAAGAGGGCTACCTATTCCAGTCACTGCATTGGAAGCTTAAATAAGCAAATCAATCAATGAAATGGAAGTGGCAAAGGATGCCAATACTGAGAAGGGCTACAGAAATTATGACGAAGCACCTTCTGCTCTGCAGACGAGCAAATCTATCATGATTTTGAACATTTCTCTAGAAATGTCCGGTGCCTGCCAGGTTCCCAGTCTGTGGCTATTAGAACAAGAGTTTGTGAAGCCTTTATGAAGTGCCAAAGGTGGTACCAAAAAAGCCAAGGAGGTGACCGAATACACATGCATGCGCGCGCACACGCACATGGAGAATTGGAAAGTTATGTTATACCCAAAGGGAAGACAACCCTGAATTCCAGATGACCTCCCACCCACCCAGTAGAAAGAGTAGGAAGGAAAAAAAAAGGTTATAAACACAGACACACACCTTGTATAATGCCCACATTTCTTACCTTGTCAACTTAGGCTTGCCATCTCCAGCTGAAATCAGTCCCGGACATTTCCTCTCCTAAATAAATGTTGTACAGTATGTGTTTATACTAAGTCGTACTCCAAAAAACGGGCAGGTTTTGGACCCCCCCCCCAAAAAAAAAAAACTAGAGTTCATTTTTGTTTGGTCTTTAATAAAATAGAACAAAAAATAGCAGAAGAAAGGACAGGAAAGGAAAACCGCCCAGAGTCCTTCTTTTCGGGGAGATGGGGGGTGACAAAATTTGATAAATAAATAAATAAAATAAAAAAGGGAAAGCAGCACAAACCCATATATGTAAAGTTTTGTCATGGATATATGTATATAAATTTATTTACAGAGCAGTTGCAGTAAAAGATGACCAGATTTAATTGTAATCATCTGTATATACTCTACATCTGTAAGCACCTTGTTCATAAATTGCAAGTAACACCAGGTCTTCAATGCCCTGAATAATTGGAGACATAAATTTATATTCCCAACATTGAAGGCCTAGTCTCTTAGCAATAAGAATAGCACAGAGGATCCATTTCTGTTATCCGGCCATCAATTTCCACGTAACATGCTCAAAAGAATATGAGAACACTCAAAATATTAAACCTTGTCTCAAAGTCAAATATACAAATTAAAGCTGCTTGTAAAACAAGATATCCTAGTTACAAAAATAATCTCAATCTGTATATACTAACCATCCTTTCTCCACATACACACCAATCTCATACAAAAGCATACAGGTGTGTACACACACACACACACACACACACACACACACTCTACTCCTTCCCATTCTAATAGCAACTCCACCCCTCCACCCCCAGGAGCAACAAAACCCACCACCATCACCACTACAAAAACCAAAAAGGAGGGGAAAAAAGCCATGATGGAGACTGGATAAAGTCAGGGATAACTGCTTTGGAAAAAGAAATGAAAGGTGGGAAGAAAACAAGATGGGAATGAGATGAGAGGAAGAGTAACTGGATAGGGAAGGAAGGAAAAGATTAGGCATTCTAAAAAGAGTTAAATTCACCAGGCAGACAGATCCTTCCAAGCAGCAACAACAGCAGTTTCTAAAGAGGTCCATGCTGTTCAACAGCTTGTCTGTAACCATTTGCACGTCATGTCATCTCTTTTTTTAAACATCGTCTATTCTTGCCAGCAACATATGAAAGGATTTATAGGGCTGCCCAATGTGTAGAAATGTGAATCTGAGCAGTGCAGAGCAATAGACATTGCGGCGCCTGGCCCCTGCTTTGAGGTTCTCCCTGAGATCTATGTGGGTCCCTCCCTGATGGCATTCTGGAAAGCCTTAAAGATCTGGCTGTTGTCCCGGGCCTTGGGCCAAGGTGTTGAGGCCCCTGTTGGATATGTTTGTGTGGGTGGGTGCTGAGACTGAATTTGCCATCTTGCTCTCCATTTTTTCCACCTATTTTAAAATCTATGTTGTAGTTTTTACTTTTATTGTGAGCCGGGCAGTGCCTAAATGGAATAAAATTAAATAAATAAATTGTAGGAGGAGAGCCATGTTAGTCTATGGTAGCCAAAAATCAGAAGTCTGATAGCACATTTCAGAGTAACAAATGTTATTAAAAGACATAAGCTTTCATGTGCTACAGCTATAGCCAGACTCTTTCTAGTTTCATTATCTTTCAGTTACATGTCCTTACTCACTAATTATAAAGCCCCAAATTCTGTAATGTTGGGGAAATAATATTTTGGAAAGATTTAATCATCCTACCTTTTAATTTGACCTACTATGACTAGTAGATATACTCTTTCATTGACATATTTAAGAGAAATTTCTCTTAAGTCAAAGGGGATTGTGTTGGATTTCCTTAGCAATTTTCCATTTCCATAAAACTTTAATAGCATTATAACTTTCCAGCAGCATTAACACCTTATAGGCATAGGCATCATTTAGGATTATGTCCAGAGTTTGTTATCACATTTGTACAGCTGCCCATCTCACAGAGAGACTCTAGGTCAGAGCTTTCCAAAGTGCCGCCGCTGGCGACACACCCAGCGGCGGCGGCGGCGACACGTGCGCGCACGGCGGCGGCGCGGGGGTGTGTGCGGCGGCGCGGGAGGCGTGCGGCGGCGGCGCGGGGGGTGTGCGGCGGCGCGTGCGCGCACGGTGGCGGTGCGGGGGGGTGTGCGGCGGTGCGTGCGCGCACGGTGGCGGCGCAGGGGCGTGCGGCGGCGCGCGTGCGCACGTTGGCGGTGCGAGGCGTGCGGCGGCGCGCGCATGCATGGTGGCTGCCATGCATGTGCGCGCCGCCGCTTCCGGGTGGTGTGGCGACACACCACGCTGTGTGTGGCGACACACTTTTGTGTCGCGACGCACAGTTTGGAAAGCTCTGCTCTAGGTGCATACATAATAAATTGCCTTCACTATGCTTGGTTCCATGATGGAGTGCTCTAGAGCAGAGCTTTCCAAACTTTTCATGTTGGTGACACACTTTTTAGACATGCATCATTTCGCGACACACTCTTACAGCAAGGCATCATTTCGCGACACACTCTTACTGCAGGGCACAAGGCAGGCACTAGGACCTGTGTGGAATCACAGCAGGTTTGGAGGCAGCAAGGCACAAGGCAGACACTAGGACCTGCACGGAATCCTAGCAGGGCTCGGAGGCAGCAGCAGTCGCAACACACCCAGACACTGCAGCTGACACACTAACGTGTCCCGACACACAGTTTGGAAAGCTCTGCTCTAGAACATAGCTGTCAAGCAGCTTAACTTGGACTGGTTGGTGATGACTACATTTCTACACCCCCACTTTAAACTATAAGGAGCAAGGAAAAAAAATCTTTATTGGACAGCCACTTTGTCCTTCTTAAAATTAACTGACTCAACTATTTGTCTGATGCATTATAGAAACAAGTGGAATGGCAGTTGCTGGTCAACCTGTAGCCAAAAAATCCTTATCTCCCAGAACAAAACAGCAGAAGATTCAGTAGATACCCAATGAAGCAGGATGGATCTGTTGACAAGTTTCTTAATAAAGTCTTACATTTCACGGAGCTTTAATTCCTATTTCTGTTTTTATTCTAGTTTGCAATTACTGGTTTGAAAGTTCTTTTGTGCTGTTGGCAAAAAAAAAAGAACAATCAGCATGGATATCTAAACAAAAAGATATTGCAAAATGAAAAAGCTCTGTAAACTTGTTCAACCATGGAAAAGAATCTATATTCTTTCAAGTCACGTTTCTGAATTTCTGCGCCATTACTATATACAATATCTGATATTCTCCTTCTGAATTCATGTACATGCTTATTTCTTCTTTAGTGGCTTTTATTATCTTGAGACTATGCAGTGTGGTCCTGGGATTAAAGATTATTGCTTTTATTACTGAGTGTAAATCAGGAATAAATAACCTTAAAATTGTTCAGTGAAATCAGACCAATATGATAATTAACTATGACTGCTAAATGAATATATATTCAAAATGCATGAAATTTCCCATACTCTCATAGTTCACACAGAATAGAAACTAATATGGTTTGAGTATATGGAAATTGGCTTGATCCATCCATGCAAATATATCTGAATTTGTAGCTGAGTAAGCCTTTTCCCACATCATTCTGTATATAGATCATTGCTGGGTTGCGTTATATGTTGTACTACTAAAATAACTTGATGGGAAGGTGGCAATGAATTCTCTTTACCCAAAAGTGAAGATATTTCTACCCTTTATATATGTTTAAAAAGGGAAAAACATGTATACTTATAAAATAGAAGGTTCTGGTTGAGTTCCTTATTTATTTTAAGACCTCCTGTTGTTGGGTTTGATGATAATTCAATTGGCTTGTTCTGTGCCCTAATCAGCTTCATAGGGGGAAATTTATAGCTAAGAATACCATTAAAATAATTAAGTAACATGAAATAAATGCTGTTTGATACTTCATACTTTCAAAGACTTTAAATCTTTACAAAATGAAAAATAATATTGGGAAGACAGGAAGTGGTGGTCACAGAGATTTGAAATAGTTGACTTGTTCTATTTCTCTAGAAAAACACAGAAAGCAAACCTTTTGACTCATATCCTACTAAATTCAAGAAATTGGGACCTATCTTCTTTCTCTCACCATAAGGAGGATAAAAAGAGACAGAACCACTGTTCTCTCTGCTAATCTGGCATATTTGGCTCTTATAGGAGGGAAAGGATAGTATTTTCTTCCCCCCCAAACTTTATTAATTTTCAAGATATAAATAAAAACTATAAGCATGAAACAAAAATCTGCAAAGAAAGAAGAAAAAACTAAAAAGGTATGAAAATACAAGAGAAACTATAGAGAGAGTGACTTCCAACTTTCTACAACAAAGATGTACAAAAAAACCCCATATCAATCTCTTGCTCCCAGTTAAACCATAATAAACATTTCTATATATCATTTCAATTTATAACAAAACAAACTCATCGAAACCAATTTTTTCCTCCCCACTTTTTTAAAAGGAAAGTCATAAAACAACCCCTTCCAACCTAGTTTCCCCCTCAAAAAACAAATGAGTAAATAATGTCCCTCCTCCCTTTAATCTTACCCCTTTCTGTCTACTGTAATAAAGTACATTAAGATAAACTCTCTACATTTTAATCCGAATATACATGCAGAAAAGTAACTTTGTTAATATCTCTTTAACAAACAAGAATAGTGTCCAAAAAAGCCAAAAACATCGATCCAAATCCTTAAAAGACCATCCAAACAAAGATACTTAACCATTATCCCATTTCAAAGTAAACTAGAGCATTTACATCTCTCCACACAAAACAGAGAGCTTTGGAAAGGATAGTATTTAAAAATATTGAAATAAGTCACATTTGAAGTTCCCGTTTCACTTAATGCACTCTGTTCAAAGTGGTTGAAATCAGGAGCAACATGCTACATTTGTAAAAAAGGGGTGGGGCTAAGTTTGTATAGTTGTGGCTGCCATCAACTTTTTTTTCCTCCCCCCCAACAGACCCCCCCCCCCTTTGACCAGTGTAGATTTATTTTTGGTGAGGTAAACATATTTGTATTCTGCATATATATTATGTCATTTCCTTACTGTGCTGAAGGAGGAATAGAGTGGAGCACTGGATTGTAGTGTTAATTAAGTCCATTGAGTGATGGGCTGTGCTAAGATCTATTTCCTGGAACAAGTCTTCAGACATATTTTAAATGGAGAAATGTCCAGAGATGTTTTACATTACATATTGGTGAATTCTGACGCATTCTCATAATTAGTATAAGACAGTTGCTGACTTAACATCGTTCACACTGAATTCTCTGTGGCAGTCCTTGTTTTACAGACTTTATCTGCCCAACTCATAGTAACACAGAGAGCCTGTTTGGTGTAGTAGTTAAGGTACCAGGCTAAAACCTAGGAAATCTGAGTTCTAGTTCTGCCTTAGGCATGAAAATCAACTGGGTGACTTTGGGCAAATTCCTCTCTCTCAGCCCTAGGAAGAAGGCAATGGCAAACCACTTCCAAAAAACATTGCCAAGAAAAACTGCAGGGACATGTCCAGGCAGTCATCTGGAGAAACATACAGCAAGGAAATGCTGCTACTTTGGATTCAAAGGGTTGCTTGAGTTATCATTCCCCACTTGATTGTAGAACAGTGCACAGAATTGCTCTATATATGGTACTTCTCTGAAGAAGCTCTCTGTATTTCCAAGTCTGTCTTAACTCTGTATAAAGAAGACTTCATGTGAATGGAGGCTGCCTGATGACCAAAAATCCTTCAAGATGATAAGTATTATTGCTGATCCCAGTTCAAGGGTGCCTGACTATTTAATCATAACTCCACTGAATTATTCCTTTGAATTGCTCCCTCTCAGATAAACTCTTTCAATAAAAGGAGAAATGGATCCCCATCAGCAGCTTGCCTTGTAATAGGAATTTATCACATGCTGCGGAGTAAACAATTCATGCAATTTATTTAGTGAAACAGCTTTATTAATGCTTCCCAAGGCACTTTAAATGATAGGAAGAAGAATGGCAAATGCTTGGCATTTATGATAAAGCAGAGGCCCATTTACTGTAGCTACCCATCTTAGAAACCAAGATCAACTAGAAATATTCACAGAAAAGTAATCCACAAAGTAGAAAGGCAAAATTAATGTTTTAGGCTGAATTGAAGGTACTCACTTCTCTGTGGTTTGTCTATTGAACTTGGCAAACTGATGCTGCATTTTAGTTCAGAAACTGATCATAAGAAGATTTGGCTGTTTCAGGAGACTGAAGCAGATCAAATGGGTTCTTAAGTAATGTGAAAACATGAAGAATTGTTGGATTCCTGCAAGTCCTTTTCTCTTGTGCAATCAAGTTCAATTAGATACTTCCATGCTGGCTGGGGGATTATGGGAGTTGAAGTCCTCACATCTTAAAGGTGCCAGGTTTGAAAAACACTGGTCTACATGGTATGGTGATAGGTTGACCCATGGAAAGGGTCATTTTGAAGTAGCTGTTACCTATCTCATCAATAAATATGTGATTTATTTAAAACCCATATTATAATCATAAGAACTTTACAGTTAAGAATAAACATGTTTCCAGCTGGTACCCAATATTTCAGTTCAGATAATGCTGAACTGGCATTGGGATACCTCTCCATCCCCAATGCTTAGTGGCATCACTTACTTTATTTCACTCAGTGATCGGATCAGTTTCAGAAGCATTTAGGTCATAGTACAGTAGTGAGAATCTTTACCCTTGGGTGAATTTGTTATTGTTTGCATCCCATATGAAATTCAGGTAGTGTACTCTTGATTAATTCTCTGGATCCTGATTTCTAATTCCAATAGTATGTTCTGGCTTTTTCTGGTATCCCGGGTGCCAATTCTTAGCTAAAATCATGTTCTGATCCACACCCCTTTAGATACCCTGATTCCTGAGGTTGGCCAAACAAACTGAATGTGTGCCAAACTATCTAAAAGAGATGAAGAAAGTGCAAGGATTTTTAAAAATATCATTAGATATTATTTTATTTCAGTCTGTCATATTCACAAGAGTTTAAAAATATGACACATTGGCTGCATTTTTTAATTACTTGGGGGAGCTAGGAATTTTTAACACATTTAAGCCTAGTATCCAACCCTACAGTTTATGGATTCTTCTCAAATGGGCATGTGCTATCATCTTATCTCTCTTCAATTATAATTCTGAAATTTCATCAGGGCTTTTGCCCTCACGTTGGCCAGGTTGGATGTCCTACCCTCTGCAGTTCTGTGGGGACGGTATAACAACACTCTTTTTCAGCACTGCTTATGTCCATGTGGAGATGGCTCTGTGAAATCCCTAATCCCTCCTCTCTTTATAGGGAATCTTGGAAGTTATATATTTATCCCATTTTAAAGAACTACCCTGGTAGAGAGCTATTTCTATCTGTCATTGCTTCTATCTGACCAGGACCCTGGAAGAACTGATCTTTCCAGGTTGCCTGATTTTGTGCTACCATTTGTTGTATGTGTCCTAACTATGGTTGAAGTTTAGCACACTTTTTCGTGATTGCCACTGCTATATGTATTACAGTTACTATAATAATGCATTTTATGTCTTTTAAAAAAGTTTTATTAATAATAATTTAGAGAGCCAGTTTGGTTAAGGCACTGGGCTAGAAACTGGGAGACCGAGAGTTCTAGTCCCGCCTTAGGCACAAAGCCAGCTGGGTGACCTTGGGCCAGTCACTTTCTTTCAGCCCTAGGAAGGAGGCAATAGCAAACCACTTCTGAAAAACCATGCCAAGAAAACTGCAGGGACTCGTTCAGGCAGTCTCCAAGAATCGGACATGATCAAACGGATTAAAAATAATAATAATTCAGCTTTATGTATTTTAGCGTTCTGCTCTCTGTCCTAAAGGCCATAATACAAGGTTTGATGTTTTTTTGACACATGTACTGTATATAGCAAAAATATTTATACTCTACAATATTATTGCTTAATCAGTGGTAGATTTGCCTTTTCTATATAGTGATTGAAGGGGACGATACTTCCCCCATCTTTTCTGGCAGGTGTATTTACAAGGCTCACCATGGAAATGTTAAATTATTTAAATGCAGTTATTATGGCCACTCCTCTTGAACATAGCCTTTTCGTCTCCCCATCGGTTGCAGTGACACGAGGGAATCCATTTTTGGAATGACACTGAGGACTACACAGATGCAACATTGTCATGGGCATGGTGAATCTGGGACCTCAGTTTCTCTATATCTGATGTAATTCAGTTGATTAATGTACTCATCTGCACTGTTCTGAATGCATGAGAACTGCTGTGATTAGGAACAAGCTTTTGCAGACAAGGACTGTATACTTTTATACAAACCGAAGAAGCTGGAAACAACTGAGAACGTGTGTGGGTCACAGTAGTTCATATCTCTCTAGAGAGAACCCATTGCAACCCAAGTCTTTTAAGGAAGGAACTATTGCTCTATAACCTCATCTCAGCTGATTCCATAGCTACCCCTGTGTCAATTAATGCAACAAGCCAATTACAGCACAGTTCCCACTGCGTATAAAAATATCTCTAATCCCCCTGATTTGGCAGAAGATCTAAATATTGCAAAATCCCATTCCAGCAAATTATTTGTGCCTCTTATTATACATATTATTTACTTAATTTTGGTGGTGAAGGTCATCTCAGTGTCCATAGTGTAACAGCAAGAAAATGAAATGTGGAAGCATTCAGTTTTCTTCTTGAAGAAGAAGGACAACAGACTGTTTTAAATAAGGGTGGCCAAATTCCCACAGGGTCAAATTTTGATTGACTCCAGAGAAACATGATCAGGAAGGTCCAAAAATAGGACCAAGAAAAGTGGGCTTTGCAGATGTTATTGTATGTCTCCACACCCAAAGATTTCTCCATATAGCTGGGAGGAAGAATCATATCGTTCGGTTTAGATATCTGAATTGTGAGTTTCAGGAATGGGGCAAAAAATAAAGGAGGTTTTTTTCCTCCTTTAAAGAACTTGTTTTACCTCTTTACCATCATCCAGATCTCAAAAAATTGGCCTATGCTCTACAAAGTTTAAATCATTCATTTTGCCTCTTAGCCCCACCTTCATAAACCACTCTAAAAAGAAGCCTTATAAATCCTGCCTTGTCCATTCCAGCAGTGTCATGTCATTATTGGCCACATCTCGCTCCACCCCAGGGCCATTGGAGCCAATTTATTTTCTAAAAAAACGGAGCTCCAAATAAACTGCCAACCCTCTGCTATTCGTGGAGCTGAGTACTTGAGTCTTTACAGCTGAGCCTCAATCCAGTGGTAAAATCCCAGGTTCATTTCCTACCAACTGCAGATAGTGCTTGAAAAACGTCTTCCTGAAATGCTGGAGGGCATGACAACATTGGGTTAAAGGGACCAATAGTCTACCCTTTGTCTAATCCAGCTTCCTAAATTCCCTTCTTGACTAAATTATTAGAGATTTAAGTAGGGGTGTCAGCAGGGTGTGGTAAAAAAAAGTCAAGATGGTCTCATGGTCTCCATGATGGTGTTTTTCTTGTGCACCACACATGCAATTACACCCTTTAATTGCACTGTTATGCTGCCATCTTGATTATTTGACCACATCTGAGGACACCCCTGAATTTAAGGGGATTCTTTTCCTTGTAGGCTGCATGGGTGTCAATCAGACTCCCTGTCTCACATGACTTTACTTTCAAAAGTTTTTTTTGAATGGAAAAAAGAAATTAAATGAGACGTTAACATTTTATTTATTTATTTATTCAATTTATATGACCGCCCACCTTTGCTGTGTAGTAAGGAGCTAGTCTCTAGCATCAACTACATATCCAAGAATGTTTATAGGATTTCTTGGAAAATACAAAATACAAAGAGTGGGAAATTGGGGCTTTGTTTAGAAGTAAACTCACTTACCAAGGGGTAGAGGAGAAAGATGAAGGTAAGCTGAGGTGATCCTTGGGGGTTAAAGGAGATGGCTGTGAGGAAGCCATTTGCTTTTTAGTAAAATGGGTGTTTTGGTGTTTAGTGACCACAACCTGCCCTCAGAATTTCAAGTGTGGTACTGGTCCCCAACAAATTTGTTAAGTCTTGTTCTACACCCTTAGTTTCACAACTTTTGTTAGGGATGAACAAATTTCTTCTTTCTGCTTTCTCCCAAATTCATAAAATTATTTACATTCACCCACCCCCTATCCTGTGGATTGTGATCAAAACCTGAAGCAAACAAAAATTCCAGTGGGGCAGAAGAAACCCTCATGCACAACTTGGCAGTTAAATTCGATATAGAATAGCTTCTTCAAAGAGAAACCATTTGCTTATATAGGCTAAGTTTAACTCAGAATGGCAGGCTGGGAAGAAAATGCTAACCATGAGCTTGACAGAAATCAAGCAACATTCCTCTATTCCAGGGTTTCCCAAACTGTAAGGTGTACCTCCTTTGGGGAGGAGCAGACACAGTCCAGGGAGGTGTGAAGAACCTGTTAGTTACGTTGCTATAATAAATCCACCTTTCCCAAAGTTTCATTGTCTTGTTTTCATTGTTCATTTGTGTTCATTTTGGTGTTTGGATTTTTAGGGGAGATGCGTATATTAAGATTACACTAAAGAGAGGTGTGATGGCACAACGTTTAGGAACCCCTGCTCTATTACCTTTCCCTGGCACCTGATAGTACCAACTCCATGGGTGTCCACAGGGCGTGGGGGAAAAATCAAGATGGTGGCCACAATGGTATGAATGAAGCTCCACCTGTTTTTTATGTGTTGCTTCCCAGTCATACTGTTGGGGCTGCCATCTTGACTCTTTTAACCATATTCTGCAGACACTCTTGACCAGCTCAATAGAAAAGAAAAGGGTAATAGAGTCATAAAATCATTGTGTGAGTTTATGAACTGACTTGACCTTCAGAGAGTGACAGTGGGAAGTTTCTGCATAGATATTCCAGGGTTTGGGAGTTGAATGTTGCTTATGTAACTTTTATTTTCTAAAATGCTAAAGATACTAGGCAGAAAGATATTTTATATTTTAGAAGCAAAAATGTGTTATCTTAAGTTATGGGTTCATAAATTTCTAGCAAAGATGATATATTAATTGCTAACCAAGCGAGGTAGAAAAGTATAAAAATAGCACATGGGTGCATGTTATCTCAGCTCTGTGGAAAGGAGAATTCAGTTTCTTTCTTAACCATAGATTTATGAGCCCTGAGGTAAAAATATATCAGTGATGTGTGACTGTGTGAATATAAGATCACATTACGCCAACCACATATTGCTGGTTACATTTTTGTTTTACTAAAATGAAATAGAATTAATTTTTGACTCAGAGAATGATTTAAGAAAAAGTACTGTTTATTTTAGACCATAAGAGAGCAGTTTCAAGGGAATATATATATTTTAAAATCCAAATTGCTTCACAAACTGCTCAGTTAATAGCTGAACTAAAACAGAGACATACATGGGGTTTCTTTAAATACGGAACACTCCCTCACATAACCCTTCCTAATTCCTTTATTTTGTTTTCAATTAAGATTTTGGCATTCTCTGTCTTAAACTGCTCTCAGCTAAAGACTTGAGTGACAGATTCATGCAGCTAGATAGTACAATTAACTTGCAGAGTTAAAGATTCTTAGCTTCTAATATGGGCTTTTGTATTTTTTTGACAGCCCATAATTACATATATTGTGCTAGTTTGGAATATCTGTATAGCTCTCATTTGGGTGCCATTGAGGTTTCAAATTCTCTCCTGCTCCCTCACCCACCCACATGCCAGATCTCTTTTCCCCCCTCTAGGAACGAATAACATAGGTAATATAATCAACAACATGGAAACTTCATTAACAGCAAATAAAGTTAATCTAAAGGTTAAACAACCTTTCCTTTGAATTCACCCTTCCTTTCTTGTTCTTAATGTCCTCTTTGTAAAAAATGACCAGATTCTTTCTAAACTTCAGGGGATTTTCAGGCAACAGTGAACCTGTTCAGAAAGGAGATTACAATATCTATTTTTTACTATTGTAATCAAAATTCTTAATAAAAATTATATGAAAGAAAGGAAAGAAAGAAAGACATTCTGACTCAAAGCGGACAACTTTAAACTATTTTTATTTACAGTTATTCTGAAATTTCTATGGTTTATTCACACAAACTTGGGCGTAGCAGGTCTCAAAGTTCCTTAGAGATAAAAATAAAGTGCCCTGAATCACAGCCAGCAACAACATCTAAGAAACCAAAAAAATAATTATGGACACATTGAATAGTTTTCCAAATACACATTTCTGTAGTTGTTTATTAGTCAGATCATTGGCATTCCATATGTAAAATCTTTTGTTCCAAGTAATGACCAACTTGATTTAGTTCAAGACATTTCTGATACAGCAAACTCTTAAAAATGGTGATAGAGAGAAAATGCAGTAACACATATCATACACTCAGACATTCCTTCTTTAGATGCAACCGATTGAAACAGGAGTTGCACAAACCAATTTTTGTGTTGATTTGTTTTAGGACACTAAGGCTGGAACTAGAAAGTACCTATGATTCCCAAATCACCACGTTATTGTTTCATTAATGTAGAAAAGAAGAATGATTGAGAAGAGGCTTTTTCTACCTTCTCACCACAATGTTTCCCATGTCATTTTTTCCCCATTCCCTTGAGATGTTTAAACCTACCTTGGATGAGAATTGAATAGAAAGGAAGAATTGAAGGAAGGAAGTGAACAGGGTGGGATGAAAAACAAGAATATACAGATCAGAGAATTTCCATTCCTTTAGTTCAGACTTTGAAATATCGAGATATTTGCTAGCCAGTTTAGGCGCAAAGGGAGAATTGATTTCTTTTTGAGAATGAATTAGATGGCCAGATTTCATCTATCCTTCTTTCTTTCTTTTTCACTATTTTCAAACTATTTCACTATTTCTTTTCTGGGAAAGATTAAAAATGACCTGCTGTTTAATTCACAGCCAAGTTAAAGTCTACCAGTTCTTGAGCCAGCAGAAAACTGTATTGCAAATAGTGCTGTCCTTATTTACAGTGTACAGGTCATGTTAAGGATGGGGAATGGTACATTATTCCAGCTTTATTTCCCTCCCCTCCCATCAAACTTCTGCCAATCATGCTCTTTAACATGAGTGAGATGGGGATGGATGGATTAGCCATCTATGAAAACTAGCTATATGTTTGCACAAGTGCTTTGCAGAGGTGCAAAGGAGATGGGTTCAAAGGACAGAGATTTAGTATAATGCTAAATGTACATTCAAAAGCAACTGAGAAGTGGAGAAAGTGTTGGGCCATGAAGCAGCAAAGAAAGAACCAGCATTCTCTCCTGGTCAGCTTCTGGCCAGGATGACCCAGATCTCCTAGCTGGGGACACCTCATAGACCTGGCAGGTACAGAGTAAGAATCTAGTTTGACAGAATTATTTTCTTGCTCGAAGACAGTGCTTAAGGACTGGAGGGGAGGAAGCATGCCCACCCCTGCCTAGAATGGCCAATAGGTGCTGGGCTGATCCAACCTGCCCCTAGGGGTCACCTGATTGTGCCACTGAGAGAATGGTTGGTGAAGCAAGGTCTCAGGTATGGGTTGGGGATGAGATGAATGCAATGTCAAGCGGTATGCTTGTGCTGTTGTTAGGTGAAGTGGGGAAACACCCTTAATTTGTGCTAATGCCCATCCTAACATTGATTTGCTGGGAATGAAATACCAAAATTTGCCCCCAACAAGATCTATCCTGCAACTCACTTCTCTAGTTGTGAGAGTCTGTAGGGAGCGCGGGAAAGGAATGGAGGAGACAGCAATGGGCGAGTCAGTTGACAGCGTACCTCATCAATGACAACTCAACCCAGGTAGAGAGAAATCTGGGAAGAAGCTTCTCAAAGTATTTGAGACGCCTTAATGAAACCTATGTAGTTATTGTTTCTTTGGCCTTGCCCAGCGGCATGCTAACTAAAGATCCCTGTCTAGTCTATGCTTTTTCCTCACAAATGTCCTTGGCCCATATGCATATTTGGCAACAAATAGAGACCTTTGATCCAGTTGCATCTATTTCCATGGGAACCTCACTGCTTCTCATGGATATGCCTGATATTCAAGCAATATAGTACTTACACGGATGAAACTTTTTTCCCCTAAACGATAGATGGTACATTCATACTCTGGATGAAGAGTCTGACACATTGATTTTCAGAGCAAGGAAATCACATGTTTTGGCAACAGGGCAAAACATGGAAGGAATGGATGTCTGCTTGCATTCAATTTTAACAAACTACAGCATATGCAGGGCCATAGGTTTATTGACTTGGGATGAAAACCAGAGACATGCTCAGCAGTTGTGATCTCTTGAATCAGCTGAGTTAGTCCCAGAAAAGCAAAGACTTGCTGGTTGGATTTGTGAACATAACACAGATGGCTCCTTGGCAAAAATTAATGGCCGTATCTAAATCTAGCACTGGATCAATAGCAGAACATTTTGACATTCAGCTCAAGATGCCACTGCTATGGAAAATTCTGAGCCGAATGGAAAATCTCTCTGCATTTGCAGTCAGAAAACCTGGCTTCATTTGCTCCAGCATTTAACAGATAAAAATAAGGATAGTCTTGTTAGATGCATACAAGAACACAGGAAAAAGAAAGATAAATGGTTACCCAAATAAAACATGCTTCTTCTCAGATCAAGTATTAGCTGAAAGCAAGTATTTCCCTCTGCCATTATGACACACGGTGAAACCTTTTATTCTGTCCGTTGGTTTAATAGCTCCACAATAGCCTGTTCTATACTGCATTAATAGGAAGTTGGCTCTTTTCTTTAATGAGAGAGAAGAGAGAAGAGAGAGATGCTTTTAAAAACCCAGAAAATATTCAGAACTATAATTAGCAACTGAGTGAAATTACCCTCATCAGCATGTAAAATGATTATATCTTATTTTCACATCAATTTAGGCCCAACTGGTTTAAATGGACCAACACTGTAATTCAAGATAAGATAGCATCCTAAAGAATCTGGGAAAGGAAAATGCCTGCTCCCTCACTTGGTTTTAGACTCCAAGTAGCAGAGGGTGCCCAGGGGACGTGGTGGTTCAGTGGGTAAGACGCCAGGCTTGTTGATCAGAAGATTGCAAGTTCGGAGGTTCGAATCCCTAGAATCCCTAGCCCTGCGTGCGGAGTGAGCTCCTGCACTAGCTCCAGCTCTTGCCAACCTAGCAATTCGAAAGCATGCAAATGCAAAGAGATTAATAGGTACCACTTCGGTGGGTAGGTAACAGCGTTCCGCGTGCATCATGCCGGCCACATGACTGTGGAAGCGTCTTTGGACAATGCTGGCTCTTCGGCTAACAAACAGAGATGAGCACCATCCCCTAGAGTCGGACATGACTGCACAACTGTGCGGGGGGAACCTTTACCTTTACCTTTAGCAGAGGGTGGAGGAATGAAGTAGGGAATGTTCCCTGTGGACACCTTCCTGTCTATGTCAAATTGGAAGTGGCATTGATCTTCTCGTTTACAACGAACTATAAATTTAGTCACTGATTTTACTGCAAAAAAGGTGATCCTGTGGCAGAGTGTATTTTGCCCATATCTGTGTGCACCTCAGACACTTTATAGCACTGCCTGTTCTTCAGCAATGCCCCTTTCTTCTTTTCCAGCACAAAGTATTTGCAATGCAGTAAAGGTAAAGGTTCCCCCCGCATATTTGGGCAGTCGTGTCCGACTCTAGGGGCCGGTGCTCATCTCCGTTTGTTAGCCAAAGAGCCAGCGTTGTCCGAAGACGCTTCCACAGTCATGTGGCCTCATGACGCACGCGGAATGCTGTTACCTACCCACCGAAGTGGTACCTATTCATCTCCTTCCATTTGCATGCTTTCGAATTGCTAGGTTGGCAAGAGCTGGGGCTAGTGCGGGAGCTCACTCCGCACGCAGGGCTAGGGATTCGAACCTCCGAACTTGCGATCTTCCGATCGACAAGCCTGGCATCTTACCCGCAGGTAATTCCTTCCTTCCAACTTCTTATGTCTTAGGAAGTAGGCAGTGATTTAATTACATTTGGAAATCTATGCGCATAGTTGTCCCAATGAAGATAAAAACATTCAGCCAATGTCTAGGACTTTGCCTTTGTGTTCTTTTGCTAATAAGATACTTAAGATGCTTGTGCTGAAGGGGGAGATCCATTTATTTAATGTGTCTGGGCTAGAGGAGGAACGGTGTGTGTGTGTGTGTGTGTGTTTAGCCATATACACACTATAAATCCACCCACCCACCCATCAAATCCATCCATCTATCCATTCATCCATCCAATGGGCGGTGGTTTCGATTGCTTCAACAAGGTACTTTGCATCTGAAAGGCAACATGATGCATCTCATAGACGCAAAGAGGTGACATGACTTGTCTTAGCAAGGTACTTTCCATTATCTCACAGTCTTGACCAGTACCTGCAAAAGCTTCTTCCAACCTTTGTTAGTGCTGGATGATGCAAACAGATCAGCCACTTAATTTTTCTGGTCATAGTGAAGTGCTGCCCGGAAGATCTGTCTGTCTCCAAAATCCAATACTTTTTTTATTGGGACTGCAGTGAAAGAGAAAGATCAGAACTCTGGCCTGGTTTAGTATAATTGCCCATCAATAGTTTGGCCCCAGTTTAAGGAATCTGAGCTTTCTGAATTCTAAGATAAGCCGATTTGCTTGACTGTTTTAATTGGCCCATCTGATCCCAAGTTTTCACCATTTTTCCTTTGTACATAGTTCTCACTTCCCAATACTATCTACATGCATTTTAAATCTCATATTTTGAGGAAAAAATGCATTCAGAAATGTATATTGTTAGGAATAATAGGGTTAAGAATATATGTTGAAACAGACTTTCATTTTCTTACCCCCCAAATTATGCAAAAATAGCATGAAACCAACTTAGGAGCAAAGATAAAAATTAGCATGAGCCACCAATAGATTGAATTGTCTTGCTAGTTTTAGACTAGCTTATTTTGCTTCTGAAGTTACAAATTACTAATTTTCCTATTGGTGCCGCATCCAGCTCAGGGTTTTAGTATTTATTGGAATTGCAAGGTAATATCTCTGGGCCTATATTAAACCTGAGGTGGGCTGCTTCAGGTATAGCATAATACTGTAATTTGACACCTTAAGCACCCTTGAATGGATCTGCTCCCAAACCATTATTTTTAATTCCTGTCATGAGAAAAAATCACTTTGCTTTTTCAATCATTACAGGAAATTGCACTTCTGCCAAGGTGGGTTGGTAATAACACTCAAATTCCAGTTTTCAGTCCTGGTTTGTCTGTATAAGCTATTCTTTGACTATTTGAGCAAACCATAGCTTGCACAAACCAGGGAGAGGGCATTTGTATCTCATGGGAACAGAAGAGGGGAGAAGGAAGGTAGGAGATTGAACCTAGGGATCCATCTCATCACAAGGGTCAGTACATCTAGTGGACAGATGGAAAATATAGGTCATATTGGACAAAGATAGCATGTGGCTTAAATGACTGAAATTCCTTGTTTAAGGCAGAATGAAGAACTGTTTTCAGCCCAAAGACCATACTGGGCTTTGGAGTGCATGCCAGAAACCACAGAACAAAAACTCCAGAAATCAAGTTAGGACAGGACAGGACAAAGATGAATCTATTGTTGATTGACTCTTCAACTGAAATTAAATTGAAACAGTTGAGAAGATGATTTCTTCCATACTTCATAATTAATGAATTTTATCACATTACAAGTTATAAGGTACTATTTGTAAGGACTTTAGGCAATCTTCAAGTCTTTCAGAAGACTCACTTGAAACAATATCCCTGAAAACAAGTATTGTGCTTTTAGTATTTCTGCTAATGGTTCAGCAGGATTTATAAGCAACACTCTGCAAATTAGAGATGACCTCCCTTAGGTTGTTAAATCAATTGGATTTGTAAAGTGTGTTTAAACTAAAGATACTCAGCTAACAAAACTTAGTGTTTGGAGAGTAAGAAAGGGCAGGATTATTCTTCTGTTTATTTGCTAAAACTGCTGATTGGGTCACGAAAGGTTATCAGGAATCACAAATGGATGCCATGTTGTACTGCTCTGAGAACCTCTTGTTGATTGTTATGAAAACATTTGGGCAGGAAATGGAGATGAACAATGTTCCTTTTGGCTCTAATGCAAAAATTACAGACACAGATTCTTAACATAGCTTCTTGGGGGAATGGCATGTGATCCCATTTTTTTAAAAAAAGACATGTTCAAGTATAAATGCATCCATTTAGGAAGAATAAAAGAACTTTGGGTGCACAGAGAACAATACATTGGAGAAATTCCTTGTATTTGAGACATTAACTGTGGCATGGCAGGGATTTTTCTAAAATCATCCCTGCACTTTTCTGAAGAACGTTATAGAGCCTGAAAAGATGATAACATTTTGGGTATTTTTGGTGGTAGAAGGAATCTCAAAGGTGAGCAAATTCTTCTTCTCCTTTCTCCTTTTTGCTACCTTGTGAGGGAAATTAGGGAGAGGCATTGTGATTAATCAAAAGTG
Organism: Charina bottae; assembly: GCA_023362775.1. Lineage (NCBI taxonomy): Eukaryota > Metazoa > Chordata > Lepidosauria > Squamata > Charinaidae > Charina > Charina bottae. Next base: position 15,716,683 of record JALMGJ010000014.1, on the reverse strand, counting down.
ACATAGTGAATTTCATGACTGAGTGATGAGCAGTCCAACTCTCTAACTGGGATAGGAGCAGGTCAAGAAAAGTCAAGATGGTGACTATGACTATGTGATTGAAGCCGTGCCCCCTTTTTTACATTGGTGATCACTTCCATCTTAAATTTTTTGACACCACTCTGAAGACTCTGAACTGGGCTTGCATAAATTGTCCCATATTAGGGTTGTTCAAAACTTTGCTACATCAATTCAAATTTGACAGATCTTCAATAATTTAATGTACTGAATTGATTCATTTCAGGAAATCAAACCAATTTGAAACAGGTCTAATCATACATACCTCACTCAACCCCTAAACCACCCCCCAGATCATTTTCCAAAGTGGTTGCAAAACTGTAATTTATACAATACTTATAAAAACAGTCTTTAATTAAATTTAATGTATGTTTAATTAAAATTCAAATTAATTTAAATTTTCATCTTGGGACACTTTTTCTTTTGGGGAATGTGCCTTTTGAAGGACAAATGTTACCCTTATGCCATAAAAAGATTGCATGTCCCCATTATAGCTTTATATGAGAGTTTTAAGCCTCCATGTCTCTAACTAATGTCACACAGCAAAATTATCTTGCATTTTTTTTATCCATTCTCATTCAATCCAAAAAAGAGAATTAGCTTTTGAAATTTCTTTCAAAATAGATGATATTTTGAAAGAAATTCTCATGGCAGGAATGTGGGATTCTTGCACCCATTTATGTACCCCTTTTCATTGTACAATGTTTCTGACTTCCTGTGCTTCCATTAAGTCCCAAAGAAAACTTCATGGGATAATTTTTTCCGGGCTGGAAAAGTGTGGGTAGGCAAGAGGTACAGAGAGATGGACAGATTTAGATCCCATTTCCAACAATAAAGTCAATTCAAAAACTCCATCCCCCCAAGTTGAAATTAGTTCTCAAGCACCCTGAAAATATGATAGAAAAAAAGGAAAGGAAGTAAGGAAAGAATACTTCTGAGAAATTGGAGGCAGATTCTAGCACATTAAGTGACATGATTCTTGAAAGGAATGAACCATAAGATCATGAAATGGATCAATTTGTAAAGTTTCTCTTTCTTACTGGGTTACCCAGGATGATATTTCTCTTGTCCTCCATTTTAGCCTCTCAATCACCATCATCTGCTTAATAATAATAATAATAATAATCCTGATTATTGTGAAAATAAAGATTTCCTTGAATTGAGCTCAACTATGATGATTATGTGGGTACATCTATGTAGTTTTCTTGGGAGCAGCAAGGAAGATGTTTGGCATTGCCTTCCCCTGGGATCTCCTGGAATCTCCCCCCATCTTACCTTTGGTAAATTGAAACTTTACAGAGCTGTTTTTTATTCTCCAATCAGATAGTAACTTTAAAAAGTATGAGAGCTGGCTCTTTAATTTTATAGACATCACAGCAACTTGGACTTTTTTTTCTTTCCCTCACACAGTCCCTGAAATAGCTCTTTGTAAACATTGATCCAGATGTCTATCAATTTGATTAGCATATTTTGTCCACTGCACACAGCCAAGGAACAAAACCATTTACAGGCTGTTCCTCCCTACAGGGAGAATGAAATAAGGAACACATTTTGTAAGTATGAATGCAAATTGTTGATTGCCAAGGTTTGCCACTAGATGCTTCCTGATGGACCAGGTTGAGGACAGATCCTCCTGGAGAAAATCTATGTCATTGCTAAGAGTTGACATTAACTTGCTGGCACATAATCATCAATCAAGGTAGCTTGAGAAGCAGCAATCAAGGTAGCTTGAGAAGCAGATGTCTCTATGTGGCTTGCTTAACTAGCTGTGTGGATTGTTTTCTTCCCAAAATAATGTTCTCATTTTTTCCCATACTCTGCTTGATAGTGGCTCCAGGATTCTGAGACAGAGGAAGACACCACCTACCTAAACCTGGAAAATTGAGGTCTTATGCATGCAAAGAATGTCTTCTACATTGATCTATCATCAGATACCTATCTCTTTGCAGAGAGTTAACAAAGAGTTTGCAGAACTTGATTGTAGCCACAAGTTTTTCTGGGAACAGCTATTGCTACTCAAGGTGAACCTAAAAATTGAGCAACTACTGAGATCTTTGGGCATCATCTTTATCATTGTCTCCTCTGATTTGCCAGCATTTATCCTATGCTTCCTGCAGAAATTCAACTTAGGGGTTGAATTGAATCAAAGCACTGGTCTTTAAATGATGTGCTTGGCTACAATCCGACAATTGGGTAGTGTAGACTACATTAAATCAAAATTACTTTTTTATTGTAAATGAAAACCTTATTAAAATTGAGTCAGATTAATTAAATTCAGTTAATAGAGTAAAGTCCTACTAGTGGTGGCATCTAGGCAACCATGGCTGTTCTTGAAATAGCTAATCAGGACCAGATCTGGTCAAACCTGGATAAAAGGCTATCAGGGAATTCCTGGGCTGTAGGCTAGATTGAGAAAAAAAAGTGCTGGGAGAAGGCAACAGCAAACCTTTTCCATAGTGCTGCCAAGAAAACTAAACAAACATGTCCCTGTAGTCACCATGAGTTGAACTTGAGGGAGTCTGTACCGTAATATGATAACTTCTCATGTATTTTATAATTGTACTCATCTCACATTACAGCTGAGCTGCAGATGGAGAGTCTCTGGGGACTCCCCTTAAGTGAAGATACAGGTATTAAATGTAGGACTTTTACTTAGTGCTTGTCCAATGAACAGAGTAGCAAGACTGACTGTTACAAGCTCTTGTAACCACAATTTCTTAGCTGTGACAACAGAGCTGCAATCTCAGCTTCTCGGGCTGCCTCCCCCAGAAACACATATGAAGCTGCATTACACGGAATCCACAAGTTAAGTCTTATCTTTTCTCCCAGAAAATTTCTCTCTGCTGCTCAGATTTATTTATTTTTAATGCAGAGTCTCTCTGCTTCAAGTTGAGATTTTTTGCCTTCTATGCTGCAATGATATTATAGACAGTAATTGTTTTAGGAACCAATGTTTTAATCACTCAGAAACACTTTTTGCAGACAATGCTGTGTTAGGAACTGTGCCTGTTTCCCCCATCCACAATCTTAGCAACTTCTTTGGATTTTTGGCACTGAACCTATGTGGATAATTTTGCAGGTACTATATAGTTCATGTGGAATGCATGAACGCGTATCACTTTTATGAGTATATGTGTTGTTCAAACAGATTAATATGCTGAGATCAAGTGTGGGGCATTGGATTTGTGCCCAGTTTTCTTTTCTTCTCAGTATTCACCTGATCACTGGAAATAGTCTCTAACCCAGTGTTTCTCAACCTTGGCAGCTTGAAGATGTGTGGACTTCAACTCCTAGAATTCTGGGAGTTGAAGTCCACACATCTTCAAGTTGCCAAGGTTGAGAAACTCTGCTCTAACCGAACTGGTAGGTGCAGTGCCACAATGCCTTGGGTTATATGGTTTAAATAATGATTTCCAACTTGGAAAAGCCTTTGATTGCAAATCTCCTTTTTTGACTCTGTTTGGCAGCCTGAGCATCAGCAAAAATGTTCTTCTCACACCAGAACCTCAAAATAATCTGACCTTGACTTTCACACCTCAGACAATAGTGCAGGCAAGACTTTTCCTATTTTTAGCCCATTCAAACATACTGTCATCTCTTTGATAACATTACACTTTAGGGAAAAGATCTTTAGTGTAGGATTAACTTCTGATGTGCTGAACCGTGTGATGGAATCTTGGTAGGGTTCATTTTTAAAAAACTAACTACTTGCTCTCTTATTCTCTATAGGTGATAGGATATGATAGGGCAGAATAGAAAAAACCAGAATACAGGAAATATGTAAGTAAAGGGTCCCCCCGCACATTTGTGCAGTCGTGTCCGACTCTAGGGGCTGGTGCTCATCTCTGTTTGTTAGCCGAAGAGCCAGCGTTGTCCAAAGACGCTTCCACAGTCATGTGGCCGGCATGACGCACGCGGAACGCTGTTACCTACCCACTGAAGTGGTACCTATTAATCTTCTTGCATTTGCATGCTTTCGAATTGCTAGGTTGGCAAGAGCTGGGTGAGAATGGGAGCTCACTCCATCATGCGGGGCTAGGGATTCGAACCTCCAAACTTGCGTTCTTCCAATTGACAAGCCTGGTGTCTTACCCGCTGAGCCACCACACCCCACAGGAAATATAAAGCAATTCAAATGGCCTTCAATTATGTTTTGAATATATCATACTAGATAGCCCCACCTAGTCAACTGGTGCTGGTTTACAAAAAAGCTAAGAGGGTCTGGTCCCGGTTAGTGCTTGGATGGCTCACTACTTGGAAAACTAGGGCTGTAGGCTAGACTGAGAAATTGGGGGAAAGAAAACCTTTCCTGGAAGAAGGCAATGGAAACCTACTTCTGTACTGTTGCCAAGAAAACAAAAAACAAAAAAACATGGACATGCAGATACCAGGAGTTGAGCTTAACTTAAGCAAGCCTTTACCATTATTAATAGCTATTGCACATTGTCATATTCAAACACACACACACACACACGCAATCTGGCCCCTACAGCAGTGTTGAACTTCATCTTCCATTAGTCTCCACCATTAAGGGCAATGGCAAGGAACTGTGAGAGTGGTAGTCCAAATATCTTCAGAGGATCAAATGGCCTATTCATGTTGTGCATACTCACACACACACACACCCTGGCTCCTGTGTTTAATAGAATAATGATAGGGAACTTCTCTATTGAGAATTGCATTCCCTTGTGTCAGGCCCAGCCCAAGAACAACGAAGAGTCAGTGCATTCAAACTCCAGTTCTTTATTTGCTCACACCATATAGACAGAATCTTGCCAGACTAAAGCTACTCTACCGAACCTAAGGGGAAATAACCTGGGAGACTCTAGGGCGGGGCTATCTTGAACCTCTTTGTTTTCCCACCATTGCTCCCTGGACTGTGTGTCCGCTTATCTCCTTGGAATGTTCTCCCTCCTTCCTGAGAACCAGCGGCACCACCGAAATCCACCACACCTTGGGATAATATGTCTGGAGGCTGCATATTGTTATTCAGATAGACTGAACCGAGCCATGAGAGGGTGCAAAGAAAAAGTCAGCAGGGCCATCTATTTTTTTTTCTTTATCTTCTGCCCCCTTTTCCAGAGCTGGCCCTACTATTAGGTAGAATGAAATAAAAACCCCTGAGAAACAGTTCATGACAAGCAGGAAATGGGAGTCACTGCGTATGGTCCGCCTGACCTTCACTCAGACTAGTCACTAGACTAGTGGAGATCTGCTAAATAATTTGCTGCCCCAGTAGCTGCCTTCTATGCATTGCCCTAGCCAATCCTTCAATAAATACTCTGAAAAGATGTTGGGGTATTGCCTACCAGGCAACTGCTTTGATCTCAGAATGTATTACTTAAAATCCCAGCTCGACACTGTCCTGGGTGCAGCTTGAAAGAACTTGAAAAGAAACTGGTTCATGCTTTATTTCTGCTTTTAGAAAAATCCATCTCAGGAGAAGTGAGTTCTAGTTGTGAAAGGCAATTTTGATCTCCCCCTCCCCCTTGGTGTTATTCCTGCAGGTTTGTTTAATTTAATTGCAATATTTAATCATGAGGCCCTTGGACCGTTGGAAATGGGTTTTCCAGTGTGGGTAGCTGACCTTGAACATCACTGCCTTTCAGTCCCTAATTAAAAACAGTTTGTGTAAGGTCAAACAAGATCAGCATGATAGTGTTTCTGAACACTAAAAATATCGTAGAGATGCTAAATAAAGCCAGAGGACTGCAAGAGAATCCATGGTATAAAAATAAATAAGCTGAATTATACATGGGAAAAGCATAGGAAATGGACTTATCCTGGGTCAGGCCACTGGACTGTTTAGCCCAGCACTGTCTATGCTGACAGGCAGCAGCTCTTCAGGATTTCTGGTAGAAATGTTTCCAGCCCAATCTGGAGATGCCAAAGGTGGAATTTTAGCCCCTTTTCATCCATACTTTGGGTTTTAATACTAAGCTAGTAGCCACCCCTCTATTCACTACAGTTATGCTGTCATGAAAGGTCTACCTAAGCAAACTATTTCCTTCTTTTCCCATTTGAGGATTCCCAGAATTTTGAGATTTTTGGTAGGTGATTCCTTCCATGCTGTAATATTTTAGATGGGGAACATGTGTCCCTCCAGATGTAGCTGAACTACAGCAGTCCTCAACAGTGGTCATTCAGTAACATCTGAAGAGTATGGTTTTTCACCCCTGATTTAACCTGACATGAACTAAGGGGATCTCATGGGTTAGGGCTACCAAATCTGGATGACCACTAGACAGCTATAAGGAGATACCGAAAAATCACACTGGGCCATCATCATCTGGAATTTTTTCAGCATAGGTGTGGTGGCCAGATATCTTCTCATTATCCTCTGGATATTTGATCTTCAAATCCCATTGAACCCTATCAGAATGACTAATGGTAAGGAATTATTAGAAGATATCTAGTAAGTCCAATAATTTATTCCATCTTCAGATGATGATGCAAGGAATAACTGCATACTGCATCAAACCACTGGTCCATCTAGCATGGCATTAGCTCCACCAGGGTTAGGGTTAGGTGTTAGGGTTATGCTGAGGATTAAACCAAGGAATTTCTCCATGAAAAAATGTACTCTACCATTACATCATGATTCCTCCAAAATAAATAGTTCTTAGTCAAGCACTGAAGTTTCTCACAATTTTTTTTACTGTGTCCAAAACATAGTAGCTTCCATCATGAAAATGCCAGCCAGGAAAAAATTACAAATGTTCAGCCTCTATTGCAGTATTTTGAGTAGATCCATTTCTATTTTCAATGCACTGTTACATACACAGCCACAGGACATTCTAAAAACAAGAAAGGTAGACTCTGGTTCCCAATTCACATTCTGGAAAGAAATTAGCATTTTGGATTATAGGTGCTACTAAACATTTGGAAGCCAAGGTAAGGTGAACGGGCCATACCTACAGTCAACATTTTGCTCTTCGGTCTTATAAGATGCAGAAGCATTTCCACCCCACTTGCTGGCAAATTAGCACTGCAGGCAAGCAAGCAAGATGTGCAAGAAGATTCTATACCAAATCCTTGCAGCATGAAAATAATAGCACCAGGTGATTTTGTAATGACCTGAGTGGAAAAATATAAAATGGAAAATCTAGGATCTAGAAGAAAGCAGCAGCTTTTAACCCATGTTCTGAATGTTTTCTGCTTGCTTTGCAGGACATCAGTATAAACAGAAGAACCATGCAGACAAATTAAAGGAAAAAAATGAAAAAGGAATGTAACATTCCACGGGAAAACATCCCATGTGAACGTTACCACTTGGTCAATTCCAGTTTGGTCCTGGGAAATTTCTACAATAACTATTTCCTGAGAGCTACTTAAGATATGATCTTCCCCCTTTTTATTTGATATGGCTGGTTGGCAGAATGTCTCCTTTTTTATTTTGTACCATGCATCCCATCTCTCTAGAGAGTTTGTGCATATGCTGTAGCAGAAATGGAACATGAGGCTGTAGCAGAAAGGACCATAGGATAACTCCTATTGCAAAATGTTGGGTAACTCATTCCATTTAACCCCTTTGAGGCTATAGCAATAGAAAATTGCTGAGAAATGAGAATGTTCTTTGATTTCCCAGGATCTTTGATTGACACTGATCAATAGTAAATTGAGGTGACCAGAAAAAAAAGTAATGACTTGGCAGTCCCCAATAAGAGGCCTTTAAATGGATACAACAGCCTCAATTCTGCATCTACACAGATAATACACATGGGATCACATATATATGCTTTATTTTTGCTTGAATAATCCTGGCCGTTGAATATATGTGTGAACGGTTTCATTAAAAATAGTTGGCTGGATTCAGATTAAATTAGATTGCAAACCCCAATCCTATGTCACTTGTGATACTGTCCTAAAGTTCTAAGAATCCAGAAATATTCTCTTCTGAGATCAGAAAAGGGCTCTAACTTTGGAAAGTGAAATCCAACATTAGATTTCAAAATAGCTTTTGAGGCCAGCTAATCTCTGACATCAGGATACTTGGATCTTGGAAAGCGTTAAAGGAGGGGAAATGTGGGGCAAAAGGAAATGAAATGATCCAAAGGATCTCAAGGCTTTCTTCATCTCCTCCAGGATTCCAAACATGGGAAATGTTGGGATGAGCCGCAGAGCTGGTGTAAATTAATTATTTCCTATTGTTTGTAGTGGGGAGAAAATAGATGTGTGGCTTCTTTAAACCCAATGGGAAGGGGACAGAAAGACCCACATATCTATCTGTCCTCACTTCTACCCTGCTGCTCCATTATTAGCAAAGCATAAATTCAGGGCTTCCAACAATGGAACAATTATCTATACATTGTATAATCGAAGGCTTTCACAGCCGGAATCCAATGGTTGTTGTGGGTTTTCCAGGCTGTGTGGCCGTGTTGGCCCGTGTGACTTGGGCACAGACAGAATCTTCTAGCTGTGCTCCTATCCTCTGAAGATGCCAGCCACAGCGACTGGCGAAACGTTAGGAACCAAAACTGCCAGAACACGGCCACACAGCCTGGAAAACCCACAACTATCTATACATTATTTCTTTAGACTGCTGGTCAGAATTGCCATGTTAGTCTTGCTTTCTTCTCATCTGTGGCAAAACCTGTGGCAAAACCTGTGGCACTCAAATTAGTAATGGTTAAAATAAATCCCCTTATTTTTATGAATTTATGTGACTAGGCCCACACATTGCCCTAAACCATGGTTGGGTTTGCCCAACACATTAGGTTGAAGCTAAGACACCACATCATGGCTTAATGTAGTATCTGAATGTAGTCTGTCACTAAATTTGCCTAGATCCAATCCACTCTATTTAAGATTTCTAATGGTCCCATTATCTGCTTGCTCATCACTTGATTTTCCAGGGAGACAAAGTGCGAAATATAAATACATGAACCTGCCAAGAGTTCTACATAAACTGAGGATTTTTCATTAAGTCAGTGTTTAGGAATATTCTATACAACTCTTTCTGAATGAGGATAATTTCCCAATGCTGAAACAAAAAGAAGACAGTTGGGTTTTATTGTACTGAGCTCAATTCACAAATTGAAGACATTCAGAACTTTGCATTGTCATGATTTCCTGTTTGTTTAAAACCATAAACAAAATTCAAATGATCTGGATTAACGAGAAAGTACTGCATTTCATTTTTAAAAATATATTCATGAGGAAAACGTCTCATTGACATAAGTAACTGACAGATGAATGATTTCATCCAGTTTATAGGGGATTGATTTATGGTTTGGTGATCTCAAGGAAAGCAATTTAATTTAGCCAAAGTCAATTGAAAGAAAGCTCTGTGGCCTAGCTATGCTGCAAATTCAAACAAATTTAATAGCAACCTTCTTTCCCCAAAGATACCCTATTGAGTCTAAGGTGGAGAGAGACAATTTTGAACATTCATAGAATTATAATTCTCAGCATTCTTGATGGGAAGGCATAAATTAAATTGGCATCAGTCCAATAAAACTCTGTAGTATAGCTGCACCTGCTGGGGAAAGACAGTCATATTTCAGATTTTAAAAAGTAACTGATAGCCTCAAAAGCTTATGCAATAATCAAAGTATTAGTCTTTAAGATGCCACAAGATTCTTAGTTGCTATATTTCTTTAAAAAACCCACCTGCTAATAAATATCGGCTTGGTTTAGGCTGATTTTATAGACACTGAAAATGACCACTTTTCCATAGAAATGTTCTGAGCAGCTGGTTGTCAATTTGTAGGGGAGATTCATTGTTGCCTGAGTTACACAAATCTGAGGATCTGCTCTGCTTGATAGCTTCTGAAAATGGCGAGGGTAACCTGTTAGTAGGGATCCATAAGTTTTCTACAAGGCACTGGTCCTTCTGTGCCCTAGTGGTAAACATTTCAAATGAATAGTTATATACTTCAGGAAGGGGGAATTAAATCATTTGAATTCTGTGAGGGTAGAGAAGCAGCAGGGTTGTAGCCCATCAAGAGCAACACTCTCCTAACAGTGGGCAGTTGCATGATATCCTTATCTTTCTCTATAGACCTGATTTTCCTGCAAGACAGCTGTCCAGATCTCAAAACTACACAACAATGTCTTTGTCTTCTAGTTCTTCTTTCATTGCAAGGAAATGGTTCTTAAAAATGCATAGAGGGCTGGGTCTGAGATTGACTATATGGCACCAGGAAGTATGGAAGCGGCTTCTCTTGATGATATGTGTATGACTTTTATAACAACAACAGCTGAGCTGATTGTGAGATTCGCTGCCTGTATGACATTTCCACATGCAGCAGTGACAGTTCCATTGTCTTAATCTATAGGGCTGTGGCATTCACATCACTACACCATGGTTACACAAGGGATGCCGTTTCACTACAGAGATGGTATTTCTGCTTTTTCTTCGGTGAAAATGGCTTGAGATTCAAAATGATTTGTGATTAGCTCTAGAACAGAGAATGAGTAAACAGAAGACCCGGGGTTTCTTACTGCCCCAGATGCCTCCCCCCACTTTTTTTTTGCAGCCCTTGGAATCTGATCATACTTGCCAAAAATTGGTGGCATGCTTTCTTGACATTTTGGGATGGAAACACACACACACACACACACACACACACACACACACACACAGAGTATAATCCATAAAAGACTTAATTTATAAAATAAAAATCTTCCAACTCCTCTGGATACAAAACAAGAAAATTCAGAAAATACTGGCTCTGCCTTCTTTGCATCATCATCCACCCATGGTGCCTCTCATCCACCCACAGAACATTGTGTGCCCCTAGATCTCAAGGGTTTGCTCACCCCATCTTGAAAGACTGGAGTTGTGGCTTAGACATAAGCTTCCTAATGTATTAGTTGAGACTTTATGGCACTCACAATTTCACAGGACCACAACCATTCCATCAATAAAAAGACGAGTCAAGTTAAAACCCTTCATGCCATATCCCTCCCCGCTCCCAAATTTCTCTATTAGCTTACACTGCAGCCTTGTGGAGATTATCTACACAGTGCAGAGTTATTCTGCAACAAAAAGTTGACAGCTAAAAAGTACTTGCAATGAAAGCTGGAACATATATTAATGGTTCTCTACTGTAGGATATATTCCAAGAGTGTTTTTACTCCACTGATCATTACAAAAGGAAGGGCTAGATAATTTGAATTAAAATAACAGGATACAACAAAACCTTTAAAAGAGTAAGAAATCAAATCAGAATAACTTGAAGGAGTCCAGACCCACATGGACCCCACTTCTACTTCCCACAGTATCCAATGGGACGGCAATCACCTTGGATGAAAATCTTCCCACGGTTTCCATCTCTACAGAGGCTCACCTGCTTTGAATTTTATTTGCCCTTCTGTTTTGACCCGCTAAAAACCCAGACCTTTTGTGATCCAACTGCCAGCACAGAAAACTGTAAAAACACACTGGAAAACTGGAGCACTCCCATCAGAATGATGAAAAGTCTTTAAACATCCTCTCCATTTTCACTGATGGAGACAGTATGTATTTTAATGGTGGGTACTTGCTGGTCCTTTGGTTTTACCCCTGATGTGTTTGCACAGCAGCACTCTCTCAGGAAACCTTTGCTCTTAACTTTGGCTGTAGAACAGCTGGACTTCTCTTTCAGGGCATTGCTCTTGGTCGACATGCTTTGCATGGTTGAAAAAAGTTTCCATTCACACACGCCGTCCGATTTGGAAATCTTATAGAAGTTTTCTCCAGAGCCAACGGGTATGCGGACAATATCTTTTGGAGCTTCAGCAACGTGGTTGCTTGGGTGATTGAGGGTGAAGCTAAGGGAATATTTGCTGGATGAATTCCTCCTTGGGAGACACTGGCCTCTTAGAACATTTTGGAATGCTTTTTTAAACTCTTGACTTGAACAAGGGTAAATGATGGGGTTGATGCAGCTGTTTAGATACCCAAGCCAAAAGGCAATTTTAAAAATGGTGTCTGAGGGCTTGCTGTCAGGAAAGAAAGAACCTGAAATGGAAACGAAAGCAAACAAGAATTTTAATGGATTTATAAAAACACAACTCCAGAGGATTAAGTGGTAAGAAATCAGAGGAACTGAAGGTGCTGGGGGTGTGTGGAGAGGATTTCAAAGTTTCTTTTTTCTTTTTTGTATCATTTTATTAAAGATTTTTTTAAAAAAAGAAGATAAAAACTAATACAAACTAATATCAAGTGAGAAAAAGAAAAGAAGAAAGAAATAAAAGAGAAAGCTAAAACTGCAAGAAAGGGGAAAAAAGTAAAAAAATAGAAAAGAAAGAAAGAAGATACAAAGAAATAGCTTCCAATGGATTTCAAAGTTTCTAAATAAGTCATCATCTCATAATTGAATTAATCCCAGGGCAAAAAATGTATTTCAGAACATAGTGTAAAAGAATCCAGCTAAATGTATCTGTATTTTTAAGTCCCTGTTTATTTTGTCAGGAGAAGTTGAAACACTGAAATCCATAAGACACTGAAATGCTTAATTCTGTCTGAATCTTTTTTTTTAATTCTAACTTTTTATTTATTTAGATGCATCACGAATTAACCATGTAGTGGCCTGTACATAGAGGCAAAATACATATAACCTTATTTAATGAGATCATCTAGGACAGAGCTTTCCAAACTGTGTGTCGGGACACGTTAGTATGTCGGCTGCAGTGTCTGGTGTGTCGTGGCTGCTGCTGCCTCTGAGCCTGCCAGGATTCCACGCAGGTCCTAGTGCCTGCCTTGTGCCTTGCTGCCTCCAAACCTGCCCTGCCAGGATTCCACGCAGGTCCTAGTGCCTGCCTTGTGCCTTGCTGCCTCCAAACCTGCCCTGCCAGGATTCCACGCAGGTCCTAGTGCCTGCCTTGTGCCTTGCTGCCTCCAAACCTGCCCTGCCAGGATTCTGCGCAGGTCCTAGTGCCTGCCTTGTGCCTTGCTGCCTCCAAACCTGCCCTGCCAGGATTCTGCGCAGGTCCTAGTGCCTGCCTTGTGCCTTGCTGCCTCCAAACCTGCCCTGCCAGGATTCTGCGCAGGTCCTAGTGCCTGCCTTGTGCCCTGCTGTAAGAGTGTGTCACGAAATGATGCCCTGCTGTAAGAGTGTGTCGCGAAATGATGCATGTCTAAAAAGTGTGTCACCAACATGAAAAGTTTGAAAAGCTCTGATCTAGGAATTGGGAACTAGGTGTAGACAATCATTATTCCTTTGTTGTGCGCAATTAAGCTTATGTAGCTTATGGTGAACTAAAAAACCATCTTCTGTGTTATAATATTGCCAACTTTGGCTATAGAATTCTGGACCTCTCTCTGTATGAATCATGCTCAAGGTACACTACAAGTATTACAAAGCAAACAATCATTCTACTTCAGACAGCCAAGGCATCCTAGAGAGTTCTTAGGCAGAAATACTAAGCAGAGCTACTTGGAAGTAAGCCCTTGGCTATATGGGAATAATTTCTGTGCAAACCTGCATAGTACTGTGTTGTAGAGGCAATCCATATTGCAGGATATCACTTTCCCTTTAAAATCCACCCAGTGCTACCCTCCTTATGCAATGCATCATCACACCTATCAGCAGGACATCCAAGAGATCTGGGAGGAGAGAGTGAATATGAGTTCAAAAGAAGCTGTATTGCTAGAAGTAATTTTATGTCAAGTACATGGTGAATGAAAAGGGGCACAGTGGCTCAGCGGGTAAGACACCAGGCTTGTCGATCAGAAGGTCGTATGTTTTGAGGTTCGAATCCCTAGTCCCGCGTGACGGAGTGAGCTCCCGCACTAGCCCCAGCTCTTGCCAACCTAGCAATTCAAAAGCATGCAAATGCAAGTAGATTAATAGGTACCACTTTGATGGGATGGTAACAGCGTTCCGCGTGCGTCGTGCCGGCCACATGACTGAGGAAGCATCTTTGGACAACGCTGGCTCTTCGGCTAACAAACGGAGATGAGCACCGGCCCCTAGAGTCGGACACGACTGCACAAATATGCGGGGGGAACCTTTACCTTTACCTACATAGTGCATGACCTGCTTATCAGCTGCTACCCATCGCAGGCAGGTTGTGCTTCTGAGCCCCTGCCCACTGCATGAATCATCTGCAACGTCTGGTCTATGAGATTGGGGTGACAGTGATAGTGGATCAGGCTTTGCAGGTGACCCATTTGGTTGCTGGTGGGATGGAGAGCATGAAGCAGTATGGCACTATCAACCTGGCTAAGATTGCTTATGCTGGGACGCTGGTGGGAGCGGAAACATAGTCACCAATCACCACAACTTAACTTGTCCTGCAGCAAATGGTTAGTACCACCCAGAACTTTGTTACTGAGGCTATTAAGGTGAAGCAAATATTTCAGAAGTGCCTCACAGACTGGAGGAAAACATGTTAAAATGGCCTTCTGGATCATCCATACTAGATGTGTCCTAAGCTGTGGACTTAAAAAGCATTTATCAAACATAATATACAAGCACAGCAATATACTTGCAGAGCACAGCAATAGTGGCCAGATAGATCTAGTACTGTAATTATTTTGCTCAGCGCTGAGTTTTAAAGGCTCTTTGTATCTCAGATACACAGAAGTGATATTGAAATCAATATTTTTATTTATTTAGTTATTTGTCACATTTATATCCCGCCCATCTCCCCCACAAGGAGGGACCCTGGGCGGTTGTTTAATAGCTGAATTATTATACCTTTTATTAGTTTGAAGCTAGTTCAAAAAATAAGACGGGAAAACAGAATGACCAGGTTCTAAATAGGTCAGATGGTTTGACCTTGTTAAAGGTAGAGCATCTTCATGACTCAGAAACTGAGATATTAGCTATTTATAGCTGTTTCTGTAGGAGAAGTAGTTAATGCTTATACTTAATTTAATTAAATACAAAGTTAAGAAGCATTTTGTAGTGCAGCCTTTAAAAGGTTTTGATTTCAGTGCAGGTTAATTGACTATTCAGTTTGAGCATCAATGGTAAAATTCAGTACGATGGCCTTCCCAGAGCCTCTTTCCTTCAAGTTTAAATCAGCATATAGGACACTTTAGAGAGCAGCTAATGGAATTTAATAATCATTCCTAATTTCAGTCCCCTTTTCCTTTTTAAAAGACTCTAAGGAACATCTGTGTACTCAAACCCATTTTCATCTTCCAATTCTATGCTGTCCAAACTCTGCTTCCCACTCAGTTTCTTTCTATGAAACTCATGGAAACTGGTTGTTGGTAAATCGCCAAGGTGACTAGAAAAATGGTAAATTAATTTCATCTACAAAATGCTGGATTGCTTTCCTTTATTAAACAAGCCAATAGGTGATATTTCAAGTAGAACTTGGGCAGTGATAATGGGATTTAGGGAATTGCTATTCAGCAACATCTGGAGAAGCTCAGGTGGCTGAATTAGGGATTTAAAGAGTAAAATTACCATTCTTAATTGTGTCCAGAAACAGATGGGAAATCAATGAAGATATTTTGGAGAACTTATCCCCTGCTGTGTTGGAGTCATCAACTGGATGTTATATTTTGTATCAGAGTAAGTTTCATTTTTTTTCAAATCCCACAAATTATTTATTTTGTTATGTATGTGTCCAAGGTATTTACCCAGTTTTATGCAAAAGCCTTCAGGCAACCTCTTTAATAACTCAATTAAAACAAGACTAGAACAGAAAAATACTATTAAAAAATAGCAGAATCACAACTGGGATGCTTCACAGTAATCCATTAGTGGTTTAATGATATGCTTAAACAGGTCAAAGACCTAACCGTTGCATTCAGGCAACATATTTGCTTGGTTTTAACCTTGATAAGTTTTTTTGTGGTTTAGTATGGTGTGTGAACCCAAACTGGTTAATTTATGATTTAATGTTATTTGTAAAGCCAGAAAAATGTGTTAATTCAATAACCAAGTTAACTGTGTTGCATTAACCCAGCAATTGTCACAAAACATGGTTTATGCATGAGGAGGACTAATTCCAAAGCAGACAAACCATATTATAGCTTTACATGAGGCTGTGTACTCAGGAACACACGTGTGTTAAAGAACTTTCATAAGTGGTATGTGTGGGTACAGTATATGAAAGAGAAACTGAAAATGTAGAAACCAGATATCTAATATTAGAAACTAGAAATGCAACAGAAGATAGTTCAGGCAAAGTGCTGGTTCAGTATAAAGCTAACTCATCAAGGTCAACACCAAGATATTAGGGAAATGTTTATTGCTTATCTGTGCAATCTGGAAACTTTTTAGCCATCAATGCTAAGAGCAAAACCCGGGTCTTCACCTAAGCAAAGTATAATATTCTCCTTGGGGGATTTATCCCCTCCACTTTTAAAATGCTGTTATTTTTCCTAGTTTCTGCCTGAGTGTGCAATGAATGCTCAAGGGCAGCTCCTGACTTCAGCACTGAATGAAGTCAAAGGCATTCTCTTGTTGAAGTAATTATAATGTGGAAAGCAAACTGGCACAGAGCCAAGGCCGTCTTTCAAGTTCTCTAGCAGCAAGGGGTGGAGGTGGTAGGGAAGATAGCTAGAGGTAAAGTAACTTCAGTCAGAAAAATTGTTTCAGCTTGTTCTTCATGCAAGATGCCCTCCCCTCCCTTAATAACAGTGCCATTCTACCTCAGTTTAAGTAAAGACTAAGCTGACAGATGTATCAAACCTTTTGATTACACCTTTGAAAAAGAGGGAGAGCACTTTGAACAATTTGCATCTTCTAACACAAGATTATTGTAGCATTCTCCGAATTGGGATCTTTCATATGCTATGGACAAAAACTCCCACCATCCTTTAATGTCTTCAGGGAGGCAGAGGCAAGTGATGACATAGGTGTGCTAATACTGTCATACCAATGCCATGACTTACATATCTGTGTCAAATATGATATGATACATGATACATATGAAATGTATCATATTATATAAAATGATACATATGTATCATATATGTATTTATATGTATAATTTTTATTTACTATATCATTTATATGTATCATTGTGTGCCATTTTGACATCATTATGGTTTGTTACAGATGCCATTGTCACCACTGACAAAAAGGGATGGTGGTTATTGTAACCTGGAGGGCATTACATCAGGGAAAGATGGAGTATGCTTACAGATAAAGCAGGCAGGATATATGGACTTCTTAGTGTTATCCTATTTCAGATGATCTGCTGTTTAACTATTATAACTGGATTATATTTGAGAAGGATCATCCAATCAATATTTCCCTTTTAAAAAATCTGTTTAGTTGCTACCCCAGTTATACTATATACAATTCCTCTGTTTCTCTCTTGGCCTTTCCTGATGCATTTTGATCAATTTGCCAGATGGTTTCTCTTATTCTAGGCTGACCATATGTCCCGTTTTTAAAGCATTTTTCAAGCGTCCGTCATTTTCATAACAATCTCAAGTTTGTCCCGTTTTTTAAACCTGGCGGGAATGGCACGGAAGGAGGATCCGAGCCGGAGCTGCCGATTGGAGGAAGCTCGGAAGAGGAAGCCCTCCCACCTATCAGTACACGGCAAAGGAGGGCCAGGGGGGTGTTTTGCAGGCGGGAGCCAATCGTGCGGACCGGGGGTGGGGTTTGCAGGCAGGAGCCAATCGTGCGGACCGGGGGTGGGGTTTGCAGGCGGGAGCCAATCACGCAGACCGGGGGTGGGGTTTTCAGGAGGGAGCCAATCATGTGGACCGGGGGTGGGGATCCCTGTCTTTTTCCTGAATACAGAATATTACATAAGACCCCGTCCCATTTTTGTCTGAAGGAACTAACCTGCCTAAGAAAAGAAGAGTTGAAGAACTTTGGAGGGAGGGGATGGGCTGAGATAGTGGTTGGGAGGAATCTCAACAGGTTGTCTTCTGAAAAATGGGTGCTTTATGACTAGCAATGCTTACCGCAGTAGCCATTTTGTGAATCGGTAAGCTTTTCCCCTAGGGGCCAATGTTTGACACACCTTTGATATGCTCAAAAAGGCCTACCCCAATAGTTCTTATTTCTAGCAGAAGCCTACAGAATAAAATATAAAGTTTTCCCTGGACAGATAAGGCTCCAAACTACAGATGGTGTTTCATGAAAAGAAATGAACAGCTCCTCACACATGGAAAGCAAGAAGATAACAAATGTTGTCTCAATAGATCACTTAAAAAGAATAACAAAAACCAACAGAACATCCAAGACAGAAACACATACTGCTTTTCTATGGGCAGAGATATTTTTGTTTTTCCTAGGAGGAACATTTTAGTATGCTAATTGCCTCTGCCCCCACAGTCTGCAGTTTAGGAGTGAGATTATCATGGGAAAGTCTATCATTTGATTTCTCTGGATTGTATAATCTGGCCCTTGAATCTTGGGCATTTGTAAAATCAGAGAGGGGGAGTGGTCAACTAATTCTCACCTTCAGAGTTGAAAAAATTCTTGGTCAGAAAAGGAAGATGAATGTGAATTTTAAAAACACAACTATAAAATAAATGACATAAATCATTTGGAGCATATCCTAATGGGATATCTATGAGTTGGCAGAATCTGCTTTGAGGAAACTCAGTATTGTTTTCATTTTCCTTGTTGGTGGGTCAGCAGATGGCCCCGACTTCTTTAAAACAATGACACCTTGCCAGATATTTGGTCTTCCTAAGGCCCTTTATCTCTATTACAATGAGCCAATATACAGGCATTCTGACCTCTGAAAAATTATACTCTTCAAACAGTTGGATTTGGCCCAGGGGATCAGTTGGAGATCAGGTGTCAACTTCAAAGCACGTAGTCAGTCATTAAAAGGACAATGCTTCCTGACTTCACAAAGTGGAATGAAGTTCAGTTGTAATAACTGTTCCTAACCTTATGCCTTCCAGATATATTGGGTTTCCACAAACTCTGAATAAACATTTTCGTTGGTCAAGATCCTAAGAAATTATGGCAGTTAAATTTAACATGCCTTATGCTGGAGAAAGTTTTATAATGATGCTTGGTGATACCATGTTCTATTATGTCCAAGGCTTCATTTTCCATTTCATAGTTTCCAGTTAGAACTATGGGATAAACCAATTTACCCCAGCATATTTATTAAGTAATGCCTGGGGAAGATGAGTCTCTCCAGATTTCAAACTCTCTCTTTAGCAGCCCTACTTGTAGAGAGCCATGGAGATGACCTTGGAGAAATGATGGAGAAATGGTTACAAAACAGAAGCATGCTTTAAACACAGGAAATGGAAAGCACTAGAAACAAGCTCAAATTGGCTCCACCCTAATACCCTGGTGTATGAGAAGGGAAGGGAAGACACAGCTAGGCTTTCAAGATTCTGTTACCATAGCCTATATCAATAAAGTATAGTCCCAATCAAATTGTGTAATCTGTTTCCCCACCCGGCTTATCTAGAAGGGATGATATTACCCATGGCCCATATTGGTGAAGGTTGCTAGTTCGGCATCATTTGGAAGGCCATAGATTCCCTCATCCTTTCAACAAGTGACCATTTTTGTTCAGTTATAAAACAGCTGGAGTAATTTCCATGTTATCTCATTTTCTGAGTGAAAAAAAAAGCATCTGTCAACACCTCTCTTTATATTGAAATATATTTACTAAACTCACTTAAACAAGAAATCCTATGGGAAAGAACATTTGGGCTAGGATTCAGCAATAAACATCCCTTTCTTGGTTTCTTGCCATGTTGTAAGCTAGTAAGGAGAGAGATGGATGATATAAATGGTGTCCAAAGATTTTAATATCCCAGTGAATTCTGGGGCAGTTGTTTGGTCTTTAAAAAGCTCAGCCAGACCCCAAGCCTATCCTTTTGCTGATAATTTATCTTAAGTACTCAGGGTGCTAAGGGGGCGTGGTGGCTCAGTGGGTAAGACGCCAGGCGTGTCGATCGGAAGATCGCAAGTTCGGAGGTTCGAATCCCTAGCCCTGCGTGCGCAGTGAGCTCCCGCACTTGCCCCAGCTCTTGCCAACCTAGCAATTCGAAAGCATGCAAATGCAAGTAGATGAATAGGTACCACTTCGGTGGGTAGGTAACAGCATTCCGTGCACGTCATGCGGCCACATGACCGTGGAAGCGTCTTCGGACAATGCTGGCTCTTCGGCTAACAAACGGAGATGAGCACCGGCCCCTAGAGTTGGACACGACTGCACAAATGTGCGGGGGGAACCTTTACCTTTTTTACTCAGGGTAGCTGACTTTGAATATTTGCCTATTATACAGATGTGGTCATTTTCTTATGCATTTTGCTAACATAGGAAATACAGTTACTATACTGGGTTTCAGTGATGATGTAGAATTTTATTGCAGGTTTGCTATCATCATACATTATAAGACTTTTTCTCCGGGGATTGTTATCATATATTGACAAACTTTGGTTTGGTTGTTGTTGTTGACTGCATATTTGTTTGCTCTAATTTCTCATCAATTTATAAAACGCAGATGAAAGTTTGTACAGATTCTCGAATGTGCTTCCTGTAAGGGGCATTCTGTATACTTTTGCTAGCATGTACTTTTTCCTAATATACTGTATTTTTGTTGCATACTTTGTCTTAGAATCTCACATTGTGCAAAGATTCAGTGGGGTGATTTTACAAAAATAGATTTGGTTGAATCACCCTGTTGAAGCAGAGAAGCCAAGCAGTTTGATAGCTTTGTTGACTGGATTGGAGCAGCTCCGTTGTTTCAGTTTGTCACTTCACTTGGTTTTTCAGAGGTCTTCCACGCATGTGCAGTGGCCAACTGAGGCAGATCAGCCCTGCCTTAACATTTTATATATTTATTTACCAGGCTTATGGGCCATTGCAGTCACTAACAACACTGAGGGGTCTACATCTTGATATCTATTAATCAAGTTAAAAACATAAATGTATATCATATATATATATATATATATATATATATATATATATGTGTGTGTGTGTGTGTGTGTGTGTGTGTGTGTGTGTGTGTGTGTTCTTGTTCAATTGTGTCCAATTCTCAGAGACTGTCTGGACAAGTCCTTGCAGTTTGCTTGGCAAGGTTTTTCAGAAGTGGTTTGCCATTGCCTCCTTCCTAGGGCTGGGAGAAAGTGACTGGCCCAAGTCACCCAGCTGGGTTTGTGCCTAAGGTGGGACTAGAACTCATGGCCTCCCGGTTTCTAGCCTGGGGCCTTAACCACTACACCAAAGTGGCTCTCCAACATAATATACCAAATGAAAAAATCCAATAACAGAGTGAACAACATTGGAAGACCTCAGGGCTGGTTGAAATAACCAGGTTTAAACATCCTTTCTGAAAACTAGTAGGGTAGAAGCCATGCCAATTTCTGGGGGAATACTACAGGGAGGACAGTGATGAAAAAGGACAGCCTTAGGGGCGTGGTGGCTCAGCGGGTAAGACGCCAGGCTTGTCGATCGGAAGGTCGCAAGTTCGGAGGTTCGAATCCCTAGCCCTGCGTGCGGAGTGAGCTCCCGCACTCGCCCCAGCTCTTGCCAACCTAGCAATTCGAAAGCATGCAAATGCAAGTAGATGAATAGGTACCACTTCGGTGGGTAGGTAACAGCGTTCCACATGCGTCATGCCGGCCACATGACCGTGGAAGCGTCTTTGGACAACGCTGGCTCTTCGGCTAACAAACGGAGATGAGCACCGGCCCCTAGAGTCAGACACGACTGCACAAATGTGCGGGGGGAACCTTTACCTTTACCTTTATAGTCTCTGAGTGAGAGGACCCAAAAGTTGCACAGGCTACCAGGTCTTATTGGATGGGATGATTCTACTTGGCATCGAAGGTCTCAGGATCACAAACTCATTTTACCCCTCATACTTTGCTGTGAGCATCAAGACAGTTAGTTTTGGTTGCTCAAAGTGAAGCACCCTTGCTACTAAAGATATACTTTGGGGGGGGGCATGTTTTTCCTGAGTACATTTTTGTGCCTATTTTTTATCTGGCTTATGGACAAAATCTTGAAAAACGTAGGTTCCATTTTGTCGGCAAGTTCAAAAATGGCAAAACTTGCATAAAGCTGTATACAAATTCACATAGAACATATTTCTCACCCATCTCATCTCTAATAAGCAGTATATATGTATATGTTTGCCTGAGTCCATTAAAAAAATTAAAATTGCCCAGTTTAGTACATTCAACACTGTTAACCAAGTAGGTACTTTGATTAAAATTGCCAAGTTTAATACGTTCAACAATGTTAACCATGTAGATACTTTGATGTACATAAAGTGTGTTTATCATTTTTTGAAGTTTCTGCTTTTCTGGTATTAGTGCACTAAGTCTCAAACAACCTTCATCCTAGATAGTCGTTGTCCTTCTTTTAAATGGCTCTATTCATGCCAGCTGCTCTTTTGAGAATGGCCCAATGTTTCTGCCATGGCTTGTGGATTGCTTCTGGGTGACAGCTTGGAACTGGGCCTTCTCTGCCTCTATTGGTCTTCCGTTTGAAGTGTGTTGGACATCGATGGGCCTTGATTGGGTGCTTTCTAAAAAAAACCCCTCAATTTTTATGTTGATCTTCTACAGGCCCTAACAACTGCTGGCTAAGTTCACACAACTTGCTTCATTTGCTTATGGAATGAACCCCCTTTCTGGATTTGTCCAATACATTGAATCATAAACTAACCAGATGAACTGAGTTTATGCAGTACAGTATGCTAAGTTTCAGAAATAACATAACAACATAACATAATGTAAATTGAGATTAAAACCAGCCAGGATTACCTTGTTGTTGAATGCAGCCCTAAAAATTTAACTAGCTTTTATTTTTAAGACCTTGGAGGATTCTAGGGGAAGTGCCTGGCATTGTCAGGAAAGGTGAAGGCAACACTTTCTCGCTGTTTTTTGTTTTTTGGCTTTTATGGGGGAAAAGGGTCCACAAAGACCCTTAGCACATCCATTCCCCTCTTTTTAGCAATAAAAAGGGGGAAAGGGAAAATTGTTCCACCAGTGGTGTTTTCATCAAATCTTAATGTCATAATGGATATCCTCTGCGAGCTAGAAAATGGGGTGGGAAGGCCATGTGGACAATGGATCATGGAAAATCCACCACTTCTCTAAGATCTATAATCTGAGGGGGAAAGGGATGTGTTTTATCTTCTCACTCAACACTTGGTAGTCTCCCAAGTCTTGCTTTTGTATTTCCTGGGTTCAAGCAAGATGAGTCAACAGAGTTTGACATGTTGGGATTGGGGTGGAAAAAGGGGCACACATCTTTGATGAGAAACAGAGATTTCACAGACAGTGCTGCAAAAAAATATATATTCTGATTTTCTTAGAACACATGTGAGCAAATGTGGTTCAATCTCTAGTCTTTCTGGTGTGTTGAGGAACTGGCAGGAGATATTAAAAAAAAGGATGAAAGGTTATCTCTCACTGTATGTAATTAATACACATTTATGCCAGTCCATCATGTCTGTATATCAACAGCTTTAAAACAAACAAACAAACAAAAAAACCAGCTGTAGATATATTTATGTGTGCAGTCTTAGTAGATCTTGCCAAAAAAAGAAAAAAAAATCTTTATACATTCAGAAGATTTGTTATGTAAGAGTATTAGTTTTACAACTGTTAATTTCAGTGTAATAGTTAAAGTTGCCATGTTCTGGCTTAGTATCATGCAAAATCCATTTCTGTAGCACTACATGAAACTGGCACTTTTAGAAGGCAAACAAGTCAAGGACCAGCTGTTCACTCTACAACTATGTAAAAATGATGTTCTTCTTCAGTTTAAAAAATGCCCCATGTGGATAATAAACTATAAGCCAGTTAGCAGAAAAAAATGGTTTTGTTATTTTGAGCAAACTGTACACACGCACACACACACAATTTTGTACTCATATTCTCTCTTCTCCCTTTTCTTTCAGTCCCTTGTTTTCTGATTCTACTTAGCTGTATGATCCAGATGATCTGGACAATGGTCTCCACAAACTATTATTTGCTACAAACCAGAATTGCATAGCCAGCTCTCATTGAGCACAATGGCCACCACACCTGATTTAGGAAACCATCTCTTCCTTGAAATAGAAATGAAAGTCTCAGAAGTCTCATAATCCTATGGATCACAGGCAGTAAATTAACAGATATTAAGTTCAGAATGAGAACCAGTTTGATGTAGTGGTTAAGGCATCAGGCTAGAAACCAGGAGACCATGAGTTCTAGTCCCACCTCAGACATGAAGCCAGCTGGGGGACCTTGGGCCAGTCCCTCCCTCTCAGCCCTGGGAAGGAGGCAAGGGCAAACCACTTCTGAAAAACCTTGCCAAGAAAACTGCAGGGACTAGTCAAGGCAGTTGCCAAGAGTCAAAACTGACTTGAAGGCAGAAAAAAGAGTTCAGGTTGTATTTTTATTGCAAAATCTAATGAGAGGTTGCTTCCTAAAAAGTGGTGTCTGTCTTAGTTTGCTTTTAAGGATGTGGAAATGTTTTGAATTTGTGGCTACAGTATTATCTTATTGCTTATGTGCTTTTGACTTTGCCGTTACATTTTTTAAAAACTAATGTTCACCAACAATGAAACCGTTATCTATTGAATATGGCTTCTTTTCACCATGCCTGAGGCTTACAGACTAAAGATTTCAAAATAGGTTGACTAAATCTTTTTTGGCTCCCAGACTTTGCATTTGTGGCTAAGCCCAGATAGATCTGCCTATTATTTACTTTCTGTTCTTTATCTGTGTGAGAGAAATGCTTGATAATATGATTTGTTCTTCATGAGCTGAATTCACTAAGGAAAAACATTTTTTTTTCTTGTTAGGAGATCATGAAACTAGGATTTCTCCGTGGATAGCTGCCCTAAAGATTGAGGCTAACTACTTGAAACCAATACCACATGATTGTTAGGAAGTTGTCCCACTTTCTATTATGGGATTTTGTACTCATCTCTTGTTGGTCATGTGAAGTGTGTTGTTATAGATTGATCTGAGTAATTTCAGCTTAAGGTCTATGATTCTGCATGCTGTATTTAAATTAGTGATTACTGGTGTCATTTTGATTAGCTATGTTGAATTGACCACATTTGTGGGGAAAAAAATAGAAGCAAGCAAAATGGTTGTGCTCATTGGCACTACTGTAATTCTGAACTCCATTATGCATTGGTCCGACATGTGTAGACTGGTTGCAGAAATTCAGATCAATATATACCATTCTCTACATTGATGATCTGTTAAATTTGGTCAATTCAATGGGGTTACTTTCATTGTTTTTTTATTGGACAAGAGGTTTTGATGGTTATTATCACATAACTGTATAATTCTCTGTTTCTTTTTCTCTCTTTCTTCATGATAGAACTTCACTAGAATTACAGAGTTTCTCAGCTTAAGAGAGGCTTTATCTTTAATCATGATTGCTGTAGAGCAGCAGCAATGCAAATCCTGCTGATTACAATAGCTCTATCTGAAACATGACTAAAACTGGATCCAAGCCAACAAAAATAGTAATGGCTAAAGGTGATGTCTCAATCATGTGTAGGGTTTGTGTTTGGTGTGGGGAAGGTTAAGATAACCAGAAGAGTGATGTTGAAGGAAAAACAGTAGAAGATGATGGAGGGCTAGATTGGGCCAGTACTAAAAAAGGCTTTTAACACATCAGTGTTCATTCTCTGTAGCAACAAAGTACACTTAATTTATATCTAACGATCTGGGGATAATAGAAGAGAATATATGTAGCTTAGGGTTGAACTGCAGAGTTCTTGGTGCTCTCTGAGCTTGGCTGTTTGCTTGCAGATGTTTCATTACCTGACTAGGTAACATCATCAGTTCTAGTGAGTGTAGGGTTTGCTCCCTGTTTATAACACCCAGATAAGCAGGGATTAACACCAAACAATCAAGCAGAAAACAGAATCAAGCAGAACAACAACAAACAAATAATAATCAAGCAGAAAACAATACCCTAATCAAGGAATAACCAAGGAGAAAACCACACCCCCATCAACACTGGCAGGGCAAACTACTGTATATAAACAGGGAGCAAATCCTAGCATTGATGATGTTACCTAGCTGAGTAATAAAACCTCTGCAAGCAAACAACCAAGCACCAAAGACTCCACAATCTGGGGGTATTCTTTCTTTCACCTTAAATGAGTTCAGATGGATTTCACCCTTATAGACATTGTTTGAAAATAACATTTGTTGAGCAATGTTTTCCCCTGGCTTTCCTTCTCCAACTCTCTTACACTGGAGGTAAACAAGAGGCAACTCAGGAAATGATTTATTAAACCATGCAGAGTTAGGGATGGGAGAAAATTTCTCCAGTAATTCAACTTTGCTGTGACTTCTGGCAAACTTTATGTGGAATCCTGAGATAATGCCAAGTTTGTTAAAAATAGTAATGGCTCATCTCCCACTTTTGGGTGCAATAGTGGAAGGAAGTTTCAAATGCTTGCATACTGGAATAAGCTCTTGTGTTGTTCATTGAGTGTTCTATTTTCCAATTTTGAAAGTGCACACTTTCAGTAGAAAAAAAAAGAATTAATGGACATGTAAAGAATTCTACCTCCCATTTGTAATCTGGCTTTTCCTGTGTGTGCCTCCCATTTTTGTTTGAATGATCTGGTGTCTTTGATAACATGAGAAAAACAAGTTTTTGTGTGTGTGTATCTCAACTTTCTGGAGCAGTGGGGAATTCTATAAAATAGTGCTCTATTATTTGCTGCATTCTGAGTCCAGATTTTGTCACTGGTTTGTATGTGTTAATCACTATCAATTATTCCCAGCAAATAGATTTTTACATTAATCAGCATTAGTTTATACCTACCATAAATTGTTTTCTAAGAGTGATAATTTAGATCCAAAGTGCTCCTTCTGCTCCTACAACTCCTACTAACTGAAACCATGTCCAATGGTGAAGGATGCCGTGAGTTGTAGTTTAACAATATCTTGGCAATTACTAGTTCCCAACTGCTTTTTAATATATTTAACTCAAGACCTACAGTATTTCATACAAGTAGCAAACCCATGCTTCTCCTGGAGAAGAGCATATATGTGTGTAGAAGAATGATGACTTTTGCCTCCTCTTCAGAGACAAGAGAAGTGATGATAGAGCCCCCAGACCATGGGCCATCAGTAAGGAGAAGCAAAGTCCTGGCGGGGTTGATAATAGAGCAAAAAAGGGGGTGGGAAAATGGTACATTGCTAGGATAAATATGTTGATGAAGGTTCTCAGTCATCCAGGTGGAACAGTCTGTAGCTTGAATCATGTCAACTGGATTTCTATTTTCTCAGTGGAAACGTTTCGCTCCTTATCCAAGGAGCTTCTTCAGTCTGAGCAAAGTTAGTAAGGGAATCCTTAAATATGTTTCTAGGGTGGCTGTGTGACCTTGCACCTGGGGCTAGGTCATGGTTATTTTAAGATGTATATTTCTAAGTCCCTTTATCATCTAAAGGAGGATCGTTAAGATTACCATGCTGCTGTTGAGCTTGCGAAATGGTCTTAATCTTCCTAGGCACAGAAGACAAAGCAGGAAGGAAGATAGGGGAAAGATTGTGCCTGAGGCCCCCACCTCTATTCAAGGAAGGATTTTCCAAGTTGGCATAAATGGATTCCTTGACCCCTCTCTCAAACCACCTATCTTCTCTGTCTAAAATGTGAACATTAATGTCCTCAAATGAGTGTCCTTTGAGTGCAGTGAGGAGTGCTCTGAACTCTACATTGGAGAAACCAAACAAACTTTGTACAGGAGGATGGCCCAACACAGGAGAAGTAACACCACAGGACCAGAGTCAGCAGTTTATCTTCATCTAAAGGAAAAAGGACACTCATTTGAGGACATTAATGTTCACATTTTAGACAGAGAAGATAGGTGGTTTGAGAGAGGGGTCAAGGAATCCATTTATGCCAACTTGGAAAATCCTTCCTTGAATAGAGGTGGGGGCCTCAGGCACAAACTTTCCCCTATCTTCCTTCCTGCTTTGTCTTCTGTGCCTAGGAAGATTAAGACCATTTCGCAAGCTCAACAGCAGCATGGTAATCTTAACGATCCTCCTTTAGATGATAAAGGGACTTAGAAATTAACATCTCAAAATAACCATGACCTAGCCCCAGGTGCAAGGTCACACAGCCACCCTAGAAACATATTTAAGGATTCCCTTACTAACTTTGCTCAGACTGAAGAAGCTCCTTGGATAAGGAGCGAAACGTTTCCACTGAGAAAATAGAAATCCAGTTGACATGATTCAAGCTACAGATTGCTAGGATGAATAGGTTTTCGACACGTATACTGCATTTCATGCACATCTTAGTTACTGGATCCATTTTCTGGGTTTGTACAATACAATGAACGCGAAAGTCACCAAAATGGCTGGCTTCATACCAACATAGTCAATATAAACCAAGCTTGGCCTATTGCATGAATACATCTATCAGGTTGAGAATGTGGGTGAACTCAACCAATATGTATTTCTAAATGTATGTGCGGCCACATTTCAGAATGTCTAAACGCTATTGTCTCAAGTTGTAACATTTTGAACATAATATCCTGTGTTCAGTATGTATTTTAAACTTTGTGGAGGGGGGTAGGGGTGTTCTGTTGTAAGTTTCCAAAAGCTAAAGTTAGTAAGGAGCTAAATTCTCCCATATATATTAGTCCATTTTATACTGAGATCTGCCAAGACCTTACTCCTCAAGCATCTTTCTTCTTCAGACTGTGCAGCTGTGCCTCTCTATAGACTTTAAGAAAAATATCCTCAGGAGGCAGGAGAATTACTTATTCTCTAATGGGCTCAAGACTAATTTGCTGCTTCATATATTTCATTTATCCCAGTTTACCAGGCATATAGCTTATAATGTTGACCAGAAATATAGCTCCTCCTCATTAAAGATTGTGATGAGATAGCATATATCACCATACCAAAGGCAACAACTAGTTCAGGGGGTTTAGGGCCTGTCATGTCTCATATACCTTTGCCATCCTCCAACAGATGGAAATAGGGATGAAATTCACGAGAACAACTGAGAAATGGCCACCTGAGATGATCGTCTCACTTTGCCTAATGGTGGGGCTGGGAATTCTAATAAAGGATCTATGTCTCAAAGGTGTCTTTGCTGGAAAGCAAGCATCTGTCATTGATCCCACTAGCTTATTCCTGCAGAGGAACAGTTGACAAATGATTTTTCAGTAAAATTACTGTATGTGTCACATCCTAGCCCTTAAGTTTTAGAAAAAGTCATCAGCACAATTCAACAGACTTTTCTTCAAAATGACATTAGCCAGAAATTAACCACTTACTTGTTATTGGCATACCCAACTCACAATTTATTTTAGGGGTTAAATATTGGCTTGAAGCTGTCCTCTCTCTAAGGGTGTATGGAAAGATTCCTCTCTTCCCACTCCCCTCCAATTCAGTTAAAGACTTTTGTTTTTGTATGTGTGGATTTTGCTACTCTATATTGACAGCTGTAACATTTTCATCTGCTTCCTGCTGATTAAGAGCCAATTTAGTTGCAGAGGCATCCCTTGATTCGGCTTGATTTGGTTTCTCTCTTTGTTTTTGTGAATCTGTATTTTGGACTACATTTCTCCAAATGCATTGGCAGTTTTGCCTAATGTCTATTCATTTATTTATTAGATGTATCACCGCCCACTCCCCCAAGGGAGACTCTGGGCGGTTTACAATAAAATATGATTAATTAGAATGCAACTATAAATAAGTTAAAATAACATTCAAATAAGACTTATACATATAATAAATATGTATTTATGTCTACTTTTTTGCAAATAATTTCTCCCGATGCAGTAATTTTTGTACATTATTTTCATGAAAATGGGAATTTCTGAGCAGAGGTTTCCTTATAAAAATGTGGCAACCCACATTGAAGAATAGTGAATATTAGATAAAAATGGAACATAAAGATTTTCTCCATCATCTCTGGGCATGGTGGCTGTTTTGTCATTATGTTAAGCCTTTTCTCCTTGGCCAATGATATAGATCCCCTTTTCTTCCTTTCTTCCAACACTCTAATTTTGATGGGAGGGAGGGAATAAGAAGACCACAGAGTTATTAATACATTTTTGTAATCTCAATAGGTTTTGTCCTTCCTTCACAATGTGTTTTAATGTGTGTTTAAATACCTGACTCCCTTATCATTTGTTACTTGTTTGATGGATTGTTATTAGCACTTCTTGCTTGATGTTGAGTTTATTGACTGCTGCTATTATGATGGCTATTAATCACTAGGAAGATCCTTCAGTGCAAGGAAAAGCAGGAGATAGAATGGTAAACTGAGGTGGGGAAAATTGCACTTGAATTAATGTACCTAATTTTATATTTTTGAACCAACCTACATGGAAATTTATCGCTCTTTTGAAGTTTGCACATCAGTGAATTTTGCAATGAAGCCCATGTATATCTAGAAATGTCCATTAAAAATGTGCACATTTATTACAGTAATATTGAAAGTGCTTTGGGAAAATTATTTGCAAAAACAAAGTACGTTGGGTAAAATTGCAAATATTTGAGAAAGTGTATTTGGAGAAATGTGCACATTCAACACATTTTAAAAGGGGCGGGCTTTGATCACGCAGTTGTGACCACTATCTTGACCTTTTGACCTCCACTGGTCACCCCAACTCCTAGAACAGGGGAAACCAGTCCATGGTGAGCAGGCTCCCTGTGGTCCTTAGTCCCCAGAACATTTTAGGATTCAGCAGCAAGAATTTTTTTCAGGGCTGTCGTATTTGCTTATTTTTAACCAAAATGAGGCTGGAAATGGATACCTCTCTGATGCAAAACCCATCACTTTCTATCCTTTATTCCCTAACATAAGACAGGGCTGAAAACATTTAGCCTCATTCAGCTTGTTGATATCTTTATGTCATAAGACTTAAAGGAGTCTTTATTGCTCCCCCAGGAACAATTATATTAATAATCAAGTACATCCTTGGATGCAGGAAAGCTGACTGCCTTGAACTAGAGGGTCAAAGAGATATTTATCATGACATGCTTTCTGATCCATTTTATCTGGAAGACACAGGTTGGATCCCAATTCCTTCTGCAGAAAAAACATATTTCTTTCTTACAACAGAACTGATGGTTATTTCAGTTAATGCTTTGCTTTGGACACATTGCGATTCCATTTTCGTGCTAATTTCTTAGTGTAAAAAGCTGAGATTTATTTATTTATTTGATTTCTATAGCCACCCATCTCAACAAGTGACTCTGGGTGGCTTACAATCATAAAAACTATAAAACAGTTAAAATAATTAAAACAATTAAAAGTAGAAAATAAATATATATGATCGCCAAGTAAACAATGCATGGATGTTAATATAGCCAAGAAACGGGGCCTTTAACACACTCGGGGCCCCAGGCCTGGGTACATAACCAGGTCTTCACGGCCTTATGGAAGGCCAACAATATTTTTTTCCCCATGCACAGGGACTCTGCCACTCCTACCTTAATGCCACATGTGCTTCAATAAGTAAGGAACTCTCCAGTTAACTATCATTCCCAATTTGGTTGAAATGGAACACAGGTAAAAAGGTAATTTTCCCCCCACACATTTGTGCAGTTGTGTCTGACTCTAGGGGCTGGTGCTCATCTCCGTTTGTTAACCGAAGAGCCAGCATTGACCGAAGATGCTTCCATGGTCATGTGGCCAGCATGACACATGCGGAACGCTGTTACCTACCCACCGAAGTGGTACCTATTAATCTACTTGCATTTGCATGCTTTTGAATTGCTAGGTTGGCAAGAGCTGGGGCGAGTGCGGGAGCTTACTCCATCACGCGGGGCTAGGGATTTGAACCTCTGAACTTGCGATCTTCTGATTGACAAGCCTGGCATCTTACCCGCTGAGCCATCATGCCCCTAATGATGGTAGTTGGGACTGGAATTTCCATCACTAAGCAATGCAGTTGTAAAGTGTGATGTCACATGACTGCATTGCTTAGTGACAGCACTCCCGGCACTCCCCGTTGCCATTGTTAAGCGAGGATCGCAGGTTGTTAAGCAAGTCCAAGGTGGCTTGGAAGCAGGCCAGCAGGCAGGAAAGGCAAGGTGTGTGATAAAAGCGCAGTGGGGCTGGGGGTGGCTGCTGCCGGGCAGGGGAGGGTGCGAGTGACTTACCAGAGTGACTTGCAACCTTCCCTGCCGGCTTCCCCATTGACTTTGCTTGTGGGAAGGCGGCAGGGAAGGTTGCAAATAGCAATCATGTGACCGGGGGACGCTGCAACCATCATAAGTTTGAGCTGGTTGCCAAGCGCCTAGATCGTGATCATGTGACCGTGGGGGCACTGTGATAGCCAGAACTTCAAGGACCAGTCGTAAGTCTTTTTCAGCACTGTCGTAACTTTGAAGAAATGGTTGTGAGGATTACCTGTAAGGTAACCCGGTTTGTCTATGTTGATGAGGGGCTAGTGGGAAACACCTTAATAACTTAAATTTGGTGGCATGATTGCTTCGAGCTGTTCTTTAAAAGCCACCCCCCGCCCAATCTGTTTGTTGTTGCAATGATCTGTTAAGTATCAGCTCTTCAAAAACCTGAATTATGGCATTTTCTAAACAAAGAACTTTATATACAGTATGTCAGAAAAACACGAAAGTCTCATCTACCAAAAGAAGTGCAATTCTTTTAAAACCATCTTGTTGATTTCAAACAATAGTCCTAGAGACCATTCTGAAATTGCTTGAGTTTGTGAGGCTCAAATAAAAACTTTGTCGAAAGTTTGTTAATCTCTCTTTTTTTTAAAAAGCAAATAGACTGAGTTGACTACAGTGCCAACCTAACAAGTAACTGTATTACTGAGATCAAACAAATGTCCTGAAGTCCAATGGTCAGGCCAGCCCAATATGGACACCCACCATTGCAAATCATCCCATTTCCAAACAAACAACCAATTTTAGCACTAACACAATTTATTCCCATGCCTATTTGAAATCTGAGAATCAAGCAACGTATCTGGAAGTGAAATAATGACATTGTGCCAAGATCTTCTATGGGCTGCTGTAAGCAGTTGACACTGCGTGCCAAATTAAAAGAACCTTATCTGAACTGCATACATTGATTTAACTTCATGCACAATTGGTCTGCTCTGTGGCTTTACCTTTTGGTTGGTTCCATAGTGCACCATACAAGAAAAATGAAGACTAGCCAACTCTAACTGCTCTGTTATGGAGATAAAAGTGATATAAGAAAGATCCTCTCCATGGCTATTTTGGAGGGTTCCTGCTTGGATTTGGGATCTCCTAAATCTCTTTAAAACCCTGGCCCCACTACTGAGTTGGAATACTCTCTACCTACCTGTATGTCAGCAAAAAACTGTCCTGGCTTGAAATTTACTGTCCTTGTGGATGCTTCTTATCCTTCCTCTAATACAGAGCTTTCCAAACTGTGTGTCGCGATACAAAAGTGTATCGCCACACATAGCATGGTGTGTCGCCACACCACTTGGAAGCGGTGGCACGTGCGTGCACGGCAGCAGCGGCAGCGGCATGGCATCAGTGCTTCTGCATTTTAGCGGAGGCTGCCGCCGCTGCTGCCACCGCCGTGCACGTGCATGCTGCCGCACGCCCCCCCGTGCTGCCACCGTGCACGTGCGTGCCGCCGCACGCCCCCCGTGCCGCCGCCGTGCATGTGCAACCCCTGCGCTGCCGCCGTGCGCGCGTGCGCCGCCGCCGCCACTGGTGTGTTGCCAGCGGCGGCACTTTGGAAAGCCCTGCTCTAATACTTCTGTTTCAAGCTACTGGCATCCTCTGATTTCCCTCCAAGGCAATAAGTAAGAAAGCCTAGAGGATTTTGAACACCTTGAGGCTTTCCTTGGATGGTGTTAGAATAATGAGGAAATGCTGCTTTAACATGGGTACAATTGAGGATGATCTGTCTCACCCATGGATTTTGGACAAGATAAAGGCAACGTCATGGGTCAATGGTGAAAAAAGATATGTAGCCAGGACATGCTTGTGCCATGATTAGGTGCCAGTAGGGAAAGGTGCTAAGTCAGCTTTGGGTAGAGATACCAGATTCATCCAAAACTGATTTATACCCTTAGCGGGAATCCATCTGATTAGTTGAATTAGGTTGTCATCACTTTTTCTCACAGGTTTAACAGCTCACAAGAGAAGCAGGTAAGAACATAAGTAGTGCCTTGTTGGATTGGACCCCATCTAGTCCAGCAGTCTGTTCTCGCTGTGGCCAATCAACTTCACAAGGAAGCCCACTAACTTCCCAGCAGATGACCTTCAGAGGCAGTCCCACTGCCATCAAGGCTAACAGCCATTGATCCCCATGACTTGATCCAACCCGTTTTTGAAGCCAGCAAAGCTGGCAGTCAACACCACATGTCATAAAAGTTGAATTATGTGCTGTGTAATCAGGTTATACAACTTGACCCTCTCCATGCTGGAAAAAGTTGGGGGGAAAAATATTGGGCTAGTGAAGATAGGTGAGGTCATTTGATTTGGATTTGG
The DNA here is from genome assembly GCA_023362775.1 of Charina bottae. Lineage (NCBI taxonomy): Eukaryota > Metazoa > Chordata > Lepidosauria > Squamata > Charinaidae > Charina > Charina bottae. Next base: position 15,682,340 of record JALMGJ010000014.1, on the reverse strand, counting down.
CAAGAACTTATTAGCATTTACAATTCTTTTCCATGAGCAGGATGAGATTTAACAACTTGAGGAATGCAGTGGCTTGGCTGGAAATCTGAAAAAAAAAATGCTGCAGAATCTTGTGAATTCGGTCTGTCTGCTCTGCTGATTTGGGTGCTGTAGTCAAAATGGCACCATCTTATGACTGAAAGGAGGTAGCAGCAGTACTGGAAGGCACCGGAGGCTGCTTGTGCCATATTACTACTACTAATACTACTACTATTACTACTACTACTACTTAATAATAGAATAAGCAAACCACAGTGGTAACAAAATGAAGGCCAGTTGCAGGAAAAAGTGGTAAAGTGGGAGAGGGGATTGGCATATCCTGAAATAGATAATCCGTGGGTGGCTGGCAAGACCCATGGATGGGAGCATTCTGGCTGCAAGGTTATATAGCAATCCTCCTTTTACAGAAATGAAGGCAAATTACATATTTATTAATATTTGCAATAGTACAGAGAGTTTTGACTCTCAGTCATTCTGTATTCTTTCTATTCAGCATGTATCTTGCCATTCCCCCTCCCTCTAGCCACGTTCAATGGCTGCATTGCTACATTTCTTTTCCTAAATCCTCTCTTAGCTCACTGCTTGCTAAAAATTGCTTGCCCTAATACAGTTGAAACAAATGATGTCATTTAGTGGAACCAGCAAGACGTTCATGGTTTAAAATGAACAATTGCACAGTCGTATTCACGAAGCTGGCTAGCTCCTTAGCAGTTGTCTTATACCCTTTCACGAACCCATTGCCATAATAGATTCCCGGCTTCTTAAATAGTGTTGTTTATGTGGTAGCTGTAGCAAGAAATGGGAACTTCCACGTGTGAATCAAACATCATAGTTACTGTGGAACATTCAGATCACATAGCAACACTTCTAATTAGTCTGGAGTCTTATAAGTCTCCCTAGAGAACATGATCTGCATGATAAGATGCTCTCTTGGTTCCACAGGATTACCAGAGATCAGTGTGGTGGGAACATGAGAGTGGACCTTCTCAGTGGCTACTCACAGGGTTTGGAACTCTCTGTCATGGAAGGTCAAGTAGTTTTCCTTTCGCTCTTCTACCAACAGGAAAAAACGCTTTTCTACACAGGGTTCTGGTTAACAAATCTGTAGGCATGTTGAAGTTTTTTTCTATCAGCCTTCCTGACTTCCTGCATCTCAGTTCAGTCCTGAGGGGACTCATTTGTGAAGCTTTCTCAGATCAGGGAGAGGGCAATTGGCGAAAAAAGCAAACAAAACTGAGCAAAGGTACAGCACAGCATTCTCCACCGTCCTGCAAGTGAGCTCAGAACAACAGCAAAATGGTATTTTAAAGCATCCAGACTTGGAAGGACAGAAACAACTTTAACTGGAGAAGAAATCTTATGGAAAATTGGAAGATGGGTTTTGTAGAATATTTGCATTCATATGCTTTTGTGCATATATAAGCATTGATGGAGGGGGATTGGGTGGGTAATAGGCCAGTGGCTCCACCTAGTTTTCCATTAAATTATAGCATCCATTGGGAGAAAAATGTATCAGGTACCAGTGATGTCCACAGAGGGTCAAGATTGTGGTTTCAGCTATGCAATCAAAGCCCCACTCATTGGTATGCGTATATACAAAGGGGCAGGGGTTTGAACAGGCAATTATGACTGCCATCTTTTTGACATTCCCCTCCACCCACCTGTGGTTGCCCTGGTAAACCCATTATTATGATAAACTAAACCTTCTCCAACTTGGGCTTCCTCCAGAGGTGTAGAATCTGGAGCTACCAAAATTTGAAACATCTGGAGCGTGTCCAAATTATCAGCTTTTGATTCAACTTTCCACAAATGGCTAGTTTCTCCACATCTATTAAGAGAAACTTCTGTCTGTCTCTCTTTGTATTATATATAGCTATATTAATTATGAGAGGAACTGAAAGAAAAATAAAGGTATGTACATTATACTGTAGACAATGCACATGTTTACATACTGAATTGTAGTCTCAACCTCATGAAGTGTCACAAATGTTTTGGCACTTTCTCGTTTCAAGCTGTGGGAAATAAGGCAACTAAATCAAAATGTTCCCATAACAGCCCTCCCCAACCTGTATGGATGTATTGTGGTTCAACACATCTGGATGACCAGATCAGAGAAGCCTGTTTGACAGGACAGCACCGGTTGAACTGGAAGGCTATTATGCTGTCCTAAAATTGCTCACTGATCACAACATTATAATGTTATCCCTTCTTCCCTCCTGTCCGTGCCCTTTATGGTCCACCATATCCAACAATAGTCAAGATGCTGATGGCATTCATGATTATGGTGTATCCACAGTTGGCAAGAATAAGCAAAAAGAAAGAATGCAGTTGAATGATCACCACACCTATCAGGAGCATTTAGACATGATACACCATGTGATTTTCTATCTAGAATAGTATAGCAAATTGTCCTTTTTCTGGTCTGGAGGTTAAAAAGACTCAGAAAAGACAAGTTGGATGCAATGGCTCTCAAAAACAAAACAAAATCCAAAGCATAAGATGACTATGAATCTCTTTCAGATTTATGGTATTGCATTCCTCCCCTTTCCCCCACAAACTGCTTTGGGTTTTGCTATAAGAAAGATGGATTGAGTCTGCTCCCAAAGCAAGGCATCTTCACTGTTGTGGGGCAGTTCCTCTATTTTTATTTCATTTCAATTTACTTTTGCAAATGAACCTTGTCATAAAACTTCATGAAAATGGATGGAAGAATGATTAGAATCCAGACGCTGCCAAGCATGTCGGCAGACGTTGAGGATTCCAGAGACAGCATCTTGAGAGGCATGATGAAGCTACATACCAACATCTGCCTGTCATGACCTCCTCCCATGAAAACTTGGAAAATTCTAAGAGCTGGCAGAAAAATCCTAAGTGGGATGGAGGGAAGAAACTGTCAACTTCTTAAGCCCTGGTCAAGATAGAAGATGTAGGTTGGCAAGGTATTTAGAAGCATTGGGTGATGCTGGCAAAGACAAAGGGGGAGGAGATTTCTGGGCTTTTTAAAGCATAAGGTATTTGTACTTTGGAATCTCTCCCCTTCCTGTTGAATCCAGTGGAAGAATGTAATTATTAGGGGAGTGCAAACTAGCCAACATCCTATATGAATTTGTGACTTTATCTGTAGACCAATTCACTTTGAATTTGGGTTGATTCAAAGAGTCAAACTGCTTTAAATTTACAATTTGTGCCATTGATTCAAAAAGATCTGAAGACTTGATAAAAGCATGGAGGTTTATGCTCGGTAGTCTATCAGATCTCTGAACTGATTCAAAGACACCTGATTCAATTCAGCATGCCAAATGGCTTTGATGATGGAATTGGAAGGGGTGATTCAGTCAGATTACCTTTAAATTGACTGTTTGCATAGACCTATTAATAAATATTTATTTATTTATTTATTTATTTATTTATTTATTTATTTATTATTTAAATTTATATGACCGCCCATCTCCCCCAACGGAGATATCTGATGGGATTGACCCAGAACCCTCACTGGAGAAAGAAAAGTCTTTTGCTCAGAAATCCTAGGTAGGGCCAGGAAAGGATTTGGGGATAAGGGTGACAGGTGAGTGGATGTGTGTGCATTTGCTACACTAAACCTAAATGAAGGCTTCTGTATCTTTTCATAGTTGTCCATACCCCTCTCCAAAAAAACCCAACAACAACAGGAAATTATGTCTGTGTTTCTTGGCTATCTGCTGTCAATTTTTTGCAGCATAGTAACTGGGGACTTTCCTCCTCCAGTGGACCACATTTTGTCAGAACTCTCCGTCATGACCTGTCCGTCTTGACCTGACTTCATTGAGTTACTCAATGAAATCAACCCTGACTGCTCATTGGAAGGACAGATACTGAAGCTGAAGCTCAAATACTTTGGCCACCTAATGCGAAGAGAGGACTCCCTGGAAAAGACCCTGATGCTGGGAAAGACTGAAGGCAAAAGGAGAAGGGGATGGCAGAGGATGAGATGGTTAGATAGTATCACCGATGTGATGAACATGAATTTAAGTAAACTCCGGGAGACAGTGGAGGACAGGAAGGCCTGGCGTGCTATGGTCCATGAGGTCACGAAGAGTTGGACAAAACTAAACGACTGAACAACAACAACTGGGGACATTTTGGTTACATAGGCCATACCCCCCATTTAGTGCTATAGGATTAAATGGATCAGTCTATCTCAGTCTGAGGTAGCCTCAAGGGATTGTAAATGTTGGGTTTCACCACTTCATTTAACGTTTTCAACAAGGATGGAGGAAACCCAGGTCCAAGTCTATCTTCAACTATGGAAGCTTAGTGGGTGATGTGGGGCCAGTTATTCAATCTCAGCCCAACCTACCCTATAGGATGGTGTTTTGGGAAAAAATGGGAGTATTAGGTATGGTGCCTTGAGATGGGATATAAATGTAAAACAGAAATAAGTGGTCATCTTTTCAACATAAATAATCAGCCCCAAATTTCCTATCAATTGAATACACAGATCTGTCTTTAGTTTTAAGGAAGCCTCCCTCTTAGGATGCTAGGTAACCAGTAGCAATAATCATAATAAAAAATCCATACTGCCACCATATGATGGACTCTTCCAAATTCCATATGAATTACTTCAGATGATGTCAGTACAGGCATGTCAGCAGTGACAGACACTGGCTTCATAATGGTGGGTGTGACTAGGCAATCAAAGCTCTGCCCCTTTTTAATGTGCATCATACACATTGCATGCATGTAAAAATCAAATCAAATCTTTATTACAGTCCAAGACCAGCATAGCATGTAAAAAAGGAGGGGGCTTTGATTGCTGGTTGTGCCTGCCATTTTGAAGTCAGTGATGGTGGCAGTGGATGTTCCTGTACTGGTATGTACATGATCTGGTCAATGTTAAACAAGTTTCAATCATATTGTAAAATGCTATCAAACTAATTAAAATATCCACTCCATTGTAAAGTTATGGTCAAAAACTTGGGGGTCCTCCTAGACTTACGACTCCTGCTCGAGGAGCAGGTGGCAGTCGTGGCCAGGAGGGCCTTTGCACAGCTTCAGGTTGTGCACCAGTTGCGCCCCTTCCTGGATCAGGAGGCCCTCTGAACAGTCACTCATGCCCTTGTCATCTCCCATATAGATTATTGCAACGCGCTCTACATGGGGCTACCCTTGAAGAGTATCCGGAAGCTTCAGCTGGTCCAGAATGCGGCTGCACGGGTAGTTTTGGGTGCTATGAGATCAGCACATGTAACACCGCTACTCCGTGAGCTGCATTGGGTACCAGTTTGCTTCCAGATTCAATTCAAGGTGTTGGTTATCACCTTTAAAGCCCTACATGGCATGGGACCAGGGTATCTGAGGGACCGTCTTGTCCCGACCATATCCACCCGCCCCACCCGATCATGCAGGGAGGGCATGCTTCAGATCCCTTCATCAAAAGAATTCCATCTAGCGGGGTCCAGGAGGCGTGCCTTCTCTGCAATAGCACCTGCCCTGTGGGATAACTTGCCCCCTGAGGTGAGACTGGCACCCTCGCTCCTGGCCTTTAGGAAGTCCTTGAAGACCTGGCTCTGCCGCCGTGCCTGGAGTGAAGGAAATGATAGTTCCTCCTGGGGGTGGTTGGCTTAGTGGTTTCCCTCCTTTTAAGAACAGACCATCTTGTGGATTCTTATTTTTTATTTTTATAGTTGTTTTAAATGTATAGGTTTTATCTTTTATATTGTGGTTGTAAACCGCCCAGAGTCTACCACGATAGAGATGGACGGGGATAAATCCAAATAATAAATAAAAATAAATAAAATAAATTTTCTACTCCTAAATTTGTTGGAACTTTAACAATCAACTTAATGCCTTATTACTTTATAAATAAGGCTGTAATGCTGGGAAAGGTGGAAGGAAAGAGAAGAAGAGGATGACCAGCAGCAAGGTGGATGGACTCAGTTACAGTGGCACTGGAGGCAACACTGGAAGACCTAAAAGACTAGGTTAGGGACAGATTGTCATGGAGAATATCCATGTGATTGTTAAGAGTTGACAATGACTTGATGGCACTTAATCCATATTTTTAGCCCACCTTTCCTCCAAGGTTAGGGTTAGGGTTCTTCCCATCACCTTGTCACTCCAGTGTTATCATCATAACAACCCGTGAGATCAGTTTGGCTGAGAATCCTTCACTCTAACCACTAGGCAAAGCTGATTTTGCATTGCTTACATTTCTATCCCCATTTTCTGCCCCTTCTCTTATGCCTCCTTTCCATTCATAACTCAGAAGGTAATTCACATCCCAATGACCTGAGAAGTAAAAAAAATGAATATGCTAATTATTCATTTGCAGAAGCCAAAACAAATACAGTAGGCGCAAAAGAAGCGAGTCATCTATGTATTTAGCTTTGGCCAACACTAGCCGCCTTAAGTAGAAAGTAGCATTTTGAATTAACACCTACTAAGAAGCCAGGAAGGAACAGATATAGTTCCTTCCTGGGGATGTGCAGGAGTGTAGTCCATTCCTGGGTTTAAAAAGTTCCAGTTCATAATGTTGGGCTCCTTCCTGTATATTGTCACAATGTATTTGAGATTGAGAAATGATATGCTGAAACAAAGGGCAGTTAAAATAAGGGAGATAAATAGGATCCATGCTATTATGATATATCATGAAAAATCTGAGCCCCCAAAATTGTGCATTGTCCCCAGGGCAAACATTGGAAACAGCTTTCCTAGCCCTTCCAAAATTGGTCAGCAAACTGTCTCCCCCCCCCCCCCCAGTGTAACTGAGTAGGGAAAATGATTTAACACATGGGGACTGATCATATACCCTGTGTTTATTTATTAATTTAATTTAAAATGTAAATACAATTAAACCCAATAGTGGATGAGATAATATAATAAGATGCTTAAACTGGCTACGGAATTAACCAATTTTCTGAGTCATACAATACACTGAATCACAAGCAATTTGTGCCACATGCTAAGCCACAAAAAATGAACTGAGATTAAAATTAAGCAAGTTTAGCATGTTGTGTAAATGGCAACTGTTAGATCTGTAACTGACCAGGATAAGTCTTGGCTCTATTTACTTCCTGGCCCAACTCTTTCCAATTTTGGAAGGGGGTTCCTGGCATGCTAGTCCAAAGCTGATGTGGCTTTCAGTTTTAAAAAAAAAAATCCTGCACACTGCCATAGAGAGATCTTATCAGTCGGTTTATTCCAAAATAGGGAATTGGAGGAATGCAGTTCAGTTTTATCCCCCTTGTAAATATCTCTGAATTTTACTTAATGAGCAGCCTACAGGATCTCCTTAAGGGAATCATGCCATTAGTTTGTGTCTCAGATCAACATAAACCAGTAGTGGTTTCTAATGGGAGACACTTGGTCTACTGCCTTTGTAGAACTGTGGTGTATGGACTTCTTTATTATGCAAGGGCCAGATTTGGGAAGACAAACAATGTGATTCTAAAGTAATGCAGATTATGCAAAGATACAGATACATTCTGTAGGCAAATGTCCTTATAAGGGCTCCTAGATATGAGGGTTTAAGTTTCAAAATGAGAAGCATTTCTCTTTTTACTCAGGTGTTCTATTAACAGAGGGTGAAGGAGAACACTATGTCTCTAATCCTTTTTGAGTATGTTTATGATTTCTTGGCAGCCAGCATTCCAATATTATGACAGCTAGGGCATATAGAATTAGCCTCGTGAGGACTTCCTTTTGTTGAAGCTTAGCAATGTTACCCCCAGGATATTTGCCAGACCCCACTGATTGCTCTAAAGGACAGTGAAATTTGATTATGGCTTTTCGCTTCCTAGAATTTGAAAGAAAAATGAAAAGTGAAGGCTAGTTTTCATACCAAAAGAAGAGACAGTTCCATGTCATGGTTAAGTTATGGAAATCCCTGGATATCCTTATGGTTATCTTCTACTTATCTTCATCAACCATCCTAGTCACTTGACTGACTGGAAAGAAAGTACAAAGAAGCATCTCTAACATAAGCACCACTGAAATGAACTCCAGGCCTGGAGAAAGTGGTGGTTTGCTTCAACATAATTTGTTTAATAAACCACTATTGGGTAGGTTCACAGAACATGTGCCAAATTCAAAACCAGAATATGAAAGCAAATTTAGACAAGGTCTCTTAAAACTTGAGTCAAATAGAAAAGTCATAAGTAAATGGATTAACAGTGGGTTCCTATCAATTTAATTATTATAAATAACGCAATTACATTTTAGGGGTATTGTAAATTTACTAGTAAGCACATATTACTGAACGTAAACAGGATGTTCTCTTAAATAAATTTAAATAAAGAACAATCTTTCCATGTTAGTATACTTCTTTTTAGAGTAACAGGTTCACTGGCAGTATTTTCTTAATTGTTAATTGTTAATTGTTATTTTTATTTTATTTGCCTTTTATGATGATTAAGCAATCACTTTAAAAGAAAACAAATCAAACCTTGCTCACAATTGTTATGAATAAACATACCAACCATAACATTTATTTGTACCAACCCCAATATTGTGATTTATTTATTTATTTATTATTTCGATTTCTATCACCGCCCCATCTCCCCCGAAGGGGACTCTGGGTGGTTAAACTGCTACCCTTTGGATTTAATAATTCCATTATTTGATGATGTGTACATAAAGGAAAATTTTAAGATAAGTTAATTGATTTTGTAGGACAAAAAAAAATACAATACTATTCCTTTGTTGAACAGAATTACAGACTTCTCAAAGGTGTTTAAGTGAAACATTGACATAAAGGCTACTGGTGAACAGATAACCAACAGAAAAGAATTCCCCGAGGTTGCTGAACAACTGAATATTAATTAAAAAAAAGAATGATCTTGAGAATCCATCCTGTCCTTTGGAAAAAAATGAATGAATGAATGAAATTACAAATTGAAGGACATACCTGAAGTTAAATAATATCTTAACTACTTAATTACAGTACTTAAACTGGCTACTGTCACAAGTCCTTGAAATAAAATGATGGATAGAAATGATAATTTAGCATTTTTACCAAAGCCTCCTTTTTTTCAAATTGAGTTTGCTATTTGAGAGGTAATGAAACAATAAAATAATATGGATTACAAAACATATTGTTCATACTGAACAGAATCCTGCCATTCCAACTAATCCTTTCTTCTAAAAGTATTTTCCTCATTTATTACTGTTTACTCTCTCAGTATTTCAACCCCAAACTAGGTAAGATGTATTTAATAAAGTTAAGCAAAAATGAGTAGATTAACCTCTCTTTTAAATTAATTGAGTCAGGCTGTATCTGACTAACTTTGTTAAATCACTCTTGGCATTTGCACTGCCCAGAATAAGATGCCAGCATTTCAAAACTGCTTAATCCATCCACCCCATCTGGGAATGCTTGACCACACCTCAGGATTTAACATGCTGGCAATTTTAAAGCTCTAACGAGTTTGAACTAGAACTAATTTAATATCCGGGATTTGTAAAGGGTTCTTCATTCAAAGTATTTCCAAAATAGGAAGAAGAATTGTACGTAGTTCTCAGCCAACCTTTTAGTTTGTAGAAATCTGTATTTTATAGGTCTGGGTTATAACTGACGTAGCAGAAATTGTTTAAAAGAGGGAGAAAATAGTTCACAGTTTTGCTTAGGAAAAATTAAATCATGGGTAATAATTACGCGAACCAGAACTATTTGATATGACTTGTTCAACAAACTGATTTTGTCTCCAGGATATAAAGCATTGTTAAGATTATCCATCACAGCTGTATGTGTGTGATTTGCTGAATTCATACAGCTGCTTCCATCCACATCAGGCTCCAGCATCCTTGAGAAACATCACTATTCACCTTTCTTATGAAATGCATACTGTACACTATGTGTCTGGAAACATAAAGTTTCATAATTCCAAGTGGCACTCCATTAAGGAGGAACTTCAAATAATCAGAAAGAGTAAAGCATCCCCAACCCATACAGCCTACTCAAATGACATGGTCACAGTCTATTGGTTTTATAGTGAAATTTGTTCCCAAAAGTGACTTGGGTGTTGTTGGAACTGATTTTCATACCAATTTAAAAAACTGATCTAGTGAACGTTACAAAGAAAAGGTGTTTTCTTTTTTAACAAACAAAAAATCTGGGCATAGACATAGGCTTCTGTATATAAATTACCTCTTTTATATCTATGAATTATAGTAAAGATTCCACTCATTCTGAAATTCTAGGTAGACATGCGGCTATAAGCCCTAATCAATACATCTATGAGCTGAGAAGCAATTTTCACCTCCCTTACTTTTGTATCGGCAGATTTACATGGCTAATTGTTATTGTTCACTGTTGTTATTGTTCTGCTCTCTCTCACCCCCACAAGCTTCAGCAATAATCAAGCAGTCAAAGACTAACTGGCCCCAAACCACCAATTGTTAGAATTACAGTATGTTCCTTTTTCTTGAATCCAATGTTACATGTTCCCAGTAGAATCCATTCCTACGTTCAGCGTTTTTTCTCAACTGCTTAGCATTTAAGTCAGCAAACATGCACTTGTGAATGTACCCTAAATTAAGCTGTACCCAAGCAGTATGATTGCCATCCAAATGTCTAAGTTATGGAAGACGGAAGGGATTTGAGTTGTTTGAAGGAAACCAAGCAGGACACATCAAACCTACCATTTCCAGCATTTTTTAAAAAAGAAAATCAACATGCCTCCTAAAATGGGAATAACATCTATTGAAAGCAGGACTCGAACTGTTTCCAGATGCATTTTTTGTTCTGCAATTACCCAGCTTTTTTTCTGAAATGCACATATTATGCACACATTATTTTTTCTGAGATGCACACATTATGCACACATTATGATTTTTCACTTTCTCTCATGTTTTTTTATCACTCTTTTTTCTTACAATCCAAAATCCATAAGGGAGGAATAATTGAAATGTTGCCCTTTAGTTAGTCTGGCATTGGATTGGATTGTCAGTGACCTTTTCCACAATTGTCTCCAGCAACAAGTGCTAAAATAGTTTTGATAAACTTTGATAAATAGGTTTCATAAATTTGATAGGATAAACTTTTGGAAGTCACAGAAATGATAACCTCCTACAAATGACAGTAAGACAATTTCAGTGAAATCCAAAGGTCTATCTTGAGAGTAAATTTTCTGAAGATTAGCTGTGTGTGTGTGTTTACAAAAATGTAACCCTGGACTTTCTGAAAGATTAACCCCAAATAGATGTGGTGATAGTTGTGTATATCAGTGTTTGGAGATAAATCTGGATGTTTGGGTGACCTGCAGGAGAGTGGAAGTCAAAAAATCTTGCCATGTAATTAACCATCAAAACAGCTGATTTGTCCTTCCCTGCCTATAAACTGAGTTGCTGAAAAAAATGTTTAAGAAGCAAGGGGAGGATTTTTGGGTGAAAGGAACTCTGAGCTTGGCTCTGGTGCCGATCACAAATTCCTACCCTGATTATGTACTCAGAGGCATTCTGTTTATTAATTAAGACTATATATCCACACAAGCTCCGGATGATTGGCCTCAATATTCTAGTTAAAAAAGTAGATCTCAAAAACCCAAAGATATGGCAGAATGATGGCCGGTGAGCCATATTCATTTGATCATCTCCTGGTCGGTCGGTCGGTCGGTCGGTCGGTCGGTCGGTCGGTCGGTCTGTCGGTCTGTCTGTCTGTCTGTCTGTCTGTCTGTCTGTCTGTCTGTCTCTCTCTCTCTCTCTCTCTCTCTCTCTATCTATCTATCTATCTATCTATCTAATTTATATTACCGCCCATCTTCCCCCAAAGGGGGAACTCTGGGCGGTTTTAATTATGCATTAAAAGCGGTGTGATATCTGATTTTCCTATCAAAAAAATACCAACGTGAGTGAAGCAGAACCATCCCCTGCCTTACTTACATCCCTATGAACAGCGCCCAAAATCCAATCTTCTTTTAGCCAGTCCCAGTAATTACCTAGCTGCTTAAATCAGTAACTGTACATCCTCAACAGTACAGGAATAGGACATAGGAGTACAAAAATGCCATCACTCTTACTTCATAAATTTCTCAATCACTACAAATTACTCAATTCAGAGAAACATTCCTTATTTACATCAGATTAAGAACTCAGCCAGAATCTCAGATATTCAGAGAAGTACCCAGATCACACACCACCACATTCTCATTGGCCAGTGAATTTAGGTTTTACTTACCAATTGGCATGATTAAAAAGAAAGGAAGCCAACACAGGATGAAACATCCCACAACTATCCCCAAGCTCTTAGCTGCTTTCTTCTCCCGAGAGAACTTTAGGAGCCTCACAGAGAAATTGGATTTCTGCTTGGTGCTAGCGGTCACTCCTGCAGCTTCAGTGGTGTTCTTGCGATGGATGCGGAGAGTCACTTCTTCTGAATGGGACTTCTCAGTCTTCAGGCCACATGACAATCCTTTGCTTTCCCTTTTGGCTACCACGTACACCCGGCAATACATCACCAGTATGATGATCAGGGGGAGATAGAAGGACCCAAGGGCAGAAAACAATACATAACTTGGGTCAGTGTTGATCTGACAGATTTTTTCATCTTCCGGAGCTGGTTGTCTCCAGCCAAAGAGGGGGCCTATGGATATCACAAGGGATAATGCCCACACACAGAGCAGAGCCAAGAGACCCCTCTTTTCTGTCACTATGGCTGGATATCTCAGTGGGTAGCTCACTCCAATATATCGGTCTATAGAGATGACACAAAGGCTCATGATGGAAGCTGTGCAGCACAGAACATCAACAGCTGCCCAGACATTGCAGAAGATCCTCCCAAAAACCCAGTAGCCCAGGATCTCAAAAATAGCAGAAAAGGGGAGAACAATAGAAGTCAAGAGGAGATCGGCTACAGCCAAGTTGATGATGTAGTAATGGGTTACGCTTTGCAGATGTTTGTGACAGGCTACTGAAAGGATAACCACAATGTTGCCGAGGACCCCAAAAACAATCAGCCCTCCAAGGATGATTCCTAATAATATGGCCTTGGAAATATTTACTTGCTCCACAGTCTGGGTGCAATTTAAGCAGTCAGGGGCAGAGATGTTCTCAGAGGTCAGTCCCATTATCAGAACTGGTTAATGTTCATCCAGTGTGTTTGTGATTCTCTTTGCCCTTTCTTTGAAAGAGCCAAGAGCAAATATTTGATTGTGTTGGGAGAAGCTTTATTTCCACATTGTAGATAGAAACTAATTGGAAATACTAGTCTTGCTTTATAAATGCAGAGGAGAGAGCAAAACCCTAGACTAAGGAACATATTTGAAAATCCACATTTCTTCTTTCACGTTTGCTCCAAGTAAAAACATAGGCATTTCTTGCTCTCATAAATGATGCCAAAGCAATTCTAAAGGCTCTCTTTAGGACAAGCTCTCTGAAGTTTACCATACTTTGCTGGATGTTTGATGATGAAAGCATATTAAATAGTGAGCTAAAGACTTTTTTCTTAGTTTCAGTTTACTTTTTAAAATAATAGCCATGGAGCCACATGATGCTGTTTGCTACTAAACAAGGAAATTGGATTTGTAGAAAGGCCATCAACTTCCAAACTGTGTTTCTTTAAGAATTCTTACTGGAAAGATGCAGCACAAATAATAGCAGTATATTCTTTGCTCTTACTCACTTGTGTCTTCTTCATATTTGACTTTGTAAATCTTCCCAGGTGAAAGAAGAGTTATGTCTGTCACTCTGGCAGACTCTTCTCAACAACTAGTCTTTTCATCCATGACTAGCATTAAGATCCTGAGTTACTGAAGAAGCCGTAAGAACTGTAAGGTTGTGACACTTTGATGCAGCATATGATCCTTTTGACAAACATTGGTTATAGACCTGCTAGGACCTTGGGGGAGGTCAAGATCTGTACTCTTTTGCTTGACAGATGGGCTGTCTCCTAAAGAAGTAAAAAGGAGAAAACACGTTTCAAAACCCAGGCTTCTTGTCAGCAAATATCCTGATGGCAACATTTTTCCAAAATTAGGAATCAAACTTTACTGAGTTTTCATCATCACCTACATTTACTGGAACATTGCTTGCTCAACAGGTGATGCTTCTCAACCCCATGTAAACCAGATTGCTTCTTACTGTTTTTCATCAAATCATACCTCTGAACCTTGAGCAGTAAAAAAATTTGCTCCCTGAAAAATTGGTCATTGATTTCCCTGCAGCAGCCACAGAAAAAAAAGACAATACTGTGCCTTTTAGAACAAGCGGGTGTATATGTGCCTTCTTTCTGTTAACTCTGTTGCAAGCAAAACAGTCTGCGGCTTTATGCCAAGAAGAAATTGTGGACATTTTCATGCTAGGCTCACAGTAGTTTGCAACGTAAGATAATTGATATTGCAGTGATTCCTCTTCCACCTCCTACTCTACATTACGAATGAGCCTTATGTTAACTGAAAGGATAACTGAGAAAGCTCCGATTGCAATTTAAGATGCATGGCTGAGGTTATGATGCTTACTATGTAGGGAATTCTCCTTACAGCCTAGTTTTTATTTGGTTTGATCAAAACAGCTTGATTGGTGTCAGGGAATGTTCTTTTTGCAGCACCTGAATTTAGCTCTGGGCTCAGTAAAAAATACCTTCGGCATAGATGAACCTTAGCTCTATAGTAATACACATGCAGGAGATCCCAGGGCCAGTTCTTGGGATCTCTAATTAAAAGGAACAAGTGACAGATGTCCATAAAGACCAACTCCCTATCTAAATCTTCAGAGAACGGCTATGAGTTGGAAGAAACAATGCTGGACTGGATGGACAAATAGTCTGATCTGGCAAAATAAAGCTTCTCATGTTCCAAGATTAGAAAGCTGGGCATTCAAAGATCTGGCAGTAGGCTCATCGCCCATCTTTCAAGAAATTAAAGTCATGAATATAAGAAATGGTTCTGAGCAAATACATGTTTTCCAACAAGCAATTGCATGTCATTCCCAGTGTCCCAAGCTATGCTTGTACATTAACCCACAATGGGAAATGTGTCCTTGGTGAAATCAGTACATGCTGAGATATTGGTCGATCCTCTCTGTGGAGGATGGACCAATATCTCCACAGACTCAGTTTTGGATGCTCCAAATAAGCAGGCAGATGAGCTAGTTGGATAATTCACTCATTCAGTTCCCACAGATTTTAAAAGCCCCCCAAGGCATTCTAAGCCCAAGAGCTTATCCCGTTCTGTAACCATGAAATGTCCTTTTTCTTCCCAGGTTCTCAGAGTTTTTCCTAGCCTCAATTCTTTTATCCCAGGGTTCAGCTAATCCTCCTCTGGGATTCCAGATATTGTTGGATTCCAACTTCCATTAGCGCTAGTCAGAATGGTTAGAGGTGTTGGGAATTATAGTACAACAGCACCTGGAAGTCGCTAAGTTCTTTCTCCATCTTTTATTTTAGAGATGGGCAACCATGTTATGGCTGATGGAAAGGGCACACTTGTTATTATTATTAGATTAATTATATTATAGATTATTATATTATTCTTTGGCTGTCAAGTGCTTCTGGAATCTGAAGTTGATGCCATCAGAGACATGGGGACCAACCTTTTCAAACTGGTTTTTGGGCTGTGATTTTGAGGAGTTAATTCTTAATATTAACAGGTGTGTTAAGCCTATTATGGATTTCTTTTCATTTCCCAGAAAAAATCAGTAGGCAATCATACCAATGTAGCTGGGTGGTTTGCTGCCAAATTTCAGTGCAGTAATCTGGGGAAATTCCAAGGACTACAAAACATTTAGGGTTCATCGATAGCACATAGTCAAGAAGTTGTCAACCCAAATTTATTAGGCAGAGAACAAAGCCAGTTGAAAATGCAAAGAAGGCTAAATAAGCTTGCTCTAGCGAAACAAAACAAAACAAAGGGTATAGGAATATCCCAGACTATTGGTCTATTAACATGGCATTGGCAGCCAGGACATCAGCAAAGTGTCTTTCCAGCTACATCTGGAGAATCTAAGAACTGCACCTAGGACTTTAAACATGTGCTGTGTTCCTGAGCTATGATTTCCCCAAAGGGCTGTTCCCAATTAAGAATAGCAAAGACAATAACATCATAAAAGAGGAACTCTTTCCTATAGGATTAATAATGGCAGACAAAGAAGAAATCAGGCATCAGTTTGACCATGTCTCCCATAAGTAGAATATGAATACATACATACTGTAAACACACACACTATTCCATGGGATGCTGCTTTAGAAGTGATATTCTAAACCTCTTAGTTTCTGTTCCTTTAGGGCTCACGGGTTTCTCTCCTACAACAGGGGTCAAATTAACAGCAAAGCTCAGAACACTGTGTTACTGCCAATTGCTTCTGGTTGTGAAGGGTCATTGCACTTATCTCTTTCGATACAAATGGGTTTTGCATACAAATGGTACAGAGTACAGATCTGTTGGACGCCCTGCATTTTCTGGCCCTTTGGACCTACTATTTACCCTGTTATCCATGTGTGCGTGTTTGTGTATGGAAGCTTGGTCAACTAAGGACAACAATCCATGCATCGGATGAAGTAAACTCCATGCATTAAAAAAGCAAAACACCCTCGTAGTTTTGAATAGGACCCCCAATTCCTGCAGGTAGAAACTTCCCCAAGATAATAGGTGACAATTTTAGATTTTAAGTGTGCAATTTGTTTTTTAAAAAAACTTTGTCCAGTCATTTTTCCTTTTTTTTTAAAGAACGAAAGGTATTCATTCTTTAAAAAGCTGATGATGCTTATATTGCAGTGGTGAAAATAGGTGAAAATCCAGACATACCTTTAGTGGGAGAACATTTCATAGCCAATGGGAAATTGAAGCAATAAGTGTGGCCCCACCATCACCAAAAAATAGGGCTGGGGGAATGCAAGCCAGTATAAAATTCTAGGAAACGATGGATATTAATAAGCAGACATGCCAACAGAAACATTGCAGCACATTTCGAGGCAGATTTCCTTCATTATTTCTTCTCTGTTGTCTGTTGTGGACCCGAGGAATTAAATATGAGAAATCCACAAAATGTATGATGGAGACATATCCCAAGCAGGGAAAGAAACCTTGTCAACATTACTCGGAGGAAGGAAGGAAGGAAGGAAGGAAGGAAGGAAGGAAGGAAGGAAGGAAGGAAGGAAGGAAGGATAGTTATATCATGTCCAGCTAAGGACTTCTTTCGAACAGATATCCCAAGATCTCCCTCTTACCTCCTTCAAGCTGAAAGCCTCCTGTTGCAGGCTGGTTTAAAGAGGACGAATCACAGGCAGTCACCCGAATAGCACAGTGGGACACTCTGCTTGCAAATAGCAACAATAATGAAATAAATAAAAATAAATCAGCATCCTCCCTTTTTTCCCCCTGTAGTATTTTGATGACTCACAATTACATTAATTCCCTCTGTCCCAATGGCTAAGAGCAGCTGGGTGGCAGCTTTATGACACCACCCCCTTCCTGGGTGAATAATGCTCCGTTGCTCTACTGTCAAGGAGAAGCAGTAACTTTACTGTGCTGTAGGAGCTGATGCAGGCAGCACTAAGGTCCCTGTTGTGATTTACCGTACTCTCTTGCTGGTTACCGTATTTCAGCACAAGAAAGGGCACTTGTGACAGTGGTCAACATTTTTTTCTCTTGACTCCTCTCTCTCTTTCTCTCCCTCCCTCCTTCCATCTCTCTCTCTCTCTGTGTAAGTCTGCCTGTCAGCTGTGAGCAAATGCTGGCTGCTCAATCTGCTTTTAAGAAGGGAATGAGAATACTAGAGCAAGCTGGTGAAGAGCTAGTTAGCATCTACACACCATATATTCATGCTAGAATGTCTGGATGTTTGCACATTCTGAATTACAAATAAATGCAGCTGTTAAGAGTGTGGGGGAGAAAGGAGTAAAAAGATCTTGAAGAAAAGCATGTATGTGTATGTGGCTATGTGTGTGTATTTGTTGAATGTCAACCTTACTTTGACAGCGAGATTCACACCAAGAGGCAACCCAATTGTTCTTGTTGAAACAAAGTGGCAACAACAGGCTTTAGTTTAGCAAAGTGCCAACATTGTGTGGAACCTTCTCCCAGTCTCCTACTTATCAGAATCTTCTGTCCAAGCCTTGTGTCCAGACTGAGGTCTCCTTGGGCTTACGGGAGGGCATGCCAGAGAAAGCAGAGGCATATTCTCTGGAATAGCTTGCCAAAGTTTGGGGTAAGCCCGGCTGGAGGAGATGAGTAGCACCCTCTTCCCTCCATGGTGCATGCCAAAGCATTTGATGAGTGACCAGCACCTTCTCCAGAGAGAAGCAAAGCAAAGCAAAGCACCCTGGTCATTTCAGTTGGCTTTTGGATGAGCAGGACAACATTATTAATGGGGCAGTTTTGAGGGAGAGCTTTATCTGATCCTTCATCAGAGTGAAGCACCCCTTTGAAAAATTGCACCGTCCTACTAATATGCATCTCTCTCTCTCTTTCTCTCTGTGGCCAAATCTTTAGGTTTTTTGTCAGACATCTATTTTGAAAAAAGGGGGTTTGTACGGCTTCCTTCAGTGTGATCGTTACTGTTCTGATTAGACGGTGCTGTTGTGTGATTATTTAAAAAGATACATATGCTACTGTCTTTCAAACACTTTTGGAGCAGCTTGCACTGAAGATCAGAAAACATTTGAAATCGGTACTGAAAAAAACCTGAAACTGATAGGGTTACATTGCAAAGTATGGTACCTAAGTGCCCCTCTTCTACCATGTTGGAAACCCATGGAGCCGTTGAATAGAGAAAGCGTAAAGCTTCCTTCCCAAATCCCTTGTTCTGCAAAATTCCCTTTTTTTCAGTGGGTAGAAATAAAAACTCCATTGACAACCCTTCCCTCCTCTGTGTAGTGGTTTTATGATTTATTAAATAAATTTATATGGCCACCCATATAACTCTAGGTGCGAAATGGAGATAAAACAGAATATAGTTATTCAAATCAATTAAACGAACCCTCCCCCCCCCAAACCCCAAGATCTTTACCCTATAAAGATCTTGGTATCAACCTATTGGCCACATCCACATTAGAGCTCCATTAACATTTGGGCCCCAGTGCCTGGTGGAAAAAACTAGGTCCTTGGGGCCATCCATATCACTGGGGGGAGGTAGTTCCATAAAGTAGGTTCCATGACAGAGAACACAGGTACACAGCTAGGACCCATCAGATGACATTTCTTCATTGAGAGGACCTGGAGCTGGGTCCTGTAAATACAGAGTCTAAAATTAGGGTTAAAATAGATGTAGTTATTTCTGGTAACCCTTAATGGAGTTTTGCTGATAAGGAATGAATGACGAAGCTTTTGGATTTTGTTCATAGTTAAGAGATGAGATATAGGATGAAGAGAGTATACTGGCCACGATGGGCAAAATGCATTCAGTAAGTGTATCAAAGTATCCCAGGAAAGAATATATACATTATATAAATATTTATTTATATACAACAACAGTTTTTAAACATTTTGACATTTCAAGAAATCATCTTGCTTCGAATCTTTTTTTTTTTTTTTGGTTTAAAACCAGCATAGTGACAGCTGGTGTTCCCCAAAAGTGGGAGTGCTCCCCGTATCTTCCATCTGATTCTGTCAATTATGCCCACTCAACAGTTCCTCTGGTGGCCTAAAAAAAAAAGAAAAAAAAGCAGTCTGATTACCGAGATACAGATAATAAAAGTAATTCTCCCGTTTTAATGACTGTGATTCTGAGTGTGGCAGAATGCTTAAAGAGGATTAAAGATAACGTAGTCATTATAGATTTAAAGTTTTTTTTTTTAAAGAAAACTATAAGTTAATTCCATTTATGCATTTCTGATGCTTATACAACTTACCATTAACCTGTATTCATTTGCACTCAGAAGGAATTCCTACTGCGTTCAAGGGGACTTATTCCTCTTGTGTAGGACTGAAGCCATAAATGTGGGGGGTGGGGTGGGGGTGGAAACAGGAATGAAAAAGTGCCATTAGCCCTCATTTTGGCGTCCCCCCTAATCTCTAGGGATGGTGCAGCCAAAACGTGGGTCTTTTCTTTTATGTTGAAGTGTTGCAAGAAGTTTAGGGGCAGAAGCTTAAATCAACATTTCACCTCTTAAAAAGCCTGAACTCACCACAAGACTGGAATCATAAACTCCACTCACTTTGGGAGTGTAGCCCTTGGTATGTTGTGCAAAGCCTAGTGTGGCCCTCAAGCCAAAAGAACACGGGGACCCCTGTGCTAAGGCATACAAAAGTGATTTACAGATGCTTGTGAGAGTTGTGCATGTAAAACCCACCTTTTTTTATTCCCAGGACACCACACTGGAATCTCTGCACTAGTGATCTCATGTAGTAAAGGGGCTTGGAAAGGAGTGTGGCACAAAATATTGCATGGATCAGCTTTCTGTGAACCAGTGGGAAGGTTGATTCCCCCTCCCCTCCATAGAGGTGGTATGGAGAAAGCCAACCTAAGAAGTTAGCCTTTTGGGTTTCTCTTAAATATTCTAACTTTCAACGATCTGTTAAATATTTACTTTATGAGTTATACTGTACAAGGAAGGAATACTGAATTGGCTTATTTGATCAAGATTAAAATAGATGTAGTTATTTCTGGTAACCCTTAATGGAGTTTTGCTGATAAGGAATGAATGACGAAGCTTTTGGATTTTGTTCATAGTTAAGAGATGAGATATGGGATGAAGAGAGTATTTGTTGTATTTAAGAGATGGTGATAAGTTACCAAAATTGTTTATACTTGCTGTGATGAAGGGGGAAGTTACTTCTTTATATACTTTCTTTTTTCCTTTTTTCTTTTCTACACTTTTTCTTTTTTCTTTTCTTATATATTTTGTAGTTTGTATTAGTTTGTATTTTTTTAAATTGTACTCTTTAATAAAAATATTTTTTAAAAAGGAAGAATTTAGCAGGAGAAAGGCCTAAATCAGAAAGGCTGGAGTGAAACAGTTTAATATATTGATTATCTGGTAACAGATGAACCAGCCTGATGAATTGGGGACAGCTTGTGCTGCCAAAAATACCTTCACAAATTTCAGGGGAGATGGGTCTTTAATAAAAGAGAAGCTAAAACACAGATAGCCAAACTTCTTTGCTGTCAGAAGCCATGCTGCTGCTGCTGACTCCTCCTCCTCATGATGTGGTGACCTGATTGAAGGAAGCAGGGCAAACCATTCAAACTCAGAATGTAAGAGTGGGAAGAGATCTTGGAGATATCTAGTCCAACTCTCTGCCCAGGGCAGGAATCTGGGTCTCTCACCGTGGACCTCTAATTTTCTTCTGGGTGATTTGGGTTTTCTAAAACCCATGTTTAACCAGATCAGTTGAAGACTTAGTGACTTAGTTAATTAGATTGCCTCCCTTTCTCCTGGTCATTTAATGTGCTTAATTTAGCTCATTTGGTGATCTCTGACTGTTGAGGGAAGTTGAATCAACCATCCATGTTCTTTTCTACTGACATTTTTATTCACTACTAGACAACCCTGTGACCTGTTGGGTCACCCTTTGAGAGAAAGGTAGTGCAGTCTGATGTGACCAGAAGGAACATTAAATTTTAGGCTGACCGTATTTTTTTTTACCCCAATGCTGGACGGTCCCGTGATCATCTAAGAAGAGTATATATCATAAATAGAGAAATAATTGTAGTGGCAAATGAACTTCAATAATAAGTCAATATTTACTTTCCTAAACAGATAAACAGAAAGACCACGGGCGGGCAAAAAAGCAGTGGGAGTGGGAGGGGCTTCCGACTTCCTGCTGGCTTCCCCATTGACTTTGCTTGTGGGAAGCTGGCAGGGAGCGTCGGAAATCAGGATCACTTGACCGCGGGGATGTTGCAACAGCCACAATTTTGCGAATAAAACTGGTCTGAAAGTTGTGGAAATTTCAATTGCACAGGAATAATGGGGCCTGGATTTTTTATGCATTCTTTAAATTAGCGGATTTTAGGTACCTTGATTTAAAAATTGTGTTATAATGCACCGTTTGGGCTAACTTGAGGGTACAAACAGACAAACAGATAAACACAATGAGAGTTTTAGTAGTATATTGTAAACCGCCCAGAGTTCCCCGTTGGGGGAGATGGGCAGTCATATTAATTAATTAATTAATTAAACAAACAAACAAATAAATAAATATACTGTAGATAGATAGCACAAAGACTGTGATCTCACCTTTCTTGCCAATGATCTTGTTTTCTGCCTTTCAGTTGGTAAGTCAGTAATGGTATCTAGGAGCATCACAAACTTTTGTGCAATTGCTACTTCAATTTGTCTAAAGTTCCTATAATTCACTATGTAGTACAGCTTCTCATACTTGAAATACTGGGTAGAATTGTAACCATTTTCATGCATAGCTTCATGCATGCGTGCATGCGTGCATTCGTGCATTCATGCATTCGTGCATTCATGCATCCATGCATCCATCCATCCATCCATTCATTTTTAAGGGTTATTTCTCAACCATCTTAATGGTTTAGCCAACATTAAAGCAGCATTGTAATATCTCAGTATCTCAGCATTCAGTAATCTTGGATTGTATTTATTAATAGTTAAGTAATGTTATAATTTTAGCTTTTCTAAGTTTCTTCATTTCCTCCTGCATCCTAGTGCATCTACCCTTATAGTGTTTTAGTCTACCTTCTTTATTCTGTATTTTGCCTAAGTTTTTTTTTTAAAAAAAATCCCCTATGCTGTGTAATTCTTGTCATGGAAGTGGATTTAATCTTGGTCACTGACTTGAATAAAATCATCATCATCATCATCATCATCATCATCATCATCATCATCATCTCCTCTCCTATTTAACATCTATATGCAGCCACTGGGTAAGATCATCCGTCACCATGGGATGAGGTATCACCAGTACGCTGATGATACCCAGTTGTACATCTCCATCCCGGGTGAAGTAAGTGTTGCAGTCGACACCCTTTCTCAGTGTCTGGAGGCTGTAGGGGCCTGGATGGGGCACAACAGGCTTCAGCTGAACCCTGGTAAGACGGAGTGGCTGTGGATTGATGGCGTCTCGATTTCCAGGAAGTTGTCATCTTTAACTCTGGATGGGGTGGCACTACCCCGTTCAGATTCAGTACGAAACTTGGGGGTCCTCCTGGACTCACGACTCCTGCTCGAGGAGCAGGTGGCAGTCGTGTCCAGGAGGGCCTTTGCACAGCTTCGGGTGGTGCGCCAGTTGCGCCCCTTCCTGGATCGGGAGGCCCTCCGAACAGTCACTCATGCCCTTGTCATCTCCCATATAGATTATTGCAACGCGCTCTACATGGGGCTACCCTTGAAGAGTGTCTGGAAGCTTCAGCTGGTCCAGAATGCAGCTGCACGGGTAGTTCTGGGTGCTATGAGATCAGCACATATAACACCGCTACTCCGTGAGCTGCATTGGGTACCAGTTTGCTTCCAGATTCAATTCAAGGTGTTGGTTATCACCTTTAAAGCCCTACATGGCATGGGACCAGGGTATCTGAGTGACCGTCTTCTCCCGACCACATCTACCTGCCCCACCCGATCATGCAGGGAGGGCATGCTTCGGATCCCTTCTGTAAAAGAATTCCATCTAGCGGGATCCAGGAGGCATGCCTTCTCGGCAATAGCACCCGCCCTGTGGAATAACTTGCCCCCTGAGGTGAGACTGGCACCCTCGCTCCTGGCCTTTAGGAAGTCCTTGAAGACCTGGCTCTGCCACCGGGCCTGGAGTGAAGGAAATGATAGTTCCTCCTGGGGGTGGTTGGCTTAGTGGTTTTCCTCCTTTTAAGAACAGACCATTTCTTGGATTTTTATTTTTTATTTTTATAGTAGTTTTAATGTATAGGTTTTATATTTTATATTGATTGTAAACCACCCAGAGTCTACCATGGTAGAGATGGGTGGGGATAAATTCAAATAATAAATAAATAATAAATAAATAAATTCGAAAGCATGCAAATACAAGTAGATGAATAGGGACCACTTCGGTGGGATGGTAACAGCGTTCCGCGCGTGTCATGTGGCCACATGACCGTGGAAACGTCTTCGGACAACGCTGGCTCTTTGGCTAACAAACGGAGATGAACACCGGCCCCTGGAGTCGGACACGACTGCACAAATGTGCGGGGGGAACCTTTACCTTTTAATGCACCCAACCAATTTTCTCTTTTCTGTAAAAAAAATTGGAAAAATCTTAGTGCACATTTTTGGCAGGGTAATCTGAGGATTAGGCTGCATATGTCTGGTCATGGGCTACGGATTGTTGTTAATGCCTACATGCAAGTTGCCTCCCCCTTCAGTCAAATTTTGACTGCATAAGAGGGAGAGGGTAGGAAAACAAAAAGTTCACTCATTCTCAGTGCAGTACAACTGCCAGGACAAAATAAGCTGAGTGCTAGATAAACAAAGAAGTTAGTCCCACGGCACTGGCTGTTCTCTTGCATCCACAAATATGGCTGAATGTGGGAATGTGGATTCTTTTCCTCCATTCGCACAGAAGTGGGTTTCTAAGAAGTAACCCCTAGATGGATCTTTGTGTGGAACATGTTCTAGGCAGATAGCTTGAAATCATTCCTCTTATGGTGGAAGTACATATTCTGCCACTTGGTCTGGCTGGAAGGTTGGTGGCCTTGTCATCACTAAGGGATCCATATGTAGGGGCTTGTGTGTTGGTAGAGCAGCTAATCCTGGTGCTTTCATTGCGGTTCTGGAAACCCATGTGCATCTGGTTCCATTCAAATGCTGGTTTTGGCCGATGAAGCCCTGTGTGGCTCAGTTACCATGCAGATCCAGGATTTTCTTTCCTGCCCAGATTTAGATCTGGGTGCCCATCCCCACAGCAGTGTCAAAAAAACCAAGACAGCAATTGCAGCAGCATGATTGAAGCCCCACCACTTTTGTACATGCATCCATCAAGATAGCATACATGTGCAAAGGAGCATAGCTTCTGTCAGGATGCTATCCTGCCATTCTGCTTTAGATAGATGGGATTTGTAGTAACTAGTTAGTGATATTGTCTTATATAGATGGGATTTTTAGTAACTTGGTAGTGTGAAGCCTGTAGTAATTAGCTAGAGTGCTTGCCAGACAGTAGAGCAACCATTAGAGATAGGAATGGCATGCAGGCATTAAGGGGGGGGGGGGAAGAGAGGAACCAGGCTCCAAGGCCATCCATCTGGAAACATCAAAGGCTGGCAGTGTAAAGTTATGGGAAGGGGAGGGGTGGATGGGGGGTGCTTGATATTCTGGCAGGTTTTAAAATATGTTTGCGCTCGAAAATGTTTAGTTTGCTCTTTGCATCGATTCTATTCACTTGTATTAATAAAAGAACTTTTTCATATCCTATCATGGCTTGTGCTAAAAGTTTCTAGATTAATATCAAAGGAGTGAGTCGTCACAGCTTCAGCCACATTCTGCAACTGATATTTTTGACCCCTCCTTGCAGATAACAATCCCAAGAGAGATGTAGGGAGTCCCTGCCCTCCATAAGGTGAAAATAAGGGGCCTGGAGGCATTCCTTTTTAGTGGTGGCCCACTTGACTATACTTTCAAAAGTCAATTAAGATCATATTGTTCCAATGAAACAATATGCCTTTATGACCTGACATTTTAAAGGTTAGGTTTTAGGGTTCTTTTATCAGGCTTGATTTGTTATGGGCTTTTATTTGTTTGTCTTGCAAACTGTCCAATGTCTCTGGCGAAGGCGGTAGATAAATCTGCATCTAAATACACAGTTATCTGAACTGGATGCACAGCATGAATACATGACTCAGAATGGAGTTCGTGATCTGCATTTTCCATTTTCTACTGCATCAGTGCCATTTTCTGTATGCCTCGGGGAAGAAGGTGCATAGATGCGTATGATGTTTTGTTTTACAAAAGTGTGACATCCTTGCCTTCTAAAGGCACTCCAAGTTTGTATTGTGGAACCTTAGCTCTGCCAGCTCATTATCCAGTGACCTTGGAGCTGTCTCTTTTGACCACCCTTGTTCAACCACATATAAAATGAAGGTAAATTCACAGTGATGCCAAATGGCAAACTGTATGAGGGATAGCTAAGGGAAGGTTGGAAGGAATTATGATTAGCATCCCAGCTGCACATTGTTTTCCATCTGCAAAACCACCTCACAATTTAAATGTGACCAGGCAGATCTGGAGAATAAAAATAAAAAGAAAGAGAACCAATGTTCCATTGATCAGCCTTCTAAATTATTAGATTTCTTTCCCTGAATTCACTTTTAGAAGTAATTGTAGGAAACTGCAATATAATGTTATGTTGAAAATCACATTTATCAGTAAGACAGTAGGGGGAAGGGGGAAAAACAATTCAAGGCAATGGATTAATGAGATATTATTTTATATAATCAGTTTCTAGAGTGCTGAATGTACTCTTCACAGTCTGGAACATTTATAATGTAGCCTAATTTTAATTTTCTCAAGAATTGAGCTTCATGACAAGAAAGTCAAGAACATGGATAAAGGATGGCTGGATGTTGGGTTGGATCCAAGCTAAGTTAATTAAACTTCCACTGAAATCATTTTGTCACGTTAGCCAAGATTTAAATCCCAGTTATTTTAATGGCACCTAATTTCGCCTAACTTAGTCCAAATCTAATTTACTATCTCCTATCTCCATGCAATGTTAGCATGTTTGAAGTAACATGATAAGTAAGTCAGTAAGTAGAGTCAGAAGTAATTCTATCAACCATACAGTTTCTTTTCATAAGTACATTTAATCTTGAATACAGGCAAAAACAGCATTGACATTTTAAGCCCTAAATAGCTGAGGTCCCAAGAAACCACCTGCATATTTTTACTTCTCTTCTCTTCTCTTCTCTTCTCTTCTCTTCTCTTCTCTTCTCTTCTCCTCTCCTCTCCTCTCCTCTCCTCTCCTCTCCTCTCCTCTCCTCTCCTCTCCTCTCCTCTCCTCTCCTCTCCTCTCCTCTCCTCGCAATTTATCTACTTTCAGAATCCTGCTGGACTCCAGTTTACAGGCGGTTTACAGATATTAACAATAGATAAATCAACAATAATAAATAATGCATTTTTAAAAATCTGTTCAATCATATCCAATTCTCAGAGACTGCCTGGGCAAGTCCCTGAAGTTTTCTTGGCAAGGTTTTTCAGAAGTGGTTTGCCATTGGCTCCTTCCTAGGGCTGAGAGAGAAGGACTGGCCCAGGGTCACCCATCTGGCTTTGTGCCTAAGGCGGGACTAGAACTCACAGTCTCCCAGTTTCTAGCCCAGTGTCTTAACCACTACACCAGAGCTTTCCAAACTGTGTGTCGTGACACAAAAGTGTGTCGCCACACACAGTCGGCTGTGTCACCACACAACCCGGAAGTGGCAGTGGGGGCGTGCACGGCGGCGGCGGCGGCAGCGGCACTGGTGCACCATTGGTGCTTCCGCGTTTTAGCGGAGGCTGCCGCCACCATACACCCCCCCGCCCGCACCGGGTTTTCCTGCGGCGACACATGAAAATCCGAAGGCGCCGCAGTCATGGCGGCGCGTAAAGACCGAAAGCGGCAGCAGCGCTTCCGGTTTTTTGCGTGCTGCCACGGCGGCGGAACTTCCGGGTTTTCCCGCGGCGACACACCAAGGGCGGTTGGTGTGTCGCCGCGGGAAAACTTTGGAAAGCCCTGCACTACACCAAACTGGCTCTTTAATGCAACTTACATTAATTTATTAAAACTGATGTAACTAATATCGGATCCAAAGGTAGTGCCCAAAGGCGTTTCGGAACAGCCAGGTTTTTACTAGTCTCTGGAAGGATCCATGATCATCCTGCTCCAGAGAGGGACTTGTGATGAATCTTTTGAGGATCAGGGAGGCAGCCTGTCTTGTTCCTGGCTTGTACATTGTCAATTTCTTTGGAGAAGAAGGAAAGCTTGAAGCCATACATCTATTCCCCATGCTTTGTGGTCTCTCTCTGGTGGGGAGATAGGTGTCAAACCTCATACATTTCTCTGCTTTGTTGGATTTATGGGCCCCAGCATTCTTATGAGGACAGATCCAGATTCTTTTCTTTCTTCTGGACTGTACCATAAGGAGGGGACCAGAGGTGGTGAGGCTGGTCACAAGTGTTTCAGGAGCTACTAGCTGGTTGTCATCTTGGCTCCTCCATCTGGAAGGCTATGAAAGTATATGTCATCTCTACCTCCAAGAAAACAAGAAGGCTGTACTTAACTTTTGTACTTAACCACTACACCAAACTGGCTCTCCAGTTTGGTGTAGTGGTTAAGGCATCAGGCTTGAAACTGGGAGACCGTGAGTTCCTGTCCCACCTTAGGCACAAAACCAGCTGGGTGACCTTGGGCCAGTCACCTTCTCTCAGCCCTAGGAAGGGGGCAATGGCAAACCTCTTCTGAAAAACCTGCCAAGAAAACTGCAGGGACTTGTCCAGGCAGTCGACAAGAATCGGACACAATTGAACGGATTAAAAAAACCCCTTTTCCCTGAGGATGTTTTCCAACAAAGAAACAGTCCTGGGTACAGCAGAGTTTTGAGAAGTTTAGCCTGAGTCCTTTGGCCAATTCAAGGAAGGTAAGGCAAGGGAGAGGGAAGAATCTCAAAACATTCCCTCCATCATATTTAACTGAATGTATTCACTGAAGTCAGGATGGACTTCAGTGAAAGAAACAAATATAAGCTTTTTCTTTTCTTCATTTTTCATCTTCTGTGAAAGATGGTTGAAAGACTTGATCAGATCCTCTCCTGAATACTGAAGATGCCATAACAAAATCCAGAGAAATAAAGACTAGTTGAGAAAAGGTTTTTATTTTGCACAATAATTTCCCAGGAGGGTCAAAAGCCCAGCCAATTTTTTTTCCTTTCTTTCAAAAGAAATGTAACAAGTAGTGATGTTCCAGGTTATAGATGGAGGGGTGATATTGGAGTTTTATGGCCAATACTCACTTCATACAAAGTGTTCTATCTGAAATGATCAGAAGCTCTTGAGAGAATAATTTGCAATTGCTGACAGAATTGCTATTTCACAACCTCTGGAGTATATTGAGACTGACACCTGTCAGAGCTCTATTATAAAAATTTCCATGGCTGTTAAAAATGTTACCATTAGCAACCTGTAAAATAGTTCCAAACAGGGACGAGTTTATCTTTCTCATTTTCAGAGGTTTGCCTATTACTGAAATTTTCCTTCATTTTCCTTACTAATTGTAATTCAGGTTTTCTTTTTAATTTCTTTTTAAAAATGTGTATGCCTTCCTTCAAAGCTGAATTTTCCCAGAGCTGCTTACAATGTATCTGCCATTTAAATTTGGTTTAGACATTTGTTCAAAGGGGAAGATAATTTGGGAGAGTTTCTCTTGGGTAGAATGCAAGAACATTTATAACTTATCTAGTTATGAGGTGTGTGAATGCCCATACAATCCTTGCCTTGGGTGTCTGCAACCTCCCTGGCTTCCCATTTTTCCATTAAGTCTGAAGAGAAGACTTCAGAGGAAACTGTTCCCAAGGAGCTTTCTTGGCTATGGTGCCACTGTGGATGTTAAGATTCTTACCCTTGGGTGGGAGATTTCTTTCTTCCCTGTAAGAAATAGAGAGACAGCATTTCTTACCTTTGACAAAAGGTGGGGGAATTTCTTCTTCCCTGTGAGAAATAGAGAGACAGCATGGACACGATTTTTCTGCCCATAAATTTGATGAAGAACTTTGAAAGACCATGTTTGTTGAGCTCTAGGTACTGCTCTTGTTTCTTGTTCCTTTCACTCAGCTCACACAGAAAAGGCAGTCCAACAAGCAGCTAACAAGCTGGAAGAGCAGGAAGGTCAAAAATAATGAGAAACCTCCCTCTTTTGTCTCAACAAGGACCTTATAATGCTGACCCTTCTTCAGAGGTCACACACTACGGCTGCAGACATCCCGTTTTGCATTTTGTTTTGTTTTGCACAGGTTAAAGGACAACATGGGTGCCTTCAGGTGCTTGAGATGCTCATTTGCCTTTTAAATCTACCCCAATTTAAATATACTTCCATGTATACAAATGGCTTATGGCCCTGCCCACTTTGGAACTGTGGCCATGGGTGTTGGAGATTCTGGCAAATCCAGCATGCCTCATCAGCACATGGATGGCTGCTCTAGGATGCAAGCTCTCCATGCTTTTGAGGAAGCTGTTTGTGCCCACTTCCTCTTCACTCTCTCTGATTCTTCCATCGAGGAGGATGCAGCACATGGCTGCTCCTCTCCATGGACAGCCCATGGGCTAGGCCTCAAGCCCCTTTCTACATGCAGCCTCTTGCAGCAAGCAGGGCAAGAGGTATTAAGTTTAGGGAACAGAAGGAAGAAATGGAACATCATTTATCTACTGAAAATGCTGTGCCTGCAATGAATAAACGTAAGGACTCTTTTGTACTTACTTTTCATACCTGCCATGTCTAAGTGCATGTTTCTTTATGCTAAGATGGGCTAAAGGTGTAAGATTAACCTGGATCTCTCTAATATGCTCATGGGCTCTGTTTTTTAAACAATATTCTTTTTCTGTACACGTGTTTTGCAGCTCTGCTCCATTTCAGTAGTTCTAACAGACTGCTGAATGGGCTTCAAAGGGATGCTGCCAATTTGTTACAAGGGGCTGCCCAGTTGTGGATAGCTGGGGTGGGGAGGAAAGTGAGGAAAGATTTTACTTAGTGGTCCAGAAAAGAAAGACACTCTCTTTCTCTTGCTTTCTTTTCTCTGCTCTTTGTCTGGAACCAAGTTAGAACCAAGAGAGACAAGAGTGATTAGTTCTGCCAGATAATAATGTGCAAGCTCACTCTTCTTCAAAGGTTCTCCTACATGGCATCCTTATGTGAGATTTAGGTTCTGATCTGGTGCTGCCTCTCTTCCTTCCTTCATTCCCTTGGACATGACTAGGCCACTGTAAGCAGATTCTTTCTCGACACATCTCTTTGTTGTGATTCTTGATGGTCACATTACATTTGATCACATTATTTTGGGGAACAAGGGCCTCTGATCATTCCATTAAATTGTACAAAGCCCCCTTCAGCACACTCTTGAGTGCAACCTTGAGTCAAGGCACAAAGCCTGAAGAACTAAAAGAAGTTGCCCAACTGCAAGCATGCATCTTCGCAGTTTCTCCATAGACAGCCTTTCTCTTTCCCTTTTTATCTTTCTCCCCTTTTTAATAACCTGTTCTCCAATCTGATGCTTCCTAATGTGTTGGGATTAAAATTTCCAATAGCCAGCATGGCTGGGATTTCTATGGCCTCACACCACGAGAATACCAGGTTGAAGGAGGATTGGTTTATTGGCTTAGAGTAGGATGGGCAATCCACAGGCCACCTATGGCCACATTTTGCAGTCCCCAGGTTATCACTGGAACATACTGTTAGTCCACCCCCCCCATTTTTTCCCTTGGACATTGTCTACTCTGGTCTTACTTAAAACATAGCATGCAGAAGTAACTGTATGGTTATAGTTACTTGCATGTCTTCTCCTGAATCACACTGGATAACATTTGTTAGGATGAGACCTGATTTTGCTAGATTGTAATTCTCATCACCTCTGCCCACTCATCACCATTCTTGAAATGGTAAGGACCAAGTTCATTTCAAGCCCTTTCCAAATCTCTGTGTCAGCCACATTATTCCACATACCATTTTAAACAAGGAACAAGAAAAATTTGTATAAGTCTAGACAATTTATTGGAGTTGGTCAAGAGATATCGTTTTCCATTACTTACTGACTATATACTTTGTTTAAATCTTTGGCTGGGTTTAAATGGCTGGGTTTTGTTTCTTGAGTAGATGGGAATTTGAATCAAATGCCATCAGGATGGCTGCAGGGCTTTGAGTGTTGGCTTCTGAAATGCTGAGATGATGACCTTATCTGAGCAAGGGGTAATCTTGAGAATCTCCTGGACCATGATGTTTTGAGAATACCTTTAGGTGAAGGATAGAGATGTTGCATCACAGATGAACAGGCTGACCATACGTCCCGTTTTGAACGGGAGAGTCCCATTTTTTTTAGCATTTTTCAACCGTCCCATCATTTTGATAAAAATCTCAATTTTGTCCCGTTTTTTAAACCTGGCGGGAATGACGTGGAAGGAGGATCTGAGCCGGAGCTGCCGATTGGAGGCAGCCCAGAAGAGGAAGCCCTCGCGCCTATCAGCGTGCGGCAATGGAGGGACTGGGTGGGGTGGGGTTTGCAGGCGGGAGCCAATTGCGCGGACCAGGGGTCAGGGTTTGCATGTGGGAGCCAATTGCGCAGACCAGGGGTCAGGGTTTGCATGCGGGAGCCAATCATGCGGACCGGGAGGTGGGGGTTACAGGCGGGAGCCAATTGCATGGACCGGGGGCAGAGTTTGCAGGTGGGAGCCAATTGCATGGACCGGGGGGCGGGGTTTGCAGGCGGGAGCCAATTGTGTGGACCAGGGGTGGGTTTTGCAGGCGGGAGCCAATCATGCGGACTGGGGGGCACGGACCCCTGTCTTTTTCATGAATACAGAATATTACATAAGACCCCATCCCGTTTTGCCATCCCAATGTCCCTCTTTTGCCTCAAGGAAATATGGTCAGCCTACAGATGAAGCACTTCTTGTTTTTGTTTTTTTGATTACTGGTAGGATTCATCGCAAGCCAGGCAGGTTCTCTATTCGCATCTATCTTGGTCCGAAAGGTTAATATGTAGGCAGACTTCCTCCACAAGATTCTTTTCTGTTTGTATGCAGCTGGGGGTAGGACAAAGCATGGAGGATCCCCACAGAGAAAGCTCCGCAGGGTAGTTCTCATTGTAGACTGTGTAGGAGGAAAGTCATGTTAGTCTTTGGTAGCAAAAATATCAGCTCACAAAATCTTATGCCCTTGAATAAAATGTGCTAGTTGGAAAAGGTGCTACCAGGCTCCTGATTCCTTGCTCCAGGGAATGGGGGTTGCCTACAGTATATCTTCTTGCACAACAGGGTTTGTTCATTGTGGTGGAAAACATGGTCGCAGTTGGCCAAGATTTATGCTTTGCTGATCTATCTTGAAACAGGATTGCTGATTTTTTTTGAAAAAGCTGTATGTGAATATTATCTGGCTGAAAGGATCTGCTAAGTGCCCTCAGGAAACTACTTAGTCCTTTCACAGATATAAATGGCAGAGATAAACCACATTTACACACCATTCAAAAGAGACAATAAAAAAGCTAAGAAGGAAACAAAAAGACCAGAACACTGTCCTCTCCAGCAGCCAACACCCAGATAAGCAGGGATTAACACCAGACAAACCATCAAGCAGAAAACAATACCCTAACCAAGGAACAACTAAGCAGACAATCAAGCAGACAAACGATCAAGCAGAACACAATACCCCAATCAAGGAGACAAACAATCAGGCAGACAGACAAACAGAAAACAACACCCTAATCAAGGACGTATCAAGAGAAAACCACACCCCCACTAACACTGGCAGGGCAAGCTACAATTTCCCTTGTATATAAACAGGGTGCAAACCCCACAGTCACTTGCACTGATGATGTTACCTAGCTGGGTAATGAAATGTCTGCAAGCAAACAACCAAGCTCAGAGA
The DNA here is from genome assembly GCA_023362775.1 of Charina bottae. Lineage (NCBI taxonomy): Eukaryota > Metazoa > Chordata > Lepidosauria > Squamata > Charinaidae > Charina > Charina bottae. Next base: position 15,648,882 of record JALMGJ010000014.1, on the reverse strand, counting down.
GCACCACGGACTCCACAGTTCAATCCTGAGCTACAGATATTCTCTTCTATTGGATAAATGCCATTGTCAACATTTAATTGACAAACATAACAGTATATGTGATTAAGGTAGTTAATAGTAAGTGAAGTCTCCTTTGACTTGAGCTTGACTCCAAATGCCTTCAGAGACACCTTCATGTAGTTTTCTTGACAGGAATATGGAAGTGGTTTGCTTTCCCCAGGATGCTTATTTTAACTTTGCCTTACCTCCCTTGGATTATCTAGTGGTCTCCCATTTGACCATTAACCAGATCCTGCCCTGCTTGAAGTTCAGAATCAGTGAACTTCAGCCAGCTACTGCCTTCTAGCTGGACAAGGAAATTTAAGGCATGGGAGGAATTGAGGAATGGTACTTTGAAGCCACAGGAATATGATAGCCTTTGCAGACATGTTTGAATCCTCATAACTGTATGAGAACGTTGAGGGACAGTGAATGAGAGTGCGTTTCTTTAAAACAATACACGTCTGTCAAATCTATAGGAATTTAGGATTGTCCAATGAAGCACCTCTGATTTGGCTAGAAGCTACCTTGAATACGAAAGAGAATATTTGGAGTATGCCTATGAAGGTTCTCAGTCATCCAGGTGGAATTGTCTGTAGCTTGATTCATGTCAACTGGATTTCTATTTTCTCAGTGGAAATGTTTCGCTCCTTATCCAAGGAGCTTCTTCAGTCTGAATATTTGGAGGTACATTTATTTATTTTATTTTTCAAATTTTGCCACTGCCCATCTCCCCCCAGAAGGGGGACTCTGGGCGGTTTACAACAAAGCTAAAAAGTTATATATGTTAGTCATGCTGCTAGTTCTCTTGAATAAAGTGAGATTTGCATTTGAATAAAAAATTATTATTTTATTTATTTTATTAAATTTATATTACTGCCCATCTCCCCTGTCAGGGAGATGCTCCTCTTATACCTCCCCTGTTTACAGGTAATGCTACCCACTATTGAATAATGCATGCATGATTATGACAAAAGCTTGTCTTCAAGCAGCATTTGCCTTTTCCAGGACCTTGATATTTAGCTTGTAAAGTCTGCAAGGAGAAATAATTAACCTTAATACATCACAAATCAAGTTTTTAAATGTATCCTCAACACCTTCCTTAAATAGAGATGAATCAGAGAGAATATTTTATGAGCATACTGGAAACGAATAGTGTAGGTTAAGACAATAAAGACAATTATGGGCTCTGAGTGAATGTTTTTTAATTTATTTCTGTGCTGATCATGAAGGACAACTTTGGTGAATTTCCTGACGTGACTATTATAATTAAGACCATATCTACTCTAACATGGCATAGAAAAAAGTGGTTTTGGAGAGAGAGCTTAGACATTCAAAATAGTTTGGGGGAATTTGGACTATAATTCATGGAATGTTAACTTCAGGAATTTCTGGCAGGTCAAAAAAGTCAAGATGGTGGCCAAAGCCTTGTGATCAAACTCTGCTCCTTTCTTACATGCATCACGATGAACATAAAAAAGGGGGCATGGCTGTGATTTCATAGTTGTGGCCACCATCTTGCAGTCACTGCTGCTTAACTTGAAAGTCTATCCCACTAATCATAGTTTAACGTAATTCTTGATAAGATTACATAGGATGCTCATAATCTGCCCATGTCCTCATACGGTATCCTTTTTATGATGCCCCAAGACATGCTCTGATCTCCCCAATTATTTCTAAATTTGTGGGTCATACTGATAGATTTTACATTTATTTCTTTATAAGGGATGCTGATTCTACACTCATACACCAGGTGGCCAAATATGTTTATCAAGCTATACAATTACGCAAAACTTTTAATTAGAGATATTGTTTTACTGTTTCATTGTTTTCCTTTTACCTGACAATGAATTGTCTTCCTTCCTTCCTTCCTTCCTTCCTTCCTTCCTTCCTTCCTTCCTTCCTCAAATTCTTTGTTTTTTTAATTGTTCTTTAACAATTCTTGTGAGCTAGTAAGGCTTGCTGAGAAGTCCACATAGCATTGTTACTCATTTCTAAGCCTACCATGTCTTCTCAGCAATTCTTACATAATCTTTATTAACTGGGAAGGCCATCTTTCTAAATGTGGAAGAGAAACAAAATGTCCACAAGTATTTTTTTTAAAGAGGAGTTGTATATAAGCAATATTTGGGGTGTGTCTGGGTCCTGAATTTGATCTATTCAATGCCATCTCTTGGTGCCATTTCAATATCTTCCTTAAAAAATATTCTATGTATTTTGTATATTCTACAAATAAAGGTTGGGAGATGTGAAAAATAGAAAACCATAATTTACCAAGATTGCTAGATAAAATAAAGGGATAGAAAATCGACACACTGTTTAGATTCAAATCAATTGATTTTCATGCTTAGCTTTGGTGGACTGATCAGAAGAAGGGAGAACAGGGATCTTTCCTCAGAGGAGGAAAAAAAGAAGGAAGGAAGGAAAGGAAGGAAGGAAAGGAAAGGAAGGAAGGAGCCAAAGGAAAATGTAGTGAATCCCCCAACTTTTCTATGAATACCCACTCTCAGAAACATTCTGGATCCCAATGTATTGTTGAAGGCTTTCACGGCCGGAGTTCGATGGCTGTTGTGGGTCTTCCAGGCTGTGTGGCTGTGTTCTGGAAGTTGTGGTTCCTAACATTTCGCCAGCATCTGTGCCCGGCATCTTCAGAGGGCAGGAGCACAGACAGAAGCGAACTCTCTGTGCCCAGGTAGAGTGGCAATGTTTTTCTATTTATAGAGCTAAGTTATAGGAGATTAGGTGGTTTTGTTGTTGTGTTGAAATGTTAACGAGTGGCTGCTGAGCGTGATTAGCATGTTCATTGTGAGAAGAACACGGCCACACAGCCCGGAAGACCCACAACAGCCATTCTGGATCCCACCAATTCAAATGGATACTGTCCATGCTGTTCCTTCTTTCCCCTCTTATATATTTGAGCAGAGATATTGAAAATTGAATTTGCTGGCTGCATGCAAACTAACAATTTGGTGCCTGTGCTTCTTTTCAGCAGCAAAAGACAAAAGAACATATATAGAATGAATCATTGCTGTCCTCCTCTAAACTCAGTTGGCAGGTTTCTGTGGCCCATCCCAGTCCCCAACAATGTAAGTACTTCCCTAATTGCATTAGGGATGTTCAAGAGATCTTATTTTTTTCTGGGAAGCCATAGTTCATTTATTTTTTGCAAAAGTCAGTGCTTTCAGTTTGAGGTTAATACTTATCTTTTAGTGTTGCTATGGCAGCAAAGTTTATTGTTCTTTACTTGCAACTTTGTAACTTTGCCATCCAGTCTTTCTCTTGATGAACAACATATAGGTATCATCTTGCCATTCCTTTAAACCAGAGCTTTCCAAACCGTGTGTCGCGACACAAAAGTGTGTCGCCACACACAATCTGGTGTGTCGCCACACAACCCGGAAGCGCTGATCATCATCAGTGCTTCCGGGTTTTCCCGCGGCGACACACCAACGGCGGCGCACAAAAACCTGAAAGCGGCAGCAGCGCTTCCGGGTTTTTGCGCGCTGCCGCAATGGCGGCACTTCCAGGTTTTCCCGCAGCGACACACCGGCGGTTGGTGTGTCGCCGCGGGAAAACTTTGGAAAGCCCTGCTTTAAACGTTCACCTCCCGGTTGGGTCTAAGTCGCCATTTTGGACTGCCCATTTTCTTTTCTAAATCATTTCTTTCCTAAATCAGATCTCACTTTTCATTTAGAAAGATGTCCTTGCCGTTTTTGACATGGTAAGGACCAAGTTCATTTTAACCCCCTTCCAAATCTCTGTGTCAGCAACATTATTCCATATAGCGTTTTAAAAGAGGTACAAGAAAAAATTGTATAAATCTGGACAATTTATTGGAGTTTGTCAAGAGATATAGTTTTCCATTACTTACTATATATTTTGTTTAAATCTTTCTAAAGCAGTGAAGTCTATAAGATCTGTGGGCCAATCCTTGAAATGCCTGAGAAGAGAGCAATCTCCTGCCTTGCATGAAAGAGATCACCTTGTGTCAATCAAGCCTCCTTAAGGAGGGCATTCAATAGAGGTCATGCCACAATTGAGAATGTCCTTAGTTTTGTGACCATTTTTTGTGACCAGTTCATTTTGTGACCAGTTCATTCAGTAGGAATACAGGGAAAAGACCTCAGATAGAGACCTAAGATATAGAGGATGAATGTTCCCTGAGATACTCTGCTCTCAGCCTATATGAAGCAAGTGCGCATAATATGTGGCTTTCTAAATGTTGCTGAATGATACCTCCCATTGTTGGTCATGCTGAATGGGGGCTCCTGGCTATTGCACTACAACAAACGTAATCCCATCTCTGATTTAGGACTTTTGAAGGGCAGCATTTAATAGGGCCTAGAAATGGATTGGGATCCATAAAGGCATAGGGGTTAAACTTGCAAACTCCCCCTTACTATTATCAGTATTCTGAAGAATGCTCAGCTAATGCTGGTAATTTAGGGTCAATTCAACTTTATGTCAAAGTCTACGAATTGCCCATGTGGTTCTGAGCAAATCTCTCTTTTTTTTTTTGGCAAACTAAAAGTTATGCCAAAAAGATCAAATAATAAGATCAAATAATTCTTTTTTTTCAACTGTTTTGACAAGTCTATGGTTATAGTTCATAATGCTTCAAAAATTACAAATTTGCAAGTTAATTCCATAATCTCTGTATTTTAATTGTTAAGTCCAGTCCTGATATTTTACAATATTTCCAGATGGCGACAATGGTTCCTTCCCCTTCTCCCTCTATTACTGTTTCCAAGACCACTTTTATCTTTGGTCATTAGGCCAAATAGGCAGAGAAGATCATACATTTTTTTGGTCATATCTTTAGGACATACTGTTTAAATTGGCCTTTTTGTTGTACTTTTGATTCCTTTAATCTGGTTTTTTTTTGTGATACAATACTGTAAGTAGGCTTGAATCATTATATTTGATAGGAAAGTTTTAGATAGTGTTTGGAAGGATCTTGGGCATAGATTTCACACCAATGTATTGCCCATCTTAATCTGCCATTCAAAACATCTGCATTATAGTGCCTAATAAGAGGGTAAGCCCTGATCATTCAGTTGGTTGGCCATACTTAACGTTGTTTTATCTACAGCTGAAATGTTAGAGTTTTTGGTTCTTCCATTAACTCACTTAAAGAATTCATGTCAGCTCCTTTCTGCTGTGTTGGAATAATGTTACTCTTATAGCATTGTAGTAAGACTTCCTGAAAGATGATTCAGATGAAGAATATAAACAATTGGAATGCGCTATAGAAAAAAATTCATCCAGTTCCAAACTGAAAAATCAAATATCACATGTGCATGTGCATGACTGAATTGCTATGATGTCCTCTCTCCTATCTGTCATTCTAATATAATAATAGCTTTGTGGAAAATATGGATGGTTAAGGGATATTATGGCATTTCAGCCAAGCAGAGTTGTGCTGTGTGTGTTTAAATGGGGCATTTGATTCAACAGAAAGAGGCCGGATGAATCATTGGCTTTTTTCACAAATAGTGCTTTGCAAAATATCCTTCTGGTTTATTGACAGCAGGGGACAGAAATGGCAAAACTTCTTTTCCTCTTTCTTCACTGTCAAAATTTAAATCAGCCAGCTGATTGATGGGGTTTCATTCTAGCATAGGTGATGCTAAATTACTCTGTGGAATTACCATTCACTCTTTTTTTAAATTTCAACAAGGGATTGCCCTTTATATCAACCCTGTCAATACAATTATCTATTATTTATTCCTTCACCTGGAAGCGGCTTATAATTCAATAGAAACAAGACAGACTTCAAATTTCAGATATTCAATTGAAAAATATGCAGCATATGAATATGAAAGGAAAATTAAGGAAAATAAAAAACACAATGAGAGGAAATTTAACCATCTTAGATTACGAACTTAAACAAGCTCGGTCATTTTTCAGGGATCCATAAAAATTAATGCTGTTTAAATAAATAAATAAATAAATTCTTATCTACTCCTTTGACGATCTTCTCCTTCTCCTTCTCCTTCTCCTTCTCCTTCTCCTTCTCCTTCTCCTTCTCCTTCTCCTTCTCCTTCTCCTCTGCTTGAATAATTAAGCAACCATCTGCCATTGTCATCCCTAGTCAGAACTTGGTTGCTGCAGAACCATATTTTCCAAAGAAAATGAAAAAAGCTCAGTTTCAAATGTACATGTCCATGGAATTATATTACTTTAACCTTTTTGTTTACCAAAGGAAACATTTTTTTAAAAAAAACAAGCCAATCTTTTTTTTTTAGAAGTTTGGATTGAAAGCAATATAACACCTGCTTACTACTATTGTTAAAAAAAAAAGCTGTGTGGTAAAACAGAAGACTATGTCATCATGATACAGATGGTTTTAAAGTATAAGAACAGAAAAGACCTGGATTTAGTTACTGGCATGTCAAGTCCGCCATTCTGTTTCACTTTTAACACCATGGTCAGTCAGAAGTCTGTAGACATGGACATGCTCCTCTTCACTATTGTTTCCTAGTGGATGGATGGATGGATGGATGGATATATATATATATCAGTCAGTCGCTTCTGACTCTTCGTGACTTCATGGACTAGCCCACGCCAGAGCTTCCTGTCGGCCATCACCATCCCCAGCTCCCCCATGGTCGAGTCCGTCACCTCCAGAATATCATCCATCCATCTTGCCCTTGGTCGGCCCCTCTTCCTTTTGCCTTCCACTTTCCCTAGCACCAGCATCTTCTCCAGGGTATCCTGTCTTCTCAGTGTGTGTGTGTGTGTGTGTGTGTGTGTGTGTATGTATATATATATATATATATATTCCATTGCCTTCTTCCTAATTTATGATATACTGCCTATTATTCCAAAGATAATATGCAGCCATCAAGGCAAATAGCATATTGGCTGGTTCTCCATAATTTCCAAAGTCCTCTTTTCAAAGCAGATAAAGTGGTGACCATTACCACCTCTGATGACTGTGAATCCCATCACCTAACTGAGGGTTGGAGAAAGAAATACTTTACTTTTAATGGTGACCCCAAATGCCAAGATTGTGGGGAAAAAAACACACCCATCCCTTCATCTACATTTTTCTACCCTGTGCAAGATGTACCTTCTCCTTTATGCTGTCCCATGGACATGAATCAGATCCTCAATCCAATCCCAAACACATTTATTGATGTCAAGGGTTCGAGGACAAGAACCATGCTGAGAAGGGTTTCCAACTCTAGTTTCTTTATTGCTCTTACCCTATGAACAGAATCTTCCCAGACTGAGGCTACCTAACTAACCTAAGGGTAATAACTCCCAAGGGCTCTAGGGAGGGGCTGCCTTGAACTTCTTAACCTTCCCAGCAACAGAGTCTGGGCTTCGAAGTCTCTTATCAGTCTGGAATGCTGTCTCCCCCTGGGAAACAGTATCTGTGCGGGAATGCACCACATCTAAGAACTTAATCTGATTCTGTAATGGGATTCTTCTACCCATCATTATCACATTGTTTAAGTGTTGGGCATTTCAGACTTAAAAGGCAAAGTCTTTTTTCAGCTAACAGTGACTCGGTATAGAGACATATTTGTGTAGTTTATTGGTCAACAAGACAAAGGTGGTTGGCTAATGCCTTCTTCTGTTCCTTCATTTCCCTGGTCTAGCCTGCAACATTGGGATTTCCTGGTTTGCTGACTTAGGTGTTTGTAAAGTGACATCATTGCCAAGTCTTGGAGTAATATTTTACCATAGGGGGAGTTATATGGCAACATATTTTTTTAAAAAAATATGCAGACCACACATAGTTATAGATTTCACACTTCAAAAGAGAGTATTTAGCTTGAACACTGAAGACAAAATGGACATATTAGGAAATGTTGCATACACATTTGCACATATTGGGGGAGATACATAGAAAAATAGATGCACATTTTGTTTTTGTTAAATTCACGGACAGATGGAATAGATTTAAGACTGAATACATGCAAAACTGACACAGGCAGTTTTGTAACTTGGGCTTTGTTGGGTTTTTAGAGTCATGCTGTTTTCTACTGATTGCATAGTACAAATGAAAAGCATTGGCACAAATGCAGCAAAGGTGAAATTAATGCCATGCTGGAATCTGCTTTGAATTTCTCAACTTTTTCTCCCCTGTGAAAGAGCCTTCTGTTTTTCTCTTTATTTTCAGGCTGCTTGAGATTTTCTGTTGAACTTCTCTTGGTGGTATTTTTGAGCTTACTTTATTGCTAAAAAGTGGTGGAGGATGTTAGCAGTGGACTTTTCTGTTATACATCTTTCCATCATTCTGGAGCCTGTCACTCTTTACAACAGAGCTTTCCAAACTGTGTGTCGCGACACAAAAGTGTGTCACCACACACAGCGTGGTGTGTCGCCACACCACCCGGAAGCGGCAGGGCGCGTGTGCACGGATCAGTGCTTCCACGTTTTAGCGGAGGCTGCCGCCGCCGCCTTGCACGCGCGCGCCGCCGCACGCCCCCGCGCCGCCGCACCCCCCCCGTGCTGCCGCCGTGTGCACGCCACCGCCGCACTGCTGCCGCCGCTGGTGTGTCGCCAGCGGCAGCACTTTGGAAAGCCCTGCTTTACAGGCTAAAAACCCCATAAGAGAAGTGCATTCATGATACCAGAGTTAGGATTTTATTGAAGTGTGGGTGCCCAAATCAAGGAAAAAAACAATAAAGACTTTTAAAAAAAGATTGGAAGCCTTCTGTGGACTTTTTGCTGAAAGAAGAAAACACAGGACTGATGATTTATGGATTTGGGGATAAGAAATCCCCAAAGAGAGGGAGGGGAAAGAGTAAGATGTCAATTACTTGATAGAAAGAAGGACAGAAGTTATCCTTCCTTCCTTCCTTCCTTCCTTCCTTCCTTCCTTCCTTCCTTCCTTCCTTCCTTCCTTCCTTTTTTCTTCTTCTAAGTTTTAATACTTTTATTCTGTTGAAAAATTTGATAGATTAGATAGATTAGAATTAGAATTAGAACACCACACTCCACCCAAGATAATTTCAGTTTCTCTTCTCCTTTGAATGAAAATGTAAAAGCAAACTGCCCAGAGTCTACTGTCGTGGAGATGGGCGGTGATAAATTCGAATAATAAATAAAAAATAAAATAATAAAATCCTGTTTCCTGAAATTGATTCAGATTTTTTTTAAATACTATTTTCACTAGGTGAAACATGTGGCTTATAGTCATTTTTGTTTTTATCCAATATGCAAACACACACAAGTGCTTTAACCTTCTACTGATGTTCTGTAACTGATTTTTCTGAGAGAAACACCACTTTTGTTTATCTCATGATCACAGTCTTTTGGCTATCACACATGAATTTTTCCTGGACCTTACAGCCAAATATTGCAACATCCTCATGAAGAGCTGAGCTTTGTAGTGACTTGTTGCTCTGTCTCTTCTCCTCTGTTTATTTGCTTAGGAGATTTCTTTTTCTAATCATGCCTAGACCATCTTTTCTCTTCTTTAATAATTGTACATTATTATTTCATGAAAAGCAAAACAACAAAAACAGGCTTTCCCATCTGAGCGGCATTCAAATACTCCTCTTAAAATGCCAGCAGGGAGAGGAAACTCTCATTAAATTCACAATGGCAACATATTTTGACCTATTAAGAGCTTCAGTGTTACAGTATGAGGTATTTTTTCTCTTGCATTTCAGAGAATTTTCCCCAAGAATCTTATGAAGTAGAAAAACTTTCTCCATTAGACCACACAAGTAACAGCATTTTTGGATTTGGCAAGGAAAATGCCCCTAATCCAGATGAGAGGGAAGAAACCATTAACTTCCTCAACAATATTTTTTTCTGACCCCTGTCACTTGCTTCCTTACCAGAACAGTCATATTTTAGAACACTCTCTTAAGTCTGCCATCTTACCTCAGCGTAAGTCCCATTGGATGTAATGAGTCTTACTTGTGAATAAAGATGCATGGGAGAGGAAATTATGGAAATGAAAAGATATGAATGTCTATAGTCTTTCCACTTCACATTGGTACGTATGCATTAATCATTCTTAGCTCTTTATTTAGAAGGTTAAGAATAGATTTATGTAATAAGTTACAGCAGGAAAAAAATAAGAATGAGTATTCCCATCATTCTTCTATGATCAATATTTCTGTTGAACATGCCCCAAGATGACCAAATCTCTCCTGCATGAGGTTGCTCAGATTTATACATGATGAATCATGCATTAGAATAAGAAAGAATTATGCTATCTCAAACAGTACATCAAATAAAAGAACAAAAGTGTTAACCTTTCTTTTTAAAAAAATCTCATGCACTGTCAGATTAAAAATAATATCACCTTGAAACATGAAAGAAAGAAAGAAAGAAAGAAAGAAAGAAAGAAAGAAAGAAAGAAAGAAAGAAAGAAAGAAAGAAAGAAAGAAAGGTAGGTAGGTAGGTAGATAGACAGACAGATAGATAGATAGATAGATAGATAGATAGATAGATAGATAGTTCAAATTAAGCTAGATGAATATATTGGTACTCCTCATGAAACTGCATATGGGCAAATGTGATCGTAGTGCTCTGTGGGATGATAAGGTCTAGCTAATGGCATTTAAGGAATGGAGAGAGAAAGTGTTGGGCAACCAGTCTTGCCTTTTTTTCAACTATGTGTACTAAAAAACTCCAGAATTTTGTTTTTTGGGGGGATCCCCCCCACCCCCAGCTATTCTCCTTCCAAGAACTCTCCTCTATGTTTTCAGACTTGATTTTAAACTGTTGTGGAAGTTTCCCAGAAGATCCTTGCAAGTTACTAGCTATAAAACTGCCATAACTGCTATGATCCCCATGCATTCTTGAAACATATTTTTAGCATAATAATTTATTTTTAAAATCCCCTGAAAATAAATCTGAATAGGACAGGAGATTGCAAAATGAATTTCACCAGAAATATATTGACTTGGGAGTCATATATATAATTCCTTTGAGGAAGGGCTACAGATCACTTACAAAGCACATGTTTGCCATGACAAAGGTCTTGGGTTCAATGTCCAGCATCACCAGATAGGCTCCAAGGTTACTGAAATCCTCAAAAGCTGCTGTTAATCTGTGTAGAAAATTCTCCAATGCATGGCCTGTAAGTGCTAGAAAAGACGCAGAATGTTATGGGTTTAGAGTAGTTCCTGAAGAAGGAAAGACTGGCACACTTGTGGACCTTTAAAAGCTTTTAGCAGAGTCAGACAAGAGGAAGCATGATAGAGATTTAAAGAATTCTGCATGGAGTACAATATGTACAGATATAAGTTTAATGTAACATTTTTCTCAGTGTTAGAACTCAGGCTCGTCCATAGAAACAAAAGACAGGAAAAATGAAAAGAAGGAGTATTCATTTTTTGCATAGTACATAATTAAAGCAATTGAATTTGCTACTGTTGGAATTGTTAATGACCACCATTCTAGGTGATTTAAAAGGGGGCTAGACAAACTCATAGAAAAATGGACTATCAATGGCTGCATACTATGATCTTTATCATAGACAGCATATACCTGCTGCTAGGAAGTGATCATGGAAGGGGTTTATCACCATCATGTATAAGAGTGTCTCAAATGCATCTGGTTGGCCATTGTGTGATGCTGAATGTTGGCTTAGATGACATTCTAATATGATCTAGTGGTGTTCTTATGACTAATTCAGTTTGTATGTTCATTTTCTCTGGAATAACCTTCCTAACCTAGTTGGCATTGCATTTTGTCTCCCATAATTCCCAACCAGCCACTAGGTGGTCTATAAGGTCTTGCAGGTAGAAGATGCTTATAAGAACCTTCAAATATTTACAAAGTCCCAGAAGAGTGTCTTCTGAGACCAAGTCTCTTGTTATGATATCCTATGACTGAAAGATCAGCTGTGATCACTCACTGAACCAGTGTGTTCAAGTATGACAAATCCTTCATAGAAACATGGATTGTGGAAGTTGGAAGGAAACCTGAAAGCCTTCAGTCTTCTTGGGGCCTCTTGAATTAAATACGTAAGATAATTAGCCAAGTGTTTGCTATGTCACGCAACTGAACCCTATGTTCAGTACAAACAAGTTTGCTTTCCTAATGTACTAGGTACAGAAATAGATACATCAGTCATTAAACTATTCTAGGTTCAGGCCAAATCCCTTTCACTGTTTCCCCTATATCAAACTACATCTCCCAGGGACCAGTGCTTTCTCTTCTGTTGTTTCCAGACATGACTGTATGTAAGAATATCATCAGAGGAAAGGAATGATCATGGAACACAGATGGCCGAGATTGGGATTGGTGTAGAGAACCAAAAATGGATGAACCTTGTCAGACACAATGCTCCCTATGGCATTGTTTCAGTGAAAATAAATCAGCCATGCATTGTAATCCCAGCTAGAATTATTATAAGCTGCTTTACTTTATCTAAGTTTCAAGCTTCAGCCTTGCTTATGAAAATGCAGTTTCAGAGCCACTAAATCAGGAACAAGAATGTTTTGGTGGTTGATCACAGGAATTGCCATAATGACCTCCTGATAATGAATGGGTGGTTTGAAGGTGTCTTTTCTTTTCTTTTCTTTTTCTTTTCCAGGTGAGGGTTTTAAAAACATTTACTTCTAGGAAATCCACCTGGAGAGTTCTACATAGCTTTTCTGTGGACAAAAAGCAGTGAGAAATTGCACTTTGGTGAATTGGCAGTTTGCCAATCCAGTTTGCTGGATAATATGGAGTGGGACCGCGAAATGCCACAAGTGTGATGCCCTCGATCCGTTGACTATTAAATCAGAGTTCCTGATATAAGCCACTCATGGATATGAAGGAATCTTTATTAAAACCAGTGATCAATTGCACATTAAAGACTCGAGTGAATCAAGTTCCTGCAACCAACAGTTTAAAATCTCCAAGTTTCCCCCCCCCCCCAAAAAATCGGGATTTGCAGCTCAACTGCCCTTCCCTTTGTCTCTCAGTTCTCAGATCTTTTGGGGTCTGAATCAACTAACGTGGGCGATATCGCCCTTTGATCTATCCTGGGTGCTGAAACACTCAGTGCGAGACTTTGATTAACATAGTTTGCAGTTCTGTGAATACACCAAACCCCTACTTTACATGTCTGGTAGTTTTACTGTTAGGCACCCCCAAACGACCCTGTGAGTTTAATGGAGTGGCAGGATGTTCTTTCCTGGCGCCCTGACAGGATGGCATGGATGACATCCTGATGACAAGTTTCCCTCCCTTGCGTTAGATCCTGTATTTTAATTTCCATGTGATGTAAAGACTGCAGTGGTCTTCATTACACAGCATTTTCTATATTCCTCCTTGATCTTGCTATTTCTAGTGCTTGCCCCAAGAAACTGGACCTACTTAACAGGAGAAATAGGGTAACATAATGATTGGAATGGGAGAGCTTTTTATGCTTCTCTGTTATTTTGGCCAAACACAAGACAGTTTTGACTTCCTGTATAATGTGTGCATTCTCACATCCCAGCTTTTCCCAATGAAGGCATGGGGGAGAAGTATAAAAAAAGAAAAAAAGAAAGAAAAAAGAAACACATTTGAAGTTTTAAGAGCAAGGATCATTTTGTGAACTCCACTCATTTTTGTACATGTTGTTGAACGCTCCTAACTTATTCTGCCCACCCAGTTGTCTTTGGTGCATGGAAAAGTGGACGGAGGGAAGAACCTTCTTTCAGACTAACAATTTGGCCTTTCTATAGTATTTTTTAAAACAACTGAGCCTCGAAAATTGGCCATAGGTACACTGTTTACTGTGATGTGATGTGATGTGATGTGATGTGATGGTGTGGTGGCTCAGCGGGTAAGACACCAGGCTTGTTGATTGGAAGATCGCAAGTTTGGAGGTTCGAATCCCTAGCCCTGCGTGATGGAGGGAGCTCCCGCACTAGCCCCAGCTCTTGCCAACCTAGCAATTTGAAAGCATGCAAATGCAAGTAGATTAATAGGTACCACTTCGGTGGGTAGGTAACAGCGTTCCGCGCACGTCATGCGGCCACATGACCGCGGAAGCGTCTTCGGACAATGTTGGCTCTTCGGTTAACAAACGGAGGTGAGCACCGGCCCCTAGAGTTGGACACGGCTGCACAAATGTGCGGGGGGAACCTTTACTTTTTTTACACTGTTTACTGTTTACACTGTTTACATAAGTTACTGATAAAACATTGAGGCACACAGAGCAGTAACTTCTACATTGAACATATTATTAAGTAGTTTAATTTGAAATGTTACGTGATACCTTGGTAAAAGTTACAGACTATTTATGCTTGATGAAAAATGGTACATATCATGGAGGACGAAAGGCTGTTCATCAGTTTTTGGCTTCCTTCGTAACTATAGATTATTTTACATTGGAAAGACCAAAAGCACATTTGGAAGATATAGGGATTCATTTATTTTATCTAAAAGCAAAGTGGCTGATTTATTTCTAGAGAAGGTTGTTGACAGAACTGTTAACTCGCCCACAAATTCCTTCTTAAAGAAAATCCTAGGATGAAAACTGCTGCCAGGCCTGCCTAGAAACCTCACATGAAGAAAATGTACTATCTCAAAAAATAAATAAATAAATAAAAAATCAAACACCGGACTAGCTGCTGAGTAAAAGAGATTGAAAGCAAAGAAAAAATCCAGTGATTGCAATTCTGCATGACTTGCTTTCTACTGATTACATTTTAACCTGGCAGTATCTATGGACCTGTATTCTATTTCCAGCAATCAAACCCATCTGGAGCATGGCTAGGATTTGGCTCAGAGGTATAGCTATCAATCTAGTCCATAGTCAAGTCCTGAGAATAGAGAAAACCAGATTCAACTTGATTTGTAAACAAAAATCACCAAGCTCACCACTTTTTGCTATAACACCAATTTTCAGCAGGCAAATTGGTAATTGTAAAGATAAAAGACTTGGCTAAGAAACCAAGTTCCAAGCAGAAGTGGGATCTGAATTTCAAATGCCAAATCATATATCTGTTCCCAATCCCACCACTGACAGAATAAAAGCTATTTCAAAGAATCAGTTAATCACTAGGAGGACCTCTACTCGCTATTTTGTTGTTGTTCAGTCGTTTAGTCGTGTCCGACTCTTCGTGACCTCATGGACCATAGCACGCCAGGCCTTCCTGTCCTCCACTGTCTCCCGGAGTTTACTCAAATTCACGTTCATTACATCGGTGATGCTATCTAACCATCTCATCCTCTGCCGTCCCCTTCTCCTTTTGCCTTCAGTCTTCCCCAGCATCAGGGTCTTTTCCAGGGAGTCCTCTCTTCGCATTAGGTGGCCAAAGTATTTGAGCTTCAGCTTCAGCATCTGTCCTTCCAATATTAGCCCATAATAATCACCCACTTGAAAAATAATTGAAATTAGAACAGGGTATAAATGACCTTTCAAACTACTTCATCTGATTTGTGGGCAGACAACTTTTTAGGAGGGGGAACTATGGGAAGATTTAATAGAAGTGGGGGAAGAGAAGCAGCAGATCACAGGGGAGAGACTTGTACAATATAAGGCAGACCATCTGAACACACACACAGAGACACACACACACACGTACGTCACATTGTAACTAAATGATTTCAAGAATACCATGGTTTGCTGAAATTCTCTTCTGATCTGAAAGAAAGAATGGTTGCTCCAGTACTTCAACTTTCTGTTAGCAGCAGGGTGAGATGATTAACTCTGGGTTATTTTGGACTAAAATTAATCCTTTGTAATTCACTGCTAACTAATAATAGTGTATGCACAACATATTAACCCCAGTGAACTAGTTAAACATTTGTGAAAGAGGCCTGTAAATCACAGCGGTGAGTCAATTACATTACTCTTCCAAACCCAGATTATAGAGGTTTGGTGTCCTTAAGCATAAGACCCAGTAACTGAAGGTGTTTAGTAATCTAAACTGTGATTTTCAGGGAAGAAACCATAAAATCCAATTCTAAGCCATAGCTCTTCATAAAATGTAGCCTTTGTTTGTTCAACAGTAAGAAAGGGACCATAGATTTGAATTTAATCAAGAGAATAATTGTGGTTTGGATTTAGACTGCAGAAGAGATTTTCTGTCTATGTCCTGGATCCAAGTTGATGGATTAAATTGCTTGTTGTTTTATGTATTTTCAGATATAAGGCCATGTGCTGAGTTTTAATGTTAATTAAGTTTAAATCATTCAGTCACATTCAGAGATTGTTATCTATATTTGGAATCAGGATACAAAACATCCTTCTAATTCTTGTGTGTTGTATGTGTATCAAATCCCTTGGATATTATGAAGTTGATGTGCATGACCATTTAGGACTGTTTCACAGAACGAAACATTTCCTCCCTGGTATATATCTAGGTGGGGGGCGCGATGGCTCAGTGGTTAAGATGCTAGGCTTGTCAATTGGAAGGTTGCAAGTTCGGAGGTTCGAGACCCTAGCCCTGCATGACGGAGTGAGCTCCCACACTCGCCCCAGCTCTTGCCAACCTAGCAATTTGAAAGCATGCAAATGCAAGTAGATTAATAGGTACCACTTCGGTGGGAAGGTAACAGCATTCCACATGCGTCATGCCGGCCACATGACTGTGGAAGCGTCTTCGGACAGCGCTGGCTCTTCGGCTAAGAAACGGAGACGAGCACTGGCCCCTAGAGTCGGACACGACTGTGCGGGGGAACCTTTACCTTTACCTATATACAGTATCTAGGTAGTATGAGAAGGGACCATATTCGAGTGACAAAGCTCATATTTGTAGGCTTCAAGTTCCACTTAAATAATGGCCATTTTCCATTGGCTTTCCACTTAATAGGAAATATTTCTGACCAAGATCTTCAGCAGTGATGGTCAAGCAGTATAAGTAATGGCGTACTAGATAAATCAATGATCTTCAGTGATACAGCTGCATATATCCACCAGATACCAGGAATACATCTACAGTACATGCAACGTTTAACTTGAAGACTTGATCTTCCATATGCAAAAGCCATCAAGCAGTAGCAATAAGACAATTTCAGGAGAACCTTTTTTGTTCTGATTTGTTTTCATAGAATTGAAACTGTTTCCATAGAACCCTAAGTCACATTGTGGTTCAGGCTGTTGTGTTTGTTCTATATTTTCAGCCCCAGTCTTAATTGTCATCTTTCCCTTCCTTTATCTCTTTCTCCATATTGAGGACACTTGAGGACACAGTGAAAAACTGATCAGAAATATGCTTTATTATTATTGTATTAACTTACTGTTTTACTCTGAATTTTCTAAAGTACTTTGTATATTGTTTTGAATTGTTTCTAATGATTAAATAGTACATGACAGATTGTTCTGTTGTTGTATTGTCGAAGGCTTTCACGGCCGGAGTTCAATGGCTGTTGTGGGTCTTCCGGGCTGTGTGGCCGTGTTCTGGAAGTTGTGGTTCCTAATGTTTCGCCAGCATCTGTGGCCAGCATCTTCAGAGGGCAGGAGCACAGATAGAAGCAAAAGCCCGGAAGACCCACAACAGCCATTGTTCTGTTGTTCTTGCTGTGTGTGTTAAAATTTTTGAGAATCAAAAAGAAACTTCTTAGTATCTTTCTTCTTTTTTGCCCTTGCTGTCAGTGACTTTATTTCCCTATTCTGTGGCTTAGTTCTATAGACATTGAAAACCAAAATAATTTTATACAGCATAACACAGGACACATGACCAGAATTGGAAGCAATCACTGAAATCTGCATGGAACAATGTGGATATTATAGTGTGTTAAGTGCTGGATTAGAACTTGAGGAAACCTAGATTTAACTAGTCTTTTTTTAAAAATATTGTGGAATGGCTGCTATTATAATATGTGGAATAACAGTTATTTAGAAGAACTGGGTCAGTTATTCCCTCTTTATGGAGTCCTGAACTCCATAAAGGGGATATAAAATGCAAATATAATAAATACATTCTATTTGTCACTAAGCATATCAATCTACTACATGGGTAGATGAAACCTGCGTTTTCCCTCTGAAATGGGATATGTTTATGAAGAAATGATGTTCATGAAGAAAACTTGGTGGAGGGAGAATATATGCTTTTTTTTTTTGAGATTCTTGATAGCTTTTATGACCTTTCTCTAAAGTGGGGAGTCTTTGGTGCTCTCTGAGCCTTGGTGTTTTCATGCAGACGTTTCATTGCCAGGCTAGGCAACATCTTCAGTGCGAAAAGGGAGTGGAACTTGCTGTCTGTTTATATACCCTGGCTTGTCCTGCCTGTGTTGGTGGGGGTCTTGTACTCTCCTTGGTAGTTCCTTGATTGGGCTGTTGTGTGCTGTTTGGGTGATTGACTGAGTTAATAGTTCCTTGATTAAGGTCTATTGTGTTGTTTGATTGCTCCTCTAAATAGTTTGGTTTCTAAATAGAATAGTTTCTCTAAAGTTTGATATATTTATGGCCTGGCAGGCACACTTTAGATCAATGTCATACCTCCTTTTAGTATAAATGGGTCTGACCCTTAAGAACATGGCATCCAAGATCACTGTATTTTCTAGTTAAATAGTTAAATCTTCTTCCTACAGCTACAGTACTCAGTTTGGTTTGTTTGGAAAGTGATGACAAATAAGCTTTAAATATAAAATAAAGTCATGCCTTAAACTAAAAAACGAACAAACAAACAAAAAACAGGAAGGCTACCATTTAATTATCCTGGTCCTTGTTCCCATGTATGTGGGAAATAACAAACTCCTCTTTTCTTCCCATGGATTTTGCCTACGTTTTCCAGGGAAACTTTCAGCTGTATCTGTTGTCCATGCAATCTAAGACACAATTTTATTGAACTTTCTATTAATTCTTTTTTCTAACCTCCCACTGCTTTGTTTAAAAAAAAACTAGCCATTTTAGCTAATGAAGAAGTAGAAGAAGAAGACTGAGAGCCATTTAATAATTTATTTTCTGTCAAACCAGCCAATAAAGGCATTCTGTTGTGATTTTCTCAATCTGTTCTTCTTTACAAAACCAAACTAATACAATAGAGGAGGGGAGAGAAAATGGAGAAACAATGCCTCCCCCCCCCCCACAACAGCATTCAAGAAAAACTTTAGTGGCTATGTTATAACATTTCATTTTATTACTGTATATACATTTAAAAACAAGCTGTTTATTTCCAAGACATTAAGTACCTTGGTTCAACTGTCTTCAAAGATCTGAAGGATGATTATGGAGTATTGTCTTTAGCTCTAGAACAGGGGTGGGCAAGGTCAGGTCCGGGGGCCGTATAAGGCCCGCAGAGCTCCTGCCTAAGGCCCGCGGGGCTCCCGCCCGCAAACCCCACCCCTTCCACGCTATTGGCTCCCGCCCACAAACTCCGGCCCCCGGTCTGTGGAAATCCCAGAAACCCCGCCCCCGCCCCCACCCCCCCGGTCCCCGGTTATAAATATCCAAATGGCCCTTGGCAGAAAAAAGGTTCCCCACCCCTGCTCTAGAGGATAGATTTAGAATACGGATGTACAGCTTCCATTAACTCAGAGGTCATTTAGCACAGATTCCAAAAGTCGTTAGGCTACCATTCATTTTTGGTGCAGATTAAGTGTTCTTAAGGCTTTAAGCCACTACAAAACTTAAGGTACTAAATTTGTTCCTTAAAGCTCCCTCTATCCCCCTTCCCTGGGCCACTCTTTAAAATCCTAATCCACTCAGGGGGAGTTGGTTGAGCATTTGGCTACACTCATTGCATTCCTAATCTGAAACCAGTGGGTGGAACTATCAGGTAAGCAGATGTTAATCTTCTTAGGAGAAATTTCCAAAGTTCCTTGTAAAATTGAAGTTTTTTATACAGAGAAAAATAGGACATTCACTCTCATCTCTTGACCTCCTTGTAACTAATTGGGTAGGTTCACAAAACACATTTAACCCTAAACCTAGCTTAACAAAACAATAGTTGTACTCATGTAGCATGTTACTGTTTGCCCAAACAAATAAACTCTGTTATAGTTTACCATGCTGGCATGGTTCAGAGAAAATGCTATGACAACTGTTGGGTTTGTACAATATACTGATGAACTAACCGTTCCTATTTCAGCCCCGCGGAACTATTAAGTGCACATTTCACCACCCTTTTCTTCCACTTTGAAATAAATTTTTGAAATTCTCATTAGTTAAAGCTTCAGGTACCTTCAGGGAATGCCAGTTCCAATCAGTATGAGACTGTCCAATTAGATCTACCAGGGAGAAACTGCTGTCAATCCCACAATTTTGGGAGGTTCTGTGGGATGAAGCAAGGCAGTGCTGATTTTCTGTAACAGCTCTGACATTGTGGAACAGCCTTTCCGTGGAGATAAGAGTGACTCCCTCTCACTGATCTTTCAGAAGAAGACCAAACTGTTTTGGTGAGCTTCCCCCTGATGTGACTATGACCATCTTTATTTTTATTGATCTTATCTGTAGCTTACATGGCATGCTTTTTATTTTTGTATTGTTTTAGTAGTTATTTTACTGTTAGTGTGGATGTTTTAACTTCTATTTGTTCTATGTAAGCCTCCAAAAGTCTTTGTTGACTATGACGGCATAGGAATGCATTCAATCAATAAATGAATAAGTGAGCGGTGATACAAGAAAAGTGCAGGAGAATTCTTCTGCATGGCCCCAATTAAAGGCAAAGAGATCCTTGAAGCGTGGTGGCTCAGCGGGTAAGATGCCAGGCTTTTCAATCAGAAGATTGCAAGTTCAGAGGTTCGAATCCCTAGCCCCACGTGACAGAGTGAGCTCCTGCATTAGCCCTAGCTCTTGCCAACCTAGCAATTCGAAAGCATGCAAATGCAAGTAGATTAATAGGTACCACTTTGGTGGGTAGGTAACAGTGTTCTGCGCCCGTCATGCTGGCCACATGACTGTGGAAGCATCTTTGGACAACACTGGCTCTTTGGCTAATGAACAGAGATGAGCACCGGCCCCTAGAGTCGGACACGACTGCACAAATGTGCGGGGGGAACCTTTACCTTTTTACCTAGATCCTTGAAGTGGTTTGCCATTGCCTTCTTTCAGGATGTTTTTCTCAGTTCCCAAGCCAACCTACAACTCTGGAATGTCCTGATGTTCTCCCCTGCCTGAACCTTCTTAGCTTTTAACAATCAGCCAAGAGTGGTTATGTGCTGCCACATGGTCATACAATTAGACATTCATGGTAGATTTCCATATTGCAGCCTGCTCATAACATTTTACTTTTGAGAGCGGACAGAATAATACAAGTGGAAAAAGAAATAGTATTTTTTCTCTTCACAGTGGTACTGGTGCTTGGCTGTATTAGGCAGGTTACCACTATGTTATTGATACTCTTAGAGGGACTAGACCTGAATGTTTTGAAGGTCTCAAGATAACCATCATGTTGGTTCCTGAAGCTTGAACTGAAGCTGACCCTAGATTTTATGTGGGTGAGAGACCAAACTGGGATCATATGTGCATTGTCTTGACTTTTGTGATAAAACAACAAAATAGGCCTATAAGAAATTTGCTAGAGGATTCTGTGTGCAAGAGAAACCACAATGATTATGCTTTGAACAGGCTCGGAATTGCTATCAAGCTTGGGGAGATGCATGTCTAAAATGTCAGAACCTCCAAATGTTGGTGTTATTGCACCTATATTGTAGTTCTGTCCATATTTACTCAGCTCGCCTATGTTCCAAGTCTTAAATTTGATATAAACATCCATAGGGCTGCAGCCATAACTTGAATTTGCTCTCCAGTGTGCATGTTCACTCTGGCTAAGAAACTTTATCTTCTAGAGAGAAAAAAATCCTACCAGGGTTCCAGTTTATGCAGTCATTTTGCCCAGCTCTCATTTTCTGTATGTCCTAATGCGCTTTTCATAGGGACAAGTATACTATCCAGCAGGCTGCAGAGATTCGTAAGCTAATTCCAAGCAGATGGGCCTGATTGTTAGTTCTCTCTGTTTGTGCCAACTCCTCCATGCTTCTTGCCATTAAAAAAGCTAGATGTACTGGAAAATATCCCCCTTTTCTACCCAAGGCCATCCAAAATACTGTTGTTTGGCACAAATCCTCAAGGGTCCCTGCGGCTTAAAAAGATGCTTTGTAACAACTGGGCCCCATCACTGCTGCTTCATAAACAGAGCCAGATGAAGGTGGGGGAATTAAAGGTGGCTTTCACCCCTCCCTTTGCAGACTCCTATGGTTAATTTTCATGTTTGTTTTAAATTCTGTTTGTGTACATACAAATTCATCACTGAAAATGGGCAAGCCATCTGCAGTATCTCATCCCTCTTCTCACCCATGGACTGCTCTTCTGAACCAGCCTCAAGATGCAGTCTTCTCATTCTAGGCTGGATATATTCCAAATGTCCAATCCTTTTCTCTTTAGCAAAAACTGTAATAAGAAAGTAGTAGACACCAGCCAGCAATGGCTGTTAATACTCCTTTAAAAACAAGATCTACCTTACAGAACAATTAGAAGAACTTTTTCAAGCAGCTCTGACACATTTCCATGGCCGATGGCTATCAGTTTCTGCCTACCTGTTTGGATTCTGGGGTAGAGAAAATTAGCAATTCATTTGACACAACATAGGAGTATTTTTGCTGTAACTGCCTTTGTCATCTTTGTCTTACTTGGAGATGTAAGCAGTGGAGAACAACAATATATCAGCAAAGGAATCTTTTTAAAATATAAACCTGTTTGAGCCAATTATTAAAGGTAAAGGTTCCCCCCGCACATTTGTGCAGTCGTGTCCAACTCTAGGGGCCGGTGCTCATCTCCGTTTGTTAGCCGAAGAGCCAGCATTGTCCGAAGACGCTTCCACGGTCATGTGGACGGCATGACGCACGCGGAACACTGTTACCTTCCCACCAAAGTGGTACCTATTAATCTACTTGCATTTGCATGCTTCCGAATTGCTAGGTTGGCAAGAGCTGGGGCTAGTGCGGGAGCTCACTCCATCATGCAGGACTACGGATTCAAACCTCCGAACTTGCGATCTTCCAATCGACAAGCCTGGTGTCTTACCCGCTGAGCCACCACGTCCCCTGAGCCAATTATTACTGATTTCAAAAATGTGACCCTTGTGATAGAGAGACTGTCAGATTTAGACTGGGAAGAGATAGTTATATGCTGGGTCACCTTGTCTCTTTTAAAACCACCAAGCAGTTCTTTTTCTCACCAGAACAACCCCACTTCTTCCCACGGCTGCAAGCTGAAATCCTTCTGTGGGTGGGTAAGGAAGAAGCATTAAGAGCCTTTAAAAAAAAAGCCGCTTTGGCAGCTGAGCTGGACTACTGCTGTTTCTGTATTGGAGTTTTAATTTCATTTTTAATTATGTTTTTCATGAATTTGGTTTTTATTATTTTAGCTCTGTTCTTAGCTGCCGGAAGAACAGTTCTTTGGCAAAAAGGAAGGCTGGAGATATAAAAAATGATATTGCAATTATTATAACCTCTCTTGTGATTTAAGATCGTAAATAGCCAAAGGGAATGCATATGTTATTTACAAGTAGTATTGAACTGACATTCCTCTATCTGTTCTTTCATTTCTATCTGGATGCTCTCTGTGTTTCATTCTCCTTAAGTGTTGGATTTCCAGATGTGAAGTTGGCCCTTTGTTTTTAGCTTATAAGCACCCTGTTTTTCTGCTGTACATCACTGATGTACAGTATGTTGATAACACTGTATGGGAAGTAAACTTAATGTGACTCTGTAGAACTGATCAATATTCTGTTGGGCAGTTCTTTAGTTCATTATTTTAGCGGCACCAATACTCATTGGCTGTGTTCATGTAAAAGGCTTAGCCAGGTTTCGCCAGGACTTAGCACACGTACGCACATGGCAATGCTCAGCTTGGGTAGAGTTAATGTCAGTTAGGTTTTCTGTGGCCTAGTGTGTACTCTAGACCAAGCTTATTTCCTTATTACGTGGTTCAAGGGATTGTTTGAATCCAGAACGGGCAAAATTCAGCAAACAGGTTAAATGTGTAATGAGAATGTAGTTGTAGATAAAGTTCACACTCCCCGAAGACCTTTGGTTTTTGTTGGTTTGTTGGTTTGTCCTTACATATTGAGTGTGGATGTAAGAGAGAGACAGGGAAAGCAAACAAGAGAGGAATTAAAAAGATGATGGAAACATCAAGCTATTTCCTATTAAAATAAGAGGATTTTAATGGATTGCAATGCATTCCATCAAAACTGAGAGAGAAATCCAAACTCAGGGCCAGCCATATTTTTAGGCAGAATAAGGCCTTAGGCAGTGGATTTTGTATTTTGTGAAATAGAAATCTTCTTAGATATGGAATTTACTGTTGTTATAATAAATAATTATTTTACCATGTGTGAAAAGGGGTGGTTCTTACAGGATGTTCTGTCTTAGACACTGAAATAACTTGACTGGTTCTGACTTGGGAAAAGGATACAATATTGTGTAGTGTATTTATATAATTTTAATATGACCTTTCCCCTTCAAAGAGTCTAAAGCACTGTACAGAACAATAAATAAACTGTATCAGGGTACAGCAATTGAAACAATAAAACTGAAGAAATATAAATTAGTATACAGTAAATATACTGATAACAGTATTCCATTTAAAGTAGGATTTTACTTTAGAGGTATCCAGCTGAACTAAGAAGTTTTAAACCTCTTGCTATCACATTTCCCTGGGAGAGAATTCTGTAGTAAGAGTGCTGTGGCCAAAGAGGTCCTGTCTTGAGATACCAAAATATGTGACCGTAAGCAAGGCATCTCTGGCCAATTTCAATGCATTGCATAACCGATCTTGAGGGAGCCTTTTCTTTGGCATATTTGGAGAGTATCTTGCATTGCCTCACTTTAACTTTCTTTTAGTTTGCATTGATCTTTATTTTTTTAAATAATATTTTAATTAAAAATTTTAAGTACCATAACAAAAGATAATACAAACTAAAAAGAAAAAGAAAAATAGAAAGAAAGAATAAAAAGTGCAAGAAAGCAAAAAAGAAAGAAAAAAATAGAAAGGGAAAAGAAAAAAAAAACTTAGAAAGTGACTTCCCACCCTCATCATGACAAGTATAAACAATTTCATAATCTCTTCACCTCCTCTTAGTTAACAAATATAAAACTCTTCATCCCATAACTCAACTCTTAACTATAGGCAAATCCAATAACAAATATATTTTCCCATCTAGGTGTCAGCAAAAAGTCCAAACAGAGCCCTAAAATAATCATTTTTTAATCATCATCATCATCATCATCATCATCATCATCATCATCATCAAATTGTTAACAAATATAAAACTCATCATTCAATATCTCAACTCTTAACTGTAAGCAAATCCAATATACAACATCTTTTCCAGTCCAGATGTCAGCAAGTCCAGAAAGAACCCCCCAAAGTAACAACACATCCCATTTTAACCTTGATCAAATAAGCCAACTTTATATTCCTTCTTTTTACATAAAACAACCTTGCTCTTTAATCGATTCCAATGATCATTATCCCTTGTCTTGATTTTTTTCAAAACTTTAACAAGCCTCTTTTGTAAGTTCAGCAGGAAGAAATTATTCCAATTACTCTCTTGAATTGGCATTTTTATTTCCTTCTTAACTTTTAGAGCCTCATCTGATTTTTTTTTTGTATATCCAGTGATAAATTCTTGTTCACGTTCTCCACAATCATGTCAGATGATTTTTTTCTTCCAAATATTTTTCTGTAACAACAGCTTCTGGTATAACTGCTTCTTCTGAGAACAGGGTATTCATAAAAACACCCAACATAGCTGACAATGTTGATTCAAATTCCCGTTGCCATTCCTCAACAATATCTCTGAACACCACTATAAGCTGCTGTCAGGGAGATAGCTGGTGGAGAAGGAGGGGGCCCTCTCCAGGGAGACAAATGCATGTGCAGTACGTAGTCTCTTTGGTTCCCTCCTAAGAGAGTCAAGAAAGCACCGCCTTAGTTTTATGGGCCTTTTCCCTTAGCGTTTGCTAATTCATTTCAGTTTAGCTGGATTCTGTCTAGCAGAGTAGAACAATAAACACTAGAGCTTCTGCACTTCATCTCAGTGTGGTTCTTCACTCTTAGTCAGGACAGTTGCTTACCTTGTTATGTCTCCAATATCGGAAATAATTTTTCTTTCCCATGCATTTATTCTTTAAAATTAATTTCAAAGTCTTAATATTCAAAATCAAATATTCCAACTTTTTCTGAGCCCTTAATCCATTTAAAACTTTATATAGCCAAAACCTTGTCTTGTTTTTTGCTGTTTATGTTGAATTCTTAAAGCTTATAAAGATACAGTTTCATTTTCTTGTATTAAGGATTGATGTCACTCATCCGGCATATCCAGCCTTGTTCTATTGAAGGTGTCTAACATCTTTAAAGCAGTTCATAGGCAATTTCCAAAGGTGGTTAACAAAGGAAGTGTGAACTTTGTGTCCTTTGAAGGCTCCGGCTGCAGCAAGAATGACAAATTTCCTTGTCTCCCGGTTCTCCCACCCACTGGGGACCACTGCCTTGCAGTCTTCACATGAGGAGCAACCAAATGGAGCGCAACTTAGGCAATGTCATATCCTCTCTTTCTCCAGAGAGGGCTGAAGGAGCTATCTACTTGTTGGCTCCTTGTTCTTAGCCACAATTGTTGGCTCTGCAGTCTGCCATTTCTTCCCTGGAAGTCCAGTTTGCATTGATCTTTACAATGGTTTGGATACTCATTCAAGAACATTTAATTGCTTCCCAAATGAAGAAGAGCATCATATTTTATGGCAGGTGAAAAAAGATTGTATTTAGCATAATGCAAAACTTCCAATCCACTGTTAGCATATGGCAGGAGAGATGTTACATTATCTGTGGATATTGCCATGATTTTGTGTTACAGATAACATAATACTATAATGTGTAGGACAATATGTCACCCAATGACAGTCTAAACGAGTTTCTATTGATAAGGTGCTTAATGGACTCTAACACCGTAAAAAGGTAAAGGTTCCCCCCACACATTTGTGCAGTCGTGTCTGATTCTAGGGGCCGGTGCTCATCTCCGTTTGTTAGCCGAAGAGTCAGCGTTGTCCGAAGACGCTTCCACGGTCATGTGGCCACATGACACGAGCGGAACGCTGTTACCATTCCACCGAAGTACCTATTCATCTACTTGCATTTGCATGATTTCGAATTGCTAGGTTGGCAAGAGCTGGGGCTAGTGTGGGAGCTCACGCAGGGCTAGGGATTCGAACCTTCGAACTTGCGATCTTTCGATCAACAAGCCTGGCGGCTTACCCGCTAAGCCACCACGCCCCTCAGTCTAACACCATAGCAATATGGTTTTCTTACACCCTGATAAAGACCAATTGTGCATATCTTATTGGAAAATCCTGGATTTCAGTCACATCAACAATCTAAGCATTGCTTGGGATTAGACAGGGTTGGTCATCCTGTATTTATTTACTTACTTCCACCAAACTTTTTCTGTTCAATGCAGTTGGCATGAAGAATAGCCTTCATCTCCTTTACAACATAGAAATGGTGTGGTGGTCATGTTTCTAGAAAGAATGCAGCCAAATAGCAGAGTTTTATTTTTAAAGTTAAAAACTAAACAATTCTCAGACTATCATATATAGCAGTTCCTAATTAATCTTGCATTGCATCCTGAGAATTTGTTTCTCCCTCCCACACTTAAATTTGGAAAAAAAGTTTCAACACAGAGTTGTATAAGGAATTTTGTGGAACCATAGAACATATTCATACTTCTAATGTTCAGACTATGGCATTTTTCATACTAGCAATTTACAATGCCATATAGGATGACTCAGTCATTGCTATGGTGATATAAAGTCTCTTTTTTATTCTGATAAAGTAATACTGGCACATATGAGCCTTTCCTCACTTGCAGCACAGACTGTGTCATAAATGTGTCCTGGGAACTTCTTTTTTTCCTCTGTGTCCCCAAGACATTGCCTTTATCTGAAGTTCAGGCTACATCCGAGGCAGCCTTAAGTCATCCTTAGGTGTACTAGCATTAAAGTAGTATTTTCCTCTTTATCCTGGTACAATTTTGCCATGGATACTATCTTTTCCTCTTCATTGATAGTTCATTTGGTGGTGCAGTCAGTGACCAACCAGGGCATGGGATCAGCCCAGCACCTCTTTGTCTCTTTACGTGCCATCTCCCAAAGGTGTTTTGATTTGGGCAGGGAGAGAGTCTGGTTCTTTCAAACTAGGTCTCCACTCCTTCCATACCTGCCAAGTTTCTGCACTGATCTCTGGTTCGGAGACTAGAATTAGTCCTGAGCAGCATCTGACTGGTTGTGTATAGTGGAACAGTGCACACTGGAGTCCTCTCTCTCTCTCTGCTACTCCATGATCTACAACTCTCCCCACATCCATCCAATATTGCTTGGGGTGCTTCTGAATTTGGATTCAGTGTTCCTCTGGAATATTTACAAACAGCTGGGGAGGTGTGGGGAGAACTGTGCAAAAACTAACCAAGAAATAATTAATCTTGCAGAAAACCAAAGCAATGTTTGGTAGATGGTTAAACTTGCTTTTCTATCCAATTGTCAAAATGATGGCCTCACCAACCCAGCCTCACCCTCAACCACCCAAATTAAGAAGAATGATTGGTGGATATTTTCCTGCCAGATGTCTGTAGCTTGAATCATGTCAACTGGACCCGCCCAGAGTCCCTTGTATGGGAGATGGGCGGGGAATAAATTAAATAAATAAAATAAATATTTTCTCAGTGGAAACGTTTCGCTCCTTATCCAAGGAGCTTCTTCAGTCTGAGCAAAGTTGGTAAGGGAATCCTAAATATGTTTCTAGGTAGTAAATAAACATATTTAGGATTCCCTTACCAACTTTGCTCAGACTGAAGAAGCTCCTTGGATAAGGAGCGAAACGTTTCCACTGAGAAAATAGAAATCCAGTTGACATGATTCAAGCTACAGACAATTCCACCTGGATGACTGAGAACCTTCATAGACATACTTCCTGCCAGATGGTTATTTTTGGTGGGACTGGAGGGAAACAAGCTAGGAGAATTCAATGACCCCTGCTCTTAATATACATGGATTGCACATAAATAAGGACAATATCATTTGTCGACCTCATGTCTGTGGCAGGATAGAGATTCCCAGTGGAATCTGAGACTGTTTACTCAGAATGGTATGCTATTGGGGCGGCAGGAAGTTACAAGTATTTGTTAGAACCCTCTTGATGACAGAGGGCCACGGTTAATATTTTTAATGAAAATTGGGGACGCGAAGAGTGAAGCCATGGTGGAAAGAAGGCAGGGCCACGCCACATACATAGCAGGACTGGGATTTTTTTGTTATTGCTCATAATTTGGGGACAGAAGATTTTTTTTATTAGTCTGTGTTTTTTTCTTAATACCTACTTCAAACCTTTTTCCTTTAGATGAAGGTAAACTGCTGACTCTGGTCCTGTGGTGTTGCTCCTCCTGTGTTGGGCCATCCTCCTGTACAAAGGTTGTTTGGTATCTCCAATGTAGAGCTCAGAGCACTCCTCACTGCACTGGATTGCATACACTACATTGCTTTTCTTGTGTTTTGGAGTTTGATCTTTGGGGTGTACAAGCCTCTGTCTCAGTGTGTTGGTGGGTTTGAAATATACAGGTATGTGGTGTTTGCCAAATATCCGTTTTATCTTTTCAGACACACCATCTAAAGGAAAAAGGACACTAATTTGAGGACATTAATGTTCACATTTTAGACAGGGAAGATAAGTGGTTTGAAAGAGGGGTCAAGGAATCCATTTATGCCAACTTGGAAAATCCTTCTTTGAATAGAGGTGGGGGCCTCAGGCACAACCTTTCCCCTATTTTCCTTCCTGCTTTGTCTTCTGTGCCTAGGAAGATTAAGACCATTTCGCAATCTCAACAACAGCAAGGTAATCTTAACGATCCTCCTTTGGATGATAAAGGGACTTAGAAATAAACATCTCAAATAACCATGACCTAGCCCCAGGTGCAAGGTCCCACAGCCACCCTAGAAACATATTTAAGGATTCCCTTACCAACTTTGCTCAGACTGAAGAAGCTTCTTGGATAAGGAGCGAAACGTTTCCACTGAGAAAATAGAAATCCAGTTGACATGATTCAAGCTACAGACAATTCCACCTGGATGACTGAGAACCTTCATTGAAATAAAGGCGGGGTAAAAATTAATTAAATAAATAAATAAAAAATTTCCCTCAGCCAAACCGAATGCCCCTCTTGCTTTTTCAGTCTCATATCTTACATGCAAAGCATAAGATGGAGAGAAATCTGGGTGACAGCAGATGATACTGTCTAAATCAACTCTCTGGTGATGCCATGGTTGGAGACATACATGGATTTTATCTACAATATGTTAATGAGCATCAGTTACTGGGATAAGAATGGTTGACCTTGTGGTATGCTTATTTCAAGGATGCTCTTGAATATATTACTGATTATTAAACTGACGACTTGCTTGGTTGTTGAAAAAAGCATGATAATATTTTCATGCTTCACTGATAACCAATGTCTTTTAAATGTGGCCAGTTCCAGTCACACACACACACACACACACACACCTATTATAGTAGTGTGTTTAGGATAATTAGGTTTGAATGCTTTACTCAGCATTCCCTGTATTTCATGGAATAGAGGTTTTTCCCCCACATGGTTCTCAGACAGCATCCATTGAATATACATCTGGCCTGTCACTGCTTTTGTCTCTCTCATTTTTTAACTTGTTCTAGCTTGCTCCAGCTGTAAATAGCATCTTCGTTCAAAATTATGAGTCCTAATCTGTGAATGATGACCTCAGCCTGGTAATGTGAACGCTAAAACTGGAGGGAAAAAAATCCACCATGTATTCAGGGAATGCATTGAATACCATCCTCATCTGCCAGCTGCCCCTAGCAAACTTGTCTTGTCTTCTCTGGGTTTTTTTTTTTTTTTTTTGCAGCTTTGCGGGTTGGCCTCCTTCCTGAGACTGTGAAGCATCTGGAACAAATCAACATTTCAGAAACTGTCATCCAACAAAAGGAAATTATGGTAAGTGTCAGGGGGTATACGATTCAGAGAAGTAAGAGTTCCCACAAATGGTTCCACTCTGGTGAACTTCATTTCTATTACTAAACTTTTTTTTTTCAAAATTAGACTGAAGTTGTGCTTGGAAGCAAAAAACAGCTGGGGTGGTTTCAGTACTTTTACTCAATCAATCAATTTTATTTCCATCATAGACCAGCATAGAACTAATAACATAACGATTATGCTAAAATAGAAATAAAAATAATAAAAAATATTGATAGAATAAAATAAGGTAAAGATAAAATTATTAAAGTAAAATTACAGAATACAGATATTAAAAAGCAAAAGGATCCTATAAAATTACAATTAATTTTTCAATGAATAAATGCTATAAATTACTAGAATGGATAACTATAAAAGGACATAAGTAGTACTAGAATTTATAGAACACTATGAGAATGTAAAGCTATGCTAACTTTAAAGATAGATAAACTTTATTCCAGTCATTGACCAAACCAGAGTTATTTTACTCAACGTTTTATATTCTATTAATATTTTAAGGAAAACACCTTGCATATACTTTTCTAGAAATGAGTTTTGCTGTACACTGAGATTACTTCCAAATAATCAGGGTAAGACTAGTTTGTTTCCTCTAATTATGCTGTGCTTATTTTAGATGCTCACCAAAGATTTTTTTTAAAGTGTACATCTTTAAATTTAAATGTACAAACTTGTACACTCATTTAAAGTGTACAAGTGTACATTTAAAGTGTAAAGTATGAGAATTTTTTTTCTTTACTTCCCTAGCTTTGTGGGAGACAATAGTCTGTGAGACCATAACTAGGATGATGATAAAATGACTCATATTGCGGGACTCCACAGGAGGGATTATTTTTTTCTCCTCAGAATTGGACTGGTGTCATCTTTATGGAAGGTTGTGGGAATATTTCTTTTGGGGAGAGGAAGAATTATTTATGAAGATGATCATGTACATATGGTGATTGAAAGCTCTCCTAAAAAGGAAAGTGTTCAATGACCTTCAGAACGTTGTAAGTGGGGAAAGTAAGGCTTGCTCCACACTCAAGGGATCAGAATATGATGCTACTTTTGTGTGTTCCCATGATACCATCAGGCTTATGATTGTCCTGGAAAGCTAAAGTGGTTAACTCTGCAAGTTAATCAACTCAGTTCATGCAGACATGGTGACCAATTTGTTTTCTAATTTCCCTCTCTTGCTGTAAAAAGTGAATGAATTGGGATAAAGAGTGACGATGGGTTGGGGCATTTTACTATCCATTTTTGGCTGAATGGAATAATGGCTGGACAGCAGGAAGATAGAAGGGTGGGGCTGTTGTGAAAGCTGTGACTGGTGAGAAAATCATTATCTCTGTGTCTGTGTGAAGCTGGCAGTCATATGGCAGGGAACTTAGACTCCTTCCATTTGTGAATACAGTACATCAGTTAATCTGTGGTTGGGAGAACTTTTTTGATGAACCCCCTGAAGCTGTCAGTGGTACAATTAAATACACTGTCAATTTTGTCATTATTGATAATTTTCCTCAGTGTTTAATTCACCTGGCCTTGTTCCCAAAATGGAATTAACACGTTAGCTGTTTTCTGTTGTTTTCTGTTGTTTTATTTGGCTATTTTTCAATTTCATGAAGCTACTGCCTAGGTGAAATTCAAGATGTTTTATCCTACCTCTTTGTTTTAATTATGTATTTAATTAATTTCAAGGAAGAAATTAATTAATTTCAAGAAATAAATTAATAGCAAAAATTTTTGGTAAAAAAAATGGTGGCTGAACATGGCTTTTCCTCCCCTTTGAAATACTGAAATACTCAAAAGTACAATGCAAAATTGTAGGCTGATGGGAACTCTGCACAACTCTTTCTATCCTATGTTAAAATTATTGCACCACAAGAGGGAGAGACAAGATATTGTTTAAAGCAAACATGATAAAATCAGCTTAAATCTCAAGCTTTCCTCAATTCCTACTATGTTATGTTCTTTCAGTCCTGGTCACTCAATATTATGCATCAATGGAAATGCATCACGATTCTCTATGAGGTTCTTCCGTGAACTCCGACACATTGTTAGTGGTGAAAGTTCACATCCTAGTCTAGAAATAATACTCTAAGCAATATAGGCACAAGGACAGATCCCACAGAAAACTCAGATACCTACTCTTTATTTGCCCGTGTTCTTTGTCAACCCCCCCAAAAAACATAGAATTTAATCAAACCAAATCACAACAAAGTTTCTTCCCCTGATCCTTTTCCTGTGTGATACATACTCTATCTCCTTGCAACCCTGTTTCTAACTTTAGTGCTAAACTCAGAAAGAGCTACTGTATATAAGAGCCAGTGTGGGAATGTCCCTTTCCCTAATCTATCTTAGCCTTAGGAGGCAACCCATGACTCACAAGAAGCCCCCAAGCACCCCCTTTTTGGGGGCAGTCTCTGGAGCACAGGTTTGTGCCACAAAAATTTAGTAGCACACCATCAAGTAACAATGGTGTACTTTCTGTCCATGTTTGGGTGGAAATCAAGTCAAATAAGTATGTTAAATATTCAGAGTTTAATATGATGGTCAACATTATGTAGAGGTACAGTGGTTAAAGTATTCATGGAGTGATTTTCTCATTCAACTCAACTTGTTGTGGGGGAAAAAATGAGAAGGGGCATATTCTATCCATGGGATGAATGGGTTATTTATTTAATGAATGGATGGATGGATTTAAAAACATCCACAAATCCCAGAAAATTGGGGGGAGGGAAGTTCTAGTTTCCCCCAGTATGATATGGTCATGTTACTCCCATGCACCCTGAGTATTTTAGCCATCATTTTCTTTTTCATAAGGAGGGCAAAAAAGCCCCCCAAATCTACTCTTGTCTCAACCTAGATTGTGTATTGGCCTCATGCAGATGGAATGGATGGCCTTAACAGAGACTAAATTTGGTAAGAAAGTCTTTTTAGCTGTACTGCAAGTTCCTTGTAATCATGGTTCTGTTTCAGTCACCTAAAATTATTTCCCACATTCCCCCCAAGACACAATATCTGTCATCTGGAATTCTCCATCCTCAACACTGTTGAAAATGCAACAATCCATTGGCTCTAATTACAGCTTTATGCTTCCTGATCTTGTTTGCTCTTTGTGATTCAAAGTTAGAATAAGAATCCCTTAATAGTTATACTTACTGTAATTATACACTGTATACCTTTTTGATAAGGACATTAGGCTGCCAGAAACCTTTGCCAAATTCCTGTAGAACATTTCTGCTAGAGAGGAGCAGGGGAAACGCAGCAAACTCACCGATTTAGCAATTCACTGAACAACTTGATATCAGTCATGCCCAACATTTCCAAAAGGTAAAATGAATAAAAAGGCCTAAACTGGACTTTTACATGATATGCTGCAGATTGCATTCCCAAGGTATTGAGTGGGTGAGGCCAGAAAAAAACTGAAGTTTTATTTCATTTCAAAAACTAACTATCATTAACCCAGGTCCTCTCCAGTCATTATCTCTTCTGGGGGCCCCACCTGAGGCTCTCAGAGGCTACAAGTGGTTCTGGACCTTCAGCTGATGCACTTATAAGGGCATCCACAGAAGAGGTTTTTTTAAAAAAAAGCCAAGATGACAGCTTGATTACATGATTGAATCCCTGCCCCTTTCTACATTTGTCACACATAAAAAGGGGGGCTTTGATTGCATGATGATATGGTCATGGCTACCATCTTGACTTTTTTGAAACATGCCCCCCCCTCCCCATGGAAGCCCCTGCTTCTGCCTTATAATAAGGACATGATCCTGGACATATCGAACCACTTCAATGTTTCCTTCCTTCTTATTCCTCTACTCTTGCAATTCCCTCCCTGCTTTTCCATTGTTACTAAGATTGATCTTTACCTAAACACAAGCTGTCCCTTGTTTAAAATTCTTCCAGTTTACACTCCACAAGACTTTTGTTAAGTGCCTATATCACAATAAGTACTGTGAATCAGTTTATCTAGCCCTGTTCCTGTTTGCTGTTAATAGCTCAGCCTCCTGACAGCTAAATCCAAATTCAGATATCTTTATTACAGTCTTTGACTAGACTTTACAACAGAAGAAGAGAAATAGTTTAGTCTGACAATTCATCATCAGGAGAAAAAGGAAAACAATAAAACAGTAAAACAACATATCTAATGAAAAGTTTTGCGCAATTGTATAACTTGATAAAAATATTTGGCCACCTGGTATGTGAGGGTAGAATCAGTATCCCTTAAAAATAAATAAACATAAAATCTATCAGTATGACCCTCAAATTTAGAAATGACTGGGGAGATCAAAGCACATCTTGGGGCATCATAAAAAGGACACCGTATGAGGACATGGGCAAGAGTTTCTATCTTCCTGGATCCCCAAGGGCAAAGTCTCTGTGAATAAGGAGTCCCATGAAATCTTCCAGCCAGCAGTATTGAAGGGAGGGCATCAAACCATGTTTGCTGTTATTAGCTCAGCCTCTTGACAGCTAAACCTCATCAGGATGTTCCCTCTCTCATTGTTTCTATGATTTCTTCTCCTTTGTTTGTATTGTCTTGTTGATTTAAAGTTTACCTATGTATAAGAAATATATAAAAAGCTGTAGGGAGGGAGGGTAAACAAGGTAAAGGGAGAAGGTCCTATGTTACACTTCTCTCAATTCTAGAATTTAAAATAAAATCCCAGAGTTTAAAATAAAATAAAAATAATACTTTAAAATAAAGTAGTATTGCTTTTTGCCCTCCCTGCAAATGCTGCAAATTTCCTTACCACCCCCAAACCCTTTGATATTGCCAAAAATTAAACAAGAACTTGCTGGAATTAAGAAATGTCATTTTCCAATCTTTTCCAGGGAGGGTTGGGAAGCAAAAAAGTCCACCTAATGCATAGGGGAGGGGGAAGGAATAAAAACAACCCCCAAATCCCATTCTCATCCCCACATATATGGAACAGTAGTCATGGCATGCCTTTTCCACTTTCTTGGGCACTCAAGCAGAGAAATGTTCAAATTCAATTTTTTATTGCAATCAAAGATCAGTAGGTCAAAATGAAGTAGAATAAGATCAAACCCAAAAGTTAAAATTAATGAAGTAGAAAGCACAGTTGGAGTTGGAAAGAAGATGAATGTAATATACTTCTGTCCTTCCTGGGAGATGTTGCACAGTCCCTCTGCAGACTCCTGGAAAACAGTGAAGCAGTACATGTTAGATGGATTCTATGTCCCCAGGTGTGTTCTGTTAATGGGGTTTTGGTGAGTCTGCTCTTTAATAAAGCTGATGGAAGCATGTTGTGCCTAGCTGTAAAAAAAACCTCCTTCCTTAACCTTGGGAAGGTGAATGTGTGTAAATAGCTTGCAGGTTGCCAGGTGCCTTTCATTATCTTGGCTCTGCTATTCCAGGATAGGTTACTAATTTCAACCTGCTATTCAATATTATTCAACCTTTGAAGGACTGTCTGTTTTGCCTGATCAAAACTGGATGATAGAAGGGAATCTATGGTGAGCCCAGAGCATCTCAGTCTCTGATTCTGTGCTAATATGAGAGGTGTTTATCCTTTGGAATTGGAACCAGGCCATTAAGAAAGAATGTTATCTTCAACCAATATGTTAAACTAACTGCCATGCCCTTACTTCTATTTTGGGCATTCCCATCTTGAGCCTAAGTGCTGTGTTGGGGACCCACCTTGGAGTCACCAGTATGGACCTTACAGATATTGTTTGCATAGGTTTGAGAATATTTTTCTTCATATACTGTAAAGCTCTGCCTGTGCTCCATATAAGATTTGAGCAAGGGGTTTAGCCTCAAACATTTTTACAGCGGCTGCTATTAATTCTCTTGATTTGGTATAAAAGAACCTCCTAGTAGCAATGGAAGATTCTGAAGCTGTTTGGGCAATGTGTTCCTAGTGGGCTTTTCAAATTCCCTGGCCATGGAAAAGCATTCCCATATATTTAAAGGTAAGGACCTGTTTGATTTTATTTCCATTTATTATCCAAATGCACTGCTTTGGTTTTCTTGCAAATACCAGGACTATTGATATTTGGTAATTTATAGTCAGCTTATTTATTTATTTATTTGTAAAATTTATATCACCGCCCATCTCCCTCAGCTGGAGGGACTCTGGGCGGTTTACAATAAAATAGTAAAAACAAAAACAAAAAGTGTACATAAAATCTAAAATAAAAATTATAAAACAAGATTAGAATCCAGAGGCAAAGGTAGTAAAATGATCTTACTTAATCTAATGTAAAAGAGGAGCTCTCTAGGGTATTAGCCATCCCCACGAGTGACTATCCCTTCCTTGGTCCCACGCAAGGCGGCAGAGCCAGGTTTTCAGGTTCTTCCGAAAGGTCAGGAGCGAAGGAGCTAATATCACCTCCGGGGGCAAATTGTTCCACAGGGTGGGAGCTACTGCAGAGAAGGCACGCCTCCTGGACCCCGCCAGATGGAACTCTCTTATAGATGGGGTCCGAAGCATGCCCTCTCTGCATGATCGGGTGGGACGGGTAGATATATTTGGGACGAGGCGGTCCCTCAGGTAACCTGGTCCCATGCCATGTAGGGCTTTAAAGCTGATAACCAACACCTTGAATTGGACCCGGAAGCAAACGGGTACCCAATGCAGCTCACGCAACAACGGTGTTATATGCAACAGCCCGTACAGCTGCATTCTGGACCAGCTGAAGCTTCCGGATACTCTTCAAGGGTAGCCCCATGTAGAGCACGTTACAGTAGTCTATATGCGAGATAACAAGGGTATGAGTGACTGTTCGAAGGGCCTCCCGATCCAGGAATGGGCGTAACTGGCGCACAACACAGAGTTGTGCAAAAGCCCTTCTGGCCACGACTGCCACCTGCTCTTCGAGCAGGAGTCGTGAGTCCAGATGGACCCCCAGATTCCGCACCGGGTCTGTCTGGGGCAGTGCAACCCTATCCAGAACCAAAGATGATAATGTCCCAGATGGGGAAGAGCTGTTAA
Source organism: Charina bottae (assembly GCA_023362775.1). NCBI lineage: Eukaryota > Metazoa > Chordata > Lepidosauria > Squamata > Charinaidae > Charina > Charina bottae. The sequence continues at coordinate 15,611,000 of JALMGJ010000014.1, read as the reverse complement.
TCCACAGCCACTCCATCTTACCAGGGTTCAGTTGAAGCCTGTTGGACCCCATCCAGGCCCCTACAGCCCCCAGGCACCGAGAAAGAGCAGTCACAGCATCACTTACCTCACCCGGGACAGAAATATATAACTGAGTATCATCAGCATATTGATGATATCTTATTTATTTATTTATTTATTTATTTATTAATCAAATTTATCACCGCCCATTTCTACCACGGTAGACTCTGGGCGGTTTACAACAAATGTTAAAATTAAAGTTAAAAATCAATAATCATTAAAATACAATAAACAGTACAATAAATAAGAATATAAAAATCCAGAGGATGGTAGGATCTTATCCCGTGGTGGCGGATGATCTCACCCAGTGGTTTCATGTAAATGTTAAACAGGAGTGGAGAGAGAACCGAACCCTGTGGCACCCCACAAAGGAGGGGTCGAGGGTCGGATCTCTCACTCCCTATCACCACCGATTGGGACCGGCCCTGAAGGAAGGAGGTGAACCAGCGCAAAACCATGCTGCCCACCCCCAACTCCCTGAGCCGACCCAAAAGGATACCATGGTTGATGGTATCGAAAGCCGCTGAGAGGTCAAGGAGAGCTAGGATGGATGCACTGCCACCATCCCGCTCCCGCCAGAGATCATCCATAAGTGCGACCAATGCTGTTTCTGTTCCATGTCCAGGCCTGAAACCTGACTGAAAGGGGTCTAGATAATCTGTTTCATCCAGGATCCTCTGGAGCTGCAACGCCACCACTTTCTCAACCACCTTCCCCAAAAAGGGAAGGTGAGAGACTGGGCGGAAATTATCCAGCACCATAGGGTCCAGCGATGGTTTCTTGAGGAGGGGGTGCACCAATGCCTCCTTAAAGGCAGTTGGAAACACCCCCTCTCCCAAGGATGCATTGACCATTGCCTGGACCCAACCACATGTCACCCCCCTAGCTGCTTTCACCAGCCAGGAGGGGCATGGATCTAGATGATAAGTGGTGGCATTTGCTGCTCGAAGGATCCTGTCCACTTCCTCAGGTCCAACAGGGTCAAACCGTTCCCAGATAACTGGGTAAATACGCTCCCCTGGTATCTCGCCAGACTCTGTCTCATGTCTGGAGTCCAACTTGGAACGGATCCGAGCGATTTTGTCCTGCAGATGCGTAGCAAATTCCTCTGCACAGCCCTGAAGGTGGGTCTCAGGACCCATCTTGCCCAAAAGGGACCGAGTGATCTTAAAGAGGGCCATTGGGCGGCATTCTGCGGATGCAATAAGAGCGGAGAAATATTGATGTTTCGCCGCTCTTACCGCCACAAGGTAGGCCTTAACAGCGGCTCTAGCTTGTGTTCGGTCGGGTTTGGACCTTGTTTTCCTCCAGCGACGCTCTAGACATCTCTTAATCCCCTTCAAGACCCTCAACTCCTCTGTGAACCATGGGGAGTGTCGGGTCTGATGGGCCAAGAGAGGTCGCATAGGTGCGATCCTGTCCAAGGCACCGGTCACTTCCCTATTCCAGGTAGCGACTAGTGCCTCTGCTGGACCGTGCAGCAGATCCTTGGGTATAACCCCCAGCTCCCTCTGAAACATTTCAGGGTCCATCAGTTGCCGGGGGCGGACCAATCGAATGGGTCCAGCCTCCCTGTGGAGGGGGGTGGCATAAGAGAATCCCAAGGTCACCAGGGCGTGATCTGACCATGACAACGGGGATAGATGTAACTCTCCCCTCAGGTCACATTGCCACTGTTCTGACAAGAAAACTAAGTCTGGAGTGAGGCCACTGTCTCTAGTCAGGTCCCGAATAATCTGGAACAGGCCCATGGCTGCCATGGTAGCCATGAACTCCCGAGCCGCCTCCGAGGACCGTCCCAGGGAAGGCAGGTTGAAGTCCCCCAGCACCATAAGTCTGGGGAACTCCACCGCCAACCCCGAAATGGCCTCTAGCAGCTCGGACAAGGAGGTTGCTATGCAGCAGGGAGGCTGGTACAATAGCAACACTCCCAACTGTTCTCGGGAACCCAACTTAAAAAACAGGGTCTCACAACCGGCAACTTGTGGAGCAGGGCCTCTGAAGGCTTCTAGAGACTCCTGGATGACAACAGCCACCCCTCCTCCCCTGCCCCGGAGTCTCGGCTGGTGCCATACCATAAACCCGGCTGGGAACATTTCCGAAAGGGCAACCCCCCCTTCCGGTGCCAGCCAGGTCTCAGTAATACATGCCTTATTCCCTTTGTTGAGTTGAATTGTGGCTTTCAAGGCCCTTTTAAGTCCAATGGGAATGCATAAGATGACTGCTGCATCATCTGCATAAAGGAGGAGAGGGATTATGCACCCAGCAATTTTGGGGGCATAGAAGTCGAGATCATTTAGGCAGTTAGGCAGAGCTGTGGTTTCTGTGGTTGAACAGGGCTGGAGCTAGTATACAGCCCTGCCATATGGGTCTAAAGAGCTTCCCATGTGGGTCAGACCTCACTCTGAGAGAGGTGTCCGAATGCAGTTTCTGGATTAAAATAAGTGGGTGTTTGTCTATATTTGTATTTTGAAGACTTTTGCACAGGATTCTTCATGAGACAGAGTCAGCTGCAGTTTTGAAGTTGAGAAAGAACACATAAAGATTTTAATTTGTGCAAATCCTTATGTGTAAGTTGATGGAGTACCGGTATATGATCTATGGTGGAGTGTCCTTCTTGGAATCCAACTTGTTCTAGTTATGCCTTCAGATTCACTTAATCCAGAAGGTTCAGGTGCTTAGAATACAGCTTCCTTACAGTATTATACTCAAAAGACTGATAGGTCTAGAGTTGGCTAGAGCTCCTGTTTCCTTTTTTCTATATTGGGACTACTGTTGCCAGGCCCCAGTCCTGATCAATCAATATGAATGGAGAGAAATGTAAATAGGGGTGCCCACCAGCACAGTTGATTTTAAACACTTCAGGTAGAACACAGTGCCTGGGGCTTTCATAACCTGGATTTGATCAGTCTGGCCATTTCAGGGGAAGAAACTGGTAGCCATCTGTTTAAAGTGTTAAGAGTGAGCTTATTTTGAATGATCTTCTGCACTGGTTTGGTGTACATGGTTCTGAAAAGACCTTTCCAAGCTTGTACTGGGTCTTGGATAATAGGATTTCCCTAAACCATGAACAATAATTTTTTTTAAAAAAGGGGGGAGATTTCTTTCCTTGACTCACCGAATCAAATGTCCAGCTGCAAAAAAAGTTGCCGGACCCTGCTCGACCCTCTCTTCTCTCAACTTATTATGAGTAAGTTTCCAGTGCAGATTAGGGTTTAGGAATAGTGTTCATAGCAGGTGACCTTGGTTTATTGTCAGCAAAAACTTAGTAGTGACAAACTGGCTAGTACTTGGATGGAAGAATATCAAGAAAGTCCAAAGCTATAGGCTAGATTGGGAAGTTGAAGAAAACAGTGAATTGAAATGTTCCTCTACTTACAAACTGTTGTGAAGAAAACTATCTGAAGGTGACCATGTGACACCAAGAACTGAGCCTGACTCAAGGAAATCTTTAGCATATTTTAATGGGAAATTACCTTGTATGTTTGAATTAACATACATACCTGTCATTCTTGAAGATCACTCTTCCATATTCTTGATTGGATATGTATAAGTGGATATGTATATGTTTTTCACTGGCTCAATACCAATTCAGAAATTTGGCAATAGTATTTACTTCTGCAGGGTGTGTGTGTGTATGCGTGTGATCACTCTTGTTTTTCTGCTAATGAAGATTAACGAGATCAAGAAATCAGCTTGATTTTCCATGCATTGGGATGGTTTGTAGATAAGGAAAAAGCATTAAAAGAAGGGTTTTACAATTTGGATTGTTACAAAAAAAACCCCTGTGCCATTTAAAATACTTTTGTTTAAAAACTGTGGCTCATTTGATATTGCAGTTGTTATTATGAATTCCCATTATAATAGTCTTGCAAACAGACCAATCAGTAAAACATTTGCAGATTATTTATGTTTCCTCACTAGGAATATACCAGAAGTTGTGTGCTGAGTGGGCTGCAACGACTTCTGTGCCCTTTTCACACTTCTGTTGAATTGGAAAGGAGGAACAGGACAGACTGCTCTCCTCCATAAAACCACGGTCGTCTCCATTTTGAGCAACATTCAGCTTTTATCAAGAGATTAAATATAAAGTAAGCAAAGATGAAGTACAGCACTCATATACCACACTCTCTCCTTTGTATCTCTTAGGATCTTGGCAAGTATCTCCCACGTCTTGCCTGAAACAGACATCCACAGGGGTGGACAAAGTGAGGGGCATGATGAAATGTACATCATGATGTCACCATGAGAATCCCAGTTTACACACTTGCATTTGACATTGGGACACAAGTATGTTCCGTATATTAGTTACTGACCAGCAGGAGCCACTACATAATCAATTTAATCCTTACTGGGACTCTTCAGGTGTAGGTACCCCAATTAGGATGAAACTGGTCATGTAGTGCCTCCCACTGGTCAATAACTAATATAACATCTAAAGCTATATAATCCCCCACCCCTTAATGGGAGATAGTCTTGAGGCCTCTGGCATGAGGCCCAGACCAATAAAAATCACAAAACTCCCCAGTATGGTAAAAGGTAAAGGTTCCCCCTGCACATTTGTGCAGTCGTGTCCAACTCTAGGGGCCGGTGCTCATCTCCGTTTGTTAGCCAAAGAGCCAACGTTGTCTGAAGACATTTCCACAGTCATGTGGCTGGCAAGATGTGCGCGCAGAACGCCGTTACCTACCCACTGAAGTGGTACCTATTCATCTACTTGCATTTGCATGCTTTTGAATTGCTAGGTTGGGAAGAGCTGGGGCGAGTGCGGGAGCTCACTTAGTCACACTGGGCTAGGGATTCGAACCTCCGAACTTGTGGTCTCCTGATCGACAAGCCTGGCATCTTACCTGCTTAGCCACCACCACGCCCAGTATGAGAGCATATAATAAAAAAGGAAGGCATACCTGTGTATCTTCTATAGGACACAAGTATGTAAGGACTTGGTTTGCATTGTGACATCACTATACGCATGCCATTTTCCCATCTTCATAGCTAGCTGCAGTCACCCATGCCCTGAAGTCATCCCCATCTTAGCTAGACTATCTTCCTCCAAACTGGCACCCCATATTTGTATTGGGTGTAGCATTTCTCACTGTTGATGTTGGCTAGGAATTTTGGGATTTGAGTCCTAATAAGCTTAAGGATGCTAATGGTTCATTTAGACTGTTTCCTGCCCTTTAAATCCATATAGACGTGGCAATTCTGTTCCATAGAAATTCTCTTTTGGAAATGTGGGAGATGATGATCCAGGTGACAGTTGCACATTCATTCTGGAAATAAATTTAGAACTAATGTTAACTATTATTGAATGAGTTTGCACATTTAACATTTTGTCCAACTTGTCTGAAATTTGGTAGGTCTGATGTTCTTTAGAGGGGTGGTAAAAGGCCAGAAATATTCATGGTATTTGATATAAAACATGATAATTACAAGCATGATAAATACATATAATATCATGAAAGAAATAAAACTCTTGAAGAATAGACATTTTCAATTCATTTGGTTGAAGAAATCTTAAGTTACAAAACTAGGAGGTGCTCAAGTTTTAAACCTAAGCAATTTTTTCAGCAGCATCTGAGTTACAGTCACACTCAGGGCAGATAACAAAAATACAATCATTTTATATGTTGCAAAATCTTTAAAGAATTAATTAAGTCATTAATAAATTCATTAATACCACAATATGTTTCATGGATACAATATCACCAGCCTCTGGTGGTCTGTTTCATCATGGAACAGATCCTATTGTCAATTAATTTGTCCCAAAGTCCATTGAAATCTGCTTCCTTGTAATTTAAACCGATTGTTGTCATATTTTCTGAAGCAATACTGAGCAATTCTGCCCTGTCATCTTCATGACAACCTTTCAGATACTTGAAGACAGCTATCACGCCTCAATAAAGTCTTATCTTCTCCATACCCAGTGTCACTTCTCTTCTTCACAAGGCAGCTGGTTTAAAAGCACTAAGTTCACTTCAGTGACATTAGGTGCAGCACCCAGGAGAAAATGCAAAATCTAATTGCAATAAATAAATAAATATCCTATGCATTTCCCTTCTAGCAGATATGGATAAGAAAGGGCTAACAGTTTACAACAAGCAAAGCAGTTTTGATACTACAATGAAGGCGCCTCTGGAGTGCAAAAGTAGAAAGTGAACCCACTGCTCAGAAATGAAAAACTAAAGTAATCAATATTTAAAACTTAAATATTGTCCTTCTGCACTTTTGGATGTTTATATTGAAAAGTTGGGGTCTAATATCTGAAGTTTGATTTTTAAAATTATTTTTAAGGGAAATGATATGAAAGCCAGAAACATCCACCTGGAAATTAATGTATGGAAGCAGCTCACACATGGAATAAAGCATTGCGTATATCTCTTTAAGCTCCCCATCTGTTCTGCAGCAGAAACAAACACATAAACCGGCATTTCCTAATCCAGTCACCTTGTCCTGCTGAACTGTGGAAACAACCTAAAATTAACAGCAGTGAGAAATAACTGTTTTACTAGAGAATTTCAGTGGGTATAATATGGTGCCAAAGCCTTCAGAGATGGAGTAGATATGCTGACTGTAAGTAGAAAAACATTTCTCTGCTGAAATTTCCTTGGCCTGCTTTGCAGCAGCTGAACACTTTGCTCTCATGCCCTAAAGGGAAGGAGGGAAAAAAAAGGAATTTAAGCAGGGAATCAGAACACATTGCTTCCAATAATCAAGTCCCTCAGCCTTGTCACACTTCCCCAACCTTGATAATTGCAAAATGCACAGATGATGATGAGTCCATTTACTTGGCACTTCTAATTTGAATGCGGGGAAACTATATCCACGGGGCATGGATGGGATGGCAGCAGGAATCAATTTCCCACCTCTGGATGCAATGCACGATTGTTCCCTGTGACACTAATACTTCCTAGGAACTGATGGTGGCTTAACTATTAGTCTGATGGAGCCCTTTGCAAACAATGGGCTTCCCTTTGCACGTGGGATTGCTCATTGTGGAAATGGAAGCATCTGTGCAGACATAGGGCATATCCACGTTTACTGTTTAAACTGCTCCTGCCCACTGGGCTGACACTAAGCCATCTTTGGAAAATCTTGCCTGGACTGAAAAACCTTGGTGGCAGCTTACAAGGTATTCCACCTGGGACTGCAGGCTGCTAGATTTCCCCATTGGACAATTCTTTTGCTGCCCTGAGTGCTCTTTTTTTTTATCCCAGGAAAGCAATTGCCAATCTTTCATTTCATGTTTATTACTCTATGGCTGTTTGTAAATGTACACACACACACACACACAAAGTTAAACTGAATTTATACTGTATATACAAAGTAAAAGTACACATACATGCAGCCACAACAAGCACCTTAAAATGCTTTCTTGCTGCCCTGTCTCTTCCTAATACCTTCTAGATATACTCTTATTATGGATGCTAGCACAATGGCTGTAACTCTTGCCCTGTAAGTAGAAATTACTGGCTTGAAACCTTGCAGAAATATATATTTTTAAACTTTTTCTTTTCCTGAACTTCCTACCTTTTCCTGTGCTTTTTTTCCTCAAAAAACAAACATAATTCCAGTGATGTGCCATTTTACATTCCACCAGTTATCTGATGTAGCTTCCTAGCTTCCCAGTACCCCATAGTGGTAGGTGTTTTTGTCTCATATGAAGACCACTCATTTAACCATAAACGGGAGTCTCTATGATCAAAGAAGTGACATAGAATTAACACCAACAAAAGTGTAAAGATGGCACCTACTGAAATTTAGAAAGCAAAATTTAGATCCCCAAATGTTTAGACCCCCAAAGTGCATTTCTATGGAGAGCAGTAAAATAGTTCTTTGCTAACAATTCTTAATTTCTTATGAAGAATTGCTTATTAGGCAACATACATTTCGATAAATCTGCAGACTAATTTTATTTGAATTATTAAACTCTAATAATTCAAAACTACAGCTCATGTCCTGCTATACTGTACCCTCTATAAGGATTCAAGGACCCACCTTATACTCCTTACCTTGTAAAACACCTGGGAAATTCTGATCTTTTTTATCTACAGTTGTTATTATTAGATCAGTATGATTTGGTCTCCTTGAAAGTAGCTAAATTTTGTTATACTGCTGTAAAATTAGGCAGACTTTGATTGTTTACCAATGAACCCACCACAAATTGTAATATTTTATCTTGTTTTGCTTTTACTTTTTTTTTATTTTTAATATGTTTCTGTTTGCAATTCTGGTCAGTGACTATAATAAACCTCCTCCTCCTCCTCCTCCTCCTCCTCCTCCTCCTCCTCCTCCTCCTCCTCCTCCTCCTTCTTCTTCTTCTTCTTCGCTTCTTCTTTGCTTCTGCTTCTGCTGCTTCTGCTTCTGCTTCTGCTTCTGCTGTATCTGCTTCTTTGCTTCTGCTGCTTCTTCTGCTTCTTTTGCTTCTGCTTCTGCTTCTTCTTCTGCTGCTTCTGCTTCTGCTTCTGCTTCTGCTTCTGCTTCTGCTTCTGCTTCATTATAATGTAATATAATGATGTAAATGGAAAAAAATCTTTACTATATCACACATACACACAGAAAGATGTAGGCTTGGATATATTCCCTCAAGTAATACAGTAGTAATTCAGTTGGTGATAAATGTTTAGCTTGACATTTAACTATACCTAGGCTGAAATTTCATTCTATAGTTGGCATTTATGGACATGGTGGCTCAGCGGGTTAAACCGCTGAAGCTCTAGACTGCCGGTCGGAAGGTTGGCAGTTCGAATCCCCGCGCAATGAGGTGAGCTCTTGTTGCTAGTCCCAGCTCCTGTCGACCCAACAGTTCGAAAGCTTGCAAGTAGATAAATTGGGTACCACCTTAAGTGGGAAAATTTGCTGACGTCCTGTCGGGGAGTCGGCTTCCACCGAAACTGAAGATCCTTTGAATGGCGGCAGTCATGACGGATCCCGAAGTAATAACATCTACAGGACGCCAGCAGCCGGCTCCGACGCAAGGCATCGTGGGACATGTAGTCCAGAAGCCAGAGAAGAGTCGGTTCCCTTACCCCCTTCCTTGAAGCGCAGTTTAAAGAAATTGTATAACGATGTATATGTATAACGATGTATGTAAGCCGTCTAGAGTCCTCCATTAGGGAGGGGATAGGTGGGGTATAAATACAATAATAATAATAATAATAATAATAATAATAATAATAATAATTTAAATCTCATTTTGTTTATATCATCAGTATTTTGCTTCCACGAGTTTATTTTTTTTTTTTAATGTTCACAAAGACCTAAACAATATTGTCTATAGTAAGGATTTCAAAATGTTAATTCTGTATAGAGCAATCTGTTTATAAAGTAATAATAAACATGTATATATCTGTATATGCCCAGCAAGTGGTCTTTTGATTATATAAGTGTTTCAAAGCTATTAAGAAAAGATGCTGGATCAGAACAAGCAGTTCAAAATCTGCTTCTGCTCCATAAAATTCACAATTTTTATGCAATATCCTTGGCAATTGCTATCAAAATCTAGAGGCAGGAGACAAGATTTCTCCCAGCTCAGGGTCAGCTTGCAAGTTTGAAGTGGCCTGGGAATGAAATTTGATGTAGAACACACATTTTGTTACAAAAGGTCTATGATTTGATCTCCAGCATCTCCAGCTGGAGCGGGAACCATTTTAGATGGACTAGAAATATGATTCAGTCTAAGAACAATATTCCTGTGCTCTTTGCCTAAATGCACCAGTCCCCCTTGGATCACATGTGTTGTCAGAAGCAAGCACCTTTGTGCACTGCATAGCAAACTGGAGAAATGGACAAGAAATAGGATGAAAAGGTCATTGATTCAGAGAAACCATGGATTCCCACCACGTGAAGAACATATAGTGCAGCTCACCAAGTTCTAACTTATCTCTAAATTGATTGCCATCCAAGAGTAACCTGATCTTGTGACTCACTTAAGTTTTCCATGTAATATCTTATCTTCCTTGCCAACTTGTCTGCTTCCCTGCTATTCTTAGGGCAGGAAAAATGATCCTGAAAACAGTGGAAGAGAAATTAAAAGCAAGTAAGCAAACACAAACAAATGAACAAACTCTTCCAGAAAATTAGAAACATCGGAGGTAAATTCCAGGCAAAAATGGGTATGATCAAGAACAAAGATGGCAAGGACCTAACAGAAGCAGAAGAGATCAGTATCTAAGGTGTCATTGTTGTTAGTCATAGTATTATTAGTTAAAGTAATATTTATTAAATTATTTTCATGTTTGGGGACCAATGAACAATCGGAAACTTCATGAAGGGGTTGATGAGCTGAAGAGTTTGGGGACCCCTGTGCTAAAGGAACCTCTGAAATCTTTTAAAGATTCAAAATAGATTTTTAAAGTCTGTTATTATTCTGCTTTTTAAATTAACTGAATTTTATTTGAATTTTGCAGGCCCCTGTATTATAGCAATCTCCCGATGCTGTGTGGAAAAATTAATTGAGGAAGAAAGCCTTGCCTCTGCTTGGAAATAAACAAATACCTTTGCCTTCAGTGAGTTAATGTTTCTTATAGTTTTTTTAAAAGAATCACAAAATTTCATCTATGGTATAAAACAGATTCCAAATTGAATCTACAGGCAATTTTTTTTAAAAAAAATCCTGTTCAGCTACAAGTCCTAATACCTTCCTGAATAGATAACTTTTGAAATTTCAATCCTAAAATTATTCATAGTAGAACTTACTTCTAATTTTAACAAGTAGAAGTTTTCATGTTCAGTTAGTTTGGTACCTCACATGGGCAAACTCAGTGTCTTATCAAATCTCTACTTTGGCTCATGAGGCATATTCAAAATGGAAGCTAGCTTGGCTTAAAAACTGACGTGAAGATGCCACCACTCTTCCTCTCACCCCCCTTCCTCCTACACACACTTTGTGGAACATCTATTAGTATTCTACTGATCTTTGCCTCTTTATCTCCTCCTCCTATATGTTTTATCTTGGCATGAAGCGCTCCCTCAAAGTGGCTTCAGGAAGCAACACTTCTAAGAGTGAAGCAAAGGAATTGCATTAGGATGAATTCAATTGGCCTGACTTCACATGCTTCTTCTTGCAGTGCAATGGTCAAAAGAGGATTCTTTGTAGGTGCTGTGTCTGCACAGAAGCTTCTTCTGAATTTTTCCTTCAGTTACTGGAAGTGTCAGACAAATCTGCCCACACAAACACTTCTGGATTCTGCCTTGGATTCTGGATTCTGCCTCCAGAGGAGGCTACAAGGAGGAAAACCGGGTGGCATCCTCATGTCAGTGAGGCAAATCAAGATAGTTGGGGCTTATTTCTGGCCTCCAGTCTTGACTACTATAGTGTATTCTTTATAGGCCTGGCCTGAAAGATAATTTGGAATCTCTGCTGGTACAAAATGCTGCTACCATACTCTTGTCAGAAGTAGGTTATTGCACCGTATGATGAAGACACTGAATGGGCTATCAACTAACATCCGGGCCCAGTTCAAAGTTTTGATTCTTAACTTTAAAGATTGGGGTCTAGCTGTTTTCTGAGAGTCTTCTACATAAGGGGGATTTCAATGGAATTCTATCCCACCCCAAAGTTTTGGGGGCTACATGCAATCTATGGACTACCTGAAACAATACCACCTTTTCTACACTTCTAATCACTACCAGAGAGCCAGTTTGGTGTAGTGGTTAAGGCATCAGGCTAGAAACCAGGAGACTGTGAGTTCTAGTCCTGCCTTAGGCACAAAGCCAGCTGGGTAACCTTGGGCCAGTCATTTTCTCTCAGCCCTATGAAGAAGGCAATGGCAAACCACTTCTGAAAAATCTTGTTAAGAAAAGCAGAAATGCAGGGACTTGTCCAGGCAGGCTCCAAGAATTGGACATGATCAAATGGATTAAAAAAAAAATCACTACCAAACAGGAAGTTCCTTTTCTGCAAGATCTGCAATCATAGGGAGAGCACCCCGATTTTCAATAGAGCTTGCTTATGTCCTTTCTTTGAACAACAATCACTGGTACAAATACGCACAACATTAAACATGCTTCTTTTTTGACTTAGCAAAATAGCAGTGAATTGCTGCTGTGACTAAGAGATTATAAGGTCAAATATATAAACATAATAGATGGTGCTTTGACTAAAATACTCCCACTACCCTCCAGACATTTTATCTGATGTTTTTGCTAGTCTTGCTTCCTCAGGAGGGTGTTGGAAAAGATTACTCAAGCCTAAATTGTGGTTTTCTGAAAATACATTGCAGTATGTCTGGGATATTCTGAGACTTAAGAACACAAACACAACTGCTATCTGGTTTTAAATGAAAAAGAGGGTACTGTATCAGTCCTCTGGGACATTAATAAATAAAACACCATCTACAGTTCCAAACACAAAAAAGTGATGTTTTGTCTCTATTCTTTATACCATGATTCCATGATGATGATGATGCTCATCAATGGAATGGAAACTGAAAAAATAGCTCCAGCTCTCAGAGTTTAGGACAGATTTAGATAAGCTATGGACTTCCAAACCTTTCTCAATTACAACTCTCAGGATTCCTCACCATTGGACATACTTGCTATGGCTTCTGGAACTGGGTTTCAAGAACTGGAGGGGTGTGTGTATGTGTATGTATATTTGTGTGTGTGTGTATGATTGATAAGGGATTATGGCATGTGTATGTATGTGTAGATAGATAATAACCAACAATGTGATATAACATAATTGAAGAGGATGTTTTTAAAAAGCTCAAATAAAAAACATGTCTTAAGGTGCACATTTCCTCAATCTTATTAATTTTGCTAGGGATAGTGTTATTCTGCATTCTCACTGGCTGCCAGTAATCCCCCCTCCCCCCCAAAAAAGGGAGGTGTTCCCACTTGGTGTATTTCCTTGTGTTTTAACTGTGAGGTGGGAATACTCACATTTCCTAAAAAAAGAAAAAAGTGCAAAAATCTGCATTAGAATTTCAACTGGTTTCCCCCCCCCCCCTTTGAAAAGGATTCCTGAAGTTACTTTGTTTTCATAAAATTGAATAAACATGGAATAAAGAAAATTAGGAATTTTAGGCACAACACTAACTGAAAGCAATGGCCTTCATTATCTACTCTTCTGGGCTACTTTGTATCATGCACACTACTTTGTGTTTGCTGGGAATGTTTCTTAGTTTCAGTTTGATTTCTGAAACTAATTAGGCCACTTAATAAAATTGCCTGAAGCATCTGATCGGATTATAGATCCCATCCCACCCCTCACACATCCAATAGCTGATTCTTGCTTTTGCTGGTAGGAAAATCTGACAAAGTCTATTCAACTGGTGTGGATGCTGCTTCTGCCAGCTCAGTTAAATGAGATGGGCTGTTCATGATAATTCAGAGAAGCATGAAATTATGTAATAATAAAGCAGAGTGGCTGAATGTGACTTTTCCTTTCTGTGGCTGCAATTTTGCCTTGTTTCTATGGTGTGTAAATGTGGTTTATCTCTATGTTTCTATTGATGGCTGATTTGTCTGAATGCCAAGCTTCGAGGAATTCCCTAGCATTTTTGGATTTGGCTTGGTCTAGGATGCTCACAGTTTCCCGGTTGAAACTATGGTTGAGTCTGTCCATGTGTTAGACTAAGGAGTTTTCATTGTGTCTTCTGACTGCTAGCTGGTGTTCATGGATGATCTGCTAGTCTTCTGCCTGTCTGTCCTACATAGTGGCTGTTACAGTCCTTACATTGTATGTTGTAGATGACTCCTGCTTTTTCTTCTTGGGTTACTGGGTCTTTTGGTTTACTTAAGATGTTTTGGAGGGCTTCAGTTGGTTTTTGTGATGTGGTGATGCCGTGTGGTTGTAATAGTCTGTTGGTTGTTTCTGAGATATTTTTGATGTATGGTAGTGTTATCCTTTTCATAGTGTGTGTTGGTTGTGCTGTAGTGGGTTGAGTGGACAGGCACTTTTTGATAAAGCTGCATGGGTATCCATTTTGTTGGAGGATGTTGTATAGGTAGTCTATTTCCTTTTTCTGGTGTTCTGGGTTGCCACAGGGCATTTGTACTCATCTGAATAATGTTCTTACACAGCTCCTTTGAGGTTGGGTTGTTACTTTGGTAATGGAGCACTTGGTTAGTGTGGGTTGTTTTTTGATAGACTTGACTTTCTAATTTGCCGTCATTTCCTCTGCTGATGAGGATATCCAGGAAGGGTAGTGTGTTGTTGTTTTCTTCTTCCCTTGTGAATTTTATTCCTTTGAATATGTTGTTGATTGCTGAACATAGTGTGGGGAATGGTGATAACAAACAAGACCTTATTAGTTCTAGGGCAGTAAAACATATTGTGAAATGTTTGCCTTACTGAAATCAACTTTGGCTTAAAATAAGCAAGGATGCATAGATTGGTATTGGTTTGCTGGTTTATATTTGTTTTCTATGGGCCAGTCAATCCTCATATTCAAGCCACAGATGTATGTGGCAAGTATATTTTTAAAAAGAGGGAAAGGAAACCAAAATTTTGCCAATCAAGCCATGATGACTTTGCTTGCTTGCTTGCTTATTTATTTATTTATTTATTTATTATTCAAATGTATCACCGCCCATCTCCCCCAACGGGGAGATTATCTGCAAAGCTAATGTGTTTTGGCATGTTTTACAGACCATGATTAAAAACATGGTGTGATGTGATACATAAAGAAACCAGGATTACCTTAAGTGTAATAGTCTTAACAGTGGCCCTTAGTGGATCCCTTAGTTATATGATCTTGAGAAATCAAGGGAGGTGATGTGTGAACTGACTACAGAGTCTTTATTGATACAATCAATTATCCATATTTATTTCATTAAATAGAATAGAATAAAGATAACAAAGATAACAACACAAAGACAGGAAAGAAAGGAAGGAAAGAAGAAGAGTTTTAACTGCAGCAACACAGAATTTAATGATGATGCAACTGGCCAAAGAAATACTACTTTATTTGCAAAAGTAAATCAAAACCACCTTTTTCACTAAAAAACAACCTAACCAACAATTAAGTTCTCCAGGAAATTAATTAGAACATTTGACAAGAGACAGCTAGCTCTTGTCAACTTTTTTGTTTTTAAATTCTTTGGAAAATGTAGCTAGATTTTTCTTTAAAACGAAGAATTATGAATTGTGGACAGAGAACAAGAATGCAGAGTCCTTGTAACTTGAATAATTTGGCTTCAAGCTTCGGCAAAGTTTGAAACTCCTCCAGCTACAAAATGTTAAATGGAAGAAGCTTTATTCCCACCCCACCCCCAACTTTCCCCCCCACTATACAAAGCATGCCCTAGGATAGATTAAGCCCTCTGTCTGCCCATGTTTATGCAAAACTGATTGCAATCCAATGGCTGAAGCTAATCAGGAGAAGACTTTTGAGCTTCCATCCTACATTTCACAACCACTAGAACAACATGACCCATTTATAGAACTTCCCTCCCTTCCCAGCTCTCATGAAAAGAAGCTTGTTTGGATTCTTCAAGCTGTCTGATATCTGCCCCATGAAGTGGGACCAGAATTAGATGTTAAGAGTCTTGGGAAGTTGTCGTCAGCCTTACCAGGTAACCAGACAGGAAACACGACCAGATGAGCTCATTCTACCAACGCTGGCTCTTCGGCTAACAAACGGAGATGAGCACCGGCCCCTAGAGTCGGACACGACTGCACAAATGTGCGGGGGGAACCTTCACCTTCACATTAACAGAATCTTGCAAGTCTGAAAGTACAACCCTCTCTCCATCTCCTTTACACCCTGAGAAATTAGGGAGGGTCTTTTCTGAGCCTCTTGCCCCGCCCACTATCCAGCTGTGGGCTATGCTGTCTCTTATCTGACCCTTCCCTATGCAGCGTCTCTGGGCTCAGTCTCCCAAGGTCATTTCCACATAATATTATTGCAATGTGTATTACAAGTACAATTTTTCTCCAGCTCATTTTTTACTTTTCCTGTTTCTTGACATTTCTACCATCATCTTTTTGGTTGCTGTAACATACAGTGCACTTCCTCCTTCATTTTGTTCCATGACCATGCCTGGCCACCCAGGAAGCTTCCATGGATTAGGATAGGCTTGATTCTTGGACTCCCAACCCTAACATCTTAACCACTATACAGCTGATGGGGTTTGAAGCAGATGCAATACATTTCATCAACTTTCTGGAGATAGAAAATTATGTAGGTTGGGTTTTGTTTTGTTGTTTTGCCTAGTATTGTATTAGGATTGCTGCTTGTTATTAATGCTGAATCAAATCAAACCAACTCAATTTTTATTCGGTCATAGACCAGCAAATGAAACAGAAGATTCACATCTGATTAGAATAAAAGAAAAAACACTTAAAATTCTAAAAAATCTAAGAAAAATTAGAAGAGGTATTGCGGTGTGCTGTACAAACTATAGAGCAATATTTAGCTATGGTCAATGAAGTAAAATCAGACTGGTCTGATAGAAACAGCTTGAGATAAAAAGAATCTGAACGACCTGGATGTTTAGTAAAAAATTGAGATAATAATTCCTGGTGAGCATCTGCATAGTGAGGACAATATAAAATGACATGTTCCATCGCTTCAATTACTCTTCTGCCACATGGGCACAGTCTTTGATCGAAAGGGATATTTTGATATCTCCCTTCAATAACAGCTCTTGGAAGGGCATTGAATCTGGCCAAAGATAAGGTCCTTCTAAATTTTGGAATCGTTATGCAGCTAAGATATCTGGCTGGTTGGAGAAGATATGCAGAATGGCCCAAAAAATGTTTTTAGGTAAAACTGATAAATCTGATTGTAGCTATATATCGATGGCCTGTTGTCATTAATGCTGAATGAAACTGTTTTGCAGTAGCTATAAAATTAGCTAAAGATTCTGGAGTGACAATTTGGCTTTCATACACTGTTTTGGAATCTTCATTGGGAGCAAGCAGAAACATTTCCAAATATATTATTTATACCCAAACTTTCCAAAATGCACAAAATGCTTATTTCTACAAGGTAAGGTTAGAATGTACATCTTTCATTGAGCAAGAAAAGCTTATTTCTTGTGAGGCAATTTTGTTTAATAATATTTAGCAATCTAATGCTAGGACAAGTGGATTCCTATTTAGGTCTCTCAGTCAGGTGATTTCTTACTTCAAGTAAAGTCTCTTTCAGCTCAGTATTAATTCTTTCATGGACCTAGCCATTATTGTTTTTCTTGGCAATAATCTAGAAGTAGTTTGCAATTGCTGCTTTCTGTATTTTTTTTTAAACTTCCCACTCTAGCCTTCAGACTTCGCTTTTTCTAGTGATGTCCCACACAACAACTAACCTGATCTGATCTTGATTTAGCTTTTTTTGTGGTCAGCAAAAGTTAGCTAGGTGCTGCCATCTAGCTTTAGCTAAAGTCGTCTCTTTTTTTTTTTGAATTAGTACTAAAAAAAGGTATTTTCTGCTATTTTGAGAATGTTTCCTCAGTGTTTGAAAATTCACTATTGAGCTTCATTGTGATTGAAGTGGAAATCTAGAAAAATATCTTTAAACTTGGTGAATGGTCAACCAGATGGCAAATGTGTGTGTGCGTGCCTTCGAGTCAAGTCTTGACTTCTGGCGACTGCCCGGACAAGTCCCTGTAGTTTTCTTGGCAAGATTTTTGGAAGTGGTTTGCCATTGCCTGCTTCCTAAGGCTGAGAGAGAGTGACTAGCTGAAGGTCACCCAGCTGGCTTTGTGCCTAGGGCGGGACTAGAACTCACAGTCTCCCAGTTTCTAGCCTGATGCTCCTTGGGACAAAAAAAAAACCCCAACCAACCAACCAACCAACCATCCAACCCCACTCCCTTAAGTTCACATATATATTAATGGGGACTAAACTGTCTTGTAACTAATGTAGAAAAATATCTTGGGGTCATAGTGAACAGCAGATATCGATTCAATGTGGAACAGCAGTGCAGAATGATATTTCATATCAGATAATTAGCATATGGATTGGAAATAAAAGTATTAATATTTTAATGCAATTGTATTGTATGCATTTGGAATACTATATACACTTCTGGTCACCACACTTGAAAAAGGAGCTGGAAAGGTACAGAAGAGGTCAACCAAAATAATCACGAGGCTTGAACACCTTCCCTATGAGAAAGGGTTAAAATAGTACGGACATTTGAACTTGGAAAAAAAAGCAATTGGGAGGCATATATAATCATGCATGGTATCTCTATGGAGAAAGTAAACAAGATTTTTTTTCTCCCTCTTTCAAATTACAAAGGCCAGGGGTCATCAACCAAAGCTGGCTGGAAGGAGATTTAGAAAAGACAAAAGAAAATATTTCTTTACCTGGCTCATAAGTAACCAGTGGAATTCTTTACCAGCTAGTAGAGTTACCTGTAGAATTCAGAGTCCATTGGAGTTGGGCAGTGTAATGGTAGGTGGGAAAGACCTTGGGAGATGGGGCAAAGAGATGCTACCTATGGAATGCTGCCTTTTCTTCTGTTTTACAGTGATCTGCCTATATCCATATTTATTTATTTATTTATTTATATTTCTAACTTATATCACCGCCCATCTCCCCCCATTTCCAGAGGGGACTCTGGGCAGTTTACACAAAGCCAGCAAGTAAAACATATAAAAACTTATAAAATACAATATATAATATATCTCTATATAAATTAATTAAATATATAAGACCCAAGAGGCTCTGATGTTATATCATATATCATACCTCCTGTCCAAAGCAATTTTCTTTCCAACATTAGTAGGAACATAGTTCTGGTGTTATCTAAGCATGGTTTTAATTATATCCTTTTGATATTATTATTATTATTATTTTAAAGAAGCTTGTTTTGATTTGAGAAATTCAAAAGAGTCAAACTGCATGCCTGCAAGAGAGAACTTAAATAATGTACAGTATCTCATGTCAGTCTGCTTGTTTTTAATGTTTGTAGAAAGCCACCTGGAATCGTAACTCAGAATATGACAGTGGAGCTCAGGAAGGAACTTTTAACCCATTCCCCCTATTGTATGCTGAACTTTCCCACTGAAATTCCTTCTCCCAAAGATTCTAATTTTCCCTGAGGAGTAGCTAAATAATCACTATATGCTTTGCTGTATGAGGCAAGTAGAAGCTCTGGGAATTTTTTTGATGGGCTAACAATGCAGATAAAAACAGAGTTGTGGTGAAAATTGCTTTTTCCTTTTTTAAACCATTCCCCAAATAGATAAGGAAAAAACTGCTTTGGAAGGAAAAAAGAATAGTGAAATCCTCATGGGTAGGGCACTGAATTCTTGCATATGTCTTCGTTACAAGGTGATCAAGAAGTATTACTATGCTTTCTCCAGTTCTCTGTGTCCTACCTAGATTCTGATGCCTACATTAATGTTTATGGGGATTTAGGGGAAATTCTACAGAATTGTTTCTGACCAGGAAATGGGGGCAGCCATGTTGTTGTTGCTGTTGGCGGCATGGAAAGCAAATTTGGGAAATGGAATATTTTTCTTCGCAAACCATTAAATGTAAGGCTTGCATCTTTCTCTCTCTATTTCTTTCTCCCTCTTTGTTCCTGGCTGTAATGCTTTTTTAAGGAAGGAATAATAGGATATGATGACCCACAAAAGGCAATACACTTCGTCTTATGCATACCTATTCATACATGAAGACTATGAGCTAGAAGAAAACTTTGAGAAACGTTAGAGCGCCAGGAAAGCTATTAAACACCAAGGGATTCTGAATCCAGTTCAGAGGAAGTTCATCTGTCACTAGTGCAGACCTTGGCTTAAAAACCAATGTTAGATTCATATAAGCTTCCTGAAAGGATAACTGTGATGGGAGAATTATAAATAAATGAACAAACTCAAGGATTAATATCATCTTAACAAAATATCCTCAGTGGAGCTAAAATTAGATCACCACCACATCTACCTCGATTGTACTAACAAGTATTATTTTCTCCATTTAGGGAAGCTATGAAAACAGTTTTGTTTTGATTTGTGAGCAGAGATGTGGCATTACTGTTAGCAATGAATTTCCAACAGTGATTATCTCTCGGATTATTGCAAATGCAGGACGCTTGCCCTCTCCTGAAGTATTTACTGAGATGAACAAGCACAAATCTGCTTAGGATGACGTTAAAGGCAAAACTGCGTAGAATGAGCACTTCATTGTGTTTTCTTGGTGTTTTAATTTAAAGGAAAGCAAATTTTGCCTGGGAGGCTGAAACCAAGAGAGAGTCTGCCTCTTACTTTCTCTTTATCAGCTCAAATTCACCACTCTATCAGCTTTCCCCCCCATCCATGGTGGGAAAATAATAATGATTAATTCCACTTCATCTGAGGGCCACTTTCCACTCACACCACTAAGCATCTTCCAGTGTGCTCTAAATGGGCAGAAGGGAGAAAATGTGATAGGTGGTCACATGGAAATAGAAGCAGAATTAACCCCGTAACTTCTGAATACATTCTTTCAACACTGAGAGATAGATTATGTTTGAAACCCCCTTACAAACTTTTTTTTTTTTTTAGCAAAGGACACCTGTTGATTCGCGGTCTATAAACCTACCTGAAACTTGAGTTGAAGTTTTTCTCTGCCACCCCATTTTTATGGTGTGTTCTTTTCATACTCTCTTTTTATTCTAACGTTAAACTGAATCCCATTTTCAGTAAACCTTGCTGTAAGAAAGACTGGATGATGATGAAGAGTTGAATCTGACTCAAGGTAACATTTTGAAGTCTTGAAGCCTAAAAGGTACATTGGAGTGCATGGGAGCGCATCATTGCACCCATCTATAACTCCTTAAACCAAACATGTCTTCTCCTGGGATCATGCCGTATATGCAGAGGATGGCCAGTCGATCCCAGGAAAAGGAGTTGTGTGCTCACTGCTGTCCATTCCAAAGCACATTCTTGCACACTCTGAAGCACGTCTTTGCCTTCAGATCTGTAGTACCAGACAGCTCTACTGAGCACTTAGTCATCTTGGCAACACTATAGAAGGGGTTAGTTATTGCCTTCTTGGGGATTTATTTATTTATTTTAATATTCCTGTTATTTTCCTAGGTGGTCTCCCATCCAAGTATTTTAACCAGGTCTGACCCTGCTTAGCTTCCAAGGCGCTGCCACTTGCTGAAGCTAATGAGAAAAGTGGGCTTTCAATGGGAGATCTAGATGCTTGAGCTTCATGGAAAAACTAAATGTGATGGAGAAATGATAGACAGATGGAAGTAGGATGCTAAAGGGTGTAGCCTCTGGGCTCATTGTAGTTCCATAGGCAAAAAGGTAAAACCCATGATACTCCCTGACTCCTGGTCTTCTCTCCCTCCCTGCACTCCACCTCTGTATTTTATGCATGCTCTCCACTACATTTTTCTCCACTGCTTCTCTCCCTTTCCTTACTTTTCTTGACCTTCCCAGTGCTCCCCCATTGCCTTCCTCAACTCCCATCTGATTCTTCTCAGACTGCTCTATTTTTACCCAGAGCATGACGTCGGGCCCCTCCCCAAACATACAGCGCTTCTTCCCAAATAAGTGTGCACACAATTACAATACTGAACAAGGGGTGAAGAACACATATTACTGTTATATACTCCCTTAGTCAGAGCATAATGGATTAACACCTAATGGATTAACTCTCCTTGTGAAAGTTAGCCCTGTGCAGTGATTTGTAAGCTTCTGAGCGAGGCACCCACTTAGATTCCATAGATACATGTTTGCGCACCTTTTTGCAAAAGCCCAATGACGTCTTTTTTGTCTATCAAAAACCTCCTAAGCAGAAGGAGGCTGGGGAAAAAAAGGAGTCTCCTGCCAAACTGGCAAACAATCACCAAAGCAAAACCAACTACAGCAAATGTTTCTAAATGTTTGCATATAATCATGTACTTGTTCTGTGTTGACACACTGAGTGGGAATAAAAAGAACTGCAGTCTCAGCATTTATCAGGGATCAGAAGTACAAAGGATGTGCCTCACTTTTCTGTGAGTCTGCAAATGTATAAATGCAAGATGCAAGTGGCTGGGCTTTACTCATTCCTTCCTCTTAGGCAGTCAATAGGACATGGAAAGGATGGTCCTGTTTTCCTTTCTGCTCCTCATATACAGTATGCAGATCAGGGACAAGGCTGAATTCCCATGGTTTCCCTCTTGCCAAAAGGGTAAATCAGCCACTGCATGTAGCTATCTGCTTGAAAGGGGATAGAAATATAAAGAAGGAAAACAAAACCAGGGTCATAATTAAGGAGAGTTGTACTGAAATGTCTTGGTGAAACACTTTGACTCCAATAGGACTGGGGAATTTGCGAAAGGGGAACAAAACCCTTGAAATTTTATTTTGTGGGAGGAGAAAATGCTAGATTGTAGTTGGGGTGACAACTTTACTTGCCAACAAGGAGGTCTTTTTATCTTAAGTATGTCATAAGTAATGAAAACTAATCAATTTGATGCCGGACTAGGTAAACCTTGATTATAATTAACAATATACCAGTTGTCCAATGTATCAATGATACAAAACCCTCATGAAAACACCACTTTTGACTTTTTCTCTGAAAATGAAGTGCACACTTCCTATGGATGGGGGCTTCCTTAATTGAGTTTATCCAAAGGGGATAACAATGAAGGAGACAATGAAGGAGAAATCCTTTTGCATATTGACACTGAAGCGCTGTGCAAAAGAAAGGCTTTGCAGAGGCTGTGCTTATACTGTATAAGAACAATGTTTTCTTCCATCCGCAAAAGTAGTTTCTGTTTTTTAAAACATATTAAATATTTTAAATATTATTCTTAAATCTATGTCCAATCCTTGGCATCCCATTTCCCAATATGAAAAATCCTGAGAAAACTTTCCTCCTGATGTCTTCCTAACTGAAGTAACATATGGCAACTACTTTGTACAGAGAAAGACTGGGGACATACCCTCATCTCTCAGCTGCCTTCTTGTAATCTGAACTCAAGAACTCTGTTCCCCACTGAGAACTTTGCTGAAATGTTCTTCAGTAAAAAAGATGACAAGCCACAAATAATTGCTTTTCATCAACTTGAATGAGATTGGTAAAACCCTGCAGAATGGAATTTCACACAGAATTAGAATAGATTTTCCTTCATTTCTTACATAATTCACCAAATGTTTTTTCTTCCAAACTTCAAACTGATGCATCTTTGTGTATGCAAACATCCAACAGAAGTCCACCTTCTCCTCTTAGTTGGGAGTGGGATCTAATCCAATTACCAAAAAATAAAAAAATAAAATAAATCAGGTTATGCAGGTTAAGAGTGACACAATTCTATGGGGCTTTTCTTTAGCCTTAAAAATATGAGAGCATCTTAAATATATTTAAATGGATTTTTCTGATGGAAACCCTCCTTTCATCCAAAAAGGCAGGCACATTCATGAATGACCTATGCAATGAAAGCAAGTTCACCAATCACAGTGACTCAACTATGCTTTTTTCTTTTGTTTGCTAAATCTCTTTCACTTACATTAGAATCTGCAGAACCCCTTATTCATAGATTCTAGGTGCCATTTGAAAAGTTGGACTAAATATTAGCCAGCAGTCCCAGCACTATGTAAATATTGGATCTCATCTGAGTTTGAAGCCTCTGCATGACGCAAAGATATTACCGCTAAGGAAGGCTACTCAGCCTGTAGCTGTCACACTTATTTTATGTTGTTTCATTGGTTTCTGGTTCATCAGAGTTTATATATAAATAGATGCTTTAAAAAGGACTAATCTGTAACTGACCCTGGAGGAAAATATATTAGAATTCAAAAATTAAACAGAATCCTCAATCATCATTGGAGTGTTTATAATCTCCTTAGACATAGTGATTGATGCCAGATGGGGAATTAGGAAATCTCCAGGAAGGGTTTCTTAATAATCCATCCCCTAATCAACACTCCTTTCAAAAGCCCATGAAAAAGGAATGGAAGCTTTCTAGTCTTGTCATTGCAAATAATACTGAAAAATAAGGATATGATCTAAGAATGTAAAGTTGTTGAACTATCCGTGGGGCATAATTTAAACAAGGCTATAAAGACAAGTATTCTACAAGTTATGTTGGAGTTTTTGATTGGACTCTCATGGCCTGTTCAAGTTGGAATATCACATAGGGATTGGCAGCGTTTTTCAGCCATACCATTTTTATATATGTATTGATGTATGAGAGCTACTGGAGCTGGATGAACATTCTGAATCCATAAGTAGATTTCAGATATCCAAATTTTGTCAGACTTTTAACCTTTGCATTAAAGCCATGGGATGCTAGTTCAAGCCAATCATTGTTTTGTTTTTATTTGCCATCAGTACTTACAACCAGTCATTTCTGTTTGATGTCACAGTGATGGGGATTACTCATAGATATCTTCTTATTTTGGAGCTATTAAAAGTATGCACTCCAGCAAAGGAGATTGTTACCTTGTTGTGGTGCTGGAGCTTGAGCACCTCAATGACGCCATGAGCTAAACTGTGAAGGGACATCCAAGACAGAGAGGTCAGACTAAATACGATCCCTGGGGAAGGTAATGGCAACCCACCCCAGTATTCTTGCCGTGAAAACTAAATGGATCAGTACAACCGTGACAGACTTTGTATTTTCTAGGCACAAAGATTACTACTGACGCTGACTGCAGCCAGGAAATCAGAAGACGTTTACTTCTTGGGAGGAGAGCAATGACAAATCTTGATAAAATAGTTAAGAGCAGAGACATCACACCGACAACAAAGGTCCGCATAGTTAAAGCAATGGTATTCCCCGTAGTAACCTATGGCTGCGAGAGCTGGACCATAAGGAAGGCTGAGCGAAGGAAGATAGATGCTTTTCAACTGTTTTTGGGGTTTGTATATACCCAGGAATTTACAGATAGATAAATTATACTGGAGAGGGTTGATATCTAGGTGAGAGGGGAATTATTCTGCAAGTCACCCAATTAGCAGCCATTGTTGTAGGGATGATGTGGCAGTGTATGACTCATACTACAGGTGCTAATAGTTTAGTTGGGTGTGGCAGATGATGAGAGTGACCTATAATGTGATTGGTCAGTTTATGTATATAAGCAGAGAAGTCTGGTGTTCTTCCTTCTCGTTGCTGCTACACTTCTCATCGCTGTATTGCTGTATCATTTGTTACTGCTGTTGGATGTATTTGGACTACGTATGTATATAAAGTAAATAGATTATCTAATCTCTGCTTGAGTGTCTATTTACTGCATAGAACGTGGATCACTGGTGTCTTGGAAAAAGGAGCAGGCCGCCCCACGGTGCGCACTCTGACAACTGTGGTGTTGGAGGAAAATTCTGAGAGTGCCTTGGACTGCAAGAAGATCAAACCAGTCCATACTCCAGGAAATAAAGCCAGAGTGTACACTTGAGGGAATGATATTAAAGGCAAAACTGAAGTACTTTAGCCACATAATGAGAAGACAGGATACCCTGGAGAAGATGCTGATGCTAGGGAAAGTGGAAGGCAAAAGGAAGAGGGGCCGTCCAAGGGCAAGATGGATGGATGATATTCTGGAGGTGACGACTCAACCTTGGGGGAGCTGGGGATAGCGATGCCCACCGACAGGAAGCTCTGGCGTGGGCTGGTCCATGAAGTCACGAAGAGTTGGAAGCGACTGAACGAATAAACAACAAAAAAGTATGCAGTCTTTGTCAACAGAAATTTCTGTTGCCTAAGAGATTTTGTACCAAGCCTTAAAATGTATCCCTCCCTCTTCAGGAAAATCCACCAGGTCCTATAAGTCTACCAGCTAATTGAAAATTCTGGAGCATCTGAATGTCAAGTCAAAGTGTTTTTTTTTTCATGTTAATTTTTGTTGCTACTCTTCTTCATCCGAATATTAGTGTTAATGAATAATGCATCAGAGGCATTCTATATTCAAGCCTGACTCCTTCCTTCACTGCATAAATGATGAATACTTTGATGTCACAAAGCGCTGGTGCTTAGTGTGAAATTGACTGGGAACCATTGTGATGCAAAATGAGTGAAATGAATTTGCTTTGCTTAGGCTTTGAGTTATCACATGCTGTGTGTGTGTCTATGTGTGTGTTTTGATAGATTAAATAACATTGAATTATCTTACAGCTTAAATTCAATCGTTAAATAATTCAACCATTATTTAAAGTTTTGCATCTTAGTTGTTCCAATATTTTGCTGAGACACAATCCAAGAAATATTAAACCTATCTTAGTCATGCTAGAATGAAAGCATCATTTAACTATCCTCTAATTATTTTTAGAACCATAGCATAACAGTACCAACCTCATTCTATTGATCTAAGATTATGATTATAAACATGATTATTGGATTGAGTGTCAGGGAGATAACGGGCAGCGGTGGAGGGGGCTCTCTCCAGGAGGGGAAGCACGTGCGTAGTACTGAGACTTTGGCCTTCCCTCCCAAACGTCTCAGAAAAGCCCCGCCTTAGATTCTGGACTTTATTTCGGCGCTTCCTCAAACCATTTCAGTTTAGCTGGATTTCTGTTAAAGTAAAGTAAAGGTTCCCCCCGCACATTTGTGCAGTCGTGTCCGACTCTAGGGGCCGGTGCTCATCTCCGTTTGTTAGCCGAAGAGCCAGCGTTGTCCGAAGATGCTTCCACGGTCATGTGGCCAGCATGACACGTGCAGAACGCTGTTACCTACCCACCGAAGTGGTACCTATTCATCTACTTGCATTTGCATGCTTTTGAATTGCTAGGTTGGCAAGAGCTGGGGCGAGTGCGGGCGCTCACTCCGTCACGCGGGGCTAGGGATTTGAACCTCCGAACTTGCGATCTTCCAATCGACAAGCCTGGCGTCTTACCCGCTGAGCCACCACGCCCCTCATTTCTGTTAGTAAGGATTTCTGTTAGTAAGAGTTAAATAAACACTAGAGATTGGTTTCCAAGCCTCAGCGTGTTATTTCTACACACAAACCAGGACATTGAGCTATTATTAAATCAAATTGTACAGAAGAAGTAGTTTACCATTCTGTTTCAAATAAGAATTAAGTCAGAAAAGTAAATCTCATCACAACTATAAAGTTTAGTGTGGTCCAGTTTTAATGCCCATGTGGTAAATCCTAATGCACTGGCCATAGGAATCTATGGGGCAGCATGATTCACATTTCACTTCTATTGAAGGTACAGCTTGGAAATCACACCACTGTAATTCAGTAATTTTGATGCAAACATTGTGAACATGATCTGTAACCATTTTTTTTAATGGGAGTGGGGAGAGTTAAGGCTAGGAATGGATACATCTCAGAGTTAAAATCTCCCATTTGGGTGGGGAGGGATTCAGCGGTCTTTAAAATGTCAACCTCATCCTATTATATAATGTTTTAATGGCCGCCTATGTTTTTTTATAATAATTTTATTAATTTTTTCTCAGATATAAAAGATAAGCATAAGGTAATATAAAGTGAAATTATAAAAAAGAAAAAAAAGTGAAGTGAAAAAGTAAGAAAAGTATAAAAGAGAAAATATAATTAGAAACAAGAAAAGAAAAGAAAAATATATAAAGATGCGACTCCCGATCTTCTTTACAGCAGTTATAAAGAAACCAATCTTCACACTTCCCTCTTTAAAATTATATCATATTTCCCTTCTTCCCATATTTAACCCTCTTTAATCAGCAAATTTAGACTCCTAAATTCTCAATGATCCCCTTTTATTTCAGGGGTGTACGTGCTGTATGTAGGACTGTGATATATATTAGGGATAATGGTTAGGGGAGGGGAATGGGTAAAGAATTGTGAGCTAATTGCAATTAAATTTCATTTTAATGTGCACCTAGGTGTACAGTGGAATGACAATAAAGTTTTATTCTATTCTTCTACTCTATTCTAAATCCATAAATCACCAATTCATTTCCCCCCCCCCTTTTCATCAAAAAGTCCATAAGAGGTTTCCAGTCTTTAATGAAGGTACTTGTTGTCTTATCCCTGACCAAACTGGTCAATTTTTCCATTTCTGCACACTCTGTCATCTTCACAATCCATTCCTCCATTGTGAGTATTTCAGTATTTTTCCGTCTTTGTGCATATAATAACCTTGCTGCAGTCACCATATACAAAACCAATCTTCCATAGATCTTTTCTAATTGGCTATCCATAAGTGTCAGAGTTCGGCAGACCTCTGCCATTCATACAAGTACGTGCTAACCGACATGCGGAAATAGACTCGCAACTGACAAGCAGCCGAAGCCAACGGAACGAGCTGTGAAACGGAACGTATCAGCCCAGGAAGGACTGTCTAGTGAAGCTGGAGCCAAGTACTTCACACATCAACTTCAAAAGGACAATGGGGGGAGAAATGTTTAAATGTAACACACCTTGCCATGCCAATTCATTCACGTCTTTGTTCCTGCACCTATGTACTTCAATAAACCTCTTTACTTTTAAAGAAGCCTGCGTTTCGGAGCTTTCTTGAGAAAGGGGAATTTGATAGACATCATTGGGAGCAGTCCTTACATAAAGACGTGAATCAATCCTGACCACGTATCCTGAGGAATATCCCGGCAAAATTCGGTGAGCTCCCCAGTTGAAAGCGGTCACACCACCGGAAAAAAAAAAAATTTTTTTTCCACCCACGGAGCAGAATGGAGTCAGTAGCAGCAGCGGAGACTCTCGAGGTAGCCGGAACCAGCGCGGCAGCTGTCCGGGCGTTGGAGGCAACCCAGCGAGCGGAGTCGTCCCCTACAGAGACTACTGAACAGCGAGAAAATAAGAAATCACAGAAGAAGGAGGTAAACCTAATGGCCCTCAGCAATCCCAAGCCTACCCCGGCGGGATGGTCTATCGCAGTCGGGGAAGGGCTGAAAGGAAAAGGAGGGAAAGCCAAGAAAAGGGTCACCCAGACCCATCGAATCGAAGCCCTGGAGAACCAGATGGCACACCTGAGCCTAGAGGTAGGGACGATGAACAAAAAATTGGACTCCATGGGGGGGGGG
Organism: Charina bottae; assembly: GCA_023362775.1. Taxonomy (NCBI): domain Eukaryota; kingdom Metazoa; phylum Chordata; class Lepidosauria; order Squamata; family Charinaidae; genus Charina; species Charina bottae. The sequence goes on along the minus strand of JALMGJ010000014.1, from coordinate 15,582,102 downwards.
CATTGAACAGTTGTTAAGAGCCCTAGAGGGACCTAGGGAGGCAGAAAGGAGCCCAACAGGCTCCGACGAAGAGGAAGAAATCGTAGAGTCAAGTGGGGAAAATGAGGAGAGGGAGGAAGAAACACTATTCTATGGGCAGCTTCCATACAGCCGAACTCCTGTAACCCCAGACTACGATCATCGCAGAACCTCTTTGAGAGCCCATGCCCCAAGCGGGGTCAACGAACTAAAAATGAAATTCGATGGGGACCCAAGGAAATTAGCATGTTTCCTAACACACGTTCAGGGGTTTATGGAGGAATTCGAGCATACCTTCCAAACGGAGGTGAGCAAGGTGCGTTATGTCTCCAGTTTTCTAAGGGGAGAGGCGGGTGACTGGCTAGTGAGTCTCCACGACTGCGGAGCCAGCGAGCTGAGGAACTTTCAGAAGTTTATGTACGCACTCAGACAGAGATTTGAAGATACGCTATCTAAAATCTCAGCGAAGACTCAAATTCAAAATTTAAGACAAGGCAACAGAACAGTAGCGGAGTACGCTATGGACTTCAAGAAACTCCTGTCGAAATTACCTGACTGGCCTGAATCCTTCAAAGTCCAGCACTTTCAATACGGATTACGACAGGAAATTATAGAACTAGCCATAACGAGAGATGACCCGGGGATGTTAGAAGGATGGATTCAACTGGCTGGGAAAGTGGAAAACAGCACAATGCAGCTCCAGAACATAAAAAGTTTCAACTCCATGCGCAAGAAACCTGGGACCTCTTTCACTCAACCCCGCAAATTCACCAAGCAACGGAATTGGGAGGAGGAGAAAGAACGCCGTACGAAAGATGGGCTATGCTTTCGTTGCGGCAAAGAGGGTCACCGGATAAGCAATTGCCCACAAACCAAGACGAACGCCAAAGAGAAAATCCCATTGAAAAAGGCACCTGACACCAAAGAAAGCAAGACTGCAACGGCGAAGTACAAAGGAGCGGCGGCAGCAACCGTGGGGAGACGGGACTGGCAACAGGGGAGCAGTGAGTCCGACACCTCAAATGATGACTTCGAGCCGGCAGAAAACTACAACGGCCTGTGCTAAAGTGCGCCGCAGGACAGGCCTTCACCATTGGGCGCAACGGGGGGGCAGGTGTCCCAAAATGCCCCACGATGAACGTTAAGGTACAGTTGCAAACTTTGGATGGGACGGGACAATTGTGGGGGGTGGCCATGCTGGACTCTGGGTGTTCCAGATGTTTGATACACCCAAAAATAGCAACCAAACTGAAACTCAAGTTGGTTAAAATGCAGACACCCATCACGTTCTGCCAATTGGATGGGTCCGAAATGAAGGGGGGCCCAATCGAATTCACCACTGAAGACATACAAATGTCTGTGGGGACTCATGTAGAGACATTACGCTTCATAGTCGCACCCATTGCTGCGCGACATATCGTGTTAGGACTCAAATGGCTCAGGAAAAGAAACCCTAGAGTGGACTGGGCGTCTGGGGAAATTGAGTTCTTTGATGGGCTTTACAAAGCGGTTGAAGAAACAAATGGAGTAAGTGAATTGGAATGGGGGGCGGCTGGCACGGTACACGAGGGGATGGAACAATGGGAGGAGGATCAAGATGAGGAGGGGGAGACGCTCCCAGACACAATCCCGGAGGTCTACACCTCCGTGGGTGAGGTGTTTGGGCAAAAAGTATGCGAACAGGAACCCCCCCACAGGGCTTCAGACGCAACGGTTGATTTGATCCCTGGGGCCCCCTTCCCAAAACCCAAAATGTATGCGATGACCCAGAAAGAATTAGGTGAGCTACGTAAATTCATCGATAAAAATTTGGCAAGGGGTTTTATTGAACCCTCAAACTCACCTTTAGCTGCCCCTGTACTTTTCCGGAAAAAGAAGGATGGGTCCTTACGGCTTTGCACAGACTACAGGGGGTTAAATGCTATTTCAGTGACCAACCAGTACCCTCTCCCACTCCTCAAAGACATGCTAGCGCAATTGGCAAAAGGCAAAATTTTTACCAAGCTAGATGTGCGAGAGGCATACTATCGAGTACGCATACGGGAAGGGGACGAATGGAAAACGGCATTTAACTGCCCATTGGGTCAATATCAGTATCGGGTTCTCCCGTTTGGGATTGCGGGAGGACCGGGCATATTCATGCGACTAATTAATGAGGTTTTATATGAGTTTCTCTACCAAGGGGTAATTGTGTATTTAGACGACATCTTGATTTTTTCTGATAACCTGGAGGAACACACAAAACTAGTTAAGAGAGTGTTAGAGAAATTGCTTGAGGCTAAACTATATGTCAAATTGGAAAAGTGTGAATTCCACAAGGACAGCTTAGACTTCCTAGGCTATAGGATATCTCACAGAGGCATTGAAATGGACCCGGGGAAAGTAAAAGCAGTGTTAGAGTGGGTACCCCCCCGAACCCGCAGACAACTCCAAGCCTTTCTGGGTTTTGCGGGGTTCTATCACCAATTTATTCACGGGTTCGCCCAGATTGCACTACCCTTGACGGACCTATTGAAAACAAAAGGAAAGGGGGCCAAGGGGAAATCACCCAGTACTAGACTAATTTGGACCACGGAATGCCAGGAGGCATTCGACAAACTCAAGGCTCTATTCACAGAGGAACCCATCCTCAAACACCCGGAAGTGGAGAAGCAATTCATAATTCACACGGATGCTTCCCACAATGCCATTGGGTCAATACTGCTTCAATTCGATGAGGCAAAGAAATTGAGACCGTGCGCTTACATTTCCAAAAAATTCAGCGAAACGCAAAAAAGATGGCATGTTTGGGAGAAGGAAGCGTTCGCTGTCAAACACGCACTAGACACATGGCGCCATCTCTTGGAGGGGGCGACCATCCCTTTCCAGGTCTGGACGGACCACAAAAACCTAGAGGCACTCAAATCCCCCAGGAAACTGAATCACAAGCAATTGCGGTGGGCTGAATTTTTCAGCAAATTTAACTTCACCCTGCAATACTTTCCAGGGGGAAAGAACCTCCTAGCAGATGCGTTGTCATGACTACCCCAACACGATGGTAAAGTCGAGGGGCTGGTAGAAACACTATTCCCTAAGCAAGCACACACACCTCAACAACCAGGCGAACCCTCGGAACAGGGCTGCCAGGCGACCAGGCTAGACGGTACAGCAAACACACTCACCCCCACGCTCGCACTCACATCGCCACAGGCAGGTGAGCCAGCAGAACGGGGGGGGGGGAACGAACAGGTTAGAAGGGAATCTAGCTCTCACTCGCAGCAAAGCCAAGGCAGCAGAGGAAAACCCTTTTGAAGCTAAGCTACGAACAGAAACACTGTCTGACGACTGGTGGAGGGAGAACAGACATACGCTCACTGAAAGCAATGGGCTGTGGTGGAAGGAAGGAAAGGTATACGTCCCCAAAGGACTTAGGAAGGGGGCATTAGAGAAAACACACGACCACAAAACGGCTGGCCACTTCGGGTTTGTTAAAACACTACATTTGATCAGGAATAAGTTTTGGTGGCCAACCCTGCGCAAGGACGTAAAGGAATATGTAGCCTCTTGCCCAGTATGCGCCACAGCAAAGCGGGTGATGGGGAAACCCACAGGGCTACTGCAACCGGTGGCCAACCCTACACAACCATGGAAACAAATCGCCATGGATTTTATCGTGGACTTACCCACGAGCAGCAAGAAAACGGCAATATGGGTGGTCACTGACCTATTTTCCAAGCAAGCACATTTCATTGCATGCAATGGGATTCCGAACGCACACAAATTGGCTAAATTGTTCATTCAACACATCTACAGAGCCCACGGTACGCCCGAACGCATAATAAGCGACCGCGGAAGTACCTTTACGTGCAAATTCTGGCGGGCATTTTTAAAATTGATTGGTTCTAGCCAGGGGTTAAGCTCTGCGTTCCACGCGTGTACTGACGGATCGTCTGAACGCATTAACTCCATACTAGAACAGTACCTAAGATGCTACATTAGCTATCAACAGAATGATTGGGTGGAGTTATTACCTTTCGCTGAAGTAGCATACAATAACTCCATCCATCAAAGCACGGGTTTCTCACCGTACCAAATCGCAACGGGGCAGGACTTTGTCACTATCCCCGAACTCGCGCTGACCCAAGTAATGGAAGGGTCCACCCCTTTACAGGCAGACGAGTGGATCGCTAAAATAAAGAGTAATTGGCCGGTGATGATGAAAACCCTCGAGGACGCAAAAGCAAATTACAAAAAATACGCTGACAGGAAAAGAGCGGCGGAATGGGAACTCAGAGTGGGAGATAAAGTGTATCTCTCCACAAAGAACTTGCGCTCCACACAGCCATCTAAAAAACTCGCACCCAAATTCATTGGACCGTTCACTATTGTAACTGTAATCAACCCAGTGACGGTTAAACTGCAACTCCCCAAAGCATTGAAACGTGTCCACCCAGTTTTCCACATCAGCTTACTAAAACGTTATAAACCATCTGACTGGCACCCCGAAGTGGCCGAGCCAACACCGACACTAGTCAATGGGGAACCACATTTTGAAATTGACAAAATTCTAGACAGTAGACGACATAAAGGACAGCTGCAGTACTTAGTGAAATGGCAACACCTCCCGATCGCGGACAGAGAGTGGGTTGCTCAAAAACACATGCAAGCCCCAGAGATGATCAGAAACTTTCACAAAGAATTCCCGGACAAACCACGTTAACCAATTAAACGATTTACTGTACAATTATTGATCTGACCCAGAAGGTACCAAGTGTAAAAATGTATATACATTCCAAGGGGAGGGGGGATTTTCTTGGACGGGCGGCATGTCAGAGTTCGGCAGACCTCTGCCATTCATACAAGTACGTGCTAACCGACATGCGGAAATAGACTCGCAACTGACAAGCAGCCGAAGCCAACGTAACGAGCTGTGAAACGGAACGTATCAGCCCAGGAAGGACTGTCTAGTGAAGCTGGAGCCAAGTACTTCACACATCAACTTCAAAAGGACAATGGGGGGAGAAATGTTTAAATGTAACACACCATGCCATGCCAATTCATTCACGTCTTTGTTCCTGCACCTATGTACTTCAATAAACCTCTTTACTTTTAAAGAAGCCTGCGTTTCGGAGCTTTCTTGAGAAAGGGGAATTTGATAGACATCGTTGGGAGCAGTCCTTACATAAGTCTCAATTAAAAAAAGGTCTGGTTTCATTTGAATATTAATCTTTAAAATTCTCTGCATCAATGTCTCCTATGGTCCTTTAGAAGACTGGAAGACAGAATAGCAATCTGGATATCTTAAACACTGTTCAGTCCTATCTTCAAGCTTAGTGTCCACCATATACCCCAAAACTGTCCATCCTGTTTACACATAGTGGTGATGGCTGTTGTTGCTGTTATTTGTATTATTAGCTAACTTTCTATCCTACCTTTCCTCTAGGAGCTTAAGGCAGGTCACGTGGAGTCTTCAATTTTTTTATCCGTACAACTATTCTGTAAGGTAGGGTGAGCTGCAAGAAAAAGAGAGAGAGAGACTGGCCCTAAATCATTCAGTGAGTCTCCATGGCTGATGGCGGAAGTGAACCTCAGTTTCCCTGGTTATCCATTAACAGCTTAACAACTATACCACATTGTTCAGAGAAATGTATAAAGGGATGTGTCAGACACATTGACCACAGTCATTTTGATAAACTTATTTTAATGTGGATAGATGTCACTCATCACTGCCTCCTTGTCCAGTGATGGCAAATCCTCATTAAAGTCCTTCTGTCTGGCATAGGCATGCACGTATGAGGATTCCAATTCAAAGCACGATTGTGTTTTGAACACTGTTTGGAAGCTCAGAATCTGCTGTGTAATTCTGATGATGCAAAAAAAATCAATCTTAGTTAAGCAGTCTTTTCTTGTCCCCCATCAAGGGAATCAAGCACCATTATCTGAAACACTTTCTATTGAATATTGTTTAGCTTTAAGGTAACTTTTTTCACTTAACTCTGTTGTAACATAGCCGAATGATTCATTGCATCTAGTCCAGAAGATATAAATCATCCTTGGCAGTTATTTCAGTAGGAATGAATAATAATAATAAAACCTTTTTTCCATTTACTGTAATGAACATGAATGCTTGGAAGTGATTAAAACCAATGTAAGTAACAGCTGCTGTGGATAGATATTTAGATATAAATTCATTAAAATGCTGGTAACAAATCACTATTCCATTATTTGGGCTTATCCAAGGCTTGAGTTCTATCAAGCTACCAAATAGGCTCATCCCTAAATGAAAATTCCATCTCTATATATGAAGGATAAAAACTACATGGCAATAAAATGAATTATACATCGCTTCACGCACAATAAAGAGGAGCATCCGACAGCTGATAAATACAGCTGATCCATTTATTTCAAGAATTTCATTCTGCATTTAATTTGCTATCATAGCTTTCCCTAACCTGATGCCCTCCAGATGTGACAGCAATTCCCAGAATCCCTTACCTTTGTGGATAATGCTGACAGGAAGATGTGCAAATTGAAATCCCACTACATCTGACGGGCCTAAGTTGAGAAAGGTTATAGGGGAATTTATTAGTTTTCCTCTCTTTTTCCTATAGAGATATATACTTTAGAAATTTAAGACATACTCTTTAAATTCACACTGAAAAGTGAATGTTTCCAACATGTATGAAACTACTTGTATCTTATCAGTGTATTTATTCAGGATCCAGGATTGATGGTAGCAGAGAGGGAAATGCGTACATTGGACATCCACCGAACCTTTACTGCAAGGAAGTACGCAGAGCGTGGCTTCTGGGATTCTTTCCAATCCCATTTTTCAGAGTGGCCATAGGAGGCATCTATATTTCTTCTGTGTAACAAAATAATGAGACAAATTCCTCTCAATATTTCTGCTCTCTCCTTGTGTTATGTCTACATGTGCTTGTGTGTATGATGCACTAGGAAGCCTAGGGAAGGCTGTGAGTGTTGTGATTGGGAGGAGCTTAGAATGGAGCAGTTGGTAGCATTCTGAGCAACTACCCGACTGCCTCTCCCATAGGGATGCATTGGAGGAATCTCTCTGGATTTCTTCCCCTGAGTCTCCTAGCCTGATTTGGCTCATTTGCTATCTTGGTTTTTCTTTTATTAGGTTCTCCCCATACATTATTTGAATTATTTCTGTTCAGTTTTTAGAGAGTTATCACACTGGTGAACAGAGTCCCAACCCCATTACATTTCTGTTAGATCAGAAATTGTGATGGAATGTGTCTATGAAGGGGGAGGTGATGTGATGGACTACAGTAACGCAGCTGGTTCTCAGGAAGGAGGAAGCACATTCCAAGGAGGGGAGCGAGATAAGAGAAAACACCATCCGGAGCTGGAATGTGGGAAGACAAAGAGATTCAGAGTAGCCACAGCCTAGAACCTCCCAGGTTATTTCCCTTTAAGTGAGGTAGAGTAGCTTTAGCCTGGCAAGATTCTGTCTATACGGTGTGAGCAAATAAAGAACTGGAGTTTGGCTGGACTGATTCCTTGTCATCCTTGAGCTGAGCCTAACAGAAATAATGAAAGTATAAAGTCGTCTGGTGATTTCATGGATTTGTCTATGTAATATGGAAGTATTCTTCTAGGAATTTTTCTAGGAAGAATATGGAAGTAGTTTTCCATGGCCTTATTCTGGGATATTTCCCTCAACTTCCCAGTCTAGTCTGCAGCCCATTTAATTCTTGGTGATGGCCCAATACCTTCTTTTAAGAGTGCCCTTTGTATACCAATCAAGGGCTTAGTGCAACTCTCAACTGTGTACCACTATTATAAGATAACTGTTTGCTCTAACCCATGTTCCCCAACCTTGGGAACCTCTAGATGTGGATATTTCAACTTCAAGAATTCTTAGCAAAGGCTGTGCAGTCTGGGAAATTCTGGGACTTGAAGTCTACAAAACAGATGGGCATTAGGCTGGAGGGGAAACACTAACCAATTGTGGTCATATATGGATTGGCAGTGCCTCTCAGCTGAGATCTTTCCAAGCTTTTTCACTGGAGAACCCAGGAACTGAATTTGAGATCTGCAAAGCCAGGGCTCTGTCCCTAAGCTAGCAAGTGACAACAAGAGCTATCCTGCCAGTGAGATCCATTTTGGGATAGAAGCTGGTTTGAAAGAGGGAGTGTATTGAATTAAAAATAAAAAGAGTTCACTCCCTGAATGTTGGCTCTTGGGAGGTATGAGCATGAGTCATACATCGTAACAAGTGAGTGGAGTTAAAATAGAATCCAACATGGCTTTGATTCATTGGGCACTGAGATGATGGAATGACGGGATAAACAAACCAGCTTCATCCAGCTAGAATGTGGGCTTTTTGCCAAGGTTCCTCCATTTGTGCAAAGGAGATCCCTGACTGACAGTTTATCAGCCTGGCACAGGAGTGCCACTTTATCTCTTAGGTTTTTTAATCTCTCTTGTACACCAGATAAAAGCCCGCCTAAAAGCCCGCCTTCCTTGGAATGGTTCTTACAAGACATCATCATTACATTTTCCCTGTTGAAGTAGCTCTCCAGACACAGTTGTGCCCAGAGTTGTTTTTCTTCTATAGGCGATGGCTTGGCTAAGCACTTCAAAGGATAACTCAAACACTTAAGCATCTCATTTTTCAGAAGAAGGCAAGATCCGATAACCACTTCAGCTGTCCAAAGATGGAAAGCAGCCAGGTTGTCACTTGGAAGAGAAAATCAAATACAAACAAAATAAAAGATCAGCTGAACTGTGGGTACAGCACAAATAGAATATCTTTTTTGAGTAATTGGTATAAGGAACTTACCTGTTAATAGGAATGGCCTCACAAAGCTAAATAATTAAATAATAAAAAAATTCAGACTTTCAAACTGATGCTTTAAAAACAGAAATGCAATGCTGTGTGTATTCTTTTTTTAACGATTTAAATGCTACTTACTTCCCACCAGCTCTGAGAAGATTGTAAAGATTTAATAAAAAGTTCCATAAAAACAACATGAAAGCATAAAAACATAAAAAACAACATCAAAGCATAACAGATATAAAATACAAAAGTAAAACAATATAGCATTAAACGGCCAGGATAAATACATATATTTTTACCCCTTTCTTCAAGTGTTAAATGTAGAGCTTTGATTCAACTCCGGTAGCAGAGATTTCACAAACCAACCTTGCCATAGAGAATGTCAAACCCACAAGAGTTATCATACTGTTGACTTTGTGGGACCGACTCTCCTTAAAGTAACTTTCATCCAAACCTGTTTCAACTGTTAAGGAATTTTGTAGGGATAAAAATTTATATGTTGCATTATTCCACTTATAGCAGTTCAGCTTGGTCTGAATTGTCTGATAAGTTATTGTGGGAACTCGGCCATTGCCTTAGCATGCTATGTGAACACAACAATTGTGTTTTTGAGTTATGATCATCTGAGTGTAAGGTTTAGGATATGGAGCGAGCCAAGCTAAATCTCTAAGGCTCCTATTTCAGTCAAGAACTCCAGACACAGATAGGGGAGGGTTAAAGTTTCCCTCTTGAACAACTAGATTTACAATTTTGCCTCCTTGTTGGGGGAGGTGATTAAAAAGAAAAAGAAAAGCCATTTATTGACATTATTGATTTTTTAAAATGTGCAATGGACAAGAATTTTGCAAGTAAATTTGTTGGGGAAGGAAGCTCAGTCACATGCTTGAACAGGACTGAGCTTCTCTGAACTTACAGTAAGGTTGACCTTCCTTCTAAAAGGGGATCATGTAATGTGGCCCTTTGAGCAGTCCAGGCACCTTTCAGACATGAGATCTCCTTTGTTTTTTAATTAGAATTGAGAGATCTACCAAGTTAAAAAAATGGTGTGAAAGACAAATACAGAATTAAAGAATTCTAAACCTGTTTGTGATTATACCCAGAAATAAAGAAGCAGACATAAGTGCCAGGATTAAGCTAGGACCAAATCTTGACTTAATACAAAGGAGATATCTGGCAGAAACTTTGAACATCATGGGTTAGATATAAAAAGTTTCATTTTAGCAAATTAAGTCCCGGTGATGATATTTTTTTGGTGAAGAACTGTGTGGGAAAGATTTTTGAGAGCATTTTCAAACAAACATTTCCCCTACTTTATCCACTTCCTGTCACAAGATGGTCTGGGGACCATTACATCTGGAATTAGTTTGTTTCCCATGGTATTACTTTTGTTTCCAACTTATGAAGGCTCATTGAGATATTTCAGTATGCCCTATAATTAACTGAACTAAGGAAGTTCATCAATGACTATTGGAGAGAAAGAAGTGCTTTCTTTGTTTTATTTCTTTGATTTATATCCTGTTCTTCTTTCAGCAGCAAAGAGAAGTATATAACTTTCCCTCCTCCTATTTTTCCCCACAACAACCACTCTGTAGGGTAGGTTGGGTTGAGAGACAGTGGATGGCCCAAAGTCATCCAGTGAAGTTAAATCCTCCCCACTCCCAGTCTAACACTTTAACCACTATCTCATATTGGCTGTCTTAAAGAATAATTGAAAGTACAATAGTCTTGTGCTGAGGGACACAATGGAGTCCGAAGATAAAAGGAGATGACCCTACATGAAGGCATGATGGTAAAATGATTGCAGAATCAGCCCCAATTCCCTTGTAGCCCGCTGTCGTCTTCTGTAAGTGCTGTCTTATGTACCTGTACATTTCCTTTCATTTTATACTGAATTTACTTAAGCTGATACACAGAGAGCGTTAATGCCACCTTCTTCCTAATTTTCATTATTGCACCAGTAAAACAGATGGTGGCGGCAGGAGATTAGAAGACTCCAGGGAGCAGCAGTGGGCCCTTTCATAGCAAGACAGATCTTCGTAAATGTCCAGTGATACCAAATTCTGGTACTGGACCTGAGAGTGAATATGATATTCAGGCCACATTTAGAGATGGAGGAGAAACTTCCTTTACCTTTACACAAATCCATTCACTCCCATTTCATACATAATTTTGTGTACAAAGTACATAATTTTGGCTAAATGACAATATTAAATCAAAATATGCTGAGGGGCTTGCTCAGGATATGCAAATACAACAACAGAAAAAGATTAAAATGAGCAATCTGGGTAATATGAACTTTAAAATAGCAATATAAAATTCAAATACAATATATACAGAGTGTGTGTACTCACACACATACACATACACACGCACATATACATATTGAGGAGTTGAGGGTTTTGAAGAGGGTTAAGAGACGTCTGGAGTGCCGCTGGAGAAAGATGAAGACGGAATCTGACCTAACACAATCCAGAGCCGCTATTCAGGCCTACCTTGTGTCGGTAAGAGCGATGAAATGTGAATATTTCTCCGCTCTTATTGCTTCCCGACGGCCCTGTTTACTATTACTCGATCTCTTTTGGGTCAGGTAGATTCAGTGCCTGGGATGGGAAAAGTAACAGTTCCTCCTGGGGGTGGCTGGCGCCATAGTGCCCTCCCTATTATTTGAGATTTTATCATCCCTTGGATTTTACACTTATTTATTCTATTTATATTGGCTTGACTGTAATTTTATGTTTATATGTTTTTAACTATTGATTTCATTGTAAACCGCCCAGAGTCCCCCGTTTGGGGGAGATGGGCGGTGATATAAATTTAAATAATATTTATTTATTTATTTATTTATTTATTTATTATTTAAATTTATCCCCGCCCATCTCCTTGAATAAGGGACTCTTATAAATATATATATACACACACATACATACATGCATATTTGTAAATAAAACAAAATTATCCAAAACAGATTTAAAAATTATAAACTTCTCTTACAGACCCCTGTCAAACCTGATAAGAATACAGTATAATGGCTGGCATGGCAAGTACACACCAAGGCATAAAAGAAGTTTAAAAAGTAGCCAATGGTTAATGCTGAGTCGTTTCTGGCTATCCATGCCCAGGAAGGCTCAATTGCTCTTAATTATCCTTTGCCTGATCCTGCATGCCGCCATGCAAAACCTGGCAACCCTGTGTGTTATTTCAGGGTTGATGTCAGAAAGTAGAAATTGCTTATACTGTTGATTACTATATCCTGTTTTGCTGGTCAGGATGTGGTAGGTTCAAACAAAGAGTAGGCCGCAGAGGCTGTTGGTTATAATTGTAATTTTATTTTATTGCATCAAAGTCTGCACCATGTTGCCCAATTTATTCAAATTCAGGAAAATACTTATTCAAGTCCTTTTACTTTTTAAGGAAATTATAGGCTCTCTTTGCTTTCCAATTGTTCGCAGAATCATTCCAAATATTCCTAGAATGATCTGCTTTTTGGAAAGCCTCTCAGGAGTTGGCTCCCAGCACACTGGGGTTGTTACAAACATTCTGGGCAACATGGAGGCAGGCAAAGCCAAAATTATGTACAGACAGAAAAACAAAGTACTTCATCTGGCAATACCTCTGGTGAAACTGAAATAGAAATTTCCCCGTAGATTTTTGTGATGAACTCTACATTTGGAATTTCTCTTTGCAAACTGAAGAAGCATATCTTCTTTAAGTATTGCTCAGAAATACTTAGTTAACTGATGGTTAAATTATTTATACTCTTTCCTATGTTAATAAAATGCAGAAGGTTTTCTCCAGGTAAAATTGGAGGAGGGAATATTATATTCTGCAACTTGATCTCCTGGAAGAAAGGGAAGACGTATACAAACAAATCAAATATGTGCATTCATTCCACGGTACCTGAATTGTTGATCTTAAATCATGCTTATATTCTCTTCCTCTAATAAATTAAAGATTAATACTAGAGATAGCATATTTGCATTCAGTCATTATCCATATGGCTTCCGTTACAATAAACATCAAGGTACTTAATTTTGTCAAATGACATTTAAAATGTAACTCTTTTCTTCAGAGGCATTTGGTTTAAGCCTATTCAGTTGATAAATAGAACTGTTTAATGTGGCTGTTTGTTAGCTCTCTACCGAATATACTAAGGTACTAGCATTGTGGCTTGCAATTGAAATTACAAAAAAGTTTGATTGTTTCATATTTTTATCCTGTGATTAGGAATCAAAATATAAGCTGAAATGCAATAATCCTACACAATTCTTCCTGCTCTGAGTTTTGAAATGCATACAATTGCGTGGATAATGGGAAAATAATGTATACTGTATATGAAATGCATCCATCCCTGTGTGTGAACTTTTAGAAGTAATTCTTCAACTGATGAATGGGGCAAACTAAATTAATTGGAGAAATGAGAAATAGAGTGAGATCAAAAATGGATGCATTTAGCCATCCCGGTCTTGTTTCTTCCAGGCAGTAAAGAATCCTCTGTCTTTGGATTAGAATTATCTCTTCTGGCTGGCCATTGATAGTTTGGGACAGGAAGATCTATAAAAGACTTCCTGTTTAGCAATGGTCTTTGCTTGAGAAACAGTGGCCTTCATAGCTGAAAAAGGCTATGATTGTATTCACCTTGTAACTACTATGAAGATTAGAAACATGTTGGGCCATGGATACTTAGGAGTGCACATCTCTTTGCTTCTTTAAACTGGGATGTCCTTTTTCTTCTTCTCAAGAACTGTCATTCACCAGAATTATATTACCTTTTGGATAATCTAAGATAGTGTTTTCCAACCAGAGTGTCTTCCAGATACTGGAAGACACCCTTGCATTAGCAAATGTCAGTGTTCATGAGTCCATCAGGAGAACACTGAACAACAATGATGTGCATGGCAGGGTTGCAAGAAGAAAGCTACTGCTCTCCAAAAAGAACATTGCTGCCAGTCTACTGTTTGCAAAAGACCACTTGGAGAAGCCAGAAGGCTATTGGAAGGATTTCTATGGATGGATGAGACCAAAATAGAACTTTTTGGCTTGAATGAAAAGTGTTAAGTTTGGCAAAAGGCAAACACTGTATTCCAGCATAAGAACCTTATCGCATTTGAATAACAGTGGTGGCAGTATCATGGTTTGGGCCTGCTTTGTTGCCTCTGGCCAGGATGGCTTGCCCTTATTGATGAACTACGAATGTTGAATTTTATTAGTAGAATCTACAGGAAAATGTCACGGTATCTGTCCATGAACTGAAAGCTCAACAGAAAGTGGGTCATGCAGCAAGACAATGACTCAAAATACACAAGTCGTATGACCAAAGAATGGTTAAAGCCAAAGAAAGTTAATGCTTTGGAAAGGCCAAGTCAAAGTCATGATCTTAATTCTATAGAACTTTTTTGGAAGGACCTGAAGTGGGCAGTTCTTGTGAGGAAACCCACCAATATCCTTGAGTTGAAGCTGTTCTGTAAGGAGGAATGGGATAAAATTCCTCCAAGACAATGTGCAGGACTGATCAACAGTTATTGGAAATGTGTAGTTGTAGTTATGCTGCCCAAGGGGGGCACCACAGTTACTGAAAACAAAGGTTCACATACTTTTGCCATATGTGGCTTTGGATCATTTTCCTCAATAAATACATGAACAAGTATAATATTTTTTACTCATTTGTTTAATTGGGTTCTCTTTATCTAGATTTAGGACTTACGTGGAGAACAGATCATGTTTTAGGTCATATTTATGGAGAAATATTTAAAATTCAAGAGGATTCACAAACGTTTAAGCACCACTGTATGTATGTATGTATGTGTATATACAGTATACTGTATATGCCAAATTTGGAAGGGTGATAGTGTTATTCCTTGGCAGCAAAGCAATAAGAAATCTTTAGGCACCATGAGGACTTGGTTTATGGCATAAATATTTCTGGAGTGTAATCTGAACTGTATCCATAAATCCTTATGTCATAATAAATATGCTACTTTTAAAGGCCTCTGGGACTTTTTATTGGTTTTTTTCAAATTTCTCTCCAAAGTAAAGACATTAATGGAACTAGAAAGAATTTGAAGGCACATAAATAGTTTCAACAAGAATAGTAATATTAGTAATATTAATAGTTTTGCAGCACAGTTCCACACCTCTCTAGTTCTGCCTTGTTATATATCCTTCAACCTAATTATAGCTTCTCAGGCAAGATTATGCTCAGAGAGGATCATACATACTCTGAAGCTCATTTCATACCCGACAGACACCTTTCATATTGTTCAGCTGGTTCGAAATGGGACTTAACTGCTAATTATTATTTATTGCATAACTTAGCAACCTTTGAACCACATGCCTCATTGCAGTCCATGGTTGCAAAATGACTTGCATCCAGAACTATGGAGAGCCATACTTATGTCTAGCTGATTAGCACAATCAACTGCCCATCAGGGATTATTGGTTTCCTGTTGCCGGCAGGAGATCACCAATCTAGTTCCAGCACTCAGCTGAATAGCATTCCACTTTTCAGATTGGCTGAAGGGGCCCAATCAGTGGTTTTCTATTTCTAACGAAAACAAACCATCTGCAGGGAGTTTTGGGGGGAAGAAGCCTGATGGTTTTCATCTTCATCCCAGTACCAAGCTTCAGTAGAATCAATGGAAAGAAGGGAGAGCAGACTTCCATCTTCCTCTTAGCTACTCTGCTCAAAGTTGATACTTCCTGCTGCGGGAATCAATGATCTATAAGCAGAACCTAAAATAACCTGCCAGGAGTGGATGCTGTAGGGCCAGAGCCAATTCATACAGTACCATCCAACCCATGTATTAACCCATTATTAAGATAATCTGGGAAGGCCATCTTCATGGTTCCAGTAGTGGGTTTGGCGCTCTCCAGAGGGAAGTCCAGTTGGCCTCCATTCACCCTTCTTTCAGACAGTTGAAGTTACTTAGGCATTTAAGAAATAGCAACTTTATTTTAAGCATGTAGGATAATATCACCCAGAGTCATTGAGAAGCTAAGTTGGGAGGCTTTATAAAAGAGAATTATAAATAAATAATATATTGACAAACAAACCAATACATAATGATGTATTTAAAGTGGTCAAGCTTGGGGATGGCTGATCGCTTAGAGCCACCCCAAATATTTTAAATAGTCTTCAGCAGCACTGCAAACCATCTGCCACTTGGTTTTAATTTAAATTATGTTTATTATATTTAGTGTATTGTATTTTATTTTATTGTGTTTTTATTGTATTGTATTATTGTTATAGCTGTGAACCACCCAGAGTCCCTCCTTGAGAGGGAGATGGGCGGTCATAGAAGTTTAATAATAATAATGATAGGACTAGCTGGTTTATCAGTTGCCTGTTTGCTTTTTTTCATGGTTTTTTTTTTGGGGGGGGAAAGAATTCATACTTTTGTGGGGGCTACCGAAATGGAAACATCATAAGTGTCCTAGATAGTGCATGGCATGAGGAGAAATGACTAAAAAAGCATAAAAAAACTGTCAGTGTAATTAATGATTGTGAATGCATGGACAATTATGGCAAAAATAGGATCAGTGGGGGTAGAAAATCCTTAATATTGATCTGTAGTCCGATTTGAAATATTTGATTTATTACTTGTTGGTTAGGCCTGTATCTTGCCTTTCCTCTAAGAACTCAAGGTGATGGATATTGCATTGCTTCCTCCTATTTTTTCCCACCAAAACAGCTCTGTTCTAGTGTGGATTTGAACTTCACTCTCATTGGTCCTAGTCCAACACCTTAGTCATAATACAATGTTAAGTTATTGGCTGTAGTATCTCCCATCCAAAAAAAGTGAGTTGTTCAAATGAAATTCCCATTAATTTCCCTCCATTTTCTCCCAGGTTTTACAGTATTGGAAGGTTACTTACATTCTTCCTCTTTTTCACACGCCTATCACTAAAATTAACAACATTGTCCAAAATAAAGAATGAATTTGGATATGAATATAAATTAAATGGAAGGCAAAAGGAAGAGGGGCCGACCAAGGGCAAGATGGATGGATGATATTCTGGAGGTGACGGACTCGACCTTGGGGGAGCTGGGGATGGTGACGGCCGACAGGAAGCTCTGTCGTGGGCTGGTCCATGAAGTCACGAAGAGTCGGAAGCGACTGAACGAATAAACAACAAAAAAATAAATTAACCTCTAAAATATCTACTCAAAATCTCTAAGATAGTTTGTGGCTATTCCTATTGCTTTCAGTTCTTGGGAAAAATAGAGAAAAATGTAACCAATCATTTTTAAAGAAGGATTTAATTTACAATTCCTTCTAAGAGAAAACACCATAATGGAACTGCTTCCATTGGACTTTTTCAGATCAGGAAGTGTGGTCAGCCAAGGAGATTTTAAAGAGATAGTGATGTATAATTTGGAGGGGTTGGGGTAGAGGCATCCTCTACTGCCTCTCAACAATATAAGATTGACCCCTCCTCCCCCCCCAAAAAAACCCAGAAAAAAATTCTAAGGATAATCCAAATAATACTAGGAGGAAGATAGGAAAATGGAGGTGGAGGGGGAAAAATCAGAAAACTGGAAGACTTGAACAGAATATTAGCACTGAATCAGATCAATTAATAACAAGTAAAGTCTCTTTCAACTCAGTATCAATGTGACTTCACAGACATGTCTATATAGTTTTCTTGAGAACAATATGAAAGTATTTTGCTATTGCTTTCCTCTGTGGGAGATAGATAGATAGATCCCAGAGGAAAGCAATAGCAATAGCAATAGCAATAGCAATAGCAATAGCAATAGCAATAGCAATAGCAATAGCAATAGCAATAGCAATATATATATATATATATATGCGTGGTGGCTCAGCGGATAAGACACCAGGCTTGTCGATCGCAAGTTCGGAGGTTTGAATCCCTAGCCCTGCGTGCAGGGTGAGCTCCCGCACTAGCTCCAGCTCTTGCCAACCTAGCAATTCGAAAGCATGCAAGTGCAAGTAGATTAATAGGTACCACTTCAGTCATGCGGCCATATGACCGTGGAAGCGTCTTCGGACAACGCTGGCTCTTCGGCTAACAAACGGAGATGAGCACCGGCCCCTAGAGTCGGACACGACTGCACAAATGTGCAGGGGGAACCTTTACCTTTACTTATATATATACGTATATTTCCAATCTTGTCTATAACTCTGATATTTCTTGATTGTCTCTCATCCAAGTTTGATCCTGCTTAACTTTCTGAGATTAGCCAAGAACAGCTAGGAACTGCCACCAAAAATGGGCAATCAATTGATACAATCAAATGAGACTATTCATTTAGTTATTATTGATTTAACTCACTATGCCACTGACTACCAACTTTTCCCAGCAGTTTACAATTAAAAATGTAATTGACTTCTGGGCAATAATGTGATAGAGGAATACAATCTCTTCCAGTCCCTGTGTTGAACTTCTACTTCCAACTTCAGTGGGATTATGTGAGCTTTTCATTGCTGTTTTTCTAGTCTTTCTCAGTTGTTCTTTTTCTACAGATTTTTAGAATGTTAAACTCAGTCACAGGTATTTGGGTTGTCGAACACTGAATCCGAAGATTTGCTAATAAAGTTTTAAATCCATGGATTTCTTTCAGTGGTCCCAACCACTGGCTAAAACCCTATTAACACTTCAAATGCCATAAAGTTGTGTTATCTTGAATCCTCTTTAGGAAGGATTTCAGGATCAGTGATGCAACACCATGAGTGGTAGACAAAAATCCAGCATAAGAGATTAATTTTTTTAAATATATGAAGATTAAGTTTGCATCTACACCATCTGTATTAAGGGAGACAAAATGGTGAAAGTTGCAGGGAGGATGGGTAAATATCCAATCAAAATTTCAATTTCAGGCAAAAAAAACCAGCCTCTATGTACTTTGGAGGAGATAGTAGGGCTTTATTCAGTTTAATTTTGATAGAACAATTTATGAGTACTTGGGCTGATTAGTTTCTGCTACGACCTCAGGATTGAAAAGTGTTTAAGAACACAAATGTACAGTCCTTGTAGATTTCTACCACTTAGTTATGACTGCAGTTCAGACAAAGATGTTGAAGTTTGATTGAACATCAAATAACAGAAAGTACAGCTTTTATTCCATTTTTAAGTCAATTTGCCCCATTTATTGGCAAACATCAAAGCTAATTGTTTTTTGGGTGTTTCAAAATTTTCAGAGGAAGATCCTCCCTCCCTCCCTTTTTAGATATTTATCATCAATACCACTTCTTGATTAAAAAAAAAAAGAACTATATCACAGGTATTCCATTACAAAGTCTTATATTGGGATTTAGTGGAAATGGAAGCCAGGGAGGGAGCCAGTTTGGTCTAGTGGTTAAGGTGCTGGGCTAGAAACCAGGAGTCTGTGAGTTCTAGTCCTCCCTTAATCATGAAAGCCGGCTGGGTGACCTTGGGCCAGTCACTCTCTCTCAGCCCTAGGAAGGAGCCAATGGCAAACCAGGAGCCTGAGAGTTCTAGTCCCGCCTTAGGCATGAAAGCTGATTGGGTGACCTTGGGCTAGTCCCTGTCTCTCAGCCCTAGGAAGGAGCCAATGGCAAGCCAGGAGACTGAGAGTTCTACTCTCACCTTAGGTATGAAAGCCGGCTGGGTGACTTTGGGCCAGTCCCTCTCTCTGAGCCCAACTCACCTCACAGGGTTGTTGTTGTGGGGAAATTAGGAGGAGGAAGGAGTATTTGGTATGTTCACCACCTTGAGTTATTTATTAAAATAATATAAATAAATAAATCAGCAGAACATCAAAGACAGGATTGTATAATGAAAGACAAGGTATTAGCAGATGTCTCCTTGGTCAGGTTCAGTTAAGCAAAATTCTTTGACTGTGAAAACATAATATTCATGTCTTGTGTTCTCAGAGCAATTACAATCACATTTTCTAGACACCAAAGAAGACACAGGTGTTTGCATGAGATTACGAAGACAGATGTGACATTTATGCTCCTGTTAAGATTCCCACTGATGAAATGCTGACATTTTGAAGCAAAATCTAGGTGTTAGGTTTTAGTGGCAGAAAGGTTTTAAAAAACCAAAGTTTCTCACTTTGTTTTTGTGATGATAGGAGCAGTCACTGAGAAACAGAAAGGCCAATTCATTCATTCATTCATTCATTCATTCATTCATTCATTCATTCATACATACATACATACATACATACATACATAGATACATACATAGATACATACATAGATACTGTACATACATTGATTTAGACTGGTTCAGGCCCAATCTGCTCATGTATATTACTTTAATATTTCCCCAGTGACTAGATTTTATTGGATTTTGAGAATTTACATCTTTCTTTGGGGAATAAACAATTATGGGCCTCTGAGAAACATGTAACATCCTTTGGGCTGAGCCATATTCTGCTTTGGGTCTTCTGCTCACACCCAAGCAACTAGACTTGGGAACTGCAACTGATACCAGATAAACTTGATAGCATGGGCCCTATCGGAAAATTAATGAGATAGGCAGGTGTAGCCTAGAATATACATCGCTTGACAGGGGAGAAAGACCCACTGATCCTCCTATAATCTTTTCCCTATACACCCTTGGCCCAGTAGTAGCATTGTCTCTATACATTCTCAGGTATCACTTAAGCAATGTAGTCATCATACCATGCATAACTTTAGAGCAGCCTTTCTCAACCTTTTGACCCTGGAGGAACCCTTGAAATATTTTTCAGGCCTCGGGGAGCCCCTGCCTGTAGGGCAGCTCTATAAGAAACCTAAATGCATATAAACTGTGACATTGATTTTGTAATGTCTCCAACTTCAATGCCCCAATAAACACTTCTCGATGCAATTCATTGAAATACAGAATAAGCTTTATTCAGGATACATGTAAATTGAAACACTCCTAAAGATCTGAATGCTGGATTCCCGCCAAACAGCGCTAACTTAACTCTCCCCCCTGCACACCAAATTCGCAGTGTCTATGATGTCAATGTCCAGAACTTACCCTCTCTGTTCCCAAGCCTCCAACTCGTGCAGGTGGCTGACCTTGATGCTGCATTCCACAGTCTCCGATGAAACCCACAACACTTGGCACACTCACCCCCTCCCTCCAGTTCACCAGTTTATATTAACTCTATACCCCTAATGGCAGGATTCAACTATGAACCCTGACAGATTTCTGGTCACCTGCATTTTTAGTAGGCTTCTTCCAAACATGTACTCTGGTTTCTCTTCAGATCATATAAACATGTACTGAATGCATGCAAACCTCAGAAGAAAGGCTAGAGACAATATGTTCATGGTAGTATGTGTATAGTTCTCTTAGCTGAGTTCATAAAATGATAAATAACTAATAATTTTTAATCCAATTAGGTGATAAGTCAGAGAGTGACTAAATAGGGAGTTTATTGCCTCTTACCTGCATAGTCAGACATAAATAGTATTAAAGCTTTCTATAAAACTGCTTCCAAACTCTTCTTCTGTATTAACAACTTTATTGGAATGATCCATAATTGTCTGCAGTGGAAACAAGATCTGCAACTGAATCCTGAAATTTTCAAAAAAAAAAACAAAAAACGAAGAGAGAGAGAAAGAGAGAGAGAGAGAGGAACAAAAGTAAATAAAGACAGAATTATATATCTAACTTATTGTTCCAGAATAATACTATATAAGGAAAAAAGAAAATGACAGAGGAGAAAAATGAGGGTAGAATCAAGTCATTTGGAAGGATATACTGAGACTTGCATTTTCCCAGGAAATACAAAAATGAGACCATTATTCTGAAATAGTGTTCCTGTCTGAAAGCTGGGTGAGGAGGGAGTGGGGGAAGACTGACCCTCCAACTCACTATAGCAAACTGGGTCCACCATTAAATTTTCCACAATTATAGTGGGAATTTAATGAATTAAATTTCCCACAATCATAGTGGGAATTTAATGAATTAAATTCCCATTGAAATGTTCCTCTGGGGGCATTAGGAAAAATTAGCATGGAAGCTTACAAGGTTGGTTTCCCAAAATGAAAAGCCTGAAAAAGTCAAGTATGAACCCTGGGAGGCTCATCTGGAACTATGACCTCTGGGAACCGCTTTGAGATGTCATTTCTGATGCCAGGCCAATTTTAAGGAATGAAGTTGGTGAGTCAAGAACCAGTGGTTCGCTTGCTAGACCAAACTGTTATATCTAGAGAGATCAAGTGCTTTCCACCCCCATCAAGAAAACACCAAACTATCTAAGGTAAAGGTAAAGGTTCCCCCTGCACAGTCGTGTCTGACTCTAGGGGCCGGTGCTCATCTCTGTTTCTTAGCCGAAGAGCCAGCGTTGTCCGAAGACACTTCCGTGGTCATGTGAACGGCATGGGACGGGAGGGGAAATAGTCATTCTTGGGGATGGCTAACGCCCTAGAATGGACTGAGAACGGCCTTGCGCTCTGGATTTGAGGAAGAACTGTAGCCATCTGGATTCCATTTTATTTAATTTATATCTTTTAATAATTATAATGATGATATATATTTATTTCACTTTTATTGTGATTTGTTTTGTATTTTAACTCCAGTTGTATTGTAAACCGCCCAGAGTTCCCCCTTTGGGGGAAGATGGGTGGTAATATAAGTTAAATAAATAAATAAATAAATAATTAATTAATTAATTAATTAATTAATTGATGCATGCGGAACACTGTTACCTTCCCACCGAAGTGGTACCTATTCATCTACTTGCATTTGCATGCTTTTGAATTGCCAGGTTGGCAAGAGCTGGGGTGAGTGTGGGAGCTCACTCCGTCACGCTGGGCTAGGGTCTCAAACATCTGAACGTGCGACCTTCTGAGCCTGGTGTCTTAACTGCTGAGCCACCACGGCCCTAACTATCTACTGAACCATTAAAGCAGGAGGAATTCAAACCCAGGAGCACAGATCTATATAATAGCTTTTATTCCCGTACAATGCTGTAGACAAGTGTTCTGGGGAATGTATGGCTTTAATCTTGTCTTCAGGAAAGAAATTAAGCTTGCTAAATCATGTCTGAGTAATACATTTCCTGAACTAAGGAGTTAAGTATATCTGGAGAGCTGAGTGATGACTATGCAAAACCTGACATTCTGTAATAGAGTTATAAAATAAAATTAGGGGAGACTCTCATCAAAGATGCTTTGAGATCACTGAGGAAGGGAAGAGTATAAATGCAATAAATAATAGTAATAATAACACAGTACTGAATTTTGTTAAGCAAATTCTCATAACTTTCTTCCACTGGGAAAGACATTTCTGTTTTTCTATCATTTTTTTCTCGATAGGTTTTTTAAGCTGAGGTGGCAGAGAGAGCTACTGATTTCCCCCCCCCCCTTGCATGTCTTTCCATTCTTTTGCAGTCTTGTAAAACTTTTCATACTGGGAAATGCAGGCAACTGAGGAGACTGCAGAGCAATGGACAGATGGGAAGTGGCCCCCATAGTTTTCTTTGGGGTTTAAAGAGGCCAGGATCACCAGAGGGAAGATTATATCAAAAGACAGGACACATTCATTCATCCATTGGTCACCTCAATAGCTCCTCTGCAGCAAGCCATGACAATGCCAAAATGAGACAGGCATGATAGTGCCATCAGAGCAATGTCACCAGTGCACACTTGCATCTCAACCTCTAATGCAAGTACATAAGCTGCAGCATTTGCATCATGAGAGCATCATGCAAGTATTGTCATTGGCCCCTCCCTTCCCCCCCTCCAGCATCCATGGGGGGGGGGGGGTCAAAAAGGCAAGATGTCAATTGTGGCATTGTGACTCAAGTTCTGCCTCTTTTGCATACTCATCAATTTATATGCAAATATAAAGTAGCAAGACTTCAATTGGGCTGTCCTGATTGCCATCTTGCCTTTTCTGACCCCCTATCCACCATGGAACCCATGAACATCATAGCTATACAAGTGCAATAATACCACCCTCAACCCAGGAATATTTCCCTGTAATCATCTACTCTGAAAGCAAGTTCAGAAACCCAACAATATTTCATTAATTTGAGAAAATATGCAGGATAATTTTTTCTGCACAGAGCTAAGACTGAAGCATGTGTATATTTGATCCTTATTACCCAATTCATATTTAATTCCAGGGCCTTTCTCTCCTCCTGGAAAGAAGAAGAATAGCTTGAAGACCAAGGCCTTTGCTTCCTTTCGCCTCTGCAAAAAAGGTCGCTAGGCATCAGGCACTGTCATTTAAGATCTTATCATTTGCTTCCTCTTGAACTATGTCTCATTAATACAGCTTTGTGCAGCATTATTACCTGACAGATATGCATGCGTCTATAATACAGGTTCCAAGATTAAATTAAGACAAATGAAAATAGATAATCATTCCCAAGGACAGTTTAAAGAGGCATCCTTTGGCCAAATGCCCACAAAGAGCTTTGAAAGATGGATATTAATGTACAGCTTCCTTAATACATTTCAAAAGTTGTCTGCTGTTCTACTTGTAAATACCTTGGACATTTGGGTGGGGTTTAGAAGCAGCTTCTCCTCCTCCTCTTCCTTCATACATTTAGTTAGTTTTGGTGATGTCTGCCAAGCTTTTATTTCTGGCTCGTCATTTCTTCTTGATCCAAACCAAAATAAGAGGACAGGTGAATTGTCTCAGAACCAACGTTTCTAGGAATCTTCAGCCTTTTTGGCATACAGCAAAATCAACTTTATTTCTTTTCTGAGAAAAAAAACTCAAAATTTTTTAATGGGCTCAAAAAAACCCTCTTGTGCTATTTTTTGCCACTTCAGTTTGAACTTGGAAAAGAAACTGAAGCTTATATATATGGAGAAATGGAAAGAAGGTAGGTATACTTTTTTCTTCCCTACTCAGCCATTATTAACATAAAAGTAATAGAATTCATTGAGAAGTTAGAATAACAACAAACACATGCATGTCTTAAGTCTACACATTATCTGTTAGCTGTGTTGCTCGAACTTGATTGCGATGACTTCTATAAATCCACTGGATTCTTCTTTCAGATGAGGAAGATATCCTTCAAGAAAATTCAGATGCTTCCATAAGACTGATTAAGATTTTCCATAACTGCCATAACTAATGGTATTGCCCAATGATTTCAGTTTTCTTGTATGTGGAATCCTTCATATCTTCAACCAAATTCAGACTGTAGGATCACATTTTGTGTTATGTAACCATAAGGAAGCTAAACACGTAATGACTTAAGGTCTCTGACTTCCAGGAAGATTTCTACAGCAGTCTTCTTCAGAGAAGAACTCTCTAGAAGGATTTAACTACAGCTCCAAGCATTCAAGTCAGACCCATGTGGAGGGTATCTGGTTCAGGATGATTGCTGTAAAGAATGGAAATGTAGCCTATTCAGCCAAGGAGAAATCGATTTTGTTACCCTTGATGGTAGATTGTTCTGTTTCATAAACTAGTGGTCCAAATCTGTTCTAGATAAAGAATCTGGGAACCAACCCAAGATACTCTCAGAAGCACACATTGTCTTGGTTATTAAGTCATTTAGCTTTCAACTACTTTAGGAAACAGAAATAGCAACTCATTTACTGTATAAAATGCTGTGGAGTCCTTGGTGCTCTCTGAGCCTTGTTGTTTTCTTGCAGTCGTTTCTGTATAGAATGCTATTGCTTTTATTCAGCAAAAACCTCCATTTTAAGAGGCAGGGCAGGTAAATGATGGCCAGTATTGACCAGGGGACAATTCTATTTATTTCCCAGGCTAAAGAAAGCTCAGCCAACTTTTTTTGTTTCTTCTCAGAATGACTGAGAATGAAATGATCCATTTCCATTCCCCTGCAAATATGTGATTTACTTATAAGATTATCTATATGCTGGAGTCTGACAAGTGAATTGATGCAGCATATCTTCTTTGGTTTATCCCCCAGCATTCTTTTGTCAGCCCTGAAGATCACCAACCTGGCTTATTTTGTTTAAAAAATAAGCACATACTCATAGCACCCAGGCTGTGCTCTTCTAAACTGGGCCAGATCCACACATAAGAAAAAGAACAATCACTCCTCTAAGCTGAACAAAACCAGGCAAGTACTGAGATTTATTTACTTACTTTAAAGTTTTTTTTTAAAAAAAAAACCCACCCCACCCCACAAACTGTTGGGAACCAGGTGGCATACAAATTTAAATAATCCTGCTCCTCCTCCTCCATCATCTGAAAACTCTGGGCAGTGTACAACAGAGAAAAAATATAAAATACATCAAACAAAAGACTCTTCCCCCCATGTCTCAAATCAATTAGCTAAGGTTAAAACCTCAGCAGAATAAAGTTTTTTGATCTCTTATGAAACACTAGGAGGGAAGGGGATGCGTGAATCTCTGGGAGTAGAGGATTCTATAGCATGAGGGCTACAACAGAGGTTTTGCTGCCTGGTTCATATTCACCTGACCTCATATTCTGGAGGAGTGCTTTCAGCAGATCCTACCAGACAGGTAAGGTGGTGCCTGATGTGACCTGGTGCTATTCTATAAAGATAGGTAGGTAATAAACAGCCCTTTGAATTGGACCTGGAAGCTACCAGTTGCCAAAAGCATCAAAAAGGTAATGCACAGCTTTCCAAATTGTGTGTTGCGACACAAAAGTGTGTCACCTGTGGGGCCCAGGTGTGTTGTGTCAAAAACC
Source organism: Charina bottae (assembly GCA_023362775.1). Classification (NCBI taxonomy): domain Eukaryota; kingdom Metazoa; phylum Chordata; class Lepidosauria; order Squamata; family Charinaidae; genus Charina; species Charina bottae. The sequence goes on along the minus strand of JALMGJ010000014.1, from coordinate 15,555,719 downwards.
GGAAGCGCTGATGGTGTGCTGCTGCTGCGTGTGGCAGCGGCGGGCCATCAGCACTTCCGGGTTTTCGCACGGCACACAAGGACACCGCCACCGCTGCGGCGTGCGAAAATCTGAAAGTGCTGCAGCGGCGGTGGCGCGCAAAAACTGAAAGTGGTGGCGGTGCTTCTGGGTTTTTGTGCACAGCGGCAGCGCTTCTGGGTTTTCTCGCGCACCGCCATTGGTGTGTCGCCGCAGGAAAACTTTGGAAAGCCCTGAGGTAATGTATGAGTATTATTCTGTAAGGATTTTAAATTTTGGTGAAAACAGCTGGATGTAGAATGTGGCATTGATATTAGAGAAAAAAAATTGTTAGCACATTAATTTCTAAAATTAAATTCTCTATAGAGGTTTTAATCTAATTATCTTAACCTTCAGATTTTATAATACGCTTGATTAGTGGTCACTGAGCATGACTACTGTATCTAGCTATCCAGATATATTTTCTATGCATCTTTAGGAAACACATGCATCTATGTGTATCCTGAAGTCATCTTCGAATGTATCATGGGGGAAAAAAAGTGGTCCATCTTTTTGGTAACAGGATAGATGAGTCTGAGTATTTCCAAAGCTGCTTTGCCCAATTAAAATATTGTAAACATACTACTTGCACACATATACACAAAGAAATGTTGAATTCTCAGTGTCCTTCTGTAAGGGTGGGGTAGGGAGAGAGAAAGAAAGGGAGAAAATAGCAATTTTTGTCTTGAGCTGAATTATCTTCAGCTAATATTATTTCTCTGTTGCTCTGCATTGTTTGTGAAAATTAAATAAGTCTGAATGATTGAAAAGTAGTTCTATCAAAATAAAAAGGCTCAACTCTCATAGAGGCACAAGATAAAGAAGGAGATCAAATTACTTTGTGTAAAAGTTCCATTTTTAATAATCTGAAGTCCTTTACTGTCCAGACCAAAGTGGCCAGAAATGAGAAATAACATTTTTTCCCCTTTCAGCTGCTTCAAGAAAAAAATCAAGATAGCCTTAGTTATCATCTAAGTTAACTAATTTACCCTACCATTTGTGAGTGCTTAAATTGGGCAAACCAAATAATTAAGATTAATCTGAAATCTACCTTGCAATTTTCCCCCCATCCCCCACCCCCCAAAAATCTTGCAGAAGATTATTGTGTTCATTTGTTTTAAACCTTATTCTCAGGGCACATGAGAATTTCTTTCAAATTTCTCTTGTAGGTATTCTTGATCCTACTTTATTGTTGGAGGGTACGAGGGAGCTATTGCTGGTGTTGCTGTTCCACATCTTTCCATTGCTCTGAAGCAGCCTTTCTCAACCTTTTGACCCTGGAGGAACCCTTGAAATATTTTCCAGGCCTTGGGGAACTGAGCACATTCAGGCTCAAATATAGGCCAGAAGTTACAAAATCATTATATTCATTTCATGGGTAGGCCTGTCTAGATGCATGAACCGTGTTCTTCAACTCAAAATGAAGAATGAAACTTACCTCTTTAATGGGAAGTTGCCCGAATTTGAAATAATTTTTTAAATAAATCGTGATCTCCCAGGGAACCCCTAGGGACCTCTCACAGAACCCTAGGGTGCCACGGAACCCTGGTTGAGAACCCCTGCTCTGATGTCTCTTGGGTTACCTAACTTTCTCAGTCTGAAGAACCACTTTGAGAAGAGTTCTACTTTAGACATTGATGAGAACTTGGAAAGCTTGGAAGGTTCACTAATGCAACAAATGCAAAGAAGTTTTAAGTCCTGCACTGCTCCCATACAGATATACAGTATATTTGAGAATGCAGCCTTCAGCTTAAAGAAAATCCAAACATGTCTTGGTATTCTGCGCAGCTGAAAAACTGTTTCTCAGACACTTTTTTTTAAAAAAAATCACACCTGCCTTAACTCTACCTTGAACCTCCAAATGTATGATTCCTTGTGAAGCGATTCAATATTCCATGCCAAGGGGAAGGAAAGACCACACATGAAGATGACACTGGTTTGCTGGCATAAGGGGTGGAAGTGAGGAGGATTTAGCACAAGAGAAAATGTAATGAAATGCTCATTTTAAACTTTCTCATAGTGGGGACAATTTTAGAATCTGTGGATTGGCCATAACTGTCTAATAAGTCATCTTAGCGGATGGTAAGTTCTGTTTGTTTAGATATACTGTAGGGCTGGAAAAGGGGGAATGCTCTGCATTTAGAAAGCAAATTAAATGTAAGTTGGTTGACAAGGGCATTGATAAGATTGTCAGGGGGTATATGTGCAGAATGCATAAATGGTTCTAATTAAGCTTGACAAACCACAATTTTGGCTGTCAGTTTGGCTGCTTGCAATGCTCCCTTCCCTCAATCCTTACCCTTTTCTTTGAGGCAGTCTATTTAAAATAGACCCTGCAGGAAAACAAAACATATTTTAAAGCATTGTTTTAATGCTCAGGATGATCCTGGATCTCCAAGGAGAGAGGCATCCACCCCTTCTTTCTGAAGCATAATGCAAAGCTGCATGAGAAGTGGTGATAAATGGATTGTGTGTGCTTGCATATGTTTCAATAAAAACCCTTTATGAATGTTTGTGAAGCTTTGCAACAGTATTAGATCCATTTGGATTACAAGTGAGTAAACTCCGACTTTCCAAATGTTCTGGGCCTCCAACCTTCCTCAACTTAATCAGATTAGCTATTTGTCAAGGATAACGAGAGGACTAACATCTTGAGAGCATAGGTTCCCTGTCCAGGTTCATTTCTGCCATTACATGGAATGAGGCAGTTGCTGTTAAGCCCCACACTGGTGGGGAAGATCAAGGAAACACAAATCACATATTTTCAGCAAGGTCTCTTTAATGTTAGAACTGGGGGTAAGTACGGAATCTTGGAAACTGCATGTGGGATTTGTACAACTCATATGTATTGGTGACTTTGTTGGAATGTTTTGAACCATTTCTGCTCAGGTTTCTTGCCACCAGGGCAAGAATTGCCATTTATGGATGAACTAGCCATGGATTCTCCTCCTGTTTCTTGGTTCTTTTATGTCTAATGCTGTTTCCAGTACTCTCACAGCCTCCCCACGGTCTCTTCCAGTTGCTTCAAGTGGCAGATGCTAAGTGGGCCACAGGGAAAGATCAATCTAGCAACAGCCTGCCCTTCAACTATAAAGTTTGCCTTTTCCCTTCAAATCCAGCCTAGAGTGGTGACACATTAATGAAAAATGACACAGAGTTTCCATTTGATCTTAGCCAAAAGGCCAGTCCTTTTGGAAGTTGGAGGCACAGCTGGACATGATGACAAGTTCTCTGCTTCAGGTAGAAAAAACTCTTTTTGTCCACTTCTGTTCTTACCTATATTCTCTCTTTTTCTTTTAATGTCTACTTTTACACAAGTGAGACCCCATTATAATGAATGGGATCTAGATTTAATAATGGCATGGTTATTAATGAATTTAAGTGTCATTAATTTCAATGGGAGACAGCCAGTTTGGTGTAGTGGTTAAGGCACCAGGCTAGAAACCGGGAGACTGTGAGTTCTAGTCCTTCCTTAGGCACAAAGCCAGATGGGTGACCTTGGGCCAGTCACTCTCTCTCAGCCCTGGGAAGGAGACAATGGCAAACCACTTCTGAAAAACCTTGCCAGGAAAACTGCAAGGACTTGTCCAGGCACTTGTCAGGAGTGAACACTGACTCAAAGGTGCGCATGCACACACACACACACAATTTCAATGGGACTTTCCTAAGAATGATTAAGTCTGTAGCTATCTGATTATGAAGATTGTCCAAGAATATTAGAGTACCTGCTTTGCAACTGTTTCCCAGATTCAGTCTCAGTTAAGGCTCAAAAAACTCATATTTGGAACGTGGGAGAGATACTGTTAGTTTGTGTCAAGAGTTCTGGGTTAGTTGGTCCAAAGATTTAACATAAGTCAGTTTTTTAATAGTCTTTCCCAAGAAAATGTGATGGAATTACATCCTATGATGCCCAACATCATAATTAGCCTTAGCAGGAAAGCAACACACAATAAAACATTGGAGTAGACTTGTGTCTCTTGTTTAGTTAGAGAAAGGTTGCCACAAAGAACTTAATGAACTGTTAAAAAGAAATGTAGATACACTTGAGTTTCCATACAATATACCAGGAGATGGGTGGATTACAGTTTACAAGTTCACAGTGCCTTTATTTTAATGATATTTGTGTCAGAGGAGGTTTTTATCCTGGGGTGGCATTAGGACTTGGCAATTCTGAGCAGCTGCTAGGACTCCATCTAGCATTTGTTGGATGCCTGAGTCTCCCCACCATTTTAATTTTCAGTGTTGCAAATACAAATTAACCTAGAGGCATTGTTGGAGATTAACCTAATGGCTGTTTTTCAGCTGCCTGGCGCTGTCTAGAATGTTGCGCAAAGCTCTGCTCATGTTGCTTCTTCCTAAGATTAGGTAAGCCCTCCATACCCATCAATAAAGATTTTCCCAAGGGCATTTAAATTAAATTTAAATTCCCTTCAGCTTGGGCTGACCATTTATTCATTATAGGATGTCCTGGTTAATGTGTTCTTCCACAGCAGTGTACCTCATTCAGTTGCAATTGTTAAAGAGAATGGAGACCCATCTTCTATAAAGAGCGAATTCTATTTGCATAATTTGTATATAAAAATATACTATAAAAGAGAAAGCTTTGCATATTACAGACAATACATGCTGAGAAGGCAATTATAGGTTTTCTTCCAGAAAAAAGGTGCTTTAACTGTAGGCAAACGGCTTGAAAGATAGAAATCTCTATGATTATAAAATGTATTTATTTATTTAGGCAATAATGTTTCTCTTTTTAAAAATCTCTACACAATGACTGCAATACTTTACTCTTTGAAAGTACTTCATCTTTCCTTTGCAAGCAGATCTAATTGGTAAGCCAGTATTTGCTTTTATTCACATCTGCAGGCAACTTCTCTTCTTTCTGCATTCTATGAAGAGGACTTGCTTTTCAGTCCAAGAAAATCTTAGGGAACATTCAGAATAGCCAGTGCATATTGCTTATTGGTGCATGAATTAAACTAATTTGCATTAGACCTATGTGTTTGTGTTTATATGGGTATGGGGAAGTATTTCAAACTGTCGCATGTTTTGCAAAAACTGAGGCCAAGGAAGTATACAAAGGGGGGAAAGAAGAATGAATTTAGAGAGTGATTCTGAAATAAAATATAAAAGCAGCACCAGCATCTTGAACAATCTCAAATGCTGATGTTCAGTCTTATGATGATTGCTCCTTTTAAGAACCATCTTCTAATGGTTGTTGTTGCTTGGTATTAGACTTCATTTAATGTGTCATTGCTTGATGTTGATGAGTTTGGAGGGCTAATGGAAGGGGATCAACTATCAAGGAGTAAACTAAGCTTGATTTGTTCTTAGTGCAAAGTAAGGGTCACCTAGAATGTCAACCTAATAGAGTTTTGTGTGGCTGCTGCCCAACAAGAGGGTGTGCTTCTTGTGTGAAGAGTGTACTTTTGTGTATAAACTATATGTATACTTTATGTTTTCCTCAAGCCTGTTTTTAAACCAATAAAGTACCGTGGAAGCGTCTTCGGACAATGCTGGCTCTTCGGCTAAGAAACGGAGATGAGCACCGGCCCCTAGAGTCGGACACGACTGCACAAATGTGCGGGGAGAACCTTTACCATAAAGTAGACCAGGTTGTTGGCTTCCTGGTTTCTGTTTATTCAAACATAATCTACTAAGATCTCAAGGCTCTTGAGAAGGAATCTGAGTGGTGCTTCGAAGATACCATGAATATTATGGATATGCAAGCTTTGGAAATGATTCAGAAGAAGTACTTTAGGGCTTGCAAGATATTTCAGGGTAGTGTTAAGAGTCATGTTTTCTTTAATGAATGGATTATTTAAAACAGCAACATCTTTTTTCAGGATTGTTTAGAAGTCTGGAAAAATGGTGGGCTGCTTGAATAATTAGCAGTGAGGTGCTACTGTATGCTCATGTGAAGTCTAAAGCAATTCTTTAAGGATGCAGAGCCTTAGTGAATAAGACTAGATCAGTGTTTCTCAACCTTGGGAACTTTAAAGTGGGTGGACTTCACCTTGCTGGCTGGGGAATTCTGGGAGTTGAAGTCCACCTGTCTTAAAGTTGCCAAGGTTGAGAAACACTGGACTAGATGATCCAGGGAAAAGGATGATCCACCAAGTCCTTGGGTTGAAGCTGAATTGTCATGGGGTGGGTGGAGCAAATTACAGCAGTTTTCAAATCAATTTCCAAGTCCTAAAAGACAGGCCCTGTTCTGACCCTTTATCGTGAACTCAGAGAGGGAAATGTGGACAAGACTGTACCCTAAGAAACCTATTAAATCAAGAATAAATACGAGCAAAGCTATTTTCATGAGGGCAGAATGAAGAATGCAAAGAATAGCTAGTATTATTTTCTGAAGTTAGGATTTCTTGTGAGCAAAAGCATTTTTCCACGACTTTAAGTATTTTTGACAGCAGGAATTTATCCTGAGCATAAGTGAAGCAGGTTTTATAACTAAAACAGAAAGTGCTGTCCTGTGAAGGAGGAAGAAAGAAGTGACCTGAGATTAGCTATCTCACAGGCAGGAAACAGGCAGAGAGATCCTCAAAAAAGGGGACAATGCAAATCCTTAACGCTCTATCTATACCCCATCTACCTCTTGTGGACAGTAGGTTGTGAGGTGCTGAAGGCCAGTGCCACAGAAGTTATACTTCCCACATGATTTGGTTAGAAGTGGAGTGTGGAGTTGGCGGTAGAGAGGCTAGTAGAATTTTTAAGGCACCTGAATCTCCCCCTGCAAAGTTCCCTTAGTTCAGCACTAATCTCAGATCTCTAAAGCCACAAACGTATACTCTGAGTCTAACTCCCAAGATAGTTATGAAAAGAAGAGGAGTTCTCCAATGACGATTCAGATCTCTCAATCAGATAAATTGGGTGGACAATTTCTCCACATTTTTCAGCAGAAAGGGAAATTTGGAAACTTTATTCCTATAGCATCTGTAGTGAAGAAGACCACTAGGAGAAGATCCGTTTGAGGTCTTTCCTTGAGATTGAATGAAATTTTGGGAAGCCAAGGAGGCTGCAGACCAATGGAGAGATGGTTGTTCAATGCAAGACATAACTGTATCATGTTCAATGGCCCCCCAGTGTGTGCAATTGGCTCCTGCCTGCAAACACGCCCCCCCCGGCCCTCGAATGATGTTATAAATATCAAAATGGCCCTTGGCAGAAAAAAGGTTCCCCATCCCTGCTCTAGATGGTGCACATGAGTAAAATAACAAAAACCAAACAATAGAAACCATTAAAATACAATTAAAATAGTTAAAAACTATACATTAGATGAAAAACATGGGAGAGAGTATTCTTCAGTTCAGTTCTGTAAAATGTTTTAAAGCAAATTCTTTTTCGTTCTGAAATGACAACTGCTGTTAAGAATAGTGTAGGAGACTTTACCAGCATTACACCTTCATCATGATGCTGAAATAGGAAACTGTTATTGCCCACTGATCTGCATGCTCTGGTTGCCACAGCACCAAGATGTCCCATTAACCATTTGCTGAGGACATATTCTCACAGCAGAGCCTCCATCTTTCACCAGCCTACTGCTGAGGCATGCTGAAGCTGGCCTAAGATATTTTACCTGAAAGTAGTGCTTTCCTTGCTATTTAGCAGAAGTCTCCCCATATGGACTTTCTAGTACATAAAAAGTAGGACCTTTGGGAAATTAGCAATCTGTTGGGCTCCAGTTGGCTCACTCCAGGACCAACCCCTCCTATCTGGCTGGAGGGCTCTGTGCTTCCATGGGAATTTTTGCTGTAGCTGCACCCTTCCTTCCTTCCTTCCTTCCTTCCTTCCTTCCTTCCTTCCTTCCTTCCTTCCTTCCCAGATTAAGCCACCTGTCCCATTGAAAACTCCTGTTTCACAAATTCAGTCATCAAGAGATGTGAATCCAGCAAGGGTTTGCTGTCTATTCTTCAGCAAATAATAGCCCTGCTCTTCTTACCCCCTCACAGAAGTAGCTATTCCAGCAGCAGATCTTCCCAGTTTGGGGTTGGCTATGGCAGTGGGGAATGGCCCACAAACAGAGTTGCATTTTTCCAGCTCAGGCTTGGAAGAAGAAATAGTCTGTTGTTCTATCGAAAAACAACCCACACTAACCAAGTGCTCCATTACCAAAGTAACAACCCAACCTCCGAGAAAAGGAGTTGTGTAAGAACATTATTCAGATGAGTACAAAGGCACTGTGGCAACCCAGAACACCAGAAAAAGGAAACAGACCACCTATATAACATCCTCCAACAAATTAGATACCCACACAAATTTATCAAAAAGTGCCTGTCCACTCAACCCACTACAGCACAACCAACTATGAAAAGGATAACACTACTATACATCAAAAACATCTCAGAAACAACCAACAGACTATTACAACCACATGGCATCACTGTATCACACAAACCAACTAAAGCCCTCCAAAAGACCCAGTAGCCCAAGAAGAAAAAGCAGGAGTCATCTACAACATACAACGTAAGGTCTGTAACAGCCACTATGTAGGACAGACAGGCAGAAGACTAGCAGAACGCATCCATGAACACCAACTGGCAGTCAGAAGACATGATGAAAACTCCTTAATCTCACAACACATGGAACCGCCCAGGGTCCCTCCTTGTGGGGGAGATGGGTGGTGATATAAATGTGATGAATGAATGAATGAATGAATGAATGAATGAATGAATGAATGAATGACTCAACCATAGTTTCAACAGGGAAACTATGAGCATCCTAGACCAAGCTAAATCCAAAAATGCTAGGGAATTCCTGGGAGCTTGGCATTCAGCCATCAATAGACACATAAAGATAAACCACATTTACACACCATTCAAAAGAGACAGATAAAAAAGCTAAGAAGGAAACAAAAAGACCAGAACATGTCCTCTCCAGCAGCCAACACCCAGATAAGCAGGGATTAACACTACACAAACAAACAAGCTGAAAACAATACCCTAATTAAGGAACTACCAAGGAGAAAACCACACCCCCACCAACACTGTCAGGGTATATGTATATGCACAGGGAGCAAACCCCACAGTCACTCGCACTGATGATGTTGCCTATTTGGGTAATGAAATGTTTGCAAGCAAACAACCAAGCTCAGAGAGTACCAAGGACTCCACAGTTCAACCCTGAGCTACTTATACTCTCTTCTATTGGAAAGAGGAATAAATTGCTCTTATCACAGTTAACAGAATGGACATGAAATGGATACACTGAAACACATTTCCTTAAATTGCTTTACTTGAAGGCATGAAAACAATAGACTTCGAATTATCTTCATCAAAAATTTTTATATTAATAAAATATGCATTATATTATATATTATATATATAATATATTATAATTAAATTATAATAATTTAATTCATTATTCTAACCTATAGGTTATAAAAATAATAAAGGCAGGATATTAAATAAATAAATAAATAAATAAATAAATAAATAAATAACATGTTTTCTGTTATGTTGGTGTTTTGCTCCTTTTCTCTTTTTAAGAAAAAAAACTTAATTATAATAGCTATGGTAAAGCAACTTTAGGGGGCGCAATGGCTCAGTGGTTAAGATGCCAGGCTTGTCGATCGGAAGGTCGGCGGTTCGAGACCCAAGTGCCGCGTGACGAAGTGAGCTCCCGCACTCGCCCCAGCTCTTGCCAACCTAGCAATTTGAAAGCAAGGAGATGAACCAGTATATATTTTCTAAATAACTAGAGGAATAATTTACATCTATTTTCTTTTAATTCTAACACATAAAAATGGAAGAAGGGGGTAAAATCCTTCAATGATGAGATTTGTGTTATTATATTTACATAGCAAATTTGCTTTCAGCATGTATTGACTAATCCCTTCTCTTGAAAATAAAATGTACAACCCCGCAAACCCACATACTAATTAAAAACAGTAATCATTGCCCTCATAAACTAATTAGATCTCTCTGATGTTTTACCTCCTTTCCCCTTCTGCTCCTCCCCGCGCCCCAAGCTTGTCTCTCTAATTTTATTTTTCCCTAAACTGAGCAAAATATTTTCTGAACCAAAGCAAGGTTGGGTGAAAGATTTCATGTCTTCCTTTTGCTTGGCTCCCATGGATTTTCATTATCTGCAAAAAAAGGCTTGGAATATGCATGGCTAGTGAAGAAGAACAAGGAGAAACCTAATAGAAGAGGATATCTGTAGCTCAGGGTTGAACTGTGGAGTCCTTGGTGCTCTCTGAGCTTGGCTGTTTGCTTGCAGACATTTCATTACCTGACTAGCTAAGTTCATCAGTGCTAGTGAGTGTGGGGTTTGCTCCCTGTTTATATGCACTAGCTTGCCCTGCCAGTGTTGGTGGGGGTGTGGTTTTCTCCTTCGTAGTTCCAAGGACTCCACAATTTCAGATACAGCATATCAACAGATGGCCTCCGCTGGCCCTCCAGGTCAGAAGACTGGGTTACCCGCCTTCTGCTCTGCCAAACACCAACCATGTTATGGTTTGGTATTATTTATTATTTATTTATTTATTATTTATTATTTCAATTTATTCCCTGCCCATCACTACAAAGTGATAAGTGTAACAGTGAATAACTACAAAGCGGTAAAGGTAACAGTGACCATTCATTTCCCCAAAGGCCCTCCAGAACAATTCTCTTCTTAGGTGTCAGAAGGCCAACAATGAAGATGCCAATCTAATCTTGAGGAGCAGGGGGAATGTTCCTTAACATGGGGGCTGCTACAGAGAAGCACAACCTGTCAGCACTGTCCCCCTACCTCTCCCCTACATGGAGCACGACTAAAAGATATTGCTGGGAGATCCACACTGGATGAGTTGGGTCAGCTACCTCTATGCAGAGGAGGCAGCCTTGTAAGTAAGTACCTTGACGCGAAACCATATAGCATTTTATAGGTCAAATCCAGGACTTTGAATTGCCCTTGGAAGCTTATTGGTATCCCACACAGTGACTGTAGAGAAAGATAACATTTGCTTATCTTTTTCTAGCTCTGTTTAGCTTTGGATCTACATACTATCACCATAGAGTGGTTCTGGTAGGTGATAAGGAACTCTAAGTGGAAGAGGTTAGAAAAGCCATTTTCTGAAGGAGAACTTCACCCTCAGAAATGTTGAGCAAAGCCATGCAGAAATTCAGACAGAGTGAAAAGACCACTTGATAAGGTCACCTAGGAGTCAACGCTTCATACTTGGTGCTTCATATTTAGTATCTATAAAAGTGAAAATCCATTTAGTTTATCCTTTAAATGAAAGTGGATGATGATGCAAAGTTGTGTCCCCCCCCCCAAATTCTTGAATGCTTGTTAATAAAGAGAAATATGAACTGTGGATCAGTGAAAATAAATTACTTAGAATTAAGCTGATTTCTAACCTATAAAAGCCAAGCACTGATGTAAGAGATGTTCGGGAAGCAGTGGAGGATTTACAGCTTATGTTATTAAATTGGCATCAATGATCTGCACTTTTGTCACTGGTGATGTTACACACGTTAGCAAAAAGAGAAACAATAAGCTGTCATTCAGTTTTGTCTACTGCAAGGACTTTACATTTTTTGTGTGTGGAGGCAACACTTAAAAAAGAATTCCTATCTCCAAGGGCTGCAAGGGACATGGCAGTGATGTAGTGACATTTATTTTTATTTATTTTCTATCCTGCCTTTATTATTTTTATAAATAACTCAAGGCGGCGAACATACCTAATACTCCTTCCTCCTCCTTTTCCCCCCACAACAACAACCCTGGGAGGTGAGTTGGGCTGAGAGAGAGTGACTGGCCCAAGGTCACCCAGCTGGCTTTCATGCCTAAGGCGGGACTAGAACTCTCAGTCTCCTGGTTTGCCATTGGCTCCTTCCTAGGGCTGAGAGACAGGGACTGGCCCAAGGTCACTTAGCCAGCTTTCATGCCTGAGGCAGGACTAGAACTCTCAGTCTCCTGGTTTGCCATTGGCTCCTTCCTAGGGCTGAGAGAGAGTGACTGGCCCAAGGTCACCCAGCCGGCTTTCATGCCTAAGGCGGGACTACAACTCACAGACTCCTGGTTTCTAGCCCAGCACCTTAACCACTAGACCAAACTGACATGCCTGAATGGTGGACTGTCATTTCTGATACTTCCTTTCTCCTTCCTGGGATATGTGGAGGGAATTAAAAGAATCTGTCACTGAAACTTATTTGTTTGTTGCTAGATTCCAGTGTGCAATGAAGACTATGCAACTCCAATTGTGTACTTTTTAACATGTGCCTCCAAGCATAGACATCTGATAGAGGAGGACATCACAGGTGTCATGCCACATTGGCTGGCCCAAATTACAAAATTTGAGCAATGATGTCATGACATCACTTACCACAGCTGTGCATATCCATGTCTCCAGGGTTTCTGACATGACAATTTTGAAAACTTTGGAGGTCCCAGTGCAAGGGCCTCTGACTCTTTCATACGTTATGGTCCACCTAGCACAAGGGGACAGCAGAGTATAGAGAGTTAAGGATTTACTTCAGGTCCTCCCTTTGTCACTCTGCCCACTCTTAAGGGAGTGTTAATTTCAGCTCACTTCCTTCTACTTGCCTTCCCAGGTGCATAAACACAGAGCACTTGATGTTGGATTCTCCTCCTGGTGGGATGTAGTTTTACACACGCTAGCAAGCAAATGATTTTATTATGGTTTTGTTGTTGTTGTTGTTGTTGTTCAGTTGTTAAGTCGTGTCCGACTCTTCGTGACCCCATGGACCATAGCACGCTGTCCTCCACTGTCTCCCGGAGGTTACTCAAATTCATGTTCATTACATCGGTGATGCTATCTAACCATCTCATCCTCTGCCGTCCCCTTCTCCTTTTGCCTTCAGTCTTTCCCAGCATCAGGGTCTTTTTCAGTGAGTCCTCTCTTCGCATTAGGTGGCCAAAATATTTTAGCTTCAGCTTCAGTATTTGAATTATGAATTATTCATAATTATGAATTATATTCATAATATAATTATATATTTACTAATCCTTGCTTAGGTTAGATTCCTGCTGTTAGGAATCTTAGATAGAACACTTCAAGAATCCTTTTGCATGCCAACTATGTCCTGAACCACTGAAGAGTAACTTTCCCTCCTTGGAATATGGGTAAATGCATTTGTATTAACAGCAGTCATTTTTGTCAGATGGAAATAGCAGAGATGGTGGTGAAGGTCAATTTTGAGGTTAGTGAAGATAGTTGGCTGGCTGTTGTGAGAACCAGAGTGGTATAGCTTAATTGTCTTATTTGGTGGCTAGATGAAGAACACCAGCATTCCCCAATCTGGTACCCTCAGATATATTGGGACAGCAAACCCCAGAATTCCTAGCTAGCAAAGAAAAAGCTGGCTAGGATTTTTGAATATTGCAAGTAAAACAAATATCAGGAGCATGTCAGGATAGGAAAAAACCAAGGAAATGCTGCCTTTATTCAGGGATGGAACTAGGGTCTGTGTCACCCGGGGCAAACATGGATCCTGCATCCCCCCATGCGTTATTTTGTCATTTTGGCACCCCCAGGCATCATTTTGGCACCCTCCCAGTGCAGCACCCGGGGCACATGTGAATTTAAAATTCACAAAAATATCTATGCAGACATGACCACCATGAACGCTTGCTTTTTACTTTGCTGTATGACAGCAGAGAAAAGAATCTATGGGCGTCAATTGGGACTGGAATTTTCCAGCATCTCCGTATCTAATGAGGAAGTATCCATTTTAGGATGCGTCAGAAGAGAGCTTTCTATTTGTAGATCAATCTGTCTGATCTGAATTCTGAAAGTTCCAAATGTAGACCAGTGACAAACATAAGATGTTGCACAGCATGGAAAAAGTAATATCATTGGGGGGAAAATGCTCTCCAAGTGTTCTGCCTCCTGAGCCAAGGAATTTCACTTAAAACCTCCCATCATCTAAATTGGTCATGCCATTTAGCAAATTGTATAGAGTTTGAAAGAATATATAAAGGTCTCTGCTCTTTCATTTTGCAATGCGAACCATTATTGCTATTGTTTTCATTAACATTGTTTGATTGTCGTGAGTCTAATAAAATCAACAAGATGTCTTTCTGATCAATCAAAGGAAATAAGTCACAAAACTTGGAGGAGGATGAACTGAAAATAGCATCATCTTCTTTCTTCTGCATACAGTTTCCTAACAGGTTCCAGGAAGCAGACTCTTCAAAATCTTTTTGAACTCTGGCATTGTGGTGGGATCATGGCAACTGAAGGAGAAAAGACTAGGTGTTTGATGGTAGTGAAAACAATGGGATTAAGCTGCGCAAATCATGGCTTGGAGATGAGATGTGGCCAGCATCACTGAGTTGCCTCAGTGAAGCAAAGCTTTGCAATGTTTGAGGCTTAGATTGAAAATGGTTAAGGGAAGCATGAGAGAGGTATAGAAAATCAAGCACAATATAACAAGTGTAGAATTTTTACCAACTATCATTAGATTAGAAATTGCAACCACCCATGGGAAATTAATAAGGGGAAATTCAATATCAGTAAAAGGAGATACTTCTTTACAAAATGCATGGAATTCACTGCTACCATCCTCAGGTTCCAGGAAATAGTCGTAAAGTAGCTGCAGCAAGTCTAGACTAAGTTCACCCTTCCCTAGAGCAGCTGATCATGAAACCAACCCAAAGGGAGACAACATGCGATGAACTCTAAGAACAGAGCAGAACTTGATGTGAAAATTAAGTGCCATTTAAACAGATGGATCACACGGCTATCAAACTCATTATATGTAACTAGACAATTGCCCAGAATATCCAACAAAATTGTATTTGACTTTAGATTAGTGCTGTTCTGAAGTCTGCATTTCAATATCTCAAGCACATTTCCCCCCCCCCCATCTTTCTGCCTTATTTTTCAGGTACTTGAGAATATTTTTTAAAATTTCTCCCTTTTTTCCAGATGAGCATATTATTGGAGAGAACCACTGCTGATGTTGCTGTTTTCTGCTACGCATCTTTCCATCACTCTGAACCTCCCTGGCTGTCTCTCAATCTCGTAAAGCCTCATGAAACATCCTGCCTGGTATCTTTTCTTGAGATTTAATTAAGAAGCAGAGAGTCAAGGAGGATATAGACCATGGAAGAGAGGATTGTACGTAGTCCCCAGCTTAAGGACGAGTTCTGTTCCCAAGGTCTGTCCTTAAGTCGAATTTGTATGTACTGTAAGCTGGAGCAGTATTATTGTATAATACTGTATAAGTAGTATTGTGTAATTAACTTGAACCATTGTGTATTTATAGTAGCTCAAATCATTGTGTATTTAACTCAAATTTTGCTACAACAGGCTCCGTTCTTAACTACGGGTCATCCGTAAACCGGGTTTATTCTTTGGTCACCTCATCACTAAATAAGTTCAAGAATACATTGCTCCATCAATGTTTCACAAAAACAGTCTTCTTCATTGAAATAAATTTCGAAAGCAGATATTTTTCATCAACTTGGATGAGAACTGGCACAAGAAAATGCAGGAGATGTTTGTTTTGCACTATATTACTTTAAATGGGTCTTTTCAAACTGGATGGGCAATAAAATGGCAATTGTGATACAGTACAAGTAAGGATAAAATGAGGTGTAATAGGTTCAATAAAAAAAGAGGGAAAAAAATAAACTTCACTGATTGAGTTTGAGCTGATAGAGCCTTACTAGAAAAGTGAAAATGATAAAGAGTTCAAAAACAATGCTGATCCAGTGTGCAATAACTGTGACAGAAAAGCAAATTTCATTTTAGTAGCAACCATAAAGGGATTAAAATGAAAACAGCCATTATATAATGTTGCTTTTAATAAGCTACAATGCAACCATGCTTGGAATGATGGGCACATTTTAGTTCATTCTGTACTTTATCAGGTAAGAAACTTTTGGTGAAAGTGAAGCAAATACTAACCAAGGTACTCAGGGATGGGATTAAATTCCCAATGAGGAAATACTATTATCTCTGGATCTTTATTTTAGTCTGAGAGGGAAGAATGAGTGAGGATGGATGTGATAATGGTTTGTTTGAAAAATGTAAGCAGAAGCTGAGAATAAGTTGGTGAGGAGGAAGTGGATAGTGAGATAGTCTGACCATGAATAATATTAGAATCTAAGTGATATGGTAAAGCTGAGACATTGGAGAGCTTGTAAAGATAAAATATATGAGTACTTTTTCACACAACTTACTGTTGGAACTATGGAAGCCATTGCCATAAGATGTCACAACGGTCTCCGGTATCTATCTATCTGTCTGTCTGTCTGTCTGTCTGTCTGTCTGTCTGTCTGTCTGTCTGTCTATCTATCTATCTATCTATCTATCTATCTATCTATCTATCTATCTATCTATCTATCTATCTATCGAATTTATCACCTTCCATCTCCCCCAGAAGAGGGACTCTGGGCGGTTTACAGTAAAAACACAATTAATTAAAATACAGTTATAAATACAATAAATAGCTATAAGATTATAAAATGTAATAAAATCTGGATGGCAGAGGTTCTTCTTCAATCCATGAGTAAAAAGGGCCACTCTCGAGCTGTTCTAGGGAACTAGCCATCCCCAGGAGTGAACACTGTCCTTCCCGCCCCAGGCATGTTGACAAAACCAGGTTTTGAGGTTTTTTTAGAAGTCCAGGAGAGAGGGGATCTGTCTTACCTCCGGGGGAAGAATGTTCCAAAGGGCAGGGGCTATTGCAGAGAAGGCCTGCTTCCATGACCCCGCCAGATGGAATTCTTTAACAGAGGGGGTCCGGAGCATGCCCTCCCTGCATGCTCGGGTGGGATGGGTTGATGTAATGGGGATGAGATGGTCCCTTAGGTAACCTGGACCCATGCCATGTAGGGCTTTAAAGGTCATAACCAACACCTTGAATTGGACCCGGAAGCAAACTGGAACCCAGTGCAGCTCGCGCAGCAGAGGTGTTACATGTATCTGCCTTGGGACACCCAAGATTGCCCATGTGGCTGCATTTTGGACCAGCTGTAGCTTCCAGATATTCTTCAAGGGTAGCCCCATGTAGAGCACATTGTAATAGTCTATATGGGAGATGACCAGGGCATGAGTGACTGTTCAGAGGGCTTCTTGATCCAGGAAAGGGCGTAACTGGCACACAACACAAAGTTGTGCAAAGGCCCTTCTGGCCACTACTGCCACCTGCTCTTCGAGCAGGAGTCATGAGTCCAGAAGAACCCCCAGATTCCGCACCGGGTCTGTCTGGGGCAGTGCGACCCCATCCAGAACTGAAGATGACAATTTCTCAGATACCAAGGAGCCATTAATCCACAGCCACTCCGTCTTACCAGGGTTCAGCCAAAGCCTGTTTTTCCCCATCCAGGCCCCCACAGCCCCCAGGCACTTGGACAGGGCGGTCACTGCATCACTTACTTCACCCGGGATGGAGATGTATAATTGGGTATCATTGGCGTATTGATGATACCTCATCCCATGGTGTCAGATGATCTCACCCAGCGGTTTCATGTAGTATGTATGTATGTATGTATGTATATATATGTGTATGTGTATGTGTGTGTGTGTGTGTGTGTGTGTATGTATATACACACACACACACACACACACATACACACACACATACACATACACATACACATACACATACACATACACATACACATACACATACACATACACATACACATACACATACACATACACATACACATACAGATACACATACTGTGGGGGCCTGGATGGGGAAAAACAGGCTTTGGCTGAACCCTGGTAAGACGGAGTGGCTGTGGATTAATGGCTCCTTGGTATCTGAGAAATTGTCATCTTCAGTTCTGGATGGGGTCGCACTGCCCCAGACAGACCCGGTGCGGAATCTGGGGGTTATATATATATACGCGCCTTTGAAAGGAGCTAATCAAATTCTGCTACCTGAGGTAACATCTGCTGCCTGAGGTGGTTGTACCACTTTGCCTAATATTAAGACAAGCCCTCATTATATGATTGATTATCTACACCAGTGTTGCATCATCTTTTCCAGGCCAAGGGGTGCACTTGACTTTTGAGAGAGATGCTGGGGGAAGGTCACACCAGCATAAAATCTAAATCTGACTTTGTGTTTGTGCGTGCGCGCCCACACGCCTTTGAGTCAGTGTTGACTCCTGGCAACTGCCTGGAGTGGTTTGCCATTGCCTCCTTCTTAGGGCTGAGAGAGAGTGACTGGCCCAAAGTCACCCACTTGGCTTTGTGCCTAAAGCAGGACTAGAGTTCACCATCTCCTGGGTTCTAGCCTGGTGTCTTAACCACTACCCCAAACTGGCTCTGAAATCTGATTAGATTTAATTATTAATTTATCAGTTAGGTACAATTAATGATGCTCTTCCCCATGAGTTTAAGATTTCCTTCCTATCATATTTAAGACTCTTGTGTGCCAGCAATGATAGGGGCCACACACAAAGCTTTTGGGGCTGTTCATGCCCATGGTGAAACTGGCTGTGTAGCCTTCATCTATGCTGTTCATGTCGCCTGCATAAGGCTAATGTTCAGCAGGTTCATCTCTCTGAGGATGCTTGCAATTGCCCTTAGTATCTACACGATCAGAAACACTATTCTGGCTTGGGGAGCAGGGAAGGTCATGAGAGAGGTCACACAAGTTAGCTGTGGCTTGCCTTCCCTTTACACAAACCCAAATAATAGTTCTTCACTGGACATGATTTATGACTAACGGAAGTATGAGGTATAAATCATTTTAATGGGATTTCTTATGTTAAAACGACTTGAGCTTTCCAGTTTGAAACGCTCTCTTGCCATCTGGCTTATGGTGACTGGTTCAAGCAAGATGCTCAGACACTTCAAGTGGCAGTAATGGAAAACTACTTAGTTGCTTGCCCAGAACTCTTTGCAGTTTGCATATAAATGGGCTGCTTTATCACCTGTTAGTGATTTTTGAACATCCAAGGAAGGCTTTGAGTGATTTCATGTAAAATTTCTCAGCATCTCTGACTCTCTTCCAACTCCTTACCACCATTACATCTGCACCTCATGGACACATTCGGATTCATATAGGACATTAAGAATTTTGTAAATAAAAATCAGACATCTGCATAATTGATCTTGAACTGTTCAGTATTTCCATTTGAAACACAGCATAGATTCAAAATGATATTGATGTTATTTCATGTATTAATTTATTAATATTGTAATGGTATGTGGGAATGACCTTGAGAGACTAGAGATGCTGCCTAGGGAACGGTCAGATAAGAGACAGCATAGTCCTCAGCTGGAAAGTGGGAGGGGCAAGAGGCTCAGAAGAGACCCTCCCTAATTTCTTGGGCTGTAAAGGAGATGGCGGGAGAATTGTACTTTCAGACTTGCAAGATTCTGTTAATGTAGACTTACAGTAAAGTAGAATTAGCTCATCTGGTCGTGTTTCCTGTCTGGTCCACCTGGGAAGGCTGACAATCATTGAGAGTAGAGGTGTGCAAAGCTTCCTAGAAACATTTCTCTTCCACAAAGCTTCAAGCCAAGGTGGTGTTTATGGCAAGGGAAAATCAAGGAATCAATCAGGATTGGCAACCAGAAAGAAGCTGTTAAGAGGCAATGCTTTCCAGTGTCTGGTGTGCTTCCTGCTGCCAGTTGGTATCAGACAATGGACATAACTGCCCTCCAGAGAGTGGGAATCTCCCCATGTGCCTGGAAGCCAATTAGATCTATTAGGCATCTAGGGTAAATCATCTGAATGGGTCGGGTCCCACTACCTTCCAGAAATCATAAGTGGCTCTAAATCATTACTGGATCAGGGAATGATCTGGCCATAGCAATGGGGTGATAGAACCCCCCTTCCTCTCCAGACTACCAACTAGCTACTCAGAGATAAAGACAAGATCCAAGCATGACCACCAGCATGGGTCAGGCCCAAGTTTCCTTGAGACAAGCTCATGATCTCCATGGAGGGCACGAACTTCCAAGCTTTATTGAAGCTGGCCTCCCAGGTGGGCAGGTAGGAATTCTCCAGCACCTATTCAGAAACCAGCTCCAGCAGCTCAGGGAGGGATCCTGCCAGACAGAAAGGTGGTCAATACACCAGGAAGATCCCAATCTTGTCTCTACAGGATCTAATGTGAAGGTACTCACACCTGTTATCTCACAAACTGTATCCTTGACCACCAATCTCTAATGATCAGAACCACACCCCCTCCTTGGCCCTGGCGTTGAGGTTGCTGAAGGACCTTGGGACAAATCTATGACAAGGTGACATTGTTGTCCTCACCCAATCAGGTTGTGATAATACATGTGATGTCTGCTGCCTCATCTAACACCAAGTCATAGATGATGGCAGTCTCATTGTAGACAAAGCTGGCATTAGCCACTACAGATGTTTACTCATATAGTATGAAAGACCAGGAAATGGAAGCTATGCTACTATCAGTCCTTATACTGAGCTCTAAATAATTATCTTTCTCTCAGAGAAATTCAATAAAATGCCCACAAAGAGGATGGAGAATTGCAAGAGCTCTAGAACTATGCAAGTGTTCATTCCAGGAAATGATCAACGAGCTCCCTCTGGTGCAAGATAAAGAGGTAGCATGCAACAAAATCATGTTTATATTTCCTCGGGATCATTTTAGCCCATGAAAGTTGATCTTTAGGTTCTGCAAGATAATGTTCTTGCACGCTGATTCTCCATTGTTCCCCTGAGCTGATTCTGTAGCGCTGACATTCATGCTAACATTTGTTTTTCCCCCTAGATCACTTATATTAATTAAGCTCTATTTAAATAAAAGTAAAGACATGGATTCTGATCTTAGGCTCATAAACTAAAATATGAACTCAAGGAGAATTGAAATGAAGTTACTCCAGTGGGGGAGTGTAATACGTTTATTACCCTAACTCATCCTATTGAAGATTTCCCACTCACAGCCCCAGAAGCCTGGCTATAATTTGTAACTTTTCCATTTAGCAAATAGTGTATATAGGGTGGAAACTGGCTGGAGGTGAAAAGGGAAGTATCACAAAGTCGATGTTTTGAGTTGCACATTTAAATATTCTTTGTTACTTTTTCTTGCATCAGTGTAGTGGAGGAATCTGGATGGAGGATGAGAAAAACTAGGTTCACTGTACGTTGCTCATTTAAAAAAAATCTGTCTCTCCCCCTCTCCCTCTCCCTCCCCACCATCTCCATATACAGTATAAAACAAGAGCAGTAAAAGTGGATTTGAGGATTTCATGCCTAGAAGAATCCCTGGTAGAAAAATTCAAAGCATGGTCAACATTTGGCTAGTGCTTGACCCTTACCCCCCCTCTGCCTCTAACATACATACTCACAAACACAGAGACACATGGGGTGGAATTGCACTTCCATTTTTAAAAACCTGATTGAGGAAGCCACATAACTTTTCTTTTTCTTCCTCTTGGTTTATTTGTTAAAAGTACTAGATGTTCTTGAAAGATTAGCAGCAGACATCAGACACTAAGCCATGTGAAGAATGGTATCTTTGGTTTGGTTTTGACATTTACACCTGAGTAACTTAGTGCAAATATTCAGAACTATGAATCTATTTAGACTCATCTGGGGCCCTGAAATGACTGGAATGAATGGTTTGGTTTAATCTGTTGAATCCACTCAAATATATCCAACTGTGTTTGGATCAATTTGGTCTTAATGCTCTGATTCAGCCCAATGCAAATTAAGCCCAGTTAGGAAAGTCAGTCCAAATCAATTCAGATCAATTTTCTAATTTGATTCAAGCATTCAAATCAAATCCATTTTGGATCATTTGAGTCATTTTACTAGTGTAAAACATTAAAATAAAAGTTGGCTATATATTGAAAGTGTGGTGTGTTCTCTCACGTCTCAAAGTTTAGGCATTAACTAGCAATTTCCAGCTGCCTTCCTTAGTCATTATCAGCAATATAAGACTTTTGCTTCAACACAAAATTTCCGGCTTTATTTTTAATCTAATGAACTACAACTTGGTAGAGAAAATCCTGCCCTGATCTCATTCCATAGAATACCTTTGTTTGAAATCACTCAATAAACCCCATGCATGCCATTCAAAAATAAGATGAAGATGGCACCTTTGTTTGAAAATGTGTGCACTGCGTGTGTATGTGTATGAGACAGGGAATAATAGAACAAGAACTAAGGCGGCTTATGTTTTACTGTCCTGGGGTTTTATTAATGAGCAACATTTCATTAGAAGCTAATTGAAACCTCTAGGTGGTTATTATGACTTGGAAATAGAGATATTAGATAAGAAGACAGAAAGCAGGTGAGCAGAAAGCATAATAACAGTAATTATTTCATTGGGAAGGGGAAAGAAAAACTCAGGAGGGAACCACATATTGTGTTAGTTTCGAGGCATAAAACTGAAATGCATTTAACTCCAGAATGCTGCTGAATATTTTGACCAGCCTGATTTAAATGTTTATGCCATGTTTGCTTAGAGAGTGATGATAAAACATGCTGCACGGGAGAATTGAAGGAGGGTCAGGACCAACTGTTGGCATCCCCAGGTACTTGCTGATGGCCACATTCCAACAGGGACCCACTGTTAATCTATGAATGTATCTGGCCCTCTATTTGTTTCTCTACTGTAGTTTTGACCCTTTCTGTCAGAGTGTGCTTCAGAAGATAGGCACCGTCCACTGCTCCTGTGAAAGAAAAGCTGCTTCTATGCTGCTGTAATAAATTACAGAGTCTGTTGCTTTGAGTACATACAGACTTCACTATACACAGCACAGAAATGTATACAGAAACGATCCTTAACCAACTCCATACAAACTACCCAACACTTAATATATCTCAGACACGATATATATACACTTAATATTGCAGAGTCATTCCTATACACAGGTGTAGCTCATTAGCATTTCATCATCCTGTCCTCAAGGACGATGATCTCACCCAGCGCTCGCTGCTATCTACTTTGCACATTCCAGACCAGTAAAATCTAAAGAATAAAATATATTTATTTTTACATACTCTGACACTTTCTCTGTTCCCTTCCTTTCCTCAAGCATACAGGCAGGGATGGAGATGAGGTGAGAAAAAGTATTAGAACTTTCTCAACCTGCCTTCTCTTTCTGGATGTCTGTAAGGCTGTGGAAAATGCAACCCTTCACGGAAATGAGGCAGTCAAGGTCAGGATGTGAGGATCTCAGGGGAATATTGTTCCAGAGGGCAAGTGCGTTGATAGAGAAGACATGTTTCCTGGGTTCCGTGATGTGGTGGATTTCGGCGGTGTTGCTGGTTCTCAGGAAGGAGGGAGCACATTCCAAGGAGGGGTAGAGGAGATAAGAGGAGGCACAGTCCAGGGAGCAATGGTGGGAAAATGAAGAGGTTCAGGATAGCCCCACCCTAGAGTCTCCCAGGTTATTTCCCCTTAGGTTAGTTAGAGTAGCTTTAGTCTGGCAAGATTCTGTCTGTATGGTATGAGCAAATAAAGAACTGGAGTTTGAATGGACTGACTGTTCGTTGTTCTTGGGCTGGCCCTGACACGTGAGATGATATTATGTAATAGATTTAACCCCAAACATTCCACCTCTGTTGTATCTTACTTGATGAGCAGACCCAATACAGTAGTTCCACAAATATCCAGGTCCTATACCATGCAAAATTTTGTAATTGGCGCCCAGCAGCTTGAATTGCTCCTGGAAACATACTGACAACCAGTGCAGTTTGTGTTGTAGTGGTATTACATGTGTATACTGAAACGTAGCCATCACTACTTCTGCTGCCTAGTGGTCTTCAAGGGCAGCCCCATGTGGAATGCATTACTGTAATCCACACACAAGGTGACTAAAGCACGAGTGGCCATGAGTAGGGCCTCCTGATCCAGGAAAGGACATAATTGAACTAGGAATGGCAATAATTTTGTTTTGTTTGCATTTTAATCTCGACTCACCCAATTCACACTTCCTGAAAACTCATCAGAACATAGCAAAACAGATTACACATTTTCGTGAATTTGGTGAGGCACCTTATGACTCAAAGATGTAATGAAAAATAGGCCCCAAAGTAAGGGGAGATGTTTGCAAATAATGCATATGTAAGGAAATGCATGCACAAAAATGTGTATATTAGAGAAAAGAGCATATTAAAACACGATCTTAGAAGAATATGCTTGAAAATAATGTACACATTTTTGTCACTTAGAAAAAATCCAAGCAGGCCAAGCAAATCAAAGCTTGGACAAATAAGGCAAGTGAGCCCAATCAAGCCCAGCTCTTCTGTTCAACCCTATTCACCTTCTTCAGTTCTGGGTGATGATGTAAAGGTCATTGGAAGAACTCCAGATACATCACTGATATCCATTGGTCATTCTGAGGTGCAGAAGTGGGAAGAGAGAACTCCCTGCAGACTTTTAAACTAGCCTCAACTGGAAGCTGGCTGAGTACTCTCCAGAACCAAAGTAACTTAAGAGTTACTTTGCCAGAAAATGGAAGTAAACCAGCAAAATGTTGGTGCCTAGGTCTGGGGCCCCAAGTGTGTGAAGGGACCTGTCTCCTGGTTGTGTTAAGAACTGATGGTTGTAATACTTTCCTCAGCTGCTATGTATTTTAATTTTTGTACTTCTTGTTGTAATTGTTTTTATTTTTATTTTAATATTGTTCGCCACCCAGAGTCACTTGCTGAGATGGTTGGCTATACAAATGGATTAAACAAACAAACAAATAAAATTACATCTATGCACCAGATGTTCCACAACAACTGTTTTGACTGGGATAAGGTCAGTTGTTTTGGGAATATTTGGAAATAATATTTGAAGCTCTATGCTTTCCTTCTACCTCTCTACAACTAGGGGAAATGCATTTTTTCTAGTTAATTATGGGGAGAGAAATGGAGGGGGGGATCTCCCCTGCTTTGTCAGAAGCAACATAGTAATACAATGGATGTTGTACAGGATTTGCTCAGTCAGAAGCTGCAGTTCTGTATGAGAGAGGAAGAGAGAGATTGGTTGATTACCAAGATAGACCAGCATAGTTCTGTATGTATTAATTGGAGATCCAGTTTCTTCGAATTTTGTAAAATGTACTTCTGAATAAGTAGACTTACAGCACAACCCTGTACTGCCTGCTTAGAAATAATTCCTGTTCAAGTCAGTGAACTCCCTCGGGGGAGTTGGGCGGTGATAAATAAATAAATAAATAAATAAATAAATAAATAAATAAATTTGCTTCTAAGTATATCTAGCAATTCAAAAGCATGCAAATGCAAGTAGATTAATAGGTACCACTTCAGTGGGTAGGTAACAACGTTCTGCGTGTGTCAGGCCGGCCACATGACCGTGGAAGGGTCTTCAGACAATGCTGGCTCTTTGGCTAACAAACAGAAATGAGCACCAGCCCCTAGAGTCGGACACGACTGCACAAATGTGCGGGGGGAACCTTTACCTTTTTATATGTAAGGTACAGCCTAAGATTTACATAAAGGTCACAATAGAGACAATTACTGTCATTAAAATAGGAAAAAGAACTCACCACCTATGGAAGACAGAGATCAAGTTGGTCATTGGTCTACTACCAAAGTAGATCCACCTTACAAGCAAGTTCAACATCTGTTTCATTATTAAGTCAGGGTTAATAACTGGGTACCCTGTCAAGTAGATATCTAGAGACAGAAAATTCTCATAAAAGCTCCAGGGAAAAATTAAAATGGTGGTGGGGGTGGGGGGTGGGAATCTGAATGGCTCTGCTTTCCTCTAATTTCCTCCCTTACAATGATTTTATACCTCCATTCTTTTTCAACAGCCTTCACATAAAGGGTTGTCTTCTTTAAAATAGGACACGTGATCCCTGATCATTTCCCCCCTGTGTTATCTCTTATCCTGAACATTTGTGTTAGGATACAGTTAAACATATTCAATAGATGAGTCTCATATTCCTACATAAGGCCAGGGGGCACAACATTCTTTTGGGGCATCTCCGAGTAACAAGATTTTAAAATTGCTGGTCTAATCAAACCCTTGATCGATCCAACTCAGGCTGCAAACAATGCAAAGGGTTACTGAATGATGTAAGTAGGAAGATTTCATTTTTCCTTTTTAAAGTAAAGGTTATAAAATTAATATCACATGACATCTACAAGCCTCTAGAACCCAACTGAGTAAGAAAAATGGTTCCTTTTACTTTTTGCTGCTGCATTATATTATTCAGTGAAGATAAAATAAGCTGTTTTGGCTTTGTACACAAATTGGTAGTTCCCAGGCCCAAGTGAAAATGTCATTGTGATTGTGGTTAAGAGCAGTACTTATTTATTTAAATTTAGTGGCCACCAGGCTCCAGGTGACTTTGGGCAGCTTACATGATAATATAAAAACAGTAAAATACTTTATTTCATTTCCTTTATGATCTGCCAAGTGTCAAGGCAGTGATCAGGTGCCCAGACAATTGGTTCTTTTAGATCCAGAGACAATAATAACACTAGTAAGTAAGGAGAATTTAAGCTTTATTGTTTAACTGTGACAGGCAAATTAAACAGAAACTCAAGAAAGCATCCCAAGCCAGATGATAACAAATCTCACTTCAGCTGTTGGGAGCCCTGTCCCGAAGCCAATTTTGCACCCAGCACCCTCCAATATGTCTGTGGTCAAGCTCCCAGCAAACAAAAACAATCCCCAGGTTTTATCAAAGTCTGTCCCTAAAACCTCATGACTCTGTTTCCATGGTACTGAGACTGCAGGACCTGACCTTGACTAGATAGTTCCCAGGGTCTGGGGCACCTGTTTATGACATAATCCAAGACCTGCAATACAGATAAGCTAATGCTAACGTAAACAATCTTGGGGTTTTCTCTTCTTCCCTCCCTCCCATTTCTAAGTAAAAGTGAAAAAACAAGCCAGCTAAACATTACTATGACTCACAGTGAACTCTAAGCTTCTTAATGTGAAGGAGAAATCAAAACATGTCACTTAAACTCCTCAAAATACAATGGTCTTCTGCATTGCCACTACACTTTAGTTAATGCCAGAGAATGCAATGTTACTGAATTGTCTAACCCTAATTAAAGACAGAGAGCCAGTTTGGTCTAGTGGTTAAGGCAACGGGCTAGAAATCAGGAGATTGTGAGCTCTAGTCCAGCCTTAGGCATGAAAGCTGACTGGGTGACTTTGGGCCAGTCATTCTCTCTCAGCCCTAGGAAAGAGGCAATGGCAAACCACTTCTGAAATCTTGACAAGAAAACTGCAGGGACTAGTCCAGGCAGTCACTGAGGATTGAACACAATTAAAGATTTTTTTCTTTCACTTAAAGAAGAAAATTATTCAAATTAATAATTTAAAATTATTATTAAACGACATGTTTCTTAAGATCCATTCATCTTTTCCCCCATAAGATGACCCCTTAGATCCACTCTTATTCAACTTACCCAGTCTTACACCCATGTAAGTTTAATTGCTCTGTGCAACCCAATGGGAAGTTGGAAAGAAGTTATGAAAGGGGGCTAGGAACCCTCTCTTTTGGTCTATCTCCAAAAATGGAATAGAATGGAACCAAATTTGGTGTAGTGGGAGGGGCCTGCAAGAGAAAATGGCCTGGATCTGGCCATAGGCTACAGAGGAAACAATTCCAGAAAAAAAATCTCAGTGGATCACTATGGGAGAAACAGCTGAGCAACATCTTGCAATATTAATGACTGTTCCATTGTAAATCTTCCTCTGTCCCCCCTCCTGGTCACATGACCTAGTGGAGCATATGCAGCTTATCATGTGCTTCCCAGTGCACACGAACACACACAGACTGAACATGAGATGAAAGCAGAAACATGCCCCCTCCCTTCAATGCTTCATTATTCACTGCACACAAGAAACTACAGATGCCTCCTATGGCCACCACTGGTAAAGTGATTAGAAATAATTCAAGAAGCAATGCTCTGCATGCTTTCCCTTCTTTGTTTTATTTGGAAATGACCACCAGCAGCTGTAATTCTTGCTGCAGCTTGAATTTATCACTGAAGACTATCATCTATAAGGCACTGGTTGCACAATGCACTTACACAATCAGTTAAAGATATAGCGGCTGCATTCACAGATGTTAAACTCAGATTTTGTGTATGTGGGGGGAGTGGTAGATAGTATGTTGTAGAAATGCAGCCATTTGTTTAGTTTATGGCAGAATCATATTATAAAAGCCCAGAAAATAAGTTAGTTCAATAACCAAACAAAATATGTTGTGTAACACAGTCCTAGATTGCTCCAAGTACAGAAGATTCATTCAGTTGGCAGGAAAAGTGACTTGGCAGTAGCAATCATCTCTCAAAGTTTGGGCATTATTCAGAAAGTTTGGAGGGATATATGTGACCCATATGCTCCCCCCAGAAAACTGTCAAGTGTTGAGAAATCAGGAGAACGTAGGGGTGAGTACTATAGCCCATGAAGATTAAGGGGTGATTGTGTAAACTGACTGCAACCAAGTGCATATATTGTGGGCTTGAGGGATCTGATTGAAAGAGGCAAGACCACAAAGCTGACCATTTACTCCCCTTCTTTATTCACTAAAAGACAGTAAGGAGTAATTTCAGCCAAGCTTTATTAGAATAGTTAAGTAGTTTCACTTTCCTGGCCCCACACTCACTAATTATTTTGTGTTTTTTTACAGTGTTCCCCCTTCCAACTGATAGCCTTGTGGAGTCCTTGGTGCTCTATGAGCTTGGTTGTTTGCTTGCCGATGTTTCATTACCTAAGTAGATAACATCATCAGTGCATCATCAATGATAGCCTTACATAGCTTGATGCAAAAGTACCAATCGAGGATGCATTTGTGTGTACATATATTTATACACACATACACATGTACACATACTGCTCTCTAACTCTCTAACAACTCCAAATGAGCATATCACAGAAAGTTATGATTGGTGTTTAACATATATGTTCACTTAACATGTATGCACCCTTCTGTGTTGCTAAATATCAGTACTACTCTGTCTAGATTTAAGCAAAGAGTTTATAGACCTGAGTGGCAAAATTTCCATCTCTCTCCATCAGATGAATTTCATCCAGCCTGGATGTAGCTGATGACTGTCTGACAGATAAACATTTGATCTTTTCCATTTTTTTTTTTTGGTACAGCTCCCATCATATTGTCTGTGTGGGTTAGTAATTAGTCCCAAGGTGGTTTTCCTCTTTGATGAATCTTCTCCTGGACTTTCCCCCCTCCCCACTGGCTCAGGAATGGACAAGCCTTTAGAAGCACAAAATCTGCCCAATCCATTTTTGGATCATTAGCCCCTCTTAGTCTGTTTTATGATTGACAGTCCCTATTCAATAGCTATTAGAGCTGTCTAAGTCCATGTTAGCCATTTTAGCTGCCAGCTCTCACCTCCATCTCCAAGCTTCCTCTGGCTATTAACTTCCTGGATGTTTTAAGACATCTGCCTCTGCCGACTCTGTATTATTGCCTTCCTTCTCCTAGAAGCATTGTATCCTAGGAGAATCTAAACTATTTTCTGTTCCTACCCCTTATCAGCAAAGCATAGCATGAAGATTTACTACAGACCTATTTAAGTGTCTGTAGGGATGAAGAGATATATCAAGAGCCAGTGAGACATTATGGCTGAGAGGGGCCTTATCACACTAACTGCACCGAAAAATAGTTGTTTCGAGATAATTCTATAGCCATGATGTTCTACTCATGCATGTTCATGACAAGAGACTCTAGTTTAATGTAAAGAATACACAGAATTTACCAGCTTCGGCTTCTCATATCTCCAATTAAAGGGAATTTTGAAGGATGTGGAAAATAGGGAAACAAGCGGCAATTCCTAATGTTTTGTTTCCATGGTAGAAACAAACCCAAATAAACGTCTACATCTGGAGTAATGGATAAATATATCCTTAAATCTGATATCAGACTTCTGATATAAAGTGGAAAATCCCTTCCAAGAGAACCAACATCTCCTTTCCCCCCCCCTGCTTCACAAAGCATATTGTCACATATCACCACCATCGCCATCATTTTATATGCTTGGTGTCACGGTTCTTGGCTCGATTGATTATAATGAATTTGCAGTCCCATCTCCCTTCAATGGGTTCATTTCTTAGAAATTCATCTTTCTAATTTCCTCCACTCTGAAGCACTGCTGAGTTATGAAGAATTTAAGTGTCCATCAATTAATGTCAAAACACAATGAAATACCTACCCAATTGCATTTGACATCCAGGAGAATACCAAATGAATTGCTTAATAGTCTGTGCATCTCCTATGAGGATCCCAGGAATGCATGGAGATGTAGACAGATGTACTATTCATGAAATATCCATTGTCCCTTTATTGTCTTTCTAGTTTTGCATGGGAAAATATGATTTGTTTGACTATTGGCATCGAAGGGAACCAACTGGGAAGTTTTACAGGTTTAATATTAGTGGTTGCATAGCCATTTACCCAATAGTAAAGGGAAAACTTGGGGTGGGGTGAGCATAAAATTATACATGTGAATTTATATGTATAGTAAAGGTAAAGGTTCCCCCTGCACATTTGTGCAGTCATGTCCGACTCTAGGGGCCGGTGCTCATCTCTGTTTGTTAGCCGAAGAGCCAGCGTTGTCTGAAGACGCTTCCGTGGTCATGTGGCCAGCATGATGCACACAGAACGCTGTTACCTTCCCACCAAAGTGGTACCTATTTATCTACTTGCATTTGCATGCTTTCGAATTGCTAGGTTGGCAAGAGCTGGGGTGAGTGTGGGAGCTCACTCCGTCACGCTGGACTAGGGATTCGAACCTCCAAACTTGCGATCTTCCGATCGACAAGCCTGGCGCCTTACCCGCTGAGCCACCACGTCCCTATATGTATAGACACAAATGTAAAAATAATGACTAGACATTTTAATAGAAATATGAGACATAAACATAGTGGCAAGAAAGACATTGAGCAGTAAATCTTTGTGTCTATACTCGAGATATGAAACATTGTGAATTCACTATATTTTATCTTTAAACCAAATATGAACTTCATAGCAATTCAAATAAAGATATAGCACAACATTTAACTAGAGGGCTGTCTCATAAAAATGGCTCCTTATGGGTAACCCAATATAGACATTTTCCCAAATGCAGGTCATTAAGAGATAACTAGCTGTTATTAGTGTTCCTTCGCAAAAATATGTTCTGAACAGAGCTTTTATATATAAAGACCACACAATGGTATGAGCGCTCATGGTTTATGGTAACCATGGTTTGTCAAACAAGCCAAAATGGTCTTGTTCATGCACAATGCTAAAATATATACACCATGTTTTGCAAATCACAGTGGGGTTCATATATCATGCTAAGCCAAAAATAAACAAGCCTCTACTTGCTCAGGATGATATGTGAACTTAGCCTTAAAGTTATGAACCGTGGTAGTAGGATTGACCCATATCAAGCCAAGTAAAGGTAAAGGTCTCCAGCAAAGGAGATTGTTACCTTGTCGTGGTGCTGGAGCTTGAGCACCTCAATGAAACCATGAGCTAAACCGTGAAGGGACACCTAAGACGGGATGGTCGTGGCAGAGAGGTCAGACTAAATACGATCCCTGGGGAAGGTAATGGCAACCCACCCCAGTATTCTTGCCATGAAAACTAAATGGATCAGTACAACCAGAGATATGTCGGTATACCATCGGAAGATGGGACTCCCAGGTCGGAAGATGGTCAAAATGCTACTGGAGAGGAACAGAGGATACGTTCAACTAGCCCCAGATGTGATGACGCAGCTAGCTCAAAGCCGAAAGGACGGCTAGCGGCCGACGGTGCTGGTGGTGAACGACGAATCCGATGTTCTAAAGATCAACACACCATAGGAACCTGGAATGTAAGATCTATGAGCCAGGGCAAATTGGATGTGGTTATTGGTGAGATGTCAAGATTAAATATAGACATTTTAGGTGTCAGTGAACTGAAATGGACTGGGATGGGCCACTTCACATCAGATGACCACCAGATCTACTACTGTGGACAAGAGGACCACAGAAGAAATGGAGTAGCCTTCATAATTAATAATAAAGTGGCTAAAGCAGTGCTTGGATACAATCCAAAAAACGATAGAATAATCTCAATTCGAATTCAGGGTAAGCCATTTAACATCACAGTGATCCAAATATACACCCCAACCACAGATGCTGAAGAAGCAGAAGTAGATCAGTTCTATGAGGATCTGCAGCACCTACTAGATAATACACCAAAAAGAGATGTTATTTTCATTACAGGAGACTGGAATGCTAAGGTGGGTAGTCAGACGACACCTGGAATTACAGGCAAGCATGGTCTGGGAGAACAAAATGAAGCAGGACATAGGCTGATAGAATTTTGCCAAGACAACTCACTGTGCATAACAAACACTCTCTTCCAACAACCTAAAAGACGACTTTATACATGGACTTCACCAGATGGTCGACACCGAAATCAGATTGACTACATCCTTTGCAGCCAAAGGTGGCGGACCTCTATACAGTCGGTAAAAACAAGACCTGGAGCTGACTGTAGTTCAGATCACGAACTTCTTATTGCAAAATTTAGAATCAGACTAAAGAGAATAGGGAAGACCCACAGATCAGTTAGATATGAGCTCACTAATATTCCTAAGGAATATGCAGTGGAGGTGAAGAATAGATTTAAGGGACTAGATTTAGTAGATAGGGTCCCAGAAGAACTATGGACAGAAGTTCGCAACATTGTTCAGGAGGCGGCAACAAAAAACGTCCCAAAGAAAAAGAAAACCAAGAAGGCAAGATGGCTGTCTGCTGAAACACTGGAAGTAGCCCAAGAAAGAAGGAAAGCAAAAGGCAACAGTGATAGGGGGAGATATGCCCAATTAAATGCAAAATTCCAGAGGTTAGCCAGAAGAGATAAGGAATTATTTTTAAACAAGCAATGTGCGGAAGTGGAAGAAGACAATAGAATAGGAAGGACAAGAGACCTCTTCCAGAAAATTAGAAACATCGGAGGTAAATTCCAGGCAAAAATGGGTATGATCAAAAACAAAGATGGTAAGGACCTAACAGAAGCAGAAGAGATCAAGAAAAGGTGGCAAGAATATACGGAAGATCTGTATAGGAAGGATAATAATATTGGAGATAGCTTTGACGGTGTGGTCAGTGAGTTAGAGCCAGACATCCTGAAGAGTGAGGTTGAATGGGCCTTAAGAAGCATTGCTAATAACAAGGCAGCAGGAGACGATGGTATCCCAGCTGAACTGTTTAAAATCTTGCAAGATGATGCTGTCAAGGTGATGCATGCCATATGCCAGCAAATTTGGAAAACATAAGAATGGCCATCAGATTGGAAAAAATCAACTTATATCCCCATACCAAAAAAGGGAAGCACTAAAGAATGTTCAAACTATCGAACAGTGGCACTTATTTCACATGCCAGTAAGGTACTGCTCAAGATCTTGCAGGGTAGACTCCAGCAATTCATGGAGCGAGAATTGCCAGATGTACAAGCTGGGTTTAGAAAAGGCAGAGGAACTAGAGACCAAATTGCCAATATCCGCTGGATAATGGAGAAAGCCAGGGAATTTCAGAAAAACATCTATTTCTGTTTTATTGACTATTCTAAAGCCTTTGACTGTGTGGATCATAACAAATTGTGGCAAGTTCTTGGTGGTATGGGGATACCAAGTCATCTTGTCTGCCTCCTGAGGAATCTGTATAACGACCAAGTAGCAACGGTAAGAACAGAGCACAGAACAACGGACTGGTTTAAGATTGGGAAAGGAGTACGGCAGGGTTGTATACTCTCACCCTACCTATTCAACCTGTACGCAGAACACATCATGCGACATGCTGGGCTTGAGGAATCCAAGGCTGGAGTTAAAATCGCTGGAAGAAACATTAACAATCTCAGATATGCAGATGATACCACTTTGATGGCTGAAAGCGAGGAGGAGTTGAGGAGCCTTATGACGAAGGTGAAAGAAGAAAGTGCAAAAGCTGGGTTGCAGTTAAACCTCAAAAAAACCAAGATTATGGCAACGAGCTTGATTGATGACTGGCAAATAGAGGGAGAAAAAGTGGAGGCAGTGACCGACTTTGTATTTCTAGGCGCAAAGATTACTGCAGACGCTGACTGCAGCCAGGAAATCAGAAGACGTCTACTTCTTGGGAGGAGAGCAATGGCAAATCTTGATAAAATAGTTAAGAGCAGAGACATCACACTGACAACAAAGGTCCGCATAGTTAAAGCAATGGTATTCCCTGTAGTAACCTATGGCTGTGAGAGCTGGACCATAAGGAAGGCTGAGCGAAGGAAGATAGATGCTTTTGAACTGTGGTGTTGGAGGAAAATTCTGAGAGTGCCTTGGACTGCAAGAAGATCAAACCAGTCCATACTCCAGGAAATCAAGCCAGACTGCTCACTTGAGGGAATGATATTAAAGGCAAAACTGAAGTACTTTGGCCACATAATGAGAAGACAGGATACCCTGGAGAAGAAGCTGATGCTAGGGAAAGTGGAAGGCAAAAGGAAGAGGGGCCGACCAAGGGCAAGATGGATGGATGGTATTCTGGAGGTGACGGACTCAACCATTGGGGAGCTGGGGATGGTGACGGCCGACAGGAAGCTCTGGCGTGGACTGGTCCATGAAGTCACGAAGAGTCGGAAACGACTGAACGAATAAACAACAAAAAAGGTAAAGGTTCCCCCTGCACATTTGTGCAGTCGTGTCCGACTCTAGGGGCCGGTGCTCATCTCCGTTTGTTAGCCGAAGAGCCAGCGTTGTCCGAAGACTCTTCCGCGGTCCTGTGGCCGGCATGACGCACGCGGAACGCTGTTACCTACCCACCGAAGTGGTACCTATTCATCTACTTGCATTTGCATGCTTTCAAATTGCTAGGTTAGCAAGAGCTGGAGCGAGTGTGGGAGCTCACTCCGTCACGCAGGGCTAGGGATTCGAACCTCCGAACTTGCGATCTTCTGATCGACAAGCCTGGCGTCTTACCCACTGAGCCACCACGCAAACAACCCATATTATGCCTTAGTGCAAAGCAAGAACCTTTAAAGGAGGAACATAGCAAGTTTCTGTTTATCATCTAGCCAAATGTAACTACTCTGACTAACAGAAGTTATTTCAGGGGTCAGCCCCACCATCTTTTGTATTCCATGCTCTCAATATTTTTAAGTGGAGACACTGAGGTTTCCAACCCGGAAAATCTACTTTACCACTCTACTCTTCAGGATTCATCCACTAGGTTTGACATAAGAGCTATCTCACTAGGTACATATCAATCAGTCTCTGTGTTTCAATGATTTAATTTCTTTTGCTCTGTGATGTCTGTT
This sequence comes from Charina bottae, assembly GCA_023362775.1. Lineage (NCBI taxonomy): Eukaryota > Metazoa > Chordata > Lepidosauria > Squamata > Charinaidae > Charina > Charina bottae. Next base: position 15,520,486 of record JALMGJ010000014.1, on the reverse strand, counting down.
GATTAGTTTGTAATAACATAGAAGAGAAACCAAGTCAAAGTGAGGAATACTGAACATTGCATTCATGTACAAATGCTGACAATCCCAAGTGGATTTTCTGAGTGTCCAAAAACAAGCCTCAGAAATATCCAAGAATGCCAGTAGTAATTTAAATCTGGATTTCAGAATGCAGGGAAATAAATGATATTTACTTAAACAAATGCATAATATTTATTTTCAAGCAAATACAAAATTCATCATCAGCATTTTTTCAATAACATGCCAACCATCCGCATGGTTTGGGCATTCACAGGAAGAAATATGTCCTGATAGCCATAATGGTAAGCTTCAAAAAGATAACTTCAAAGACCCAAACATCTGTTGGATCATTTAAAAATATTTTAATAGTAATATTTTCTCTTGGAATGCATGGATTTGAACTGTTGTTTTTTTCATCTCCACTAGATGGCACTTATACACCACAGCAGCTCAAAGGAGTGATCCGAGTGGTCAGCATGGGACAGCAGCAGGACGTAAATCTAACTGAAATGCTGTGGAAATGTTGTAAGCTGATGAAGGAAAGAGAATGGAACTTGCCATTATTACAGTGTCTCTGGAACAATAAAAGAGAGAGGAATTAAAAGAAGAAGAAAAGGGTCACATCGTGTGGGTATATTTCTCTGTGTGAGAGACAGAAAGATTCTTCACTAGGCAAGCATTCATCTCTCTGGCTCAAAGAATTGTGCCATAATGGCTCTCTGAATTTGCATGGGTTCAACAAGGGACAATTTGGGACAAAACATGTCATGGAATAAAGGTCCAGAGTGAGATTAAAAAACAAATAATGACCAAGGAAATGAAAGCATGCTTTATGAGAGCATGAATCAGCAGAGGACCTTTATAGAAACTGATTTTTCTACCAATCGAAGAGAATATTTGTAGCTCAGGGTTGAACTGTGGAGTCCATGGTGCTCTCTGAGCCTTGTTGTTTTCTTGCAGATGTTTCATTGCCAGGCTAGGTAACATCTTCAGTGCGAAAAGGGAGCGGGACTTGCTCTCTGTTTATATACCATGGCTTGTTCCATGGTATATAATTCCAAGGAACTATCAACTCAGTCAATCAACCAAGCAGCAAACAACAACCCAATCAAGGAACTACTAAGGGGAGAACAACACCCTCACCAACACAAGCAGGACAAGCCATGGTATATAAACAGAGAGCAAGTCACACTCCCTTTTTGCACTGAAGATGTTACCTAGCCTGGCAATGAAACATCTGCAAGAAAACAACAAGGCTCAGAGAGCACCATGGACTCCACTGATTTTTCTATTCTATACCACTTGGCCAAGGTAGGACTAGCCATCAAAAGATTTCAAATAGCTTATATGCTTCCAGTTATTGTGAGATGACCACTTGCTCTTGTGCTTTAAGTGGATGGCCAGGGAAGGACCTGTGCTAGCTGGTCATTGGAAAGTGAGGAAAGTATCAGTGGCAAGCTGTCCCTGAGAAGGTCTTGTAGATGACTCAGATTTCCAAGTGTTCTTAGATAAAACATGGAAACAAAACTAGAACCTCTGTGTCTTTTCTAAAGAAGGTCAAAGGAGAAGGACAAAGGATGTTAATAAAAAGAACTATCAAATATGCTCAGAAATCTCTAATTGCGGACAAGAAATATGGGAAACCAATTTCCAGACATCTCTTGGGTCAAATAATTGAATCTGGGATGTATGGAGGAAGATATTTGCCAGGATTCCCAGCATGTGAGGAAGAATATTCCAGTGTCAACATTTTAAATTTGAAGAGTTTGATGCAAATGGAAGCATTTTGCTGCTGTCCTCCTGTTGAGGGTACCAAAAAGCTGTAAAATAAATGTGAATTACTGCTTTTGTTGTTGTTGTTAGTTACTTATGACAAAACAGATTCAAAGCTGAAACAGATGGATCAGGTTGTTCTTATTTGGAAGTAAATGCCATTTAATACAAACATTATATGCCAAAACTATGTACTGATAGGTAAGCTTATCCCTGACTCACTCTAAGCAACTTTAGACATAAACCAAAAATAAATTAGAAATAAATTACAGTTCATTTTCTGACAGAAACAGAGATTTAAACAATAGTCTTCTCCATTAGCCCAACACTGTAGGAAAACACTGTATTGTATATCAACATATCCTTATGCTCCGTGACCTTGGGTCATGGAATCCTCCACATGACTACCATAGTAGCAATAGATCTTCTGCCTTCAAGTGCTGAACAATGAGATCTTAAGTGGCTTGTGTTCATTTGAAAGCAAGTAGACCCCTTTGTATAAGGTTAGGCAGCCTGACAAAAATCAGTATTTCTAATTTCATGGACCTTTCTATTTATCTATTTTGGTAAGACGCCAGGCTTGTCGATTGGAAGGTTGCAAGTTTGGAGGTTTGAATCCCTAGTCCTGCATGATGGAGTGAGCTCCCGCACTCACCCCAGCTCTTGCCAACCTAGCAATTCGAAAGCATGCAAATGCAAGTAGATGAATAGGTACCACTTCAGTGGGATGGTAACAGCGTTCCACGCGCGTCATGTGGCCACATGACCGTGGAAGTGTCTTCGGACAACACTGGCTTTTCGGCTAACAAACGGAGATGAGCACCGGCCCCTAGAGTTGGACACGACTGCACAAATAAGGAAAAACTAATGTGAATGAATTTAAATGCAAAGAGAAATAAGTTAATTAAATGACAAATAATTACTTTGTCAAGTTAAAGATTACCATTCAGCAGAACTTCTGAAGGCTTTGAGAAGCCCTTGTGAATAGCTCTTTACTGGGGCTAGCGCACATGTGAAAAAACGTAAGTGAAATATAATAATGGGATTTTCTCAGTTTGGAAGAGGAGATGACATGTTGAGAAGAAGACATACTGAAGATAAGAGATGCTTTCATCGTATACGTTCATTCAAGGTTTTGTGACTTGGTATCCATAAAAATAAACCTACACTCTATGCAAGACAGCCAACCTTGTTGTGAGAAGGGACTGAAAATGTGGTGGTTTGAAAGAGTTTGTGACACCACTAGCAAGCTGGATATAGCTGGCATCCATATTCTACTTGATTGGTTTCAAGTTGTGCTTTGCTGCTCTATCTGTGTAATCTTCTTTTATTATTTCTGTGCTAAAGGTCAGTCTTTGGTCATCCTTGACTGCTGATATGAAGGTATAATTTTGCAGCAGGTCTAGGAATTCATCTTTCAGAGGCTGTCAACTCAAATGCACAATGCTGAGGAAAAACTGCCTGAAGGCAATAGCTGTGTCTGAATTTTCCAGCCTCCTTGTGTTTGAAAATGAATGGATTAGAACAGCAAACTAGGAATGAACCAGAAAAGGAAGAGAGAAAATTCCCCAAATGGGGGCAAATGAATTTTTCCTTTTCATCTCTCTTTCTCTCCTATCATCCATCCATCCATCCATCTATCCATCCATCCATCCATCTATCAATCAATCAATCATGTCATGACTCTCCTTGAGAAATCACTCTCCCTTTCCAAGATGCTGCAATCAGGTTATAAAATAGACTCTGATGTGTCAATGGGGATTGTATTGAAGTTTAACTGATGTGTATGCAAGTGCACTGCAAGCCACGTGCCTATAGCAGAGGATCTCTCCTCACTTCAGAGATTACTGCCCACTCACCGTCATACAGCCCCAAACACATTTGCCTGGAATTAATTTGGTTGGCTAAAGCAAACTCTACAGGGCTGCTTTCTTTTCTTCAAAAGAAAAATAACAGGTGAGCTAGCTTCTTAAACAATTAGTTTGTATTCTGAGTCAGAAACAGAGATTGTTTCAACAACATTATCACAGGACAACGTTTCCTGGACTACACATTCTGGATATGTAGAATCAAAAGGTGTACATCAAAATCCAAGACCTACACACAGAAGTTGGTCTAAGACTGCTCAAAACAGAAGGTTTTTATAGTCCTGTTTGCAAAATCCCACCCAATCTTTGTTATTAATTTAATGAATAAAGACTTGCTCTCAAGTAAAGCTATTTTTCTTGGGGTAGTTTACTTTGTGCTCTAGGAGGTTAAACAGTCACCTCTACCTCTGAGTCAAAGCTAGCTACTGCATGCTGTGGTAAAGAATCCAGGTGGAGACTAGGGGACAGGGAGCAGGCATTTTGCTTATCATTCTCCTGTTGGAGTTATGAAATTCCTCAACAATTCAATGAAACTTTGAAATAGCTGAACAGGTATGGTAGCTATCATGCCCAAATCTATGCTTTGATTTTCAGCCAAATTTTCTTCCATTGCAAAAGAAGGTTCTGCTTTTCTACCTTACTGCCTGGTGCACTGGTGACATTGTTGAGGATATTTTATTGTTGGGAACTGGCGGTGGATACTACTAGACCTCTGCAACCTGGTTGTCCCACTTCTTGACCTGAAAAACACCCGTAGGAGGAGTTCTCCCTTGAAGTCTTCTCTTGTGATTTAACGTTAATGCAGGAAGCCAGAAAGGTTCTGCACCCATACAAAGTTGCACATCAGCCACCTGAACCCCATCCAGGAAAATTTCACCAAGATTTTATCCTTTGAAAAATGTTCAGAAAGCCATTTATGTTCAGTCAAACTGAATGACAAATGGTTAAAAAAATGCAGAATAATTTCAGCACAATGTGAAAGGGAGCTTTCTGTGTAATGAACATGGTTACCTATGGATAGGCTACCTATTACTGGGTGGAAGAAATGACAGCTATATGGAAATTAGCCCAACCGGACTGCTTTGAAACTAAGAAGATCAAATATATGTTCAAAGGTTCAAACAGCCTCTTAAAAAATCTCAAATATCCTTTGTAGTAGGTGTAAAGTTTTGCACTATAGGAGACATTCCACCACCTTTCTCTCTCTCTCTTTCTCTCTGATTTAATTCAAGAATTAAGGAGGTGTTTAAAAATAAAAAATCAAGCAGATGATAAAAATGGAAAATAATTTTACTCATTTTACAAGACAGTGTAACATAGGGACTATTTTACAGTTAGGTCCCTGGTTTTTATAAATTTATTATGCTGAACTATAGAAAGAAAACTATACAGCCATAGAGCACTATTAATAAAAAAAATGTCATCACCATCACCATCACCATCCTCATCATCCTCATCATCATCATGGAAATGGCCTGGCAAATAGATATTTTCATGTTGCTCAAAAGCCTTCTTTCTTGACTCTTCACTGAGTTGTGCATTAACTAATAATAATAATAATAATAATAATAATAATAATAATATTTTTTTAAACTCTGTTCAGTCGTGTCCAATTCTCAGAGACTGCCTGGACAGGTCCCTGCTGCAGTTTTCTTGGCAAGGTTTTTCAGAAGTGGTTTGACATGGCCTCCTTCTTAGGGTTGAGAGAGAGTGACTGGCCCAAGGTCACCCAGCCGGCTTTCGTGCCTAAGGTGGGACTAGAACTCGCAGTCTCCTGGTTTGCCATTGGCTCCTTCCTAGGGCTGAGAGAGTGACTGGCCCAAGTTACCCAGCTGGCTTTGTGCCTAAGGTGGGACTAGAACTCATGGTCTCCCGGTTTCTAGCCTGGTGCCTTAACCACTACATCAGACTGGCTCTCTTATTTAATTATTTAACAACTAATTAATGATTTGTTGTTTGAAAACAGCATTTATTAATGAACGTTGGTTAAAAATATCCCAAAATTCATGTCACAGCAATATCTTTATTAGATCAAGTTAAAAGTTCAGATTCAAACAGGTAACCTTTCAATCGTTCAAATCTTTTAATCAGAAAGATTGTGGTTGGAGGAAGAGGAATGGGAAAAAATAAGCAATGGAAGACTTATGAAACCTACATGGTCACACACTTAAGGCAGAAGATTCTATTCAAAACCTACAATAGGACTGTCGGAATGAAGATAAGATTTTTTTAAAAAACCACATCTTTTGAAATGATACTGTCAGCTGCTTCTCAGAATGATCTCTGATAGAGGTTACCACATACATGTGTATACTTAGTCATACTGGAACTGGTGCTTGGTTTTTTCAGCTGCCAAAAGGGAATTTCACAGTTTATCTGAAGAGATATAAAGAAAAAGAGAGAGAGCTCACAAAATTTCATCTCTCTTGCCCCAAGTCTGTGTATAAAAACGCCCAAATTTCATATGATCGTGCACAAGAATCCTAAAATCTCATTAGACTTTGCCATACTTGATGGAAATCTCATGAGATTTCATTGTGTTTTCATGAGCTCATGTAAGATTTTGATAGCTTTGCAAGTTCTAATAATTTGCCCATTATTATTTTAGAAAAATATTTTCATATAATTTTGAGTGTTCAAAGACACCATTTAAGTATTATGGATGTCCTAGTGCCCATGAGAGGAGGTACAATATTATTTAATTGATATTATTCCCAAAATCAAGCTACACGATCAAGTATACTCTGCAAGATCATTAGAAGAGGATAATGAGGCAAACCAGCTAACAGACCAGATATAACACTATTTTATTGTTACAAGATAGATAGAAAGTTTCCTAAGATGAAAGATTAATTAGCATGAATGCAATATTAAAGTTCCCTGTTCATACTTCTTATTATAAGATGGATCTACTACTTCAGCTATTATTGATGTTCCTATTTCTATGTTTCTAGGCACATACAACCAAAATGGCTTTTGGGAAAAGGGGGAGGTGAGAAGTCCAGATGTTGTTTCACTACCTTTTTATGATCAGCTCCCAGATGTTTGTTGTTTAATTGCCTTTTATAAGTTTTCACACATGCAACAAAGTTCTGTTCTGTTTTTATTAGTTGCATACCTGAGAAGATGTCAGGCTATATCAGACCATTTGCAGAGAGTTGTGAAGATGATGATGATGATGATGATGATGTTCTTTGTGTAAATTCTCCAACCAGATGTGGTATCTGTTCCTTCCTTTGGCTAGCATCTGAAAATCATGATGTATATTTGCTTCTTATTAGCTTACACCCACATAAGTTAGTCAGCATCTCTCCAGGAACTGGACATTTGCCTCAGCAAGATTTTCAATGGCTCTTGACATTCCAGATCTTAATTCTCATTGCCCTCTCTTCTCATCTATTATCTTTGCTTTGGGTGATTTCAGCTTTTCCCACCCTTTTTCTGGCCTTGTTTCAGCCTGTTTCAAGCTTCCTACTCATTATTCCATTTTATCAATGCCATAGTTAACTACAGTTAGCTATAATATACATAAAAGGTCTGTGGAGTCCTTAGTGCTCTCTGAGCTTGGTTGTTTTCATTACATCAGAAACATCTCGGAATTACATCAGAAACATCTCAGAAACAACCAACAAGACTATTACAACCACAGGGCATCACCGTAGCACACAAACCAACCAAAGCCCTCCAAAATATCTTAAGTAAACCAAAAGACCCAGTAGCCCAAGAAGAAAAAACAGGAGTCATCTACAACATACAATGTAAGGACTGTAACAGCCACTATGTAGGACAGATGGGCAGAAGACTAGCAGAGTGCATCCACGAACACCAACTAGCAGTCAGAAGACACGATGAATACTCCTTAATCTCACAACACATAGATAGACTTAACCATATTTTCAACTGGGAAACTGTGAACATCTTAAACCAAGCCAAACCCAAAAACTCTAGAGAATTCCTGGAAGCTTAGCACTCAGACAAAGCAGCCATCAACAGACACATAGAGGTAAACAACATTTACATACCATTCATAAGAGACAATAGAAAAACCAAAAGGACAGACCTTATTAGCCAATTCAAATATGTATTTGGATACACAGGGTTCAATTTGTTTCAGAATTGATTGCAAGCTTTCATTTAGGATCAGACAAAACAAGATGGAGATCTGGGATTGGAGCTTCTATCTCTTTTGGGTTGTAAAAAGCAAACAAATATAGGTGTGTTGTTTGAATTGCTGGAGAAGCAAGATAGACCTAACTTTTCATTTCTTCATTGTTTTTCCAGTGTTGTTGTTGTTTAAATCTCTCCAGGATGACATTTGTTCCAGTAAGGAAAATGGATTTGCATTAATATGCATTTTACAATGGAGAACCAAGATAACCACTTTCCCATTCAAGGGTGATGCACAATCTTGAGGGTTTCTTGGACTCACAGCTCATGCTCAGTGAGCAGGTGGCAGCTGTGGCCAGGAAGACCTTTGCACAGCTTCATCTGGTGCACCAGTTGCACCCTCTCCAAGATTGGGAGGCCCTTCAGATGGTGAATCATGCCCTATTCACCTTGCAGCTTGACCACTGCAATGCACCCTACGTCAGGCTGCCCTTGAAGACCACCCAGAAGCTTTCACTGGTCCAGTATGCAGCAGTGATGGGCATGTGTCAGTATGCTCATGTAATACCTCTGCTCCATGAACTGCACTGGTTTCCAGTTTGCCCCTGAGATCGGGATGGCCCCCACCCTGCCGGTATTTATTTATTTATTTATTTATTTTTCAAATTTATTCCCCGCCCATCTCCCATGCAAGGGACTCTGGGCGGGTTACAATAAATAAAATTTAAAAACTATACAAAATATATCATAAGCATAAAATAAATAAAATAAAATCCAAGATGGATTAGAACCCGCAGAATGGATCATGGGGCTACGGGGCCAGCCAACCCCAGGAGGCACTACCACCTCCGTCATCCCAGGCCAGGTGGCAGAGCCAGGTCTTAAGGGCCTTCCGAAAGGCCAGGAGGGAGGGGGCCAGTCTCACCTCCGGGGGCAAGATATTCCATAAGGCGGGCGCTATCGCAGAGAAGGCACGCCTCCTGGACCCCGTTAGATGGAATTCTCTTTTTGAGGGGGTCCGAAGCATGCCCTCTCTGCATGCACGGGTGGGGCGCGCCAACGTTATTGGGACGAGACGGTCCCCCAGGTACCCTGGTCCTATGCCATGTAGGGCTTTAAAGGTAATCACCAACACCTTGAATTGGACCCGGAAGCAAACTGGCACCCAATGCAGCTCGCGTAGCAGAGGTGTCACATGTGCCGATCTCCTGGCACCCATAACTGCTCGCGCCGCTGCATTCTGCACCAGCTGAAGCTTCCGGATACTCTTCAAGGGTAGCCCCATGTAGAGCGCATTACAATAGTCTATACGGGAGATGACAAGGGCGTGAGTGACTGTTCGGAGGGCCTCCCGATCCAGGAAAGGGCGTAACTGGCGCACAACTCGAAGCTGTGCAAAGGCCCTCCTGGCCACGACTGCCACCTGCTCTTTGAGCAGGAGTCACGAGTCCAGGAGGACCCCCAGATTTCAGAGAGGTTCAAGGTTCTTCAAGTCTTCACCTGGCTGTTTGCCCAGGCCTTTTGTGAGGATGATTGAAGGCCCCTTCTGGGTAACATGGGTTTACTTTGGTTGTTGTCTGGTTTATGTTATCTTTTTTTCTTTATTTTTATCATTGTATTATTTTATTGTTCTGTTTGTTTTTATCTGTGAACCAGTCAGAGTCACTGGGAGTCAGGCAGTGTAAAATTTTAGTAAATAAATAAATACCAACTATGTAATTATAATCTTTGAAGGGATAGCAAATAAATAAATAAATAAATAAATAAATAAATAAATAAATAAATAAATAAATAAATCTAGTCTAAATCAGGCCCCCATCCCTTGCTTTAAGGTAGTATTTTATGAATGAATGAATGAATGAATGAATGAATGAATGAATAAGTAAATAATACAATTTTGACTGTGGGACATTTCAGCATCAGAATATTTCATGTTTTGCACCTCTCTATCCATTACTGTTCCAATACCTGCACCATCAACATCCATTAAGGCAAGAGTGGTCCATGATTTGGAAACTTGGTGCTATTCTTAACCTAGGCCAAAAATAGCAATGTGAGTTGGGTGAGGAACAGGACTGTATGCGTGCATGGATGGATGGATGGACAGACAGACAGAAAGATGGATTGATGGTTTTGGGAAGATTCTTCTTGAATTTTTAACTCTGTTAAACCTCTCTTAGGGCTTTCCATGCAGTTCTTGTACCACCAATTTTCAGCCATTATGCTTCTGAAATTTGGCAGCACAGTGAGGGAAGGTTTGAGAGTACAAAAAGATTTCTAGAGGCTCCGTGTAGTGGCTCTGAATTTGTAGGTAGCTGACCTCTGAATTAGACATCAGTTTAGCCAGATTTCAGCATGCAAGATGCAAAGTTATCAAAATGGAAACATGCTTGCTGCAAAGTGCATTGTAGGGATGCATATGTGTGGATAAAGATGAACAGATAACAGATCTGAGACAGAATTCAGGAAATTGGCAATTAATGATCTCTTGTATTATTATTATTATTATTATTATTATTATTATTATTATTATTCATATAACAACCACTGAAGTGGTACATAAAATGGGAGTTATTTATTGCATTCATAGCCTTTATTTTCTGAGTGTTTAAGACAGCTTACGTTTATCTTCTCCACAACAACAATCCTGTCATATAGGCTGGGCTGAGAGACAGGCCAAAGTCTTTAAGCTTGGTGGTCAACAGGGGTCTTCCTGGTTCCAGTCTGAAAGCTTAATTACTATATGTACTACTTGGGTTCTCACTGGACTTGAAGTTTGTGTGTGAACGCATGTATGAACTTGTCTGTGAGTATATGGCTGTGTGTGTGTGTGTGTGTGTGTGTGTCTGAGAGAGAGAGAGAGAGAGAGAGATTAACCCTTTCCTATGCACTATATCCCCAAGGAATATATCTTTCCTCCAAAAGTGCTATTTGTGCTGAGACTTGTATAACAAAAATGCTCCATTGCACATAAGAAGGAATTTTAATCTGTCTCAGAAGACCCCCAAACCTGGAAAAGTAAGAAAAAAAAACCCTAGAAGAAATAGAAAACATTAACATTGATCATGGGAAACTTTGACAGCTTACATCTGCAGCCATGGAATACTAACTGACTACTGGGAGAGCATGGCATGGAAAATTGAGTGTGAAGGAAAATAGAATAAAGTGTGGAAGAGAGAGCAGTATGGCTGGCTGGCTGGAATAGTGGACAGGATCCCTCTATGCTATGTTTTGTTGCAATTCCCATTAGTTCCTTATTAACTGAATATCTCACCTTTCTTCCTTGGGTGGAATTTAAGGCCTTTCATGTAGCATTCACACAGTTACCAGCCCAACCATGCATGGACTAACTCCAGCCCCAGATACCTTTGGTTTCTGGGAGTTTGTTAGATCATATACCTTCTTACCAGGTTTTTAGTACCTTGTATTACAACCTTTCCCCTTCTTGTTTTGACTGTCATGTAAAATTATAGATAGCCTTGTTGTGCACTGCAGCCATCTAAAATTAGGGCTTTTTTTTTAAAATCCTTTGGGAGAAGAAAGTGAGATTTTCTTTTCTGGTGTCAGGATTAGCTGCCTTTTTATTGCATACATCCCCTTTTTGTTGTTGTTGTTGCTGTTGATAGATAGCCATCAAGTCTGTATCGACTCCTAGTGACCACATAGATAGATTTTTCTCCATGACAATCTGTCCCTAACCTGATCCTTCAGGTCTTCCAACAGTGCACTCAGTGCCACTGTAACTGAGTCCATTCACCTTGCTTCTAATCATCTTTTGTTTCTCTTTCCTTCCACCTTTCCCAGCATTACAGCCTTCTCCAGAGAGCTATGTCTTCACATAATGTGTCTGAAGTAGGATAATTTGAGCCTGGTCATTTGTGCTTCAAGTGAGAACACTGGGTTGATATGTTCATTGACCCATCTGTTTGTTTTCTTGGATGTCCACGGAATTCTCAGGAGTTGTTTTGAACACCAAAGTTCAGAAGTGTCAATACTCTTCCTATCCTACTTCTTCAAAGTCCAACTTTCACTACCATAGAGTGTCACAGGGAATACCATGGCTTGCACGATTCTGATCTTTGTAGGTATAGACACATCATGGCATTTGAATATCTTTTCCAAGGCCTTCATGGTTGCTCTTCCAAGTGCTAGTCTGTGGTGTATTTCTTGACTGCTTATTCCTTTATTGTTGGTGGTTGTCAGAATCTATGTACCACTTCAGTATTCTATCTATCATGTCTGTCTGTCTGTCTGTCTGTCTGTCTGTCTGTCCGTCCATCTGTCCATCTGTCCATCTGTCCATCTGTCTATCTGTCTATCTGTCTATCTGTCTATCTGATAGTTAGATCAGCCAGGTCATAATGGTTTATGAATCAAGTGCTTCCTTCAGAAGTCTATAGTGCATGCTCAGTACCATAATCATATGCTATTAATTTTGATGGTCTCTCTCTTCTTTACATGCACACAAGTGTACACATGCACACACACATGCTTATCATTAATTTAATCCAACACCAATTGTTACATTTCTATCACTCACACTAGTCATGAATTTAATAAGTAAGTATATCAAGGTGCTGGGGTAGAAACCAGGAGTCTGTGAGTTCTAGTCCCACCTTAGGCATGAAAGCTGGCTGGGTGACCTTGGGCCAGTCCCTCTCTCTCAGCCCAACTCACCTCACAGGGTTGTTGTTGTGGGGAAAATAGGAGGAGGAAGGAGTATTAGGTATGTTCTCCACCTTGAATTATTTATAAAAATAATAAAGGTGGGATAAAAATTAAATAAATAAAAAAAATTGGTTCCTCGGTCTAATTCACAAAATCTTTATTCATTAGTGTTGGAGAAAGAGGGTGTAACGATGACTGAATACTGGTGGTCAGAAGTCAATATTATGAAAGGGGATGCTAGAAAAGCCAATAGATCAAAGATGATAAAATTCTGGTCATCACCCCCCTCCCCCAATCCTGTTGGTCTACAGTTCCTATAACCCATGACCACTGAGCATGTTTGTTCTCTCTGATGAGATCTGGATTCCAACAAATTCTGGAAAGCTATTGGTTCAGATCTTTTGCTATAAGCAAGTGTTAAATGTTAAACCATGGAGTCCATTGGAGTTGGGCAGCCAATAAATTTAAATAACAACAACAACAACAATAATAATATTTTGCCATTAGTTTACCTTGCTGCCAAATATTTAAATGTTGCATTAGAATGTTGATATTGAATGTATTCCTTGGATATACTAGTAGATACTGAGTTCTGTTTTATAACATCCTCTTTATGACTCCAAAAAAAGACTTTTGTACATTATGGGCCCTTTATAAGGGCTAGATGAAGCAGTACTTCAGGATCACTACCATATATACCAGGAGTGTATAACTTTTGCAGGATCTGAGGCTGCAAACTTGACTCCCCTCCCACCCCCAACCATCTGAAGAGCCACAGGGATTGCCACATGAAAGAGTGGGTCTGATTTTATTTCACCTTGTGTGTTTGTGTGTATATGAGTTTTATTGCAGAATTATTTATCTATTTGTTTATTATTAAAATTACACTGCTACCTTTCTGCTTATATAAGCACTCAAGGCAACTCACAGCAATGAACAAAATGCAAACTATAAAACTCAACAATGAAATCAATACGGTTAAAGTCACTACCACTGAAACTGAATTTTTAAGCACAGGTATGGGAAGCCTCTGCAAGACAAACATTCCCATTTACTCTTCCATGGTCCCAAATCTACAGGTTAATCTGTATGTTTTGTTCTACATTACAGTGCTATTACTTAATTGTTATAACCATGGATTATGCAATCCCAAACCAGCCTGTTATATGTATTATTAATCTTACCCATATACACAAATAAGTGGAATTTTAATAGCCTTAATCTACAAAATGCTGTACCATAAATACAGAAGCTTATTTTTTTAATTTTATTCCAATTTTATTTTGTTAAATCATTTTATACATACATGCTGGTTACAATGTTTTATTTAAACCCAGGTTTGGCAGCTTGTGCCCTACAGCTGCATATATCCCAGTCCCATTTGAGGTCAGGAAGAGTATCTTACAGGCATCAATCAGAGTTTGAGTCTGATTTTAATTCTGTCTCTTGTGTTCTTTTCAAGTTCTTGTTACCTTGAATTGCATGTGACATTTTCTTGCATCTGATTTTCAACTCTGAGTAGTTCTTTTTTTAAAATTTCAATGTGTCCACGAGTGAGTAAGAAGGAGAGGGAGGAAGATGGGAAAGAGACAGAGGGAAAACATTATTTTACCCACCAGGATATGAAACTTCCTTTCCATATTGTCAAAGGAAAGTCTACTATCAATATACTTCCTTCTGATTTTTTTTAAAGGAGAGAGAGAGAGAGAGAGAGAGAGAGAGAGAGAGAGAGAGAGAGAGAGAGAGAGAAACACCACCCTTATAATTCAATATCAATTGTCTCCTATGCAGACTTTCTCTCTCTGTGTGTCTCAGTTCATTTTAGATCTCACTGTTCCCCTTATTGGCTTGGCTATTTGCCTGTTGTTTTCCTTCCACCTGGCATAACCTGTTGTCTCCCTCATTATTTGACGTCCAGCATACTTTGTTGCCCTGCCAGCAACTGAAATGCGAGGCAATTATCCAAACTTCCTTATTTCACTTGTGGTTGCCATAGTTGGGCACTCACTGAGAACTCAATCAGAACAACAGGGGTACCTCCAATCTATGAGCCTGTTTTTCCTCTGTTCCTTGCTATGGCTGTCTCTTCAGTCAAATTCTCCAAATGAATGAGGGGTGTCATGGTGGAAGAGTTGGACAAGCATCCAGGTTTGAGTAGCCTTTCAGCTATAGAAGCTCACTGAAGGTTGGGATTCAGAGCTATTTATACCAACTCACAGAACTTTGAAAACAATTCATCTTGACAACTGGACAAAACGTAATTATCACACTCCTGGGACTGAATTAAGAAAAAAAAAAAAAAACAAGACACTAACCAAACTGTTCCAAACTGTTAAAAGTTCCAACATATTAAAAGAAAGTTTGTAAAAGTGTGTCACCAATTACGACAATATAATGAGGAAAGATCTCCTAGAGCTACAAAGAAGCATGACAAAAGTTGCAAGCAGGCCCCAACTGGTTTCTGTTATGTCTTGAGTAAACATGGATAAATTTTGGGAGACAGCTTTCAAGTAGACATAAATGTCTCTGGACATGACTGTGTCCAGAGATGCTTCTCATGGTACCTGACAAAGTCAATAAATAGAGAATTTACATGCTCATCTCCAAAGTAGCTGTCTCCTCTATGTCCCATAGACATTCTTAGAAAATAAAAATGATGTATGGCCACAACACATGGCTTCATCTGGGTAATTTATTTATGCATTTAAAGGATTTAAATACCACAAGATGTGGTGCTGGCTACCAGCTTGGCTGGTTCTATCTATCTATCTATCTATCTATCTATCTATCTATCTATCTATCTATCATACTTATATCACCGCCCATCTCCCCCCACAGAGGGGACTCTGTGTTTTAAAAAAGTTTAAAAAAAGGGTTGGACCAATTCATGGAACTCATGGAGATCAATAGCTATTAGCTTTGATGGCAGTATGACTGCCTCTGAAGGCCATCTGCTGGGAGACTAGTGGACTTCCCTGTGCAGTTGGTTGGTCACTGTGAGACAGACTACTGGACTAGATTGGCCAGGGGTCTGATCCAGCAGGGAACTGCTTATGTTCTTCTATGTTATGATTTCTACAGCTACCCAATTCACAAAAATGCAACTCTGGGTGTTGTACAACAATCAAAACAGAATTACACAATAGAGAGATGACCAAAAATCACATCAACCAGACACACAGTTGGGGCACACCAACATGTATTACACCTTGCAGGACAAGCTCATCTAACAACCTGACCCCAGTGCCTGAGGAACAGCTAGGTCTTCAAAGTCTTCCTAAAGAATGACAGAGTCAGGGCCAGTCAAATCTCAGGGGGAGATCATTCCACAGGGCAGGAGCCATAACTGAGAAGGCACCTTTGTATCTATGGTATCTATTGCCCTGGAACAGAACAAAGATATCCTGGGATTCAGAGTGATTTTGGAAAACAAGATGATGGAGTGGAACCTCATCCGTTTGCTTTCTGGGAAAATAATGATTTGAAGGGCTTCCAGATCTGAGCTGCAAAAATCAAAATGGCCACTAGAATGACAGCAAAGAGGTACTGAAAACTGTCATTCTTTGTTGCCCTTTAGTGGTTGTCCAGATGGCTGCCATCTAGACTGTTGTAACTGGCAGCAATTTTGTGCAGAGCCAAGTCCAAAGCATGCAACGATTTTGGGAGAGCCCTCACATCATCCTTTCAAAATTCCCAAAACAGCCCCTAGTTCAAAAAAACCACCATCATCAATTTTACAGCTCAAATAAGTGACAGGCCAAGTTCATGAATCTTCAGAATTTAATCACTTGTGCACTGTCCCTTTTCAGACTTTATCAATGAGCAGCCATAGCGTGATTTTATAGAGCGATATCTTTCCCATATCTTGCCTTATTCAATTGCCCCAGGATTTTTCTCTCTCTGATTCTAATGCAGCAGCCAGCCATTCTGTGTGGGATAACAGAAAAAAGGATCTCTTTCTTTAACCTATGTCAACCTTCTTCTTTTTAGGGATATTTGAGAAATTCAATAATCTTCTATGAAATGACCTGTTTTTCACCTCCCAGACTAAAGTGCAGATTGCAACTTAGCTAGCCTTCACATTTCACACTTCTTTGAAGGTTATCGTGCAGGTTTTGGCGGCTGAAAGACATATTTTCACACAAAGCACATATTTAAATAAACATTAGAAAATGTTGTTAAATATGCACGGGGATGACTTTTCCTTTAAAAAAAGACATGCATTTCAATAACGAAAAGGAAAAGAATATGACTATAGCTAAAACCATGTGGACACTGTATGCATCCAGTTAGGGCAGGCATCCTTTTTGGATTGGGATACAAATGGCATTTTGAGAGTGCAGTCACAAAAAGGTTGTCATGGGAGATTTACTAACTGTGAGTCTGGTTGATGCACATGCTGAAACCGAAGGACCAGGCTGGGGACAGATTGTCCAGGAGAAAATCTATCTGTGTGGTCACAGCACTGACTTGATGGCACATAATCTATCAAATAATAATGCGGTGGATTTTCAAACTTTTTCAAGCCACAATTTTCTTTAGTTAAAAAAAAAATCCCAGAACCCCTGAATAAGAGGCATATAGTGGTAGAAAAATGGCAATAAACAAAACTGATGCTTCTTGCAATTTATTTATGCAAATGCATACATTACAATTATGTTATTCCCCCCCCCCCCATTAATCTCTTTTGAAACCCCATCAAGTTCTCATGGCATGGAATCCAGTTTGAAAAACATTGCTGTAGATTATAGTTTCTTCCTCTTCTTTTGCACATCATTTCTAATGGTTTCAACAGAAACATCTAACCAATCTGGGCTGATCTGGAAAAGACCAAGCAGTGATAGAACGGGTTTCTACTTGGTTGGGAAACCATTGGGACTTCCCAGGGCTTTATATTTGACTGGAAAATAAAAATATAATACAAGAATCAAAACATAACACTGCCAAGAAAACTGTAAGGATTGAGTTGAGCTTGACCTGAGGGAGGTCTTACTTCTACCAGATCTATTCTGTGCTATGCTATATTTTTGGGTAATGGAGGAAGAAACAAGTGTGTTGGGGGTGTGGGGAGGCTGTTATAATATTTGCAAGTAAGCATTTAATACTAAACACCAAATAAGTAAAATGAATGCATGACATACTGTAGATTGGAGGGAAACAGCAACAAAACCTGAACTTTATCTTTCCTTATTCCTTCTGGAAAAAAAGAGGCAGAATAATGAATGAAATAAATGGAACACCTGCATTTCTAGGAGCTTATCAATCATATCAGCCTGATCAAGAGATCTGACAAGATATATTGAACATCTTGGGGGTTAATTTGTTGGATTATAATAAAGGAATAGTGTTGGGGTAATTTTGGATTCCTCTACCCTACTATGCATGGTTGACTGTTAAATCTAAGATTGCTTTTTATGTCTAGCGTTGCATGGAATGGAAACTTATACTGACATTCACAGGAGAATTCAGTTCCATATAGCTACTCACCAGATGAATATAGATATAGAACGTAAGGTATTAATTGGGCTGGTTTGGCTTTTTAGAATGAGATTCTAAAAACAACAAAAAATAATCACTCCGTATGCTAATTAAAATTGTCTCTTTGCCTATTTGTGTCCCTCCTTTCCCCCCTTTCCCTTTTCTTTTCTGCAATAAAAGAGGGATAGCTTTTCAACCACATCCAAATCCAAAGGAAGATTTCTAGGAAACGTTTTCCTCCATTGCCAATTGAAAAGAAAATGGTGGCTGCAATTGGGTTACCTCTTATTTGAAAAAGCAAAATTGTACTAATGTTCAAACCCTCCAAACTCATTAAATCATGAGTTAAGAATAGAAAATGAGCTTGAAGAGAAGAAGAAGAAGAAGGGTATTACTTTTTTAAAAAAAATGTAGGAAAGAACCTTCCATGGACTTTGATGGCTAAGAACATTTGGGACCCAGACTATGAAGGTATCACTGGCTTGGATTTGATTTCAGAGAAAATGGGAAGAGGAGGAGGAGGAGGAGGAGGAGGAGGAGGAGGAGGAGGAGGAGGAGGAGGAGGGAGAGAAGAGAGAGAGAAGAGAGAGAAAGAACAAAAGGGTTACCACTTTTCAGGAGATCAATTCATCTTGAATATTCCAGTAAAGCCTAGTGTGTACAGAATCACAGAGGGCAAATGACTAAGATCTAAGATCTGGAAAGAAGCACGTGCTAAATATACAGCAGGATGTTTACTGCAGGGTTAACGTTGGTTCACAGTCATGGTTAAAAGCTTATGAACATGGTTAAGAACCTCTTGCATTGATGCATGGTTCTTTGTAAGGGTCCTTTTCTGAAAGAATGGGGAAATGGAGAGAGGGAAGCTGCATCTACTGCCATCCCTGGTATCTATCACCTGTATCACTTTACTGGAAACAGGGGCTACCATGCACCTGCTGTACATCTTTTCTTGATATATATCTATATATTTAAAGAGCAGCAGCCATCACTTCAAATTAACATTCTGCTATGCTTTTTTCTCTCCCCACTTCCCCCCCCCCATTTGTATAGGATTCAGCAAAATAGAAAGTGATACAAATTAGAGAGGGAGTAGCAGAGTTTGCCATGCATTTTCTACTATGCATCCCTTAAACTACCATCATGCAAAATTCTGTCCCCTGCATTCAAACTATCTCTGCAAATGAAGTAGTTGTGTGTGTGTGTGTGTGTTCCTCCAGGAGAGGTGAGTTTCTCTAAAAGTTCTCAGTGGGGAGTGGCAGAAGCTGCTTTTTCTTGTCAAATGTAGGAGATGGCAAGAGGGTCTGTCAAAGAAGGATTTTTGGTTAAACCAAGAGGAAGTATTACACCTCACAAAGTTAATTATTTGCTTTGTCACTGCATAGAATGGGGTTTTCCTAGAATAGCCAGATAACTAACTCTATTTTTCTGACAATTGGTGTCAGGATGTCACCCATGCCATCCTGCCATGGCACCAGGAAGGAACATCCCATCAGTCTGTTAAACTCACAGGGTCGTTTAGGGGTGCTTTACAGTAAAACTACCAGACGTGTAAAGTAGGGGAGAATGCTGATGATGGGTTTTTGGTGTATTCCCAGAACTGCAAACTGTGTTAATAAAAGTATTGCATCGAGTGATTCAGCACCCAGGATAGATCAAAGGGCGATATTGCCGCGTTAGGTGATCTCGTCTCGTTTCATGTCAGAAATGCAGGAAATAAAAAAGGGAAAATATTAATTAAAATTTAAAAAGTTTAATAAACATTTAATAAAAATATAAAATTTATATAACTCTAGCCCAGTGCCAGGCCACGTTGATGGCAGAGTTGTTTCTGGCCAATAAGTCACTCTGTGTGCATGTCGGTCCCAAAGGGCACTGTAAAAGATGGGTAGTAGTTTGAATATTGCCACATTCGCAGCAAGTATCCTTGCCCTCAGGGAGAAACCCCGATTTTTCCATATTATCTTTAGTTCTGGCCAAACCAGTGCACAATCTGTTTAAACATCTCCAAACCATCCACTCCTCCTCCGAATCTCCGGGCAGCTCCTCAAGTGGTTCTATCCAATTATGAAGATGTTTTGCTTGATGTTAGTTGATTAGGACACAGAAAGACCTGAAAACTGAGAGACAAAGGGAAGGGCGACTGAGCCACGAATCCCGATGGGGGGGGGGGGGGGGGACCTTGGAGATTTTTAAACTGTTGGTTGCGGGAGCTTTATTCACTTGAGTCTTTAACGTGCAATGGATCACTGGCTTTCATAAAGATTCCTTCATATCCCTGAGTGGCTTGTGTCAGGAACTCTGATTTAATAGTCAATGGATCGAGGGCATCACAATTGGTTAGATTCATGTTCTCCCCTAAACCATAAAACATGTTTTATAAACTACAACCATAAAACACATCTTATAAATTCTAAGCACTAGGTTCATGCATGGTGTTAAAAACCAACAAGCCATGTGATGGTTTAGTGTGTGGTAGGAACCCATCCAATACATGGGCTTATATATTGAATCAGCTCATGGTTTGTTCACAGGTAATTTTTTTTAATCCATTCAATTGTGTCCGATTCTCAGAGACTGCCTGGACAAGTCCCTGTAGTTTTCTTGTTTTTCAGAAGTGGTTTGCCATTGCTTCCTTCCTAGGAATGAGAGAGAGGGATTGGCCCAAGGTCACCCAGCTGGCTTCATGCCTAAGGCGGGACTAGAACTCTCAGTCTCCTGGTTTCTAGCCTGATGCCTTAACCACTACACCAAACTGGCTCTCTCACAGGCCATACTAAGCCACACATTGATTTACAAACTATGATGACTGGGTTTTCCCATCACAGTAAGCCAAACAAAGAAAGCCACCCCGCTACTCTTTCTGCTTGTAGTGGGAGAAGAGAAAACGGGCCCCCAACCCTTTTAGTATCACATGGTGCAGCTATGTAGACCAGCGTTTCTCATCCTCAGCAAGTTTAAGATGTGTAGACTTCATGCTGGCTGGGGAACTCTGGGAGTTTGAGTCCACAAATCTTAAAGCTGTGATATAAACAGCCGAACAGCATGATCCATTCCAAGTACACATTGACGTTCCTCAGCAAGATTAGGGTGACAGGAGACCCTCAGTTCTGGGGTAAGAGGAAAGCCTGGCACAAGTAGCTATGTGGATGATGAGCCCTAATACTGTCCTACCTTGAAGACTGAGTTTGAAAAAAGCTGCCTTTGCTTGTGTTACACCATATATTACCACAGCTAACAGTTAACACTAGCTAGACAAACCCTGCACTACCTATTTTCCCTGAATACCTTATAGCCGCAGGAAACTAAAATTTCCGGAAAAGGAAGAG
Organism: Charina bottae; assembly: GCA_023362775.1. Lineage (NCBI taxonomy): Eukaryota > Metazoa > Chordata > Lepidosauria > Squamata > Charinaidae > Charina > Charina bottae. Next base: position 15,499,245 of record JALMGJ010000014.1, on the reverse strand, counting down.
CAATAAAGTAACAGGACTCCTTTGAACAACTCTGAAAGTTTATTTGCTCTCTTTAAAAACCAAGCTTTTCTAAAGAGGCACCAAACTCAGTGTCACAAAAATGGGAATATAACCACTCCCTCTCAGCAGCCTAAGACAGTTCCTAGAACAGCTTTTAGAAAGCATGTGAAGACATAATCCATTAAATAGTTCATTACGTCAGCTCTCAATGACAGGAAGGAGCAAAGGATCAGAAATGATTAATTCAAAAAAAGAGAAACAAACCTGCAGTGCAGCCCAGGAGGTTAAAAGCAACATTAAAACAAGGTAGTTAAAAGAAATGTTGAGGCCATGCTTCTTTATTTGGGTGCAACACGGCCAAATTTGACACACTCAATCACAGCCCTTCCTGATGGGACATTTTGGATATTAGCCTGAAAATAAAAAAGGATAAAAAAAATTGTTCCAGCTGAACCTTTGTTCTATCCCTTTCTCTTTCTGCCTTCCTCTCTGCCTCTTTTTAATGGAAAGAAAGCAGCTAGCTCAAATAAACACAAGATTGCAGGCAAAGCTAAGACCCACTGTGGCTGTTTTTTTTAGAGATGGTCAATCTGGCTTGTCAGTTCCCATTACAATGGAAAGGTCTTGACTCGGAGTCATCATGAAAATACCATCTTGCTTTCAGAGATACAGAGAGCAGTGTGTTTTGATTAGACTGCCCATATGTTCAGTTGGAGCACTAAAAGGCACACTAACACATTTGGCTGATGGTGGAAGGTGGTGAGGTGTTGGGCCAGAAGGGGTGGCATTGCAATTTCAGCCCTCTCTGACCCCTCTCTCAGGAATGAGACAGATGCTGGTTCTTTGCTCATCTTTCGTGTGACATGGAAGATAAACTGTAATGGTGAGTCCTGTGAAGATAAAGACCTGTGGAGACCTATGCTCCATCTCATTAGTAAACAAGCCCATTTGCAGTGGGTAGATGAGATGTGGGGAATGAAAACCAAGCCAAGCAACATAAAAGCCAAGCTCCTCATGGGGGACAATAAGCAAATCCTGGTCAAGATAGCAAACAGAAAACATGCAAGCTTTATTATAAATATGCTAAAGTCATAATTTCTGTAAATGTTCTTTCTCTCTCATCTCTACAATACATGTCAGATGAAAATGTTTCAGAATACAAAGGAACTTGTTCTTATTCAGCACTGGCAACCATTTAGCTTTCAGACAATACATTTTCACTGCTAGGCAGATTTGACAAAATAGAGGAGAAGAAAGAAAATCAAGAATTTCAGAAATGTTTAATGATATTTTATCCAGAGAGATCTTTATTGTAGCTTCAGTGAGTGGAAGTCCTACGGACTTGTGTGTTCAAACATTAGCTGTTCTCTTTGATGTTTATTGTAGCCTTATAAGGCTTGATCATTTATATCATTATATTATTTATATCTAGGTGTATGGTCCAGCAATACTATTAAGCAAGTCAACTAGTGCCTCAGCAGCAGACACTAGTTTATGAGAAGATGTGTAGTATTGGAGGACCAGGGATGACTATAGATAATCTACTTCCTTTTTCTTTTTTTAATAAATTTTATTAAAAGTTTTACAAAGAACATAAAAACTAACAAAATTGACCATATTTCCTTGAGACAAAAACGGGACATTGGGATGGCAAAAATGGGACGGGGTTAAACTTATGTAATATTCCATATTCATTAAATGTAAGATGATAAAAAAAGTTTTAAAGAATTTTTAAGATCCATTTGCTGGTCCTTAAACAGATTACTGTATATATAAAAAGATTTGTCTTTTAATTAAAATGAAAAAGTTTTATTACATGAACATATTGACCTAACAATTATTCTTCAGTGACAGAACTCAGGTAGACATAGAGGGGGACTGTATTTGACAGGAGGCGAATGGGGAAAGCACAGCTCTTGGGCTTTGTAACATCATGGATCGTAGGAAGGAGGGGAGGGGGTAGAGAAGAGAGGCAGGGAAGGGAGGATTCAAAAACTCCACACCCGGCAAGGCTTCTCTTCCTTCTGCCTTCCCTCCTCCTCCTCCTGCTTTTTTTTCTCCCTCTTTCTCTCTCTCCCACAATCCCAAATGAAAGACTTTCAGAAATAATCAGTTTCACTCTTGAAAAAAGGGGGCGGGATCACATCCCAAATGCATTTTAATAAAACAGAGAGCAGAGAGCGACCAGCTAAGAGCAGAGCAGAGCCGGTGGCAAAGATCTCTCTCCCCATCTCTCTCTGTCCCCCACTCTCTCTCTCTTTCCGTCTTCCTTGCCCCTCTCTAGTCTCACCCAACATCAGGGACCTCAATCAAGCACTTTTTAAATGATAACTGCATCTCGGCTGAATCAATCTTGCCATGCCTGACATTTTGCTAATTTTTTTTTAAAAAACGGGACAAAATTGACAGTTATATTAAAACGACAGGACGGTCGGGAAATGTGAAAAAAAACGGTACTGTCCTGTTTAAAACGGTACATATGGTCAGCCTACTCTATGATTACAAAAAAGCTCACTTTTTTTCTCTTATCCAGGGTTTTTTTCCCCTTAATCATCAAAACCACAAATCAGAAGTACAATTTGTTCCGTTTCATAGAAAAATTCTATAAGGGGTTTCCAGTCAACCATAAATGTAGTTATTATTTTTTCTCTAATCAAGGAAGTCAATTTAGCCATCTGTGCAAGTTCCACATTTTCTCCAGCCATTCCTCCATTGTAGGTAGTATCGAACCTTTCCATTTTTGAGCATATAATAGTCTTGATGCAGTTATCATATATAAAAACAAAGTTCCATGACTTTTTTTTGAATTGCCTGTCTATCAAACCCTAAAGGAAAGTTTCTGGTTTCAATTGTACTTTTACCTTTAAAATCTTCTGTGCCCCTTAAATTAGTCTTTGTTTCCAAGTCACCATCCATCTAGGTGACTTTGATACATGTAAAAAATGGATGTCCCTACTTCTCAGGCCACAAAAGGTCTTGGGATATCATTTGAAGTAATCTTTCCCATTTGAAGGATTGTACATCATGCAATATCTCATAGTGTGACAAGAAATTACAAGAATTGCTAATCTCAGCATGGAATGCTCAAAACTCATTTACCAAGACCTGAGTATTTCTAATCATGGAAACAGGAATGAGTTGCAAGAGAGAATTACTGGACCTCAGGTCTTCCATGATACCTCAACATTCAAGAGGAAAAAGTCAAAGCAATGCCAAGATAATTTGAGTAAAACAGCTGTTTATTGGTAAACCACTAATTTCCTTACTTGATATATTTCTATTTCCTGCTCAGAGACTTAAGATAGTATTCACATAGGTCTTTCTGTGCCCCTTATTTGCCAAGGCATATATTATGCCAGATAATTATGTTTTTATATTTGACCATCAAAAGTTTTTTTAAAACATTTGATTTGATGAGAACTCTACTGCTGCTCTGGTTTGGCCCTGGAATATCCATCAGTGTCAGCTTTTTTTAGAGACATAAGGAGGAAGGGAACATTTTGTGACTTTTGAATATCATTTCTAGAAAGAGTGAACCTCCCTGCTATTGCCTTAAAATAAAAACAAAGATTATACATTCATTTAGGACCTCATGTTCCTCTTCAAAATGTGTCTGCAGTAAGTTTCCTAATCATTCCATACACCCACCCATCCAGGCCCAGAAACCATTTTACAAATTAATATTTACAAATGAATTTCACACAGTCAAAGAATGTGAATTGATTGGATATAAGCATAACAGTGGCATAAATATGTAATTTGGTACACACACACACACACACACACACACACACACACACACATATATATATATATGTGTGTGTGTGTGTGTGTGTGTGTGTGTGTGTGTGTGTGTGTACCAAATTACATATTTATGCCACTGTTATGCTTATATCCAATCAATTCACATTCTTTGACTGTGTGAAATTCATATATATATATATATATATGGCAGGCATCCACCCAATTGCAGAAAACGATCACACACAGGTTGGGGACAAAATCTGTCACGTTGATGCTGCAATTTTCATCCCTATGTGCAGACATTGAATGCATAAGAACATTTATAGGGGACTTTGTGGTGTCCCCTTGCTAGCAGAATGGTCTGTAGGCCAAAGCTACCTTTTAATTTCTGCATTTTGACAGAAGAGTCCAAATTATTATGTATGATGGATTACACACACAACAGAAAAAAGAATTCCAATAACTTTATGTGCACAAGTTTTTGCAATTTATGAAGAATCTAAGGATATCAACCTTTCAATCATTGTTAACAGCCTCCCAGTCTGTTACAATTAGGCATGATCCAAGAATACGTCATGCCTGGTTCGACCATGAATGTCGTGAAGCTTGGAATTCTCTAAACCACCATTTTAAATTATACAAAGAGAATCCTGGCTGTTGTACAATTTCTGAGTTAATGATGTTGAAAAAACAGTACAAACAGTTAATCTGTCAAAAAAACAACAACCCGGAATGCTATGGGGGTATCCTGGCAACGCTTGATAGCGGCTGCCAGTGCGAAAAACCCTGCTATCTTTTGGAGGCTGGTAGCCCCTTCTTTCTTTAATAATATTTATAGCTCTTCGCCATATATACCAGCAGTATATGGGAACACCATTTTGTTATCCTATATGGTCAAGCAGAGAATTCCCTGGCAGAGTTGGAGTTGGATACGACCTTCCTCCCCCATTGACCCCCAGTCTCATGCTCAGAGATCAGAAATATAATTAAACAGTCCAAACAAGGGAAAACCCCTGGTTCAGACTTTATTACGCATGAAGTAATAAAAAATAATTTGGAATGGTGGATCCCAGTGCTAGCCTCACTTTTCACTGCAATAGACCATTCAACCATGATACCAAAGGATTGGGGCTTTTATAATACCAATATATAAGAAGGGCAGGAGAGTACCGCCCAATTAGTTTGTTAAGTGAGATCAGCAAAATGTATGCTAAACATCTCCAGGAGAAACTAAATGATTGGCTTGAATCTGAAGACATTCTGATGGATGAACGGGCTGGATTTAGAGTATGACGATCAATGTTAGACCATGCTTTGGTGCTGCAACATTTAGTAGAAAAGTATACCCATAAATCAGGACAATCCCTTTATGCAGAATTTATTGATTTTAGGTCAACATTTGACACAGTATCCGGAACCAAACTGTGGTATAAATTGAAAAATTCCACAATTGGCAAACGCCTACTCTTGCTGCTCATTAAAATACACGAGAATACAAGATTGAAAGTCAGGTGCAGTAATCATGGACATGTCACAAAGGAAATACCTGTAGGGAGGGGAGTCAGGGATGTGTATTGGATCCAGTTTTATGCAACTATTATATAAACTCATTGGTCCTTCATTTAAGTAATTCCACTTTTCATCCCCTTAAATTAGCCCAAAGACATGTCAATTTATTACTCTATGCCGATGATGCAGTAATTCTGTCATTAACTTCTATTGGCCTCAAAAGAGCCTTGAGATCACTTATGCATTACTGTACTGAGGAGGAATTAATAATAAATTACACCAAAACTAAAATACTTACTTTCCCAAACGTCCAAAGCAGAGAAACTGGAACTTAGGTAAACAGCCCACAGAGCAGGTTAAGATAGTTAGATATCTCGGGATAGTTTTTTAAGCTACAGGAAGCAGAAATGCCCACCTGGACTATGTAACTCGCAATGCACAGAGATCTGCATCAGCCATCCAAACATATTCCTTTACCAGAGGAGCACAGTTTATCCCTGCTGCAATTAAGTTGTTTGCAGCTAAAGCCTAAGCACAACTGCTATACGGGGGTCAATTGGGACCATATAATAACACAACTGTCTTAGAAAGAATCCAAACAAAATTTCTAAGAAATATTTTCCAGGTTACCCACTGTGTTCCAAATACTGTACTTTGCCGGGAAGCAGGAGTTAGTAAACTTGAATCTAACCTCTGGATAAATATCTTCACCTACTGGTTAAAATTAGATCACACCCCCAGTGGACTGACCCATCTAATACTGGTAGATAATTTTAAATCTTCCTGGGAAACAGATATCCAAAGAAAACTGAGCCTCTGTGGTTTCTCCAGTGATGCCATCTTAGCCTTAGAGTCAGACTTAGAGTCAGACTGAGCCTCTGTGGTTTCTCCAGTGATGCCATCTTAACCTTAGAGTCAGACCAAGCTATATCACTTCTAAGGCAAAGGATCTTAGATATAGAAGGCCAAACAGAAATTGCTGCTTTTACTCGTAATATATTTGTCAGTAATCAAATCTTACTGTCCAAACCAGCTCCGTATTTATATTATATCACAGTTCCCAAATTTAGGAGAGCCCTATCACTAGCCCGATTGAATGTCCTCCCTACAGCTGTTTTGGAGGGGAAATATAAGAAAATCCGATACAAAACCCATCTTTGCCCCTGTGACACGGGTGCTGTAGAGACCACGGCCCATGTTCTCCTGTAGTGTCAGTTTTATAGGGACATTCGCGACCAGCTGATTACCCCCGTTTTGTCTAAATTCTCGGGGCATTCTGACAATTTTTACTTACGGGTTTCTGTTAAACAACGAAGATAAATGTATCTCTCTGAAAGTAGCAAAATTCTGCTACATTTTGTGTAAGCTTCGCCTACAAATGGTTGTTAACAGTTACTAATACTAAGGGGATAACTCTGTTTTATGTATTTTATTGGTCAATGACCAAATAAAGTCTCTCTCTCTCTCTCTCTCTCTCTCTCTCTCTCTCTCTCTCTCTCTCTCTCTCTCTCTCTCTCTCTCCTTCTCTCTCTCCTTCTCTCTCGTATCTCCAACCTGGCAACTTCTATAAAGGCAAATGATGGAAGTATAAAATTCAGATGCATCAAAAGTAATGTAAAAAGTAATGGAATTTGCTTCTATAGCTTTCTTGATCTGTGGTCAAAGTTTCTTGTGAGGAATGGTCTGTTGTATTTTAAGGAAGTATCTTCTTCTACACCTTGTATATCCAGTGAATTTTTCATACCATTTAATCTAAAACTCCTTTTTAAATAATTTGAAACTGTTTGTGGTGTACATTCTAGAATATCAAAGAGAATATTTGCTCTATCATCTATGTGACAATCCTTCAAATATCTGAAAATAGCTAATATGTCACCATTTAATCATCACTTCTCTGTGCTTAAAGGGAAAGTCCTTTATTGTGTTTGGTTTGGTGCAGTTTTAAGTCAAGAGTAGGCATGAAAGACAAACCTTTTCATCCCTTAGATCAATGTAGATTAAGGTAAAAATATTGTTTTTGTTCTTTTTTTTACCCCCCTCTTTGTTTGATTTACATCTGAAGAATAAATTGCTCCATTCATGACACTAGAACTACAGAGTATCATCTTCAAGACCTGCATTTCCTATCATGATCACCTTGCCAGGTATATCAGAGGAATGGGAGATAATGAAAAAGAGAAAAGAGCAACATGGAAATGTTCTCAGAGATACTTCCAGCTTTTGAGAACAGTGATTTAATTGATCCTGGTCATCAGTAAAACTGTATAAGCCTAACTGGAAGTTAAAGTAGCTTGCAAGATAAAAGAGAGAAAACAAGGTGTTTCATAATATGATTGTTGACTTATTGTCTTCTAATTGGAATGGTGGAAAATTGGCTTTAAAAACCATAAAAGAGAATTAAAGCACACCAAAATGTTAAAATTGCACAGAAATACATATGGAAACAGATGGAAAATATAGATTTAGAGAAAATATAAATTTAGAGAAAATTCCCTAAACGGCATACAAAAGCAGTCTTGTAACCAAGGAGTACAATATGTTACCAGCACTTTCCAAGAATTTCATAGTTGATGCTGCCCAGATATGACAACTTCATGGAGAGCAAATTCATAGAAAATTAGGCACAAATTATTAGAAGCCTTGATTGCTGCTTTTCTGTTTGCACTTGCAGGTGGTGTGGCTAGTCAACATGAGCAAAGATATCAGGCTGAAAATGAATACATTTGGATGCCACTAGTTTGGGAAAAGCCCTTTGTAGTATATATAGAAGTGCACGGGCATATCAGTATTCTGCAATCTATATTGCACTTCTGCCCTTCTTGTAGACCTTCATCTGGCTGTAGAAGCATCGGTCATTGGTCTGATTCAGCTTGACTTCTACAATCCTAATATAAATGTGGCAATGATAGGAAGTTGTGGAGTGTATTGGAATATAGGTCATATGAAGTGGCCCTTGAAAAGTGAACATGTTAATTTTATTATTAGATCAATAGTGAATCCTTCATCCAGGCAGGTCATGATTTAGTGCTCTAGCCATCAGATAATGAATATCCATTAGCATGAGTGTAAAGATCTAAAAGTGTTAAATGAACATGGAGTCAAGGATGAAACGTGAATCAAACAATGTGGATGTTTTTTTTTAAAAAAAACAACAACTAACCAGCTGTATCTGCAGCAACTCACAATGATGCAAAATGACATCAGGCATGCAATGACATCATTACCCAAACTTCACCATTACATACCTGCATCCTGACATCATACATAAATTGTGGCATTTATGTAATAATACTATTAAAGACATGTCATCATTTGCCAGCCTTCTCTCCCACCTCACCCCATAAATCAAATCAAATCAAATCAAATCAAATCAAATCAAATCAAATCAAATCAAATCAAATCAAATCAAATCAAATCAAATCAAATCAAGTTTATTACAGCCTTAAGGCCAGATACAATCAAAATATCTAGTAATAACAGTATTACATTCTTCTATGTATGTGTGTATGTGTATGTGTATGTATATGTATATGTGTGTTATTTGTGTGTGTGTGTGTGTCTGTGTGTGTATATATATATATATATACACAGTATATACACAGTATAACAAAAAACAATAAGTATGATAGGATCTAAAAATAATTAAGAATAAAAATACTAAAATAAATCAAAATAACATACTACTTTAAGAAATTCTAAACCTAAGTAATGGCACAGAGTATTGTGCAGATGGTAGCACAAAACTGGGCAACTTGGGAGGCTATTTTCGAATCCTTGTCCAAAAGAAGTAGCATTAAAAACAAATCACACTCCCTACCTGGAAATTTCTTCAAAACCGGTTATATAAGGGTCTGTCTAGAGTCCTTATATAGAGAACAGTACAGTAACATATGGCTTAGGGTTTCTATTGAGCCATCACCACATGGACATAACCGAAAGTGCATAAGGGTACCCTTAAAACATCCAAAAAGACTGCTGAGGGCAGAGCGTCCAGCCTGGCTAAGGTGAAAGCCTTACGAAATTTCAAAATTGTAACAGATGATAAATAGGAGGCTGAAATGAACCTTTTTGGAAGAAAATGATAAATATTGGGGTGTAGCACCTTACTTAAATTTGTTTGGAGATCTATATCCCAGATTCGTTGTTTAAGGGTGGTTCTAGCATTATCAAATCCTAATGAGCACAGACTTTCCATAGAGAAGCCCCCCTCACCCCATGTAAATACTAACAAAATAAAATGCTTTCTCCTCCCAAGTGAGTAAAACTCAGAGAGGTTAATCAATGAGTTATGTGAATACAGGGAGAAATCTGGTAATTAAGTACTTTGTTTTCCAAAAGTAACATATTTTCTCCTTGTGCCCTTGATTATAGGTGTTTCTGTGTTCTTAGCTGCTAACTTCTTGAAGAACTACTTGAAGGAGTTTGTCGTGCACAGCCATTGATTTCTGTTTTCAGTCTGGCCTAATTTTGCAGATGTTCAAGTTGATATATAATGAGGTTATAGTGATCCCTACAGAAAAGACTGATCCTTTCAGAAAGTAAATTACCTAACCATCAAAACAGCAGTGCCCTATATAAGTTAAAAGAACAGAAACAAAAAACAGAAACAGGATGGAGGAAAGAAAGAGGAGAAGAAATAACAAAGGCCTGTTCTAGCTTCTAGGATCTGTTCCCACAACACTCTTAACTGCATCAGTGAGGGGGAAGGTGTTTTGGGAACACCAAAAAGGGGCTAACTGACCCAATCAACAGCTCCAGGATGTATTAAATTAAATTAAATTAAATTAAATTAAATTAAATTAAATTAAATTAAATTAAATTAAATTAAATTAAATTAAATTAAATTAAATTAAATTAAATAATATGTGCCTGCCCTCTGGAACAAGGGAACCCTGAGATCTTGATGGCCCCCACTCTGCTGTCGTTTAGAAGAGCCATGAAGACCTGGCTTTTCACCCAGGCCTTTGTTGAGGGAGAGTGAGACCCCTCGGTTTGTCACACTTGCCATCTTTTATCTTCATCTTTTATGTTTCGATTGTATTGTAATTTCTTTGTTTGTTGTGAGTCACCCAGAATCATTGAAAGTCAGGCAGCATACAAGTTTAATATATCATCATCATCATCATCATCATCATCATCATCCCTAAATAGATCTAAGATCCAACCATGCACATTGCTATACCAACTCTTTCTAGTCGGTCATGTGGGAAACTGATTCAAATGACCCATTTTGCAACTCTAGTCCTCTTAGGAAAAAAAGCAGAAGAAAAAGTGTGGTGAAAAGACAAGGGTCTCAATTCCAGAACTCGCTGTCAAGGCTTGATAAAACAGAACATACCTTGCCAACACTGACTAGCTGTGATGCCAAAGCTTAACCACTATTTCTAGAATAGAATAGAATACTTTATTGGCCAAGTATGACTAAGCATACCAGGAATTTGACTTTGGTGCAAGAGCTCTCAATGTATTTACCTAACATCAAAAAAATAAACAATACCTGATAAATGAAGAAAAAAAAAGCTAAGTGATTGTCATGGAAACTAACTAGTACCTTGTGGCACAGGGACTCACAATATATTAGGCCCTTCCTGGAGAAAATGGATCAGGAACCCTGCATTCCCAAAATTGTAATTTTTGACCCAGTTAGTGTGATTGTGTGATGTGATACTGCCAGTATTATCAGTAAGCAGATTTGACTGGCTGATTAGGTTGAATTTGTCCCAATGAACTGGGTTGAAATGTAAATGTGGCAAGTGACTTCCAGGAAGAGATCTGTCTGGGACATTTTCGTGGGCAGGAGTTCATGCAGGTCTACTGTCTATCGACTACTATATATATGGCAGCACAGAGATATAGAAAATTCTGTTTGCTTCTATGTAGTGATCACCTACACAGGTTTTTTTGTAGCCCATATATGATAGCTCCAGTCAAACATGTATAAGAAGGCCAAGAAATTAATACCTGTTGAGTAATTAAGAATAACATTTTACTGAAATATAGATAGATAGATAGATAGATAGATAGATAGATAGATAGATAGATAGAATACTTTATTGGCCAAGTATGACTAAACATACAAGGAATTGACTTTGGTGCAAGAGCTCTCAATAATAAATTATACAATCAAGAAAAGAAAAATTAAGAAAAAATAATACTACAGCTATTTAACTAACACATACTCATATTTAAGGGAGAATTAAGGGACTTATTATTTCTGTCTTATCAATCCTCGGGGTGAGAGTGGAATTTGAGAACAAGCATACCAGTGCCACTGATAAAATGAAATGAGTGTAATCTGGTTACCTCATACCCTTATCGGCATGCATCTTTCTTCAGAATAAAAGCTCTCCTCATTTCAAGAGGTGTGCCTCAACATCAGATATGCAATGAGCAGATTCCATTACTCGAGATAATTTCCACTAGTCTGCACCTCCATTGAGTTTGCTTGCCTTTATGGGAGATATTATTTCCGTTACTACGAAGGATATACAGTATATAAGAGAGGAGCATCCAAAGTTTCAGCAGGTGCAGTTTGAGGAAACAGAAGTGCCAATCTCTCATCATGATGATCTTCAACTATTTGATCTTTCTTTGTATTGGCACTTACGCCAGTTGCCTGCCAATAGAGATAGAGAAGTTCAAGAAGTTGAAGAATGCCCTTAATGAAGCTCAGATTTATGGGAGATTCAGTTTGGCTCAGGTATGTAAACAGACAATGGAGAAAATCTGTCTATATTTGCCTAACTCTCTTCTGTTGCAAATATCTCTTTTCCCTATCAAACCTTATTCTGTATTTGAGGAGAACTTGAAGGAAAAGTCCAAACTGTAGCTTGATTTTTTAACAAGGGAAATCTTTGAATATTCTGGATGAATAATTGACACAATTTCAGGGTGAGGGCATGGCAAGTTATACAAAGAAATCAATCAATGGAATCTCATGTATTATTTTGATCTACTTTCAAAATGTTCAGCCACACCATGAAGGTAGAACATGAAGGATGGGCAACCTTTTCTTCTGCTGCTCACGCCTTCAAGTATAATCACTCGGGGGACTACCTAATGGGCAGGCTGAAGCAAAAAGTGAGGAGTACCAAAGCCCAAAGAGAATAGGGATCCCCATTTTCTCTATTCTCTTTTTGGGAAGTCTCAGGGGCCAACCATTCTGAGCAGAGCTGGACTGCTGTCTTGTAGACTGGCTTTGAAATTAAGCCAAGGGTTATGTAAAAGAAGCCCAAGGTCTTCATGTGGCTTGAGAGCAATGAGTGGCCACCTGTGAATTAAAGTATCAATTTTAAAATGTACAGTGATACTTCAACACATAGAGAGAAGTATCTGAAAAACTTCAGGGAAATCCCTTGGATTTCTGAAGAGGATGCAAGACTACAGCTTTGTCTGGCAAATGTTAGGAGGTGGCAATGGACTGTTGAAGGAGAAAGTTATGTTACACACAGCCTACTCTGCAGTCCCCTAAATCAAATTGCTGCCTGTAATATACAATTCCATGTATTTGATGACAAAATTAAAAAACAGTGTTTCTTCTCCAGTATTAGCTAGGAGCTAATGCCATCTTGTTCTTTGTCTCAGGTAGCAAAACCTTTTGGCCAGCCCTGAAGCTGGATTTCAATGGCCATACCATATCCTACCTGCTAAAAAGGCTCCTTTAAATATTAGCATGTAAAATAATGATTTGCTAAACCTGCTCAAATTTTGGTTTCTGATATACTCAGAAGAAATGAGAGCTTCAAATGAATCTTTGTTTTACTTATTTATTTTTATTTATTTTATTTTCTATCCCGCCTTTATTATTTTTATAAATAACTCAAGGCGGAGAACATACCTAATACTCCCTCCTCCTCCTATATTCCCCACAACAGCAACCCTGTGAGGTGAGTTGGGCTGAGAGGGAGGGACTGGCCTAAGGTCACCCAGCCGGCTTTCATGCCTAAGGCGGGACTAGAACTCTGTCTCCTGGTTTGCCATTGTCTCCTTCCTAGGGCTGAGAGACAGGGACTGGCCCAAGGTCACCCAGCCGGCTTTCATGCCTAAGGCGGGATTAGAACTCACAGTCTCCTGGTTTCTAGTTACTAATTAGTTAATTAGTTCTAATTACTTAATTAATTAGTTAATTAGTTCTACTTACTAATCATGATCTGCCATTTGTTATTTTCAGATGGAAAACGATGTCCAAAAACCATTGGTAGATATTCCGGAAACATTAACGGTAAGTAATGAAAGAGACCTAACCAGGAAAATGGGGTGAAGCAATTCCAAACACAACATTGACAGTTTGGGTAGGAAGATTATGCTATGCAAGGCATTTGCAGCCACACTGTTTGCAAGGGGAGCATGGACACTTTGGACGTTGTTCCAGGTATCTCTGCAGTGGTGCGCATGTATTTGCTTCATAGCCCTTATTATAACTTCAGTGGCAGTAACCCACAAGAGGAACATTGGGCTGGCATTAGGAGATACTGAAAGAAGAAATGTGCATTATTAAAAAGTGACCATTTAGGAGAATTGCTCAAAAACATAACTTTGACCTAAAACATAACAGTTTTTCCTTTAAAATATAAAGGTATTTCAACCAGAGCTGTGTTGATGATAAATGCATTTTCTTAACATCCCTTGCCAACTATTCTCATTCAGTATGATAGAATAGATATTGCTTTTATTTTTTTAAAAAAAGAGCATGATGGTGAATATTCTCATATTCTCATAGATGGGAAACAGTGTCCCTGAACTTATTTTACTTATGATTGAGTGAAGAGTGCATGTGAGCTTTCCTTGTACAAAAATCTCTTCATCAGTCTGCAACCTCCCTAGTTTCCCATTGTTCAATTCAATCCCATATTGTGGAGCTCCTTCCATGGGACAGGAGGGTGGACAACCAGAAAGGAAAATGATGTCCAAAAACTATATACTTCAAAACACTAAAATAACCCCCCATATCCCTCAACATTCTAAAGACAGCATTATTTTATTTTTATTTTATTTTTATTGGTGCTACTTGTAGATTTTCAAGCCAAACGTTCATCTGGACATTCTAAAAGTAAATTACTCTTCAAGGTTAATGCAAGATTTAGTTTAAAGAAACTGTAAGGCATATTATTGAAGTGATATCATCAATGAGGGATGCAGATGGGCAGTATCAGGATTTAATTAGTGAACTGCACTTGAGAGACTATCATTGGTAATGAATATCTAATCCAATTATTGGAAATTTATAAGCCCGAAGCATAATTGAATGTCTGTGATTACAATAGAGTAATGTTGTGTTTAATATTGTTATAGACTATGTTATATAGCAGTTGCATCATATTTTCAGTGACTCATGTAACATGTGCAGGGGTTTTGTACTTATATCAGAACCATACCAGTTCCAAGCATGTCTTAGATGGTGCTTGTATAAACCTCTAATGCATAGCTTTCCAAACTGTGTGTCGCAAAACTTTAGTGTGTCGCAACACACAGTTTAGTGTGTCGCGAAACAACCCGGAAGCGGCGGTGGGGGCGCGTGCGGCCGTGGTGTGCATGGCGGCGGCGGCAGCGATGACGGCACCGGCGCGCCATCAGCGCTTCTGTGTTTTAGTGGAAAACACGAGGCCGCTGCCGCGCACACCCTCGCCACCCCGCGCGCCCCTGCGCCACCATTCGTGTGTCGCCAACAGCGGCAGTTTGGAAAGCACTGCTCTAATGTAATATAGCAGGATTGTGGAATTTTTCTGTTACTCCTTAAAAATATAGGGCTTAATAATTCTGTTTAGTTAGGACTACTCAGCAATGGGGAGAAGAGAGTGGGCGGGGAGGGGGGAAGAGGAGTGATTTTACCTTTTGGTGACAAAGCTTTCAAAAGCTCAATAGTTCCTTATGCAAAGTAAAGACTGAAACAAAGCCTTTATTGTCAACTGATTCCTCAGAGGATGAATAAATGAATTCCCATCAGCCTTTGGAATCTAATATTTTAACACATCATGTATCATGATAAGCCACAGTGCTCCACAAATGGAAGCATTAAGTATGTTTTTCATTTGATCAGCCCTCCTTCCTGAATGGTGCTATTGCAGTCTTTAGAAAGAAATGATCATTTCAAGCTTGTGATGCAACCATGTAAAATTCCAAAACCATTTTATGGGCCACTCATGAACATGCCTTAACATTAACATGAAAACCTGCATAAGGGGAAGCCCATCCATACTACTCTAAATCTGATTCTCCAAGGCCTGAGTCATTCTCTCACTAGTAACGTATGAGATCTTCATAGCATCACCCAGGCATTGCGGAAATCCTCTAAAGCCACAATAGCTGGATGACTCTAGAAGATATTTTAAGTTACTAGTGGGGAAATGTCCCTAGTTTGGTGACATTAGAGCCAGATATTCTGTGTAGATAAGTTTTATCAAGAGGAAGGTTATTACAGTTGACAACAGTAGAAACCAATTCCAGGAAAGACAATCAAATTTCAGAAAAAGTGATCTCTCAATCATTGTCAAACTCAAGAATATCACTGATAGGGTATGTTCTAGCTGATAAGAATGTAGAAATTATTGCAAAAGCTAAATCATATAGATCCTTTAAGTTCTGCCTGGAAACAGCGTATAAAGGTTTTCCTTTGCTTAGGAGACTGAATTGGGTATGATATCATGTATACTCTAAATCCAAATTACTCTCAATTACTCTAAATCCAAACACACTAAATTTCGCAGCTTTGGATGGTGATTAAAATATTCCTTGTAAATTTATTTGATGGAAGGAATAGGATAAGTGAAGTATGTGAAATACAGGTAATGAGGCTTTTTAAATGTAATCTTTGACGCTTTTAAAAGTCTGTCATCTGTGTCTGTTGGAAAGGGGCCCCAGTAATTTGTCATGCATAGAATAAGAATTGCAGGCACTTTAAAAGGAGATCAGATCATAGAGAGAGAGAGAGAGAGACAGATAGATATTGACATACTCTGTATTATAATGCAAAGGTATACAGCCTGAGACCTGTGGCGCACTTACGGTCACTGACAGCCTTAAATGTGACTTCTTGAGCTTCTCAAAAATTTGCCACAAAATCCTTAATGTGTCAGACGAGAAAACAATAAATACATGCTCATTTTAACTGCATCCACTTTAGCGTTTGTTCTGGCTTTGTCCACTTTTAGACCCTCCCGTAAGCATGCTTCTGATGGGGTGTGTGCAGATAGAATAAAACTGTGTGTGCACTTTGATTGCAAGATCACTCCAGGATCCCTCATCTGGATAGCAGTAGCATATTTACCAACGTGTTGTGACCTTGAACTCATTCTCTCATTTCAGGATGACTGTATAAAAAACAACCTGGAGATTTTTGCCAACTCGTTGAAACAAGTGAGTCAATTCATTCCAAATGGCAACGTTGCAGATATTATTATGCGTCTTAGTGAGGCGTGGCCTAAGCAGGAAAAAGTAAGTAACAATTTTCCAATTTGTTTTTAAGTGACAATCTAAAATGTTTTAACAATGATAGAGCTGCTGTCAATTAGTGGCAGAGATGGGTAAAACATGGTAGATCATGGCAGAAATCCAGAATTGCTCATATGTTTCACTGATATTCTGTTAACTTGTGTGAAAGCATTGTGATATCCTGGAGAGTTTAATCATCAAGAATCTGTGTAATTGCAGTGATACAAAATACACTTTACCCACTTTCTCATAATGTAACAAGGAAGGAAAATCAGAAATGAACCATTATAATGTATTCCTTCATTTACTAAACCTATTTCTTACCTTTATGTTTATATCAAATTGGACTATGGTAGAATGTACCTTTCTGAGAATTTATTTTTTGGCCTATGGTATATGATTATACAAAGAGAGGTAAAGAAATAACATTTGCATCTCTTCCTGAAAAGATGATGGAGAGAAAAATTGGCTTTGGAACTCTTTTCATTAAGTCGATCATATAAGGCTATTATATTTTATAGCTATATTATATATGTATATCACAGAAGAAGCAATATCGCTATGTCATATAGGTAGATTATATATTAAAGAGGTAGATTATATCAGGGGACCATATCATGTTCAATAAAGAAACTTTAGGTGTCAAACTTCCTATTTCCTCATCTCCTAAGTGGCAACCTTGAAGGTCTTTAAATTGTTTGATGTTTCACTACAAACTTCCTTTATTTTTTATTAACAGAAGGGTCAGAACTGTGCAACCTCTCAAGGAGGACCCAAGCTGTTGGTAGAAACCCTTCTGGGCCACCTGGTAGAATGGTATCGTTACTTGCCCAAGAGGAATTAAATGTAACGACTTGGTTCTTATTTCCTGAAAGCTTCCTTTTGAGAAGAAGAATCCCAAGAAGAAACCTTGCATCTTAGCTTACGTCACTCCCGCTTGGATGAAGAAGCCAAGGTGCTCCTTAATGCTCATCAATGATGTTATCCAAAGGAAACATAATCCGACTGTATTTATTAACTGATCAATCTGTAAATTTATTTATTTATTTATTTGTTTGTTTGTTTGTTTGTTTATTTGTTTGTTTGTTTATTTATTTATTTGCTTGCCTTATGTCTGCTAGTTATAATGATACACTATTGTTGAGTTTTATTTTTCACACTGCAAACTTTGTTAGTGAATCATCCCATTTTCCTGGGTTTGTGTAGTAAGCTAAGCCTTCAACTAACCAATTGGGCTAAATTTATGCAACCGTCTAAGACACACACACACACATATACACAAACACACATAAACAAGCATGGTCAAGCTTAACTGTAATAAAACTTAGCATGTTGTAGAGATGCAGCTGGTAAGTTTTTAAAGTGTGGTATGCAAAATTAGCCACATCACAGATGCCCATTCCTAACCTTGATGATGCCAGAGTGATGAAACATCTGTTCAGCTCTGCCCTACCATTAAGACATCACACACAACATTGTAAGAAGCAGAATGTGATTATGAAATTGTAATATGCCTTGTATCACTTGCCCCTTTTCCCTTTCTCCCACTCCACTCCTGTGGATACCTCAGAGCCACATAATCTGGGCACATGGTTATGTGTATTTATTTGGAAGTTAATGCCATTGAAGAAATTTCTACTCATTTGTTTCATTCAGATAAATAAAATCCAATGGGAATAATAATATATTATTGGGGGAGGAAGGAAGGAATATCTAAGACTTTCATTCTGTACTTAACATTAGTACAGAATGCTTATTCCTTTCTTATGGGTTCCATCAAGAAGTTTGGGTCATCTGAAAAGGCTGATACCTATGTAACACAACTGCACAATTGGAGGAATTGAGTGTCCTCAATTCCTGGAACAGGATCTTGGGACTACAATCCAAAAGATGGGTGAGGCTAGGACAAACATATAATTTCATTTTAATTAATATCAATTAAATTACATTAAATGAACTGAATCCAGTTAATAAGATTATTTCTATGTAACTCATACTTTCCCTCTAACATCTCAGTGAAAATTACAATTGTATAGATGCTTTTATAATGACTCTGGAGTTTTCACCCACATTTTGGAGAGGACACTTGTGGTTCTAAATCTTATTTTCTCTGACTCTGTTGTATAAAATCAAGCTGCACATTGTGAAATTTTGTTCAAATGGAACCATTTGTTCTTCAGAAACATTTATTTATTTTATATTTTTAAAATATTAGGTAGCATTTTTCTGTCCATAGTTGAAATAATGGGCAGTTCAGTTATTTTCATAATCTACTCTTACGTCATATAAGAGCAGGTGGCAGTCGTGGCCAGGAGGGCCTTTGCACAACTTCGTGTTGTGCATCAGTTATGACCTTTCCTGGAATGAGAGACCCTTTGAACGGTCACTCATGCCCTGGTTATCTCACATATAGACTACTGAAATGCACTCTACATGGGGCTACCCTTGAAGAGTATCCGGAAGCTTCAGCTGATCCAGAATGCCACCGCGCGGACAATTTTGGAAGTCCCTTATCAGACACATGTAACACCAGTTTGCTTCTGGGTGCAATTCAAGGTGTTGGTTATGACCTTTAAAACCCTTCATGGCATGGGACCAGGTTACCTAAGGGACCGTCTTATCCCCATTACATCGTCCCGTCCCATCCGGTCATGCAGGGAAGGCATGCTACGGACCCCATCGGTCAAAGAATTTCATCTAACGGGGTCACGGAAGTGTGCCTTCTCTGCAGTAGCCCCTGCCCTGTGGAATATTCTCTCCCCGGAGTTAAGACAGTCCCACTCACTCCTGGATTTCCGAAAAAAACTCAAGACCTGGTTCTGCCAAAAGGCCTGGGGCAGGAAGAAGAGTGTACACTCTTGGGGATGGCTAATACCTTAGGATGGCCCTAGAATGCCTTTTCCATTGTTTTAAAGAAGATACTACCATCTTGATTTTATTATATTTATTGTATTTTTGAATTGTTTATTTTAATGTTTATCTAATTTTATTTATATTTGTATTACAATTAATTGTGTTTGATTGTAAACCGCCCAGAGTCCCTTTGAGGGAGTTGGGTGGTGATAAATCGAATAAATAAATAAATAAATAAAATAATTTTGAGTTTAATTTTTGGAGCATTTTTGAAGATATTTATGTAGGGTACTACTTGCATTCATATTATTCCTCTGGAGGAAAGACACACACACACACACACACACATAAATTTTAAATTTAGCCTCATGTTGAGATTTGAACATTAACATTTCAATGTCTATATATGAATGGAAAAGAAATTGTATGTTGTATTATTGTTCATGTTATGCATTTTATTTATACAGTTTAATTTATATTGCATCCAAGGAATTCTTTATACTTGGAGGTGTATAATGCTAAATACAAATAATGAATTATCAAAGTTTATAGATCACAAATGATATGCAAATGATGTAGCTGATTAAATTATTCTGAATAAGTTTCCTGTTCAGTCGGTTTATTATGAAAGAGTGGGATTATGCAAATTAGCCAAGATCCAATTTTAATTTGCAATTTATTTTAAGAAGTCACTTTGATTTTATTCAAATTTCCAGTTCAACAACAGTATATAATATGGTTCACTTTAAGCCTGTGATAAAAGTAATCATATTGAATCAATTTGATTACAGTATTCAATAAAAAGCAAATGCAAGCATTCATTGAACCTTCAAACTGATTCAAAAGCACTTGATTTTATTCAATCCTCTGAATCGATTTATGGATGTGCTTTGAAACTTTGATCCAATCGAATCACCTTTGATTTAGATCAGTGTTTTTTCAGACTTGGCAACTTTAAGATGTGTGGACTGCAACTCCCAGAATTCCCCAGCCAGAATGTTGATTAGTGATTATCAACATACCAGCTATGAAAAATATATGCATGTTCTCCTCTTTTATAAACGTGCCTCTTTTGCTAATAAGATTAACAACTTGAAAATCCACAATCTACAATCAGGTAAGACTTTATGGGACCAACGAAAATTACACTAATTTGTAAGTCCTACAAAGAAAAAAAAAAGGAATGCAGGAGAGAACTTGAAGAATTATGCCATAAGGTTTGCAGTTTTAAATCAGACTTAGTAATGAGACTGCAAATGTCCAGTATTGAAACTATTGAATTCCAGATACCATAATACTATCATAATGCCTTTCACTATCCTAAGCTCTAAACAATATAGAAAAGACAAGCAATATATGTATGTATATACAGTATGTATGGTGTGTATGTGTAGATGATAGAGATAGATAGAGATAATTTTAGCTGGGACCAATTATTTATTTGTTTAACCCAAACACCCCCATGCTGCACCCCCAGTTCTGTAGTAGTTTCATCTCTCATCTGGTACCTCTGCAGCTTTTGTGTTATATTATGGCTATGATGAATACTTTTTGCCTAGCGTAACACTGATAACTAGGGGGCGCGATGGCTCAGTGGTTAAGATGCCAGGATCGTCAATCAGAAGGTCGGTGGTTCGAGACCCAAGCGCCGCATGACGGAGTGAACTCCCGCACTCGCCCCAGCTCTTGCCAACCTAGCAATACAAAAGCATGCAAATGCAAGTAGATAAATAGATACCACTTCGGTGGGAAGGTAACAGCATTCTGCGCGCGTCATGCTGGGCACATGACTGCGGAAGCGCCTTTGGACAGCGCTGGCTCTTCGGCTAAGAAACGGAGATGAGCACCACCCCCTAGAGTCAGACACGACTATGCAGAGGAAAACCTTTACCTTTACCTAACACTGATAACAAAAGAAACAATTCCCCCATCCTGGCTTGCATCATCATATTTTTTTTAAATCCAATCCTGAAACATCTGGCTAAAGTTAAAATGATTTTGTGATTATCTTCCAAGAGAAGAAAATGCATATTTTTTTTTAAAAAAAGTAAGGGTAAAGTAATCTATAGGCTCACTGAAACATATATTTCATCCGATTTAAATTTTTTAAAAAGTCCTGCATAAAAATTAGCATCATTGCAATTATTTCCCCCCAAACACAAATTCTGATTGTCAAGATTCTAGCTGCCCTCATCCAGTTGTTGCTGAGTCATTCAGCCATTCTTTATGACCTACTGGAGATCAGTTCCCAGGAGTGTTGGTCAGTAATGGCTACTTTGAGAGAGCCAGTTTAGCATAGTGGTTAAAGGCAGTGGGCTAGAAACTGAGAGAACCTGAGTTTTAGTCTTTTCTTGGACATGAAGACAGCTGGTGACTTTGGGCCAGTTGTGCTGTCTCAGCCCTAAAAAGAAGAAGGCAATGGCAAACTACTTTTGAAAATGATGCCAAGAAAACTGCAGAGACTTGTCCAAGCAGTTGCCAGGATCAAGACTGACTTGAAACCCCCATCCCCATCCCCAAACACATACACTGGCAACTTTGAACAGTTGTAAGCTCATGCTTGTCACATTGGTCTTCTATTGGCCTCCAGATCTGGACCCTCTATTTAAAAATGAAACAAGATCTCTGTCTATCTCTACTTAAGGAATTTATGGTTTTTAAAGTCTCCACTTTAAGGGTCGACCAAGGGCAAGATGGATGGGTGATATTCTGGAGGTGACGGACTCAACCGTGGTGGAGCTGGGGATGCTGACGGCCGACAGGAAGCTCTGGCGTGGGCTGGTCCATGAAGTCACGAAGAGTCGGAAGCGACTGAACGAATAAACAACAACAAAGTCTCCACTAGACACATTTCACTAGTTACGTGGTCTACATATGTAACATAACCCTTTGATGTACACCTAACATAGCCCCAAAAAACCAACAAAATAGCTAAATTAATTTTGAGATAGACAAGTGCCACTCTGAGAACCAGATTCTCTTTTGTTTTGTGAAGAATGTGATGAAAAGGATAC
The DNA here is from genome assembly GCA_023362775.1 of Charina bottae. Taxonomy (NCBI): domain Eukaryota; kingdom Metazoa; phylum Chordata; class Lepidosauria; order Squamata; family Charinaidae; genus Charina; species Charina bottae. Next base: position 15,476,698 of record JALMGJ010000014.1, on the reverse strand, counting down.
ACAAAACACAGCTCCACTGCTCTTCTTGAAGGTGTGAAGGTATTCAAACAGAAGAGGATCTTGAAGAATGCTTATACTTTAGTAAAAATCTGGAACTGATTAGGAGCCAATGAGTTTGATCAGATGTTTTGCTCCTTGTATGTATTCATAGTTAGTAACTCTATCACATGTTTTCTAGCACTATTTGGTTTTAACCACATTTATTCTGCTTCTTCCTGTGACATTGCAAACTAATGTTGCCATCACAGTTAAAGGAATTTAATCAGCATGCTTTTCCCCCCACCTATAACCCTAACCTATAACCACAGATTCCATGCGTTTCCCCTTTTTCTTCATTACCTATAATTGTGTATTGTGTTCTATTGTGTTTACCAAGTCAGAAATTTAATTTTGTCACCAAACACATGGAATTATTTAGTTAGATCCTCTGAATAAGAGTGGAAAAAAATCAAACCAATGGTTAAGGCAACGGGCTAGAAACCAGGAGACTGTGACTTCTAGTCCCACCTTGGGCATGAAAGCCGGATGGGTGAACTTGGGCCAGTCACTCTCTCTCAGCCCTAGGAAGGAGCCAATGGCAAACCAGGAGACTGAGAGTCCCACCTCGGGCATGAAAGCCGGCTGGGTGAACTTGGGCTAGTCACTCTCTCTCAGCCCAAGTCACTTCACAGGGTTGTTGTTGTGGGGAAAATAGGAGGAGGAAGAAGTATTAGATATGTTCGCCGCCTTGAGTTATTTATAAAAATAATAAAGGTGGGATAGAAAATAAATAAATTAAAAAAAACTTAATGCAACTGGTAACTTGATAAATGATGAAGGAACTGATCAGCTAACAAGGGTTGTTCATACATATGTGTGTTTTTCCTTTTTAACCCAAACCATATCCATTTTTAAGATGATGGGAAAAGGTTCATTTTAGTGCTGTGCCAAAAATTGATTCTGCATTTTTTCAACCATCTTTCTGTAGGTTTTTTCTTAATAGCATCATTTTTTGAAAGGAAAACAAAATGTAAGTGACATCCTTAGGGAAGCAATACTTTATGGTTATAGTGATAAGATAGCTGTAAGGCTTATATGATTCTGGAAGGGAAAATGTAAACAAGACTTTTAGGATTGTTGACATAATTGTTTGTCAGCATATTTTTTTGAAACAAAGGGCAAGAAAGAAGACTTTTGAGAAACATAGACAAGAAGTTTTGTGTATTTGTTTGTCCCATTTTATTTTATTTTCACTATTATGATGGTTAATGTTGATGTTACATTATATTGATAATACTGTTTTTCTTCTTGAAATGCATTTAATATAGTACAATAATTCTAAAAAATAGTTCAAAGGCATGTATGAGAGTGGTGATGGCAGCGAATATATGAAGCTCATGGTCAGAGTGTTGAACTGTAGAAATACCATGAGCTTGGTATGTTTATTTGCACTCAGGTAAAATTTTCACTGCTATGGTCTTGGAGAAATGAGGTTCATGGCTAATTGTAGAATATATAGTTGCCTCTCCTACTAGTTTTGTATGTGACTTGGTGCACTGAGCTTTGAACGTTGCTTTTTGTCTGTCTGTGTGTGACTGATGCATTATCTGGTTCTTATTATGCTGATATATGGAACAACTTCTTGCTTATCTGGGTGTTGATGAATAGTTATTTGAAAAAGGATGATGTTTTTGTGATCTGCACTTTTCTCACCTCTGTTTGACCTTTGGCTATTTCCTTTGAGTGGCCCATAGGTGGAGTCTAAATCTCTGGGTCTGCTGACGGCTAATCTCAGTATAGCCTATGCACAGGGTTGTGGTTGTGGGGAAAATAGGAGGAGGGAACATTAAGTACACCACCTTGTGTTGTACAAAAGAAAGCTAAGCAAACAAACAAAAAATAAATAAATTCCTACAATTCTTTATGTTATTTATTTATTTAACCAATTTAGGGGCCACTCAATGCCCAACAACTCTGGCTGGCTACAATCGAAAGAGTACGAACAATGCAACAAAAGAATGTATGAGTGGTCTGAAGACATATAAACAAACAAACAGCATTGCAGATCTTGTAGGGAAAGAGCCATGGTAGTCTACCAGACTCCTGAGCCAGAGCCTCCAACTGAAAGTTTTTCCTTTCAACCCCTTTTGAATCAGATAAATGACCAAATGCATGCTGATAAAGAAAAAGCGTAAGTATGTGTGTGCCAAAAAGGAGGGAACAGAGAGAGGATTTAAATTTCATGGTGTTGTACACTCACCAAATAAGTCTTCCCACTTCCCTCTTTAGCCATTCTAGAGAAGTATCCGTTAATTTCAACTGATAGTAATTAAATTTTGACGCTAATTCAGTGAAATGTCTTTTCTGGGAGTGATTTCCTTATCAGCGAGAGTCAGCTTCCACTTTGAAATGAACTTCTGCTTGTGGAGATCATATTCAGTATTACTGTATATATTATTACCTAGTGATATAAGTCAGCAAAAGAGCAACTCTGACTACAAAACAAGCGTATTTTAAAATACGCACGTTCTTGTGTTCAGTGACTAAATGCATCATGCTGATCTGTTAATAATGCACTTGATAGATGAATGAAATTAGCTCATATATAATCAAGGGTACTGTACTTCTCATTTCCCCACCATAGGAGGATTTTTCCACTCAATATGTCTATTCAGAGCGTATGAGAACAAATTTAGTCTTTTAGAAATTTAAACAACCTTCAAAAAAAACAACCTTCAAAAGGAAACCCAAAACAACCACTAGAATATCTGAAAAACCCTTGAAAAGAATTATGTATCTGCATGAATTAGTCACACGGTAAATTCACACATTGCACTAAGGCATGGTTTCTAGCCATTTCATTTCATTTCAGTTTCTAGCCAGTTTGGTCTAGTGGTTAAGGCAATGGGCTAGAAACCAGGAGACTGAGAGTTCGAGTCCTGCCTTAGGCATGAAAGCCAGCTGGGTGACCTTGGGCCAGTCCCTCTCTCTTAGCCATAGGAAGGAGCCAATGGCAAACCAGGAGACTGAGAGTTCTAGTCCTGCCTTAGGCACGAAAGCTGGCTGGGTAACCTTGGGCCAGTCCCTGTCTCTCAGCCCTAGGAAGGAGCCAATGGCAAACCAAGAGTCTGTGAGTTCTAGTCCCGCCTTAGGCATGAAAGCTGGCTGGGTGACCTTGGGCCAGTCACTCTCTCTCAGCCCTAGGAAGGAGCCAATGGCAAACCAGGAGATTGAGAGTTCTAGTCCCACCTGAGGCATGAAAGACGGCTGGGTGACCTTGGGCCAGTCCCTCCCTCTCAGCCCAACTCACCTCACAGGGTTGTTGTTGTGGGGAAAATAGGAGGAGGAAGGAATATTTGGTATGTTTGCCGCCTTGAGTTATTTATAAAATAAATAAATAAAATAATTAAGGGTGGACTATGTTATTACGGTTGCAAACCATAGTTTATGGCCAGGTGTGTTGTATGAGTTTAGCCAGTAGAGGCTGAGCCTATAAACCATGGTTAGGAAAACCATATGTTATGAAATGCATGACTTGTCATAGCTTTCCAAAAACTTTGTTGTTCAAGGGAAAGATGACATGGTATATTTTACTGCTTTAAATTTGACAAACATTATAGGAAGAAATCTGTATTAGTCTACAGTAGCCAGAAATCAGAAGGAATCTACTAACACCTTTTCAGTCTAACAAATTCTTTTAAAAGGCATAAGATTCATGAACTACAGCTCACTTCCTCAGATGCAGGGACTCAAAAAGAGGTCACAGTAACATCAGGACATTTTAATCTCCTAGGACACTCCATTACAGACTTCAAACTAAAGAGTTTTGGAATGAACAAAAAAAATTACCAGCACAGTTGAGCAAAGATTGCTGGAGGTACATGCATCAAAAGATTTGGGGATGTATCAGAAGGTCTACACAAAGACAATGTTTTTTTAAAACACATTACAGTTACTAGTTGGCAAGGTACTTATCGGTCTCACATGTAACCTGCATCTGAATAACAATCCTGTCTTGTCCTCCTTCGCCCCCCAACACCTCCCAATTGAAATGTTATATTGATTTAGTCACCCAGTGCATCTGAAGAAGTGAGCTTCAGTTCACAAAAGCTTATGCTTTTTAATAACATTTGTTAATCTAAAAGGTGCTACCAGATTCCTTCAAATCTGGCAAAAAAAAAAAAAAAAGCCCCAAATGTACAGAGACTCCAGTCAAGGAGTCATATTTTCTTTTTATTTGTTTTTTTGGATGCATGCATTTTTTTAAATTTACCCAGCATCCATCATATATATGTATATTTCTTTAGTAGACTAGCATTACAATCTTATAAATAGCAGCCAAGCAGTAAATGCCACTGAGTTCAATGAAATATATTTCAAGCATGGGAATAGAATATCGTGGCTTACTTGGGTATACTAAGAACCTCCCTTGAATATATTATTTTCTCATACTCAGAAATTGGGAAAAAGCCTTATTCTATGGCAAAGCTGTCAGAAGAAAGCCTACATATTTATCTCCAGCACTCAGTATATAAAGTATTGAACATACATCCATGGAAACCCCAAGGATTTTTTAAATTTAATGTGCTAGATTTATTGCTCCAGAGAAATGTTTGATTTCATCATTTCAATTGATCTGTTTGTTACATTCTCAGATCCATCTGTTTCGGTAATAAAAGACACAAGGAGTACAAAAACAAAATCCAGGAATATTTTTAAAAGCATTAAAATAATGCAGTAATAAATTTTTCAGATCACTTACTCTCTTAGAGATTGCTTACAGGAGCTTTCATGGCCAAAATCAGACTCTTAGCTCTTGCAATTTCCTATAAGATGGGTTACAAATCTTGCCTGCTCGTCTCTATAAACATCACAGAAGAAAAAGACATGAATTAATGATCCGGCTTTTCCAGCTTCATGTGGCTATGACTGCTCTGCTTGCAGTATATCTCCGTAACAGCCCTGCAGGGAGCAGGACCTGCCATCGAACTCTCCTAAAGAGTATCTTACATTTGTGAATGGTTGCATTTGATCATTGGGGATCACCTTATTTGTGGAAGACTCCATGTGTTTATTGGAATACACAGAACATCTAGATCAGGTCACAAGATTTCAGTCTGTGAAGGTGTGCCATCAGTTATTTATGGAACATCAATAAGTCCAATATTTTTGTTTTTTAGGATCTCTATATCTGTCCATCCAAAGCTATGGCAAACCTAGACAGCATATTAAAAAGCAGAGACATCACCTTGCCGACAAAGGTCCGTATAGTTAAAGCTATGGTTTTCCCAGTAGTAATGTATGGCTGTGAGAGTTGGACCATAAGGAAGGCTGAGCGCCAAAGAATTGATGCTTTCGAGCTGTGGTGCTGGAGAAGACTCTTGAGAGTCCCTTGGACTGCAAGGAGGTCAAATCAGTCAATCCTAAAGGAAATCAACCCTGACTGCTCATTGGAAGGACAGATACTGAAGCTGAAGCTCAAATACTTTGGCCACCTAATGCGAAGAGAGGACTCACTGGAAAAGACCCTGATGCTGGGAAAGACTGAAGGCAAAAGGAGAAGGGGACGGCAGAGGATGAGATGGTTAGATAGCATCACCGATGTGATGAACATGAATTTGAGTAAACTCCGGGAGACAGTGGAGGACAGAAAGGTCTGGCGTGCTATGGTCCATGAGGTCACGAAGAGTCGGACACAACTAAATGACTGAACAACAACAACAACAACATATCTGTCCATCCATCCATCCATCCATCCATCCATCCTCTACCTCTGTCATTTATCTAAGCATCTCTTGGGTTCAACATAGATAAATTCTGCATAAATAAAATATGTGAAGTCCATACATGAAGCCCCCGCTCTCTCTCACACATGCACACACGCGAACACACACACACACACACACACATCTATCTATCCAAAATGACCAAATTAAACAACCAATCAAAAAGCAATCAAAATAGGTGGTGACATCTATAAATCAAAGGCTTTCTTAAGCAGTTTTGGTTTTAATAATATATTCTGTGTTTGTGTTTGTGTGTATGTAGATACACACACACAAAGAGTTTGGTCTAGTATAGATAAGGAGCAGAAGGGAGACCTGAGATCATGCCTCAGGCCCAGAAGCCAGCTGGCAACTTGGGACAATCACCAGTCACTTTCTTTCAACCCGCCCCCCCCCGCCCACACCGAAGAACGGAATGACTAACCACTTGTGAAAATGTTGCCAATAAAACTGCAGGGACTTGTCTGATTTGAAGGAGATAGATGATAGATAGATAGATAGATAGATAGATAGATAGATAGATAGATAGATAGATAATATGATATATAGATAAATGTAACAAGTTAGTCCACTGTATAATGAAAGCCTCTTCACATTATTCATGGAATTATATGGATATGGATTTTCCCCATGAAGAATTATTTTTATTTATGTTTGAGAAAAAGAGATTTCTGGAAATGGTAAAAATACCGTTATAGAAATATAATACTGCTAACTTTGTAAAAGAATTAAGGTGGCCTATATCTTGAATGTCTAGAAAAAGGAAAAGCTTTCCAGGTAAATTATTTTATGAGATCAGGAAAAAGAACCCTCACCTTCTTTGGTGTCAAAGGAAACACTTAGTTAAAGAACAAGGGTGATGTGTTAAACAGATGTACAGTCTGTCTCGGCAGTTTGAAACCTCTTATGAGTTTGAATTTATTTTTTAATTTAAGATTGTAAAAAAACTCAAGGGGTTTTTACCTTCTTCTTTGTGTCTTTTTTCCAAAATCTAAATGTGCAGATGCTGTTTTTAAAAGAATCTCAGTAGGATGCCTGCAGATGGATGAAGGTTATAAAATCTACCATTTATATCACAGTTTCACCAGGATTTAAATGTCACTTGCTCTTTCATAACTAAGATGAAGCTTGGCCTAAAATTTGTATTAACTCTGGGCAGAGAAAATTTCCAGTATTTGCCCCCCTTCCAGTTTCATCCACTTTATGAATAGGAATTTGCTTTTGAATTTGCATTCTAAGGATGCATTCTGCATGACAGCCAGTTTGGTCTAGTGGTTAAGGTTAAGGTTAAGGCTAGAAACCAGGAGACTGTGAGTTCTCGTCCCACCTTAGGCACGAAAACTGGCTGGGTGACCTTGGGCCAGTCCCTGTCTCTCAGCCCTAGGAAGGAGCCAATGGCAAACCAGGAGACTGAGAGTTCTAGTCCCGCCTTAGGCAGGAAAGCTGGCTGGGTGACCTTGGGCCAGTCACTCTCTCTCAGCCCAACTCACCTCACAGGGTTGCTGTTGTGGGGAAAATAGGAGGAGGAAGGAGTATTAGCTATGTTTGCCGCCTTGAGTTATTTATAAAAATAATAAAGGTGGGATAGAAAATAAATAAAATAAATAAATAAAATAAATGTATTTAGTGATGAGGTTATCATGGGAACACTCAGGATTTCATTGTACAATCCTTTTTTCAGTGGTCTGCAGCCTCCCTGGCTTCCACACTTCCATTCAGTCATGAAGGAAGCACTTTGTCTATGCTTCTTTCTCCAGTAGAAGTATACCAATCACTGACAAAGGAAGGAATCTTTGCCTTGAGAAATTGTTGAATTCCTCCTTCCGCTGCAGAAATGAGAAGGAATCATCCATTTCCCTGTCCATAAATCTGATGAAGTTTTGAAAAGCTGATTATATTCAGCTCTTTTAAGTCACATGTTTTATCAACAATGTTTTATCAACAATAGCCTAATCATTGATAAGTCATGATAGGCAATCAATTCTTTTTCAAATTTTATTTATTTTACTTATTTATCCCTCACATTTCTTCACCGTCCATCTCGCCAATGTGACTCTGGGTGGTTTACAATCAGATTAAAATAATAAAAGATTAAAATACCATAAAAACAGATTCATTATAAAAATATAAAATATAAAATAATATAAAATCCAGATTTTAGACCACCAATATCTTATATTGGCCATGCTGCTGAAAGATAGATAGGCCTCCTCCAGAATGATCTCTCCCCAGCCTGGTCCTTCAAGTCTTCCAATGGTGTACCCATCACTGCTGTAATCAAGTCTATCCATCTTGTTGCTGGTCACCCTATTCTCTTTCCTTCTATCTTTCCCAAGATTATGGACTTCTCAAGAGAGCTAGATTGTCACATAATATGTCCAAACTAATTCATATTACAAGGAGTATTAGGTATGTTCACTGCCTTGAGATAGATAGATAGATAGGAATGGATGGATGGATGGCAGGATAAACATATAATAATAATAATATTATAGTATTTCCCAGATTTCTGTCTTAATCAGAATCCTTATTAGATTATTTATTATATTTATTAGATGTAATTTATACTGACCTGGCAGGGAAGATACCTTGGTTGTGTCATTTATTTATGCAATGAAACTCTAAATACAGCTTTACCATAGTCCAATAAACCGATGAAAAAAACAACATCTCCTTCTAATGATTAATTTAGCCACAGTTCTTAATCTGTCCCACACGTGATCAGCTGGAAGCTGGGAGAGTGAACAAGTTGTCATTGTTGTCTATTATTATTTATGACAATCATTTGTACTGATTATTGATTTAAAGCATTATTCTATTCTATTCATTTAATTTATATTTTTTACAGGGCTTATAAGCCAATCCAGTCTTCTGGCTCTGAACAGCACATGACCCCTCACTATGCAACTGAGATTGAAATCATACATATAATCAGCTACTGTTTTTTAACTAGAAAACATTCCATTGGAGCCAGGGATCACATATAAAATGTAATAAAAGGACTTAATCACACGTCTGAGAGACCAGAGTCAACAACAGACCAGAGTCCCTGGCTTGATGGAACAACCAGGTTTTCAGTAACCTTTTAAAAGCTAGAAGGGAAGGGGTTGATTGAATGTGTGTATGTGTGGGGGGAGTACTCCAGTAGAGGGGCAGTTACTGAAAAAACATCCTACCTGTTCAATTTTAAAAGCTTTCAATACAGGTGTTTTTTTATTCCATTCAATCGAGTTCAATTCTCGGAGACTGCCTGGACAAATCCTGGCAGTTTTCTTGGCAAGGTTTTTCAGAAGTGGTCTGCCATTGCCTCCTTCCTAGGGCTGAGAGAGTGTGACTGGCCCAAGGTCACCCAGCTGGCTTTGTGACCAAGGCAGGACTTAGAACTCACAGTCTCCCGGTTTCTAGTCTGGTGCCTTAACCATTACACCAAACTGGTTCTTGTCAGATGAATAAAATCAATAAAAAGAAGACACAATGCACACACATATACAAACACACACACACAAACACATGGGATAGGAATAGGCAAAAATGAAAAAAATGCCCAGATACCAATTCTTACTGTTATCTGCATATTATTCATTCCTTCTTTCACAGCTTCATAGAATGTCTGTTAGATTACCATTATGGAATAGGGAAGCTGATGATGCAAGCTTCTCTTATGGACTGTTGATTCCTTTACTTTCATCAAAAGTTGTGATTAAAGCCTGGCTTTATCTTCTTGCTTCCTCCTTCTGTGCATAGTGCAGAGTTGACACTAGGTAAGCTGTGGGTTGCAGTCTTGCTTGCCCTTGGCAAAACCTCCTTGTAACACTTTTCCTTATCTAGCCAACTATTGGCCACTGCAGTGCAGATCTAAAAACATTACAGCAAACAAAATAATGAATAGTTACTGCCACCTCTCCATCAAAAAATGCTAAACTCTTATTTGGAAGGCAGGAGCTATAAACAACAGGAAACAATTCCCTGCTGCATTGGAGTAGGAATATATTCTGAATTTCCTGATTAGTATTTTCACTGATTAGGTTGCAGATAGTCCTCTGATTAAAGTGCTCTTGGCTATTTCAGAGTGTCACATAAATATACATGAGTGCATTAGGTGGGAAAAGTAGTAAACATGCAACAAAAATCAGATAAAAAGCAAAAATAGCTGGGTTGGTCATTATTTTTAAATTCAAAATTCACATTAAACTAATACAAAATGTGCATCCCTTCAAAATCACTGGTTGAGAAAAGGGAGGAAGAGACAGATAGTACTATATGAGTTAACCTCTTGATCTAAAAAGTATGCAAACAATAAAGCTGAAATTAAATTTTACAACAATGTCACAGATTTCCAGATTTGATTTTGTAGTCAAAATCGGATGGAAATGTCTGTCAGTAGAAGGTCAAGACTGAAAGTCAATATAGTATCAACAATCAACCTTTTTTTCCATTTGGGGAGCTTTTTGCCAATTCAAATGGATGTTTCCTGACTGAGTGAACTCATAACAGTTAATGCAAAACTTAATCAATTATCTTGCATGTCCTTTATCTATTATATGCAACTAACTGCTACCAGTGTTATCCAAAGTTGCTACAGGTCACACACTTTCAGCTACTGACTGCATTTGCACAATACTGAGATGCTAAATGCTGGCACTAAATAGCATATCCATGCAATGTTTGTCATCAATGTTGTCACATAATTTGTTACTCATTTCAGTTCTGTAACTTGCCATGCAGTTCCTAAACTGTCTTGGCTGTACGGTGAAGTTATATTGGAAAAATATATTGGGAAGTGCAGCCAGTGGGTGATTGTAGTCTATTTTCCTCCAATCACAATTCCCATACTCACAGTTGCCTTGACTATCACAAGATGTAATAGGTCACGATCTATAGTGTTAGTCTTCCAGATTTTCAAATGATGTGTTGGTAAGATCCAGGTGCTACTATGAGTTTGGGGGTTTTAAAAGCAAAAAGCCACTCCATCTAAACAGTCAAACAATACTTTGACCATCTTGAAACCTTTAAGCTGTTTTGAAAACTTTGGGGAAATTTCTCCTCTGACTGTGATCTTCATGTTTTTTTTCCTCTCATATTCACCCAAACGGAGAACTTAAACCCAAACCAACTTCTATCAGCCTAATGTTGCCCACAAGAGATACGAACAATAAACTGCTGTTGAATCGATATATATCTCCATTTATATTGCTTCCATTGTGGGAGCTCTGGTTATATTTCAGGTAGCTTGTATGTAAATGAACAGTAAATGAATGCCCTCCCAAACCACTTTTTCTTACATACATTTAGACAGAAGAGAGCACATTATCTTGAAGTTCATTTGATTTCAAGACACAGGAAAGGGGAATAAAAGTGGTGTTGGTAGCATTCCAGTCTTTGGATAGCTCCTTCTTCTTCTTGCTTCAATACTCAGAGTCCCTGTGGATTGTCATGCCAAATCATTCATTCAGGCCAAGTTTCTGGTTACTTCTCTGTGATACACATTTTTGTCAAGGATTAATTTTTATCCCATCTTTCTTCTTAGGTGCTGCACATTTCTGTCAAGATAAAACAAGAACCACTTTAAACCTAGGTCCTGCTGGATTTAATTTGATACATGGCAGGTTAAAAATAAAATAAAGCTTTTGGCATAACAGAAGGGAAACAATGCGCTAAGTGTGTAGGTCTCAGTTGGATGACAACTTGCTGAGTAGGGACGAAGAGTCAAGCCTTTTGCTTCAATTTCTGGAGTTTGAAATAATTTTTTTTTGAATATTTGAATAAATGAACAAATGACTGAATACATCTCTAGCTGTTCAAAAGCCAAGAATGTTTAAGGAATAGTTTTAAAAAGTAAATTCCCGTATTCCGGGAGATGGGCGGGGATAAATTTAAATAATAAATAAATAAATAAATAAATTGTAAGTATTGTCATCCTGGATGAGACCAATATATGAATTGGAGTAGATCCCAAAGATAGAGAAAGCCAGGACAAGTATGTAGTTAATACATTTTCTCCTCATGTATTTTGTAATTTCTGATGTATGTTTCATAAAAAGTTACAAATGAGTGGCACGTTTTGGAGCAGTTTAAGTACTGTATTCAAAGATTTTGGGATGTCCTCTGGTGTAAATAACAACAGCAACACTAACAATGGTCATTCAGTTGACCATTGGCCACTGGCTTAAGCATCTCTACAATGGGATTTGGCACAAAGCACTGGTTTTCTCAGAGTAGTTTGTATTATTAAATTAAATTAAATTTGGGGGAGTAGAAAATATGTTTGCTCTGCATTTTGCTGGCTACTGTGGTAGAGAGTGATTTCTGATATTGTTCCTAAAATCTATAGATAGGGAATGGGATCTGACCCACAGATCTAATCTCTTCCAGTGAGCCATTGGGGAAAGGAATAAGACTTGCCGTCCCTGGACTCAAAGCCATTATGAAGAAAAAATAGCTTTTACTATTTGCCACATCTAGGAAGTCATTCACTGTGCATTCCCCCCCCCCCCAATGCTGGGAAAACTGGGAAATGTCAAGATGCTGCGTAGTGGAAAGCATCACCATGGACCAAATGGACTGGTGGTTCTCTATCCCTACTGTACTAATGTTCTATGGAGGGGGGAAAAAGTACTATGTTCTTGCATAAAAACAAATCAAAGCAGCCCTGCTGATAGTATGTCCTAGTTTCTTAGAAAGAGTAATGAGTAGCATGAAACAAGGGTCTTTATAACTTTCTCCCATTGTCATGGAACTGGTGAGCCACACACCCACACATCTAGGGATCATCAAACTAACTCAGTTAATGAGGTGCTTCCTCATGCTTTACTCTCTTATTTTAAGCTGTAAGTTTGTACCAATGTTGCTGGTTATAGGGTTGTGGTGGGGGATAAGGCAGTTAGTTCTATCTGTTATCTGTGACTTTATGAAGTCTTATACTGGGGAATGATTTTTTGGGCAAACTAACTATTACAAAAGGACTTTGCTTTACAAACAGTTCATAATAATTCAAACCAGCAGTGGTTTGGAATCAGCTATAAAACATAAATAAACATAGGAGATTGATGAGTGTTGTACAATAATTCAGATTTTGGAACATCACATGGGTAGGAAGATCATATCCTTATCTGCTTCTGAAACAATAAGAAGTGAATACCATGGTAGAGTCCCATTGGCAAATAATAATCATTACATTTACAAGATTTTACATTAGATCTCTTTTAATAGCAAATTTGTCTGGACATGAAGATGTTCATGAGGCAGTTTTTAGTGGCAATGCCTAGATATTGGTCAGATATCCAAAGACTATGATATGGCTTGATTTTTTTATGGCACAGGAAATGTTTCCAGTTTAATGGCTGATAGATACTAGAGAAATGCATAGCAAAGGCTTTAGGGTTGTTGTTGTTTTTTGCCTTGGAAGTGATAAGTGAATGGTAATATCAAGGTTGTAAAGTGCAAAACGACAGAGTCATGCCACCATTAGAACTTGATTTGTGTTTGATAAGCTGTTCAAAAACAAAAGGGACCTTCATTTGCAGCCAGTTGAGCTGTACTGTGTAAACAAAGCCTTGACTTTGAAATAATCCTTCACTTTTTCTCTCTCTTTATAATAAGTGAAGAAAGTTTCTGAGCACCTAAAATCAAAGGAAACCAAACTTTGCTTTGCTGTCCAATATTATAGGTAAAACTTGCCTAATCAGACAACAGTGAAATTGGGTACAGAGTCAGAAACTGCAATGCAGCAAATAGACATAGCCAAGAAGATAAAGAAGGGCAAAATTATAGAAGACAACAACAAAAATATTAAAGCTTATGCACGTTTAACTGACCAGTAGTAATGTTTGGCTGAATATTGAGAGGCAGTGAAAAGAAGACAGATGCCTTTGAATTATAGGTTTGGAGACAGCTATTAAGGGTATCATGGACTCCAAAACAAACCAATCAATTTGCCCTAGATCACATAAAGGCCAACTGTTCCCTTAAGGCAAGCAGAAACTCATGCACTTTGGTGATATGATGAAAACAGAGTAGAGAAAACAGCTATCTTGCCTAGACTGAGGAAAGGGGAAGAAGGGGAAGACAACAAATAAGTAAATCAAAGCAGAGGCCCTCAGTTAAAAAGGGCAAAAAGTTACAGGACCCTGGAGAACTCCAACTAAGTTCTACTACCTAAAGTTGCTGCTTGCTAAGACAATATTAAGAAGCTCTCCCAGGAAAATAAATAAATAGACCTTAAGCTTTATGTAGGTTACCATGATCTGTAACATTCTGGAAGGACTTGTACAGAATTAAAGGGTCCTTTAATTAGATAGGTGATAGATAGATAGATAGATAGATAGATAGATAGATAGATAGATAGGAGAGAGAGAGAGAGAGAGAGAGAGAACAATAGTCTAGTGTGCATTTTGTTGAGTTATATTTGACAGGCTATGGGGCATTAAAACCATTTTTTGTAAAGTAAAGCGAATATATCTATTGAGAGCAAAGGTTAGCTCATATCCCCATATAAGTGGAAGGAGAAAATAAAGTAGCTGTCCAAAGAAGTGTTACCATACAAAACAAACAGGTAAATGGACTGGTAAAACCTAGTTAGAGAAACCAAGTCAGAGGGAGAGAGGGAAGATTTATCTTTTGATGTATGATCAGCTGCTGACATCCAACCACAGGCCAGACAGAATGATGATGATGCTGATTTAATCTGAACTGGGGAGCACAATGAAATTCAGGAGCCTCAACTGAATTGTGGCCTAGCTTTCACAGTTCTGTATTCCTAGAATTAGAAGAGCTTTGGAGGGGACTTTGGGGCTCATAAGGGGCCTTGTTTAAATTTGGGAGGATTATCAGAATCCTTGTTTAAAACAAGAGAAGAGAATGATGAGACAATATGGAAAGGAGTGCCAAAGAAGTGTCTGCTCAGAGTGGCTTGGTGGTACCTGAGGGGGTGAAGGGACCAAGGGAGGCCAAGGACTGTGACTCAGTCCTGCATAGGAGATGGTGGGTGGGAGAGCACTTGAGAAAAAACAGAGAGAAGGTAGCCTCACACATTATTACTTTATGATTTTAATCACTCTTCTCTTTCTCAACTAACTTGGTTCCAGACAAACAGCAGGAAAAATAAGGCGGTCGAGACAGGATATCTTTGTTTTTCTGATCCACCAAGGAAAAACTTTTCTTGTCCCCCATCTCTATGATTTGAGAGCCCCTTGTTAACAAATTGGCAGTAGAGCCCTCTCCTAGATAGACTTCCAAGTCATAATTGGATAAGGTGAGATTTGCTTGCAGAGGGTCAAAATGAAAAGGAAGCTAAACCAAAAAGGCAACTGGAACAGCCACATTTCACAGCTTCTCTAGCCTAATGTCACTTTGTCCAGAGGGCAGAAGGGAGGGTTAATTAGAATAAACCTTTCCTTCTGGATCGACAATAACCCTCTTTATTGCACTAAATGAGTGCATTTACCAATCCCCTCACACCTAGGTTGAAGCCTTTCAACTTAATCATGGTTTGACCTAGTCCAGGTCTGGATGATGTGTTGAAGTTGTTTAAAACAACCCACACAGCCTCTGAATCATGTGCAGCCCTCCAGGGTCCCACTGGTGAACCTCAATCATCTTGAGATCATCATGAAATTTCAGAGTAAAATGTGGCATTTTAGAGGCATGCATATTAAAGGTGGGAATGGGAAGGAGAGTGGGAGCCTCATGTAAAGGAATCTAATTTCCAATCTGGCCCCCTCTCATTGGCCTAAAATAGCATCGTTATGTATTTCCATGGTTCAGCAATTTTGTGAATAGATTACAGGAGCAGTTTTAAATCATTTGGGGGAAGATTATGGGTTTTAAGAGTGAAAACAGGAGCAGTTTAAAAAGGTAAAGGTTCCCCCCGCACATTTGTGCAGTTGTGTCCGACTCTAGGGGCCGGTGCTCATCTCCGTTTGTTAGCCGAAGAGCCAGCGTTGTCCGAAGACACTTCTGCGGTCATGTGGCCGGCATGACGTGCGCGGAACGCTGTTACCTTCCCACCGAAGTGGTACCTATTAATCTACTGTACTTGCATTTGCATGCTTTCGAATTGCTAGTTTGCTCCCCAACAATTTCCCTTCTCCCATTTCCACCCTTAACTCCTCATAAACAATAATAATAAGTTCCAAAGAGGTTCACAACATTTCAGTGATATTATACCCACCCTGGCATTAATTTATTTTAGTATACCATGCAAACATGAACCCTATTTCCTTGCATAAGATACAGGATTAGATATGTCTAATTATTTCTAAATTCCACTGAAAACAGTGGGACTTAAATTAGTTATGACTCATTAATTTCATTAAGTCATGGCTCAAATCGAAAATCATGGCTAAAATCTAATCCCACTACACTCAGATGACACCACAGAATTCAATTAAAATTAAAATTATATGATCCCTGGAAAAGTCAGATTCAGTTGTCGTATCTTGCAGATATCTGACAAGGTAATATGTTTTTTTCTTTAGCATATTTTCGGTTTTCATTCATATGAGGGGTTCCATAAACCAATTCATTTTGAAGTATTGCCAATATTTTGTGGCATAGAACTAGTATCAAGATTCATAGGGTTATATTTAGCCTGAAGATTATAATCTTTTTATCTTCTAATGAACATAAGTCTTTAGTGAGAATCATGCTGCAGTTAGTTCATCATACCAGAATGTCAAATTTCAACCTAGCTGAAAAGAAGAAAAGAAAATTTACACAAGGGTGGAAAAGAAAGAAATCCACCTGGTTCTCAAATGAGGATGCAGAATGGTGATGAAAGAGAGATGGGAGGTTTAGATTATTAGACTGCACAAAGATTGCATTCATTTGCAATTTGATTTCTGTTACTGACAAGGCAGTTGAGGAAAACACACAGGAACACACAAGAGCAGAGCTGTCTGCGGCATAATATTAATATAGACTAATTAGGAGAAGATTAGCATTGGAAAAAGAAAAGCATCTTAATTCGTCTTCGGTGTGCCTGCCAATGCATCTCTTGATGCTGATTATTATTTTCAAGGGGTTGATGTTTACAGAGGTTTGATTAGAATGAGAAATGCATATTAAGATGGAGCACACAGGTGCCAATTCTCAAAGCACTAACCGCAAACTACTCCCCAAGGACACAATATCGTTTCAAAGGGTAGGCAGATGCCGACTACTTTGAAAATCTCTGGTACATTTTGCGCATGGATCTCCTTCTCCGTCGTCAAAGTGACAGATGTAAATTACATGCTATTTGTGACTAAAAGCACATGTCTGTTCATTGGGTGCATCTGTCCAAGAGTTTTGTGGTGCTTTATATACATCCTCTTGCCACAAACTTGGAAAGGAGCCAAGATAGGTTGTGAAAATCTGTGTTCTGATATCATAGTTTGGGAGGACTCTAGGGAGCAGAACACATCTTTTACATGTCAGAGTTCCAAGATTCAATCCCTCATCTCTCTATAGTAAAGTTGGAAAAGTGTTCATTATAAAACTCTGGAGAGCTGCTGTTAGTAATTGCTGATTTCCCCAACCTGATGTTCTTGTGATATATTAGTCCACAACTCCCAGAATTCCCAAAAGCAAACCCAAGTAACTGAGGAAGACGGTGTACAGTACCAAAGTAAAGTAGCCAGTTCTTTGTCTCCATGGACATTACTTTTCAATAAGCCTATATATGTTGATATAGACAATGGTATCAAAACTTAACCTGGCACCCACTTCTGTCACACTAATCTTAAGCATTATTGGGAGCTCATTTCTGATCAATACATGAGGAGCTAGACACTGGATTTAACCAAGGAATGCAGCCCATCCTTCAGCTGATCTAGTGGAGCTACTGACATCAGGAGCAAATGTCAGAGATCTCAGTTTAGCCCTTCTCATGGATGGTACCCAGATGTGGAGGACATGATGGGGATGGGGCTTTCAAAAAGGAAAGGGGTTTTTGGTAGTCCCCTGCAATATGTGATTGGCAAAAGTGCTAAAATACAACTAATGAACTAGTCTGTAGCTTGAATCATGACAACTGGATTTCTATTTTCTCAGTGGAAACGTTTCGCTCCTTATCCAAGGAGCTTCTTCGGTCTGAGCAAAGTTAGTAAGGGAATCCTTAAATATGTTTCTAGGTGGCTGTGTGACCTTACACCTGGGGCTAGGTCATGGTTATTTTGAGATGTTATTTCTAAGTCCCTTTATCATCTAAAGGAGGATCGTTAAGATCACCATGCTGCTGTTGAGCTTGCGAAATGGTCTTAATCTTCCTAGGCACAGAAGACAAAGCAGGGAGGAAAATAGGGGAAAGATTGTGCCTGAGGCCCCCACCTCTATTCAAGGAAGGATTTTCCAAGTTGGCATAAATGGATTCCTTGACCCCTCTCTCAAACCACCTATCTTTTCTGTCTAAAATGTGAACATTAATGTCCTCTTTTAATTAATTAATTTAATTAATTAATTACCTTTGTACAGGAGGATGGCCCAACACAGGAGAAGTAACACCACAGGACCAGAGTCAGCAGTTTATCTTCATCTAAAGGAAAAAGGACACTCATTTGAGGACATTAATGTTCACATTTTAGACAGAGAAGATAGGTGGTTTGAGAGAGGGGTCAAGGAATCCATTTATGCCAACTTGGAAAATCCTTCCTTGAATAGAGGTGGGGGCCTCAGGCACAATCTTTCCCCTATTTTCCTCCCTGCTTTGTCTTCTGTGCCTAGGAAGATTAAGACCATTTCACAAGCTCAACAGCAGCATGGTGATCTTAACGATCCTCCTTTAGATGATAAAGGGACTTAGAAATAACATCTCAAAATAACCATGACCTAGCCCCAGGTGTAAGGTCACACAGCCACCTAGAAACATATTTAAGGATTCCCTTACTAACTTTGCTCAGACCGAAGAAGCTCCTTGGATAAGGAGCGAAATGTTTCCACTGAGAAAATAGAAATCCAGTTGACATGATTCAAGCTACAGACAATTCCACCTGGATGACTGAGAACCTTCATAGACATAACTAATGAAGTAGGAATTAGCCCCAAAAGGGCACATGTTTGCAAACTTTTTGTAAAAGACAAAGTTCTTTTGCAACCAGCATAGGCAGTTCTAATTAAAAACCTTGACATCTCTTTTTTAATGATTGCATGCGAAAAAAAATAAAAAAATAAAAACCTTCTTTAGCAGGCACAAAGCTCACATCTCTGTCCTATTAATTGTGTTTGATATTTTCATTGTTAAATAAAGAACCACAGCAATGAGGAAAACACTTTGAACAGAAATGAAACAGATTGGTTCTTCCGTTGCACAGTGGGATGCAAAATTTCCTGTTCTCAATTTAGCCCATGAAATGTTTTCTCCACAAGAGAAAGCATAGTGCAGTATGATCTACTGTATGTCAAGACTGCAATCAGCAATTATATTTCCTTTTTTCCCTTTTAATGAATACAGAGAAACAACTCTCAAATGCTTGAAAAGTGCATTAAAAATAGGAATCTGATTTAAACATTAGTCAACATATTCGGGTTTATGGACATTTGCAAAGTTTTCTTTTTTTTCTTTTAATTTTTTTTTAAAAAGAAATACAATAGTAAAACAACTATAAGTTTAAAACAAAGAAGGATAGCAATTCTCAAGATTTCCAGGATGCCATTTTTAATGCACATACATAAGAAAATATTTTAAGTTCAATGGGACTTTTAGGATTATCATGTGAGCCTGGGTGAATTAGACAAAAACAGGGAATTGCTTACTACCAAAAAAGGCAGAAATAAAAAAACACCCTTGGTAAAGGCTTCCCATGGTGTAATGGTTGCAGTAGAACAGAAGGCTTCCGACCCCCTTCATCCATGGAACTGCCTGATCTGGGGCCAGTCATTGTTCCTTAGCTCAGAATACTGTCAAGATTATCATGGAAAAAATAATGAAGGAGGAAGTATTATATTTGTTGCTTTGAGGTCCTACGGGAAAAGGGAAACATCAGTGTCATGATTGAATAAATAAATCTAACCAAGAGAGTTTAAGAAACAGTAAAGTCCTAATGGGTCCAGGGATCAGACTTCTACTTGCAAATCTCATATAGGACACATCTTAGGCTTTTTCTTCTTCTGGCCACTCCCTTGAAAATATTAAAAATATTTGGAGATTCCAAAACCATGTATAGGAAAATGGAGGGCAAAACTCTCCTCTGGAAGCATTTCTATTAGAAGAAGAAATATTTATTGGGGCCACTGGCCAGTAATAGAAAACCATAAACATAGAAATAGATCGCAGACAATCATTCCAGCAATTCCAGCAAATTTAGTAGCTCGCCTTCATGGGTATCTATTCCTCAGCTAATAAAATCATATTTTGTTGTTCCTTACTTGCTGTTTGACAAAAGTAGTAATATTTAATGCTACTGTATCATTCATATCCAATAAAAGAGAGTTTACATAAAATTTATGTGACTTTCCTGGGTAACCCTTTAGGAGTGGTAAATAATGAGAGGGGTTGCCTTTCCATAAATTGCTTTATAGAAACAATATATGGGCAGCATTTATTACAAAAAAATACATCCTTCAACTAGGGCTGGGTAAATCTGTCAGTTTTACTTTGTTCCATTTTTTAAAAGTCTGTTGTTCTTCTATTTCTGATTTGGAAGATATTGGCAACTAAGAAATCAGGCTGAGCAATATTTTTCCTGGCGTCATCTCTAACATTTTGGGTAATCTGTATATACCACTTGGGAACTCATTTCTTTTTTTCTAACCCTTTTTTTAAAAAAAATACATATTTCACAAAACCATTTTGTGTAGTCACCTTGGCTTCTTCTGCTCTGCACTGTTTCCTCATAGAGACTGTGTGCCATTAGTAAACTACTATGTTTTGAGTGGTTCTTACAGCAGGGAGGTGTTAAGCTCCCTTCACTGGATTTCCAAGCAGAACCATATAGGGATGTTTCATTTGAATTCCCAAACTGAGCAGAACTTTGGACTTGATGGTCTAGCTGGGTCCACCCAACTATACTTAGTTGAGTTAGGTCTAGTTGGTGAAATCATTGCAACGTCAGCATCACTGATAACATCAACATACCTTTCTCCCATTGGTTCCAATTGTGAAGGGCTGAGATTCTCCTCCTCCTTTTCTTCTTTTTCCTCAAAAATAGATTCTGTTTTCCTATCTATTCTCATGGGGAGAGCTAGGGAAGAGCAAGAGAAAAAGGCAAAGCTCCCTTTAGTCTGTAGAATTGCACCTGACAAGAAGGGACGGAGGCGTTTTGGACTTCTGCACAATAGTACAGGTTGAATGGTGTCTCTCAGACATGATGCTATATAAGGAATTTTTCTGGAAGGCTTTCTTTATATTTCTAGCCTCTCTACTCTCCCCTCCGCACATCTTTTCCTGTTCGACACCCAATTCTTTATCCTTTGATGGATTCCACAAAATCCTTCAAGGGTATAAAAGGAAGACAAAAGGACATTTTGCTTCAGAGACCATCCTTCTTCTTTTGTTAGATCATAAAAGCACATTATCTGTTTTTTTTTTAAAAAAAACTATCCAACTGAGCCTGTGTATTCTACACCAGCTCTCCAAGAGCTTTGTAAGAGATACATTTGACATTTTATTCATGTCTCAGCATTGTGGTTTTTTTTAAATTAGAATCATACAAAGGGCCAATAGCAAAACTAAAACAATAGAAACAAAATATTTGCTTACCTTAAAGCATGCACTTTACTGATATACTGTATATATTTTTAATCTTTATATTTTAGGTTTACATTTACTAAGGATGGACATAAAAATAGCTTGGACATGAACACAAACACGAGAGAGAGAGAGAGAGAGAGAGAGAGAGAGAGAGAGAGAGAGAGAGAGAGAGAGAGAGAGAGAGATTATTCCTTAGCATTATCTGACATTATCTTTGGCAATAATCAAGCACCACATCTGTGTTATCCATATAAGGTTTGATAAACGAGGTCACCTTTCTGTGAGTCACATTTCCAGGGGCTTAATTTAATGAGGAACATGGCTCACTACCCTTGACTTATTTGCTTCTGCTCCCGTTTCTGACACTGTATATATAAACACAGGCTACACTTAACTCACACACCAGCTCCAAGTACTTGCACAAGAGGTGGAAATAGCAGCTTTCCTATTGCAGGGATGTAAAATTGTAATTGAATTGTATTAAATGTGTTAAATTGTATTTTAATGATTTATAGGTTTTTTAATTTTAATATTTATTGTAAACCGCCCAGAGTCTACTGCGGTAGAGATGGGTGGTGATAAATTTGATTGATTAATAAATAAATAAATAAATAAATAAATAAATAAATAAAGCCTTTCACTTTGCGCTTTATATGATTCACACATGAGGGAGAAAAAAAATGCAAACTGCAAATTGGTTTTAGTGGCATTTGATACAGCTATCTGTATCCAATATGTTGCCCATACAAGATTAATTTTAGTTCCTTTAGACGAGGGTGTACAACTTAAGGACCCAAGATGCAGACTTACCCAGTCCCCAGAGCTTGTAAAGGGTTGCCATTTTTCTTGGGGCAATATTTTTAATGCTGTATTGAAATCTGCTTATCAAAATTGTCCTCCCCTGTAAAACAGGCTTTTATTTTTCTACTTTATTCTCAAGATTCTTGAGTATTTTTTTCCAATTTTCATTAGAGCTATTTTTGACCTCTTCAATCAAAGAGAATGAGAAATGGTAGGAAATAAATGAAAAATGTGGGAGAAAATATATTAAGTGCATCTAAATAATTGGACCTCATCTTAAATATATTTAAATTGCTTTCAAAGCCTCAGATTGAAGCACTTCTCAGTCCTAGAAACAAAGAGACATGGATAGATGGGCTAAATTGTAGAAGAATCTGCAATTTTGATTCCAGTTTGAAATTTGGGTTCCCTCTATGATTCTTCTTGGAATAACTTACCTTTGCTGATATGTATTCTACATGTTTGCCTAGAAATAAGTTCCATTGTGCAAGATAAATTATAGTTTAATACTTAAAAAAACTAAATTGACATAATTATACATAAATGCAATTTGCTTGCTTTTAATTTTTAAATGAATAAATGCCACCAAGAACAAACATTCTGAATAAACAGCCAGTTCATTTTTAAGATTACATAGCATCACATATAAACTGGTGCTTATCTAGAGAAATCTCTCATAGCTCTATATTTTTAAAAGCAATTAATACAAGTTTTGATTGATAAAACAGATAAAAACATCAGTAGACAGTGGTTTCTTTTGGCTGACTTTAATTGTGAAGAAATTTGCAGTAAACTTTCTTAAGAGAGATCTGTGTCCTTGAATCCAGTTCCAGTATGAGCCAAGAGAGGTCAGACAACTGAATTCAGTTGAGTAGAAGTAATTGTTTTCTTATAGAAACTTACCCAGTAATTTGTAGTTGGTTGTTGTAGTCCAGATTTCAGGATTCTTAGGACAGTAGTCACCATGGGTCAGGTGAAACAAAGCAGTTGTAGATGGACCAAAAGTTCAGGGCATGTGGTTCTGAGTCATAGCAGAAGATTCACAATGCATTGGACAAGACCTTCACTATTTCCTAACCTCTAGTTCACAGCTTTCCAAACTGTGTGTCGCGACACTTTAGTGTGTCGCCACACAGTCTGGTGTGTCGCCACACAACCCGGAAGCGGCAGTGGGGGCGTGCACGGCGGTGGCACGCCGTCAGCGCTTCTGTGTTTTAGCGGAGGCCGCCGCCACCATGCACGTCCCCGCCCCCATGCGCCCCCCCACCGCCACCGTGCATGCCCCCGCCCCCATGTGCGCCCCTGCCGCCATTGGTGTGTCGCCAATGGCGGCACTTTGGAAAGCACTGCTCTAGTTCTTCCCACACTGTGATTTCTCTGTGACCTTGATTCCTGGTATGCTGAGAACTACACTTAAAAAGTTAGTGGGACCAGAACCCTAGCTGGCGGAGGGACAAAGTCAAGATTTTTACGGGGTGAAGGGACCCCTTAAAGTGCCTTAAAGGGACCATTCTGCCACCTTAAATTGTTCTTAAGATTCACTCTCTTCTCTTCCCCATGAAAAACAAGGACTAAATCTTGAGGGCCTGCTCACTCTAGGGGTGATCTGGGGACCATAAAAGGGATGGTGGAGAGCTGGTTCTTTTCCCCTAAAGATTGGGAGCTGGAAATTTAACATTCAGGGATGGGAATGAACTGTCTGCATAAACTATTGGAAGCCTTACTGGAAAAAAGAAAAAAAGAAAACGAAGAGAAATCCATTATGAAGTCCCAATTAATCTCAACAATCTCAGCTATTGATTTTCCTTTGCCTTTTATCAATTTGAACTCCTTGTTTGAGAATAACTCATTGCAGGTAATAGACTGAAATAACGAAGTCCTACAAGGTAATAATTGACATTATTTCCTAAAACACGTCCATCAGAAGTTATTGGCCTAATAATGATTTTCCAGATACCATAGATAATCTGGTAGTGTTCAGCACAGTCCAGGAGAAGGCAGAAGACACAGCCAAACCTAAGATGTTGAGCTCTGAATCCAAAACTCTCCTGTTTCAAAAATCATCCTCTACCTGGGTTTAGGCCATCAAGGCTTGATGGGACTATCCAAAGGTTTGTTGTTGTTGTTGTTGTTGTTGTTGTTGTTATTATTATTATTATTATTATTATTATTATTATTTGTAGTACTATTAGTTAAAGTAGTATTTATTTTCATTTCACATAATTAATGTTTGAGGCTCAGTGAACAATCTGAAACTTCATGAAGCGGTTGATGAGCTGAAGAGTTTGGGGACCCCTACTTTAGGCAATCTACTCTTCACCTTCACTGTGATAACAAAGGGACATCATTCTTTCAGACCAAAGGTCATGCTTGGGGTTCCATTGAGACCTGGGAGCTACCCTCCAAAACTAAGCAGGGCCAGAAGCGTTGGTGGGACAACTAAATGAGATTTAATTTAAATTCACTAGGAATTAAAATAATTAAACATAGTTAAAATAAATGTTTCTCAAGCATTTCATCATGTTTCTCTTCTGTCACATTAGAAATTAAAATGGTAGGGCAAGTTTTTGAGAGGGGTGCTCCAAGGCTTTTGAAACTACCTGCAGCCCAGTGCCCTCAAATTGTGCCCCCCATTCCATAATGCAGGGATAATAATGCTTCTCTATATTGCTCCCCTCCCAGACAAAGCTAATTCTCTATTTGCTATCCAGTTACATATAACAATGCCCCCAGTCTCTCTCTTTTCCTCTGGATTAGGAGATGCTATGTTGCTGGCTTGTATTTTGTGTTGAATTAAAAAGGTACCAACACCCTCAAATCAAGCTCAACTCCTGGGGAGTGTATCTATACAGTTTGGATACAGTTTGGGGTTCTTTTTGTAACATTTCAGAAAAGATTTGCCACTGCCTTCTTCTTCTTTTAAAATTACTCCGCAGTCTAGGAATTGCTAGGGGACCCAAATGCTAGCTACAGTTGATCCTGCCTCGCTTCTGAGATCAGATAAGGTTAGTTAGCCACTGAGTGAGTGAGCTATATATAATTCAGTTAATTAGTGATAACTATCATTTGAGGGAATGATATTAAAGGCAAAACTTAAGTACTTGGCCACATAATGAGAAGACAGGATACCCTGGAGAAGATGTTGATGCTAAGGAAAGTGGAAGGCAAAAGGAAGAGGGGACGACCAAGGGCAAGATGGATGGAAGATATTCTGGAGGTGACGGACTCGACTGTGGGGGAGTGGGGGTGGCGACGGTCGACAGGAAGCTCTGGCGTGGGCTGGTCTATGAAGTTACAAAGAGTCAGAAGTGACTGAAATAAACAATCATTATAAATCTCTTCTCTGGACCATGAATTATGTTCAACAGAAGGACACATTTTACAAAGATGTCAATTTACAGTTGATATAACTATACAAAAGTTTTTATGTAGGTCTTGCTTGGGTCAGCAACAAACCTGCTGTAGTTCTTACTGAACATCCTGTGATTTTATAGAACTTTATAGAATTCACTATTACATCATAAGCAATAACTGTGTGAAGCTTTTATGACTAGCCAAGTTCAACCAACAAAAAGCAAAAGTTAGGAAGTTGTTCCTCAATTTCCCCTCTTACTCTGAAGAAATTTTCTGCCAATTTAACTTATTGTAACTTTTTTTTTTTGGGCTGGTGGCCACATCTCCAAGCAAAGCATGCGGCTACAGCTAGCCACCTCTGTTATTTTCTCAAATCCCTATTGTGCTCAGGAACATTCTTGAAATTAAAAATTATGATGAAGACTGATGCTTTGCTTTGCAGTACGCCAGCTTCCTATTTAATGCATTTTAATTAAAGTATTCCTCCCCACAACACATACATACACACACATACACGATCATTATTAAATACATTCATACGAATGATCAAGGTCATTGCCAAGTAATGGAAAACAAGTTTGCATGATGAAGTTCTAAGCTTCAGTGTCTGAATTCTTGGATTTTAAGAAGTTCTAGGCAGATATATTTTTCGGCCTCTGTTTCTCTATTGGTTTTCATTCAGTTGATGAAAGACCTTTTGCTTCTGAAATCTCTTTTGAAAAAGATCATTTTGGTAACATATTCATAGTTTGATGTCCATGCATTTATTTAGATATGAGGAAGACAAGCATGGGGGTAGCGGAATATGTGAATCTTGTTCTGCCTTTCACTGTACATCCAATGCTCCTGTTGTCTGCAGGCTCCGTGGCTTCCTAGTCTCAAGGGAAAACAACTTCTGTGCCAAGAAGACATAGCCAAAATCAATGAAAAATCCATTTGGTTTCCTGAAGCTGAAAAGACGGAATGTACAATGGGATGGTTCAGTGCTGGATTAATCTTGACAGGGGATTGACCTGCAGGTAGGTTCCATTGATTCTGATTTTCTATCAAGCATCTTCAGTTTTGACAGTACAACTGAAGCAGCCTTTAGATGGATTGGATATCACAACAAGGAATATACTAAATAATTGATTAAGAAAAAAAGCCCTACAAGGACCACTGTTCCAGCTACTGGAATGTCAGGAAGATTTCTAGCACACAAAAAGTGCTGCAAGAATTGGGAATTTTTGCTGGAATTTGCCAATCCCAGTTCAGTAATGACAAGAAGCCCTCTTGTAAATTTTATTTCCCCCAGTTCTGAGATTTTGATGCTTTTAGGCCTTTAACATCTCCCCCATAAAGTGCTCTGGCTCAAGAGAAAGAGTTGTTTGGTAAGCCTGAATGGCATTTAATCACTTTCACCTTTCCATTCCAGAGAGGTACATGGATTTAATGAATGTCTGTAGCTTGAATCATGTCAACTGGATTTCTATTTTCTTAATGGAAACGTTTCGCTCCTTATCCAAGGGGCTTCTTCAGTCTGAGCAAAGTTGGTAAGGGAATCCTAAATATGTTCCTAGGTAGCTGTGTGACCTTACACCTGGGGCTAGGTCATGGTTATATTGAGATGTAATTTTTAAGTCCTTTTATCATCTAATGGAGGGTCGTTAAAAACACCATGCTGCTGTTGAGCTTCTGAAATGGTCTTAATCTTCCTAGGCACAGAAGACAACACGGGGAGGAAGATGGGGGAGAGTTTGTGCCTGAGGCCCCCACCTCTATTCAAGGAAGGATTTTCCAAGTTGGCATAAATGGATTCCTTGACCCCTCTCTCAAACCACCTATCTTCTCTGTCTAAAATGTGAACATTAATGTCCTCAAATGAGTGTCCTTTTTCTTTTAGATGAAGATAAACTGCTGACTCTGGTCCTGTGGTGTTATTTCTCCTGTGTTGTGCCATCCTCCTGTACATAGGTTGTTTGGTTTCTCCAATGTAGAGTTCAGAGCACTCCTCACTGCACTGGATTGCATAAACTACATTGCTTTTCTTATGTTTTGGAGTTTGATCTTTGGGGTGTACAAGCCTCTGTCTCAGTGTGTTGGTGGGTTTGAAATATACAGGTATGTGGTGTTTGCCAAATATCCGTTTTATCTTTTCAGACACGCCAGCCATGTAGGGAATGACCAGGTTCTTTCGTTTACTCTGAGTCTCAGCCCTATCTGTCGCTGTTTTAGGTCTGGTAGATTTAGATTTGGTGAAGGCCCAATTTGGATATCCACAGGCCTTCAGGGCTGTTCTCAGGTGCTGATTTTCATTCTTTTTGGAATCCATGGAGGTGGGGATGGTTTCTGCTCTGTGTGACAATGTCCTGATGACTCCTAGTTTGTGCTGCAGTGGATGGTGGGAGTCAAACATCAGATATTGATCTGTGTGTGTGGGTTTCCTGTAGATCCCTATTTCTAGCTTGCCACCGGTCCCAATGAGGACTTCACAGTCTAGGAATGCCAGTCTGTTGTCCTTGGTGTCTTCTCTGGTGAAGCTAATGTTGGCATCTATAGTGTTTATATGGTCCGTGAAGGCCTGTACTTCCTGGGCCTTGATTTTGACCCAGGTGTCATCCACATACCTAAACCAGTGGGTGGGCACCGTTCCCTGGAATGTGTTGAGTGCTTTCTTCTCCACTTCTTCCATGTATAAATTGGCCACAATGGGTGACACAGGAGAACCCATGGCACAGCCGTGTTTTTGTCTGTAAAAGTCACCTCTGTATGTGAAATAAGTGGTGTTAAGACACAGGTCCAGAAGATGGCAGATCTGGTTTGGGTTGAGATGGCTTCTCCTTTCCAGGGTGCTGTCCTCTTCTAGTCTCTTCCTGACAGCGGATAGAGCATGAGTGGTGGGGATGCTGGTGAAAAGGGAGGACATGTGTTGTCTTCTGTGCCTAGGAAGATTAAGACCATTTCAGAAGCTCAACAGCAGCATGGTGTTTTTAACGACCCTCCATTAGATGATAAAAGGACTTAAAAATTACATCTCAATATAACCATGACCTAGCCCCAGGTGTAAGGTCACACAGCTACCTAGGAACATATTTAGGATTCCCTTACCAACTTTGCTCAGACTGAAGAAGCCCCTTGGATAAGGAGCGAAACGTTTCCATTAAGAAAATAGAAATCCAGTTGACATGATTCAAGCTACAGACAATTCCACCTGGATGACTGAGAACCTTCATAGACATGGATTTAATGAATAAAATCTCATTTTCAGCTTTCAATCTATTTTGCAGAATATTGAACAGAGCATTCGGAATTTATTACATGGGTTTAAAATAGTGTTCTGCAAACCCACCCCCCATTTCCATATTCACAGGAACCAAGGCTGCCAATTTCAAATTAGCTACAAATTGAGACTGTTTGCATTAGGTGAAGCAGGTGGTCAGGTCTATAATTAATCCATATACTTTTCTCCCACTGGAAAAGGGCCAGCCATTTTGAGAGAAACTTTTAACAGAGTTATGCTGGCAACTGTCAAACAGCAGAACTAGGGAATGCTTAAATTTCAGTAGTCTCTCCATGAGATTTTCAATGTCATCTGGCCAAAGGTGAAAATCCAGACTTAATTGTTACTAAAAAGCAGCAAAACTAGGATATGGGTGAAACTTTTTCTCATTTGGAACCAGTCTACATAGAAAACAACCAACATGGGGTTTATGGGCACAAATGTTCCTACAAAATCTCCTTTGGTGCCCAACATATTTCTTTTGCCATTTGACTTCTTAAAATAATGAGGTGCTATTATGCAACAAAGCAGTTAGTTAGTTTCCAACTCTATTTATAAGAATGTTCCAGACCATTTATTTTAGAAAAATAAAATTTAGATGATTAGAAAATAAAAAAATATATAGTGTGGCCACTCCAAATGGAGCCCTATGCTCAGAATCCGCCTTTCTACCTTCTCCCCAAACACAAAGGAAGCTGAGATGGTAGACAAAAGTCCTGAAGGAGAATTAGAGGGAATAAGTTGGAGATATCTCATAAATTTACCTTCCATTAACTGGTCATGCTCACGCTAGCAAGCCTTTGAGGCAGCTAAATTATGACACCATCTACAACATGTTTGCAACTTTCATCATCCTTCACTATTAAGCATGCTGGCTAAAGCTGTTTGAAGTATCCATCCATTAGCTGAATGCAGAGTTGGTTGAACAATCATGCCAACTTAGTGTACTTCGTGTTTCTGCATCAAGCTAGAAGGAAACATCAAGTGATGTACCCAGGGCTCAGTTTGAGGCCCTGTACTGTTCAATGTATTATAAATGGATGGAGGATTACGAAATATGAGCACCAAATCTGCAGATGACAGCATGACAGCAAACAACCTACAGGACAGTATCAATGGGCAGAAATCAACCAGATGAATGTCAACAGACGCAAATGCAAAATCTTGTATTTGAGTAGGAAAAATCAAAGAGATTGGTAAAGAATGGGGGAGGGGGGAACACTATATTGGTAGCAATATACATGAAAAGGAACTGAGTGTCTTGATGGATCACAAGCTGAACATGGGCTAACACTTTGCTCTAGTAACAGTATATGTTGGTAAGTGTACTCTAATCTGCATTGATCCTGTCATACCAGGACACTGACGAACAGAAACATGTCCAGAGGAGAGCAACCAAGAATATAAACAACCTAAAAAGGGGGAAAAACGTATAAGGAATGGTTAGGGACACTGAGTATATTTATCCTGCAGAACAGCATACTGTGAGGAACATCTAAAGGGATGTCACCTAGACGACATTGCAAAATTGTTCAAAAATTGTTCCAAATGACAATGGGTTTAAAAGATAAGGATGTAGATGTTGGTTGGATATCAGGAAAAATGTCTTTAACAATCAAATAGGGTCACTCAGGAGGTGCTGGACTCTTGGTTAAGCTGAGGCTGGATGACTTTTGATGCTGTAGTAATGGATTCCTGCACTGGGTAGGAGATTGAATTAGATTATCTCCAAGGTTCCTTTTCTCCCCTTCATTCTATGATTCTGTTAAGGAATAAATGCACCAAAGGTTATACATCCCAACCCAATAAGGGAGAGTCTCATGCAGAGAAAACAATATGCTTTGCATCTGTAATTAATGTGAATGCACATATACTGTAAATATAGAATTCAAATCTGCATCCTGAATTCAAATACAAGTTCCTTTCTAACCCTTATATTCTATGATTCTCTGAAGCTGGCATTCAACAATATCTGAAGGCCAAATATTCCCCACCCATCCTATGACATGGCATCTGAAATCCAGGCAATCTGTAGCAGTAGCTTTCCTTTCAAAATTTTATCCTGAAGGGATTACACCCACTGGTTTATTATAGATCTGTAAAAAAACATTCCAGCACATTCTAAGTTTCGTTCCTGGACACATTGTGTGAAGACCTCACTGATATAACTGTGTGTCCTACTGTGTTATTTTACATTTAGCTTACATTTTCACATTGCAGATGAAACTTACTAACCATTTGGCAAATGTGTCTACTGTTTATCTTTTCTTCAAGGAATCATTGATGAAGCTTCAAGGAATTCCCAAGGGTTCAAAACCGCTGATCTATGCAGAATTTGATCGGCTCAGTTATCGAAATGCTATTGTTCCTGCAAAGCAAACAGCCAAATAACTTGCACTTTGTTACTATATAATTTTCTATAATCCAAAGCTTCAGAAAAGTTTTCCTTTGCCTTTTCATGATACTGAACCTGTTCATCTAATCATAGTCTTATTTACACTGTTCAAATTTCAAATGGAGAAATCCAAGTCATCTCTGTGTTGCATGCAAATGATTTTCATAGTGGAAATTTGAGAATTCATCAAACATGCACACTCACACTAAAATGCAAATGTGAAAAACGCTATTAATTTTAGTTTTGGAATGAAGCTACTATCATTAACTCCCTCTCTGAAAACTTATGAAGTGAAAAGACTTTCTTGTTAGCTTTATACTAAACACAGAGATAATTAATGATGGGGTTGGCAGACTGAAAGAAAAGAGCTGTACTCCGATTCACTTCCTTCTTTTCCTCTGTTCTTCTGAAATGTTTGTCTTTGCAACTAATTTAGGTCTTTGATATCACACTGTCATTGCTTTTATTTATTTATTTACAAAGGTAGTTTGGGCAGAGGGCAAATGAGAAGAGATAATGAATTAATGATGAATGGAAATGTGTCACTGATTTCCTTGGTGATATGAAATGCTTTTGTTGAAATACTGTGAGCTATCAATTGAAGTGTAATAAGGTATGGACTGACAGGGCACCCAGCAATGATTTAAAGGCCATTTAGTGAATGACAAGGCATGAATGCATAATTTTGTATTTCATCTTCCTTTGACAGATCAGATAGTTCAACACTATACAATTGTAGTGTTTCAAATTTAATAATTTTGCCTCTTTCCTGTTAGGTGGAAAAACAGATTTTTCCCTTCAGTTGAATTGGCTGGAATAGCATTCTTCTGCGTTTTTAACTTAAGACTTTTTAAACATTAGATATTTTATCACAAGTGCAAAAGTTTTAGCAACATCAAAAACTACTATGAAAAACAAACACACACACAAAAACTAGAGGACTAACTTCTTTATTGCTAGGATGAACAAAATCTCAAATATCTTGAAACCTGCAAGGTAGGAGCTACTTTTTTTCCTGTTTAAACACAGCATTTGTATCTCCTCCTTTCTTGGAATCTTTCTTTGTTACGGATGAAAGGATTCATTGAGGGATGACTTCCGATGCTAACACATACTCCAGGCATATGCTTCTTGTTAGTCATGCTGTCCTCCCAATTACAGAGGATCCCAGAACATTAAGACCTATCAGGAACATAAGAACGGGGAACCTGCATTACATTGGTCCATTAAACGATTGTTGAATCATTTGGTCCAATGTGTCAGAATGCTTATTGGTGGTGGCTCCACAGGATTCAAGGAACAATTTTTCTGGCCCTGAATCAGAGACCTTCTGCATGGAAAGCAGGAATTCAACCACAGATTTATGGCTCCTCCAAATAGTTTGTGTAACAGCATAGAATCCCAGGAAGTCTTCCTCCCTGCTTATAATAAACTATACAGAGCATTATTTATTTTTTGTGTCTGGTTAAACTGGATTAGAAGACCTCCAATATTTTATAGAAGAATGCCAAAATCTCATTAGATGTTTGCATTCTTCTTGAGGTCCCATGAGACTTTCCACAAAGTTATCTTGCTAGGTATATCAAATAATTATTTTATTTTGTTTTGGTGATGACCACTAAAGCCTCTTAGAAGTGTTTTTGTTCCCAAGGATATCACAATGGTCCCTCTTACTTACTAGATATAGAGCACCTAATTTCTAGCACTTTCACTGAGAGACCTGAGATACAGTTAACAGATCAGAGCTGCCAAAATTCTGGAAATTCAGAATTATACTTTTCTATGTCTCTGGGCCTTACTTAGCCTTATCTGAGTCATGACTGTGGGTGACATTGTTCCAACATCTAACATTAGTAGATGTTATCCATTATGGGTTGTAGGAATGGTAGCATCCAAAATCAATAATCTTTCTAGCTGGTGAATGGATCCTATGGGAAATTGTTTGCAAGGAAAGAAAAAGAAACTACTCTTCCTTTCAGATAGTACCAGACAAGAATAATTTTAAAGATAAGTAGAAGGCAAGAAAAGGATAACTTTCCACCTGCTATGGGTCAATGATCAAGACTGAAATCTCATTCTTTATCACAATCCACAAAGAGATCTTCTTCTATACAAAACCGATCATTTGAAATACTGTAAACTCTTTTAAAAGCTTTTGAAATGATGCCTAAAATAATAGATCAATATTTCTTAAATGAAATCATTTTTTGCATTCCTGTCTTAAAAACTTGTTAGAAAAATGAAATTTACCTCTGAAAAATGGACTTGCATTGGATGCTCGAGGTATTTCCTCTGTTGAGCAAACGATGTAAGCGGAAGAAACACTGCATGATTTTGCATGATAAGTTACCAGGAGGTAGAAGCAGAAGGAACATTTCTAGTGGGAGAAGACATAATAATCTGGGGGTAGGGTAAAGAAGCTTGCTTTTCAGCTGAAGTTCGGGTGGTTATGCTTTCCTTGTCTGCCATTACAGATGGAATGAGTAAATAGTTTCCCATCAAAACCACCAGCTATAACACATTTGTTAGGCACAAAATCAAGGATCTCTGAGGATGACCTCAGGATCTAAATAGGTCTATTGTGAGTTCAACCATTCAGCCCTTTAACATTGTGCATACAACGGAATGAAAGACAGTAAGCTGGGATAGCATGATCAAATTATCCAATTCCAGTTAATAAACTTGTAGCCTATTCTTGGCTAAACTATTGTTTCTGAACTGTTTTATCATTTAAAAGGTGATCCTTGTCTCCATCTTATCTTCAATTTAGAAACCATATTTGTGAGCATATTGTTGGAAATATCTTCACTTAATGGCATACATACATTGATGTACGTTATGCACATACAACCCCATTAAGCGAATAGGTTGCTGACAGTGTGATCAGAATAAAATTAATTATCCAGAAAAGGAGGGAAAATTCTACTTTTGTCTCATTTTTCATAAATGACATTACTTAATGAAGTGGCTAAGTGATTAATTAGGAAAAATATTTTTATAGGAACTAATCTTTGGGAGGGAAAAAAACATTAAATTCTCTTGATGTCATGATTCACTTCATTGACAATCTTTCTTCTGTATACTGTATGTGGGAGAAAAATTGAAAGGTTATCTGAGTAAATAAAGACAACAATTCTCAATACATTTCTTTGGGAGAAAGCCCATTGCAGCCAAACTCCAAACAAATGTATTTGAAATGTGTCAGCCCAATTTTTGGCTTTCCTTGATTTTATTCTAATTTGCTTTTTCTAATATCTTGTGACATCATCCCTCCTCTATTCCACTGTCTATTTCTTCAGTGTGTTGCCTTTAAGCTTGCAAGTTATGAGCTAGTACCACAAACTCTGCATGTCCCAGTAATTCGTGTTGCAATACCCTGGAGATCCTTTGGTCTTTCCTGTGTTAAGATGTAAGTGAATGAACCTCTCAGACTTTCTTCCCCAATTCATTTAGATCTCCCTGAATTAAATTTCAAACAAATGGCATGAATTTTTTAATTGAGAATTCTTTAGCTACTTCAGATACCATTAAAAAAAGAGATTAAAAACAGACTTTGGCCTTTATGTATGCTCTTCGTATATTTCAATTAAATGTCAAGAGAAGACATCACAAAGGAATTCCTTCCTTGGAGCTTTGATAAATCAGGAAATGTAAAGAGAAGCTACAGAGAAACGTGTAACAGTGAAAAGAAGAACAAAACAACTCTCTTGTCACTTTGCAGTATTACAGGAGTTCCAAGTACAAAAAGTACACATATACTCAAGTAGCCTAATAAAAGAAGCTTCTTTTGCAAAAATGTTATTTCAAGAAATTGGAGGACAGATTTTGGCATCTTGTTAACTGTGAGTAAGGCCATATTGAGAGTTAGAGCAACACACTTGTAACATATTCATTCTAAAACCAGATTCTTAATTTAGAGGTACATCAGGCAATTTTATGTTGGGGATGAACAGAATTTTTTTTCCCTCAAGCGAAGTTCAAATTCTTTAAACAATCTCAACTGGGATCCCCTGAAAAATAAACCGTAGGGATCAGCATTTCCATTAATTTATATTGCTGCTCTGATTTGCAAAGATATCTTAAGAAAAACCTGGTAACTTAATATAGGATTACTTTAATTCTTCTTTTCCCGTACATGAACTCCATAGGAATTTTGGGTTGTTGAAGCTGCTGCTGACCCTGATTGCAGATCACTACAGGATAAATACCAGGTGGTGGAGGTGGTGGTAGTATTTCCTGAGTTGTGCCTTATCTTGGAGAGCACATAACCCACAATGCACCAGGATAGCACGAAGTGGGAATTCTATGAGGCTGTCTTTCGATTCATGGGGGAAAATTCAAATTGAGCAATGCCTTGATAGGATCAACTGAGGTTTTAAAAAATGTATGTAAGGTGTTTAAAAATAACTTGCATGCCATGTGTCAACATCAAATGAAAAATGGGACAGGGAAGCAAATTGTGGCTGGGGTTTAACCCAAACCTGGACCAAGATATAATACTAACTGAAATGTGACAGCAATCTGCAGCCATGTCAACTCGTTCCTAGACACCAGTGAATGGCTTGGTGGGAACAAAAGCAACTTGCAAATAATTACTGGTGCCCTATTTTTAGAAATAGAAAATCTAGCTGCTAGCTTATTTCCAGTCTTAGTGAGAATGACAGGTGGAAAACGTATCAGTGAGGATGTCTTTTATTAGGAGGGAGACAATTTAAAATAGTTTGTACCTGTTAAAGTACGAGAATTTTTAAATTGAAAGTAAACAAAAAACAAAACTCATTCGATTAACTAATAGTGGTCTGTATTTTCAGAAAGTAGTCTTGTAGGAAGAACAAGTAGCTTTGGATATATAACCCTCTGACCTTCTAAAAACATGGGGCTTTATTTATTTATTAAAAAAAAACAAAAACGAATAAGCTCCCACTCTTACTTCCACTCTCTTATTAATGTATATGAATCTGTAGTTGGGGGATGAAAGAAAAAAGTTTGCTTCTCATCTCCTGTAACTTTACAAACTGGGTTCCAGTTTACTTTACAAACTGGATTCCAGTTTGCTTCTGGGTTCAATTCAAGGTGTTGGTTATGACCTTTAAAGCCCTACATGGCACGGGGCCAGGTTACCTGAGGGACCGTCTCGTCCCTATTACACCGACCCGCCCCACCCGATCACGCAGAAAGGGCATGTTACGGATCCCTTCCGTAAAAGAATTCCACCTAGCAGGGTCTCGGAAGCGTGCCTTCTCTGCAGTTGCTCCCGCCCTCTGGAACATCCTTCCCCCAGAGGTGAAACAGGCCCCCACACTCCTGGACTTCAGAAAAAAACTGAAAACCTGGTTTTGCCACCAAGCCTGGGATGGGAGGGGAAATAGTCATTCTTGAGGATGGCTATCACCCTAGCATGGATGGAGAGCGGCCCTTATGCTCAGAATTTGAGAAGAACTGTAGCCATCTTGATTTTATTTCATATTATTCCATTTATATTGTCTAAGAATTTTAATGATATTTTATATGTTGTGCATTTGTTTTAGGACCGCTTTGTATTTTAACGATGGTTTGGTTGTGAACCGCCCAGAGTTCTCCTTGTGGAGAAGATGGGCGGTAATCTAAATCCAATAAATAAATAAATAAATAAATAAACTTCCTTGAATGTAAGTATTTTGAAATCAACTCACAGCAAATTGCAGGAGCAAAATATTGTCCTATCAATTGATATGCATACATTTATTTACATGCAATAGCTTTTCGCGGAAATACTGGTTATTTACTTTTACAGAAACACAGATCCATTACAAACAGCTTCCTTAGCCTTGGGATAAAAGTGACAATGTTGCCATTTGTCATGCCTCTGTATATAGGGGGGAAAAAAAGAATCCACAATGGTTAATTGATTTTTATCAGATCTCATTCAATTTGATAAAAACAGTAATGCAACTTAACTGGTCTTGCAAAAGTGAAGAAAATGTGTGGGAAATTCTCATAGGTGGCATTTGGTATTTCTTTGTGTTTCTTTGGTGGCAAGGTGGCCAAGGGTTGTGTGCGAATGTCCATTTTTCATTCTAGAATGCTCTTTCTAGAAGTTTGCAGCCTCTCTAGCTTCTCCCAATGGAATCTCAAGGGAAAACATTAGGAATTACCCTTTTCTATGGGAAATGTAGCCAATCTGCCTATGTTACAGCAAATAAGACTTTCAGAAGAACAACTCTCCATGATCACCAAGAAAGTAAGCTCAAAAATAGCCCCCCCCCCCCAAAAAAAAAGTCAAAATAAATTCTCAAGCCCCTGAGAATAGGGTAGAA
This sequence comes from Charina bottae, assembly GCA_023362775.1. Lineage (NCBI taxonomy): Eukaryota > Metazoa > Chordata > Lepidosauria > Squamata > Charinaidae > Charina > Charina bottae. Next base: position 15,439,164 of record JALMGJ010000014.1, on the reverse strand, counting down.
AATAAGGTGGAAAACCACAACCCTTTTCTCCAATGTTAAGAAATTGGAAAAGTGACATTATTATAGATATTAAGGATTGGATTTTGGATGTGTAAATTATCTGTTTTTGAAAAGGCAATTCCCCCCCACTAATCAGAAAATGAAGCAATTTGGTTTTCTTTAACATAGAGTTCATGTTATTCTACAACAATATAGTAGTAGCATCATGCTATCTTTTTCTCTTTGGTAATTATAGGGTATTATAAGGTATTTTTTGTAAATCAATGATTTCTATACAACATCTAATATATGATACATAAGTAATATATTTAGATGCAATACCATTTTTTCCTATCTTTTGTTCTATTTAGTCTTTCTATTGTTTATTACTTGCTTTAATGTATTCCATTGTTCACTCTTGGTAATCTTGTAATCTTGTTATAAAATAAAATGGCAGAAAGGAGGAAAAGGAAAACACAAGCCTCTTTTAAGCAGAAGAAAGCTTTAGAGAAATTACAACTGCATTTCACTCAGCTTTGTATGTGTGAATACTGTGGAATAATTCACATGTATTTCTCTCTTTTTTGGGGGGGGTAATGGGGGGAAGTGATAGTGAATGAACAAGGGCTCAGTCCACTTCTGTCCCCCCCCCCAACACCCACCTTTTATGTTTTTAAAACAACCCACACATACAGAGAGGCACAGGGAAATAAATGGTTTTTAATTTGTTCCTACTTACAGTATATGAACAAAGGTGGATAATAGGATGAAGCAAGAAAGTTGTTAGTGTGTTGGGCTGAGGGGAATTTTTTCTATTGGCCATTTACTTGCAGTTTGCAGAGCTAATGATATTTTCTCTCCATCCTTTTAGTATAACAGTTCACTATGTAGGCTAAACAGTAAAGCATTAAAAAGAAAAACTGGTTCAAATTAGGTTTCAAGGAGAAAAACTATCCATTCAGGAACTGATAAGATCCCCACATTCCTCTGATATCTGTAGTAAACGTTTCTCTGGTGCTCATTTGCTGAATCTGCTATACTGCTCGGTGCACATGTCTGTTTTAGCTCTGAGCGTATCTAATATAAAAGGATTCCATAGCTATGAGATTTCACTTCACTCTCGCAGTGTTGTCCAGTGAACATTGTTTGAAAAAAAATTGTTTTGACCCTCTCCAATGTGATGGTGTTTCTTGGTGAGGGTTCTATTACAGACCTTAATCCTTTCCCTCCCTCAGAGACCACCCACTGATTTCATAGGGAAGTGTCCTTCAGGATATTAAAAATGTCTTAAAGAAATGGCTCCAGGAAGTTAATTTTGGCCTTGGTTTTCCAAATAGAAAAACAAAGGATGCACAATGTCCAAGATGCATCATTTCAAGGGGAGGGAACTCAGGAAAGAGAGAGAGACCTCTTTTAGGGCCCTATGGTCCAGCGGGAAATTCTAAGGGAGTGGCCATCCCTCATCTATCACAAATAAATTCACAGCCCAGATGCACCTTGGCCTAATCAGAGTAAAACTGCTGCCATAAAGGGGGAGAGAAAATGTAGAAAGGCCATTTTAAGTGTGACATTCTCCAAAATGAAATATGTTGTCAAATGTCTTTGAAGATTGGTTGCAGGTAATTAAAGCTCTCTTGTGAGCGCACCTGCAAAAACATCTTCCCAACATGTATTTGATTGATGTTTGTAGTTGATATTTGTAGTTATACAATTAAAATATGTAAATCTTAAACCTAAAACAATAAGGCATGAAAGGACCAATACATACAAATTAATGTGCAGCCTACTGGAAAGATTATATATATTCACATGGAAAACAAAATTATTTTCTGTAACTGGAAAACTGGTTCTTATTAGATGGAAAAATACATGCCTCCTTCACTTATATTATCATAGTGTTGTTTGTCACATTAAAGATATAAAATATTTTTCAACATATTAAACACATAAAACAGTTACATTACCTATAAGAAGCATTATTCCAAGGAGCAATCTTCTTATGGTGCAATAGGGATAATCTCAATCTAGTGGCACTCCAGATAACATAAAATAAACTAATTTATGTATTTATGTTTTAATGTTTTAATGTTTTAATGTTTAATATTCGTAATTTTGATGATTTGTAAACCGCCCAGAGTCCCTTCTGGGAGTTGGGCGGTGAGAAATCAAATAAATAAATAAATAAATAAATAGGACTTTTAAAAAGTTGCACTGTTTCTCCCCAAACTAAAGAACATGCATCAGCACCTACAGGTCTTAGATTCCATGTGAACACTCAATATTCTGTTGCATTACAGGTGCACAACCAATGCTGAACATTTCTCCATATGGATTGGATGCTCCCAGTGATTAGTAATTAGTTATTGATTATCCTGCACTCATATAGGACTCTTAAAGCAAATAGTTACCTATTTATTAATATTTTAAGTCACCCTGAGAATATTGCTATTGGAGGCACCTATCTACCCACCTACTTGCCCACTTAAAATAATAATAAAAAAATTATTCCAAAGACAAAATAATCTCCACACTGGATAGCCATAACATGGCAATATCTTGTAGAACTGCTTATAAAAACACTTCCCTTTCCTCCTCTTCCATTGGATTAGCATTAAGTTTATGGGACAAGTAAAAAAAAAAAAAACATTCCTGAATGCCTTGAGGAATATACATTTTGCCTGAGGAGTAATAGGAAGATTATACATCTTAGCCTCCAACAAGCGTGCCAATGACAAGAGGTATGGAAGACATGGTGCATTGTTCAAATGGAGAGACATGAAGTGAAGCTGGATAAGCAATAAAGGGAGAAATGAAAGAGCTGGAAGTTAATCTTAGCGTGTAGTTGCCTAGAGTGGTTCAATGGAGGAATAGTCCCCTTTTCTTAAAGCCCTAGGAATTGGCTTCTTTTTAACTCTTCTTAGTTGTAGCTGAGATCTTACCCTGGTTTGATTTTTGTACTCCCCCACCCCCCCGACATGGAAAGCATTGCATGCAACACTTCTCCAGTCATACTAAAAGGAGACTTAGCTTTATCAAAGATAATAATGAAACCAAATGGTCACTGTTATCCTTCCTTCCTCAACTTCCAATATTCAGGAAGTCTACCATATCTGAGCTGCAGAAATCTGTTTTGCCATTCTCTTCTTCTTCGATGAAGCTTCTTGTTTGTTATGTTTCCACTTCCTAGTCTAGTACTTCCTTGAAGATCTCCCATCCAAGTAGCAATCAGGCTCTCTCTGCTTAGCTTTCTAGCATGTCTGTGAGGTGTTCCCACTTTCCATCCCATTCCAAAAGTATAAAGCTTATTAGGGTGTGGATCATTATTGAAGCAAAAGATACCATTCATGGACCAGTGGGCAACATCAGCTTATAGGAGTGAAAAACACCCGAAGAAATAGTTAAACTTTAGAACCTCCATCCCACTGAGAATAGACTAGACTCAGAAAATGCCAAATGCTGCTTGCTGGACAGGAAATCAAAACTGAAAACTGAGACAAGGGGAAGAAATGCAATGGAAGAGAGATCTAAAGAGATCTTTAGATCTTTAGAACCCTACACTACCATTTTTTTTGGCAAGTTCCACCAATATTTGCAAATACAAATCAGGCAGATAAAACACATCAGACCGCTTCTGAAAGGGTACCCAGAAGAGAGAGCAAGATTCTCCATATTGGTTCTGACTACCAGTAAAAGTTTCTTTGCTAGTCTCATCCCTTATTTTTCCCAAATTAATGGAAGGATTGAAAAAGGAAGTCTCTAGGCACATGGAAAACTGTCATGTCAGCCATTTGTTCATATTTTCCAGATTCACCCTGACCACTCTTAATAAGTAACAATGAGCTGTTACTTAATTGCTGTGGAGTGTTTATTTTTAATGTGCTGTAATCTGGTATTCCATTGTCAAAAAGCCATAATGGGAATTTGGATAAATATGAGAGAAAACATTACCCTAACATATGTTGTCATCCCCAGATGGTGTCAATTTGAAGTCCTCCGAGGTTGTATAGATTATTTGGGGTAAGCCTCTTTATCTTGCAGTACATTATTTTTCCATTTGCGTCTATTTATGTGGGCTGTTGCATGTACCTATTTCTTTGAGATCTCCCAGCGTAGAGTCTTCTCACAAATGAGAGCTGTGATTTAATATGAAGGTGTTCCTTAGCAAATAGGTGGTGGTTTGCATATTTATGAGAACAGAAGATAATGGACGAGAGATAATGGGTCCACATATGAAACTTGCATATTGTTCACAGAACATAAAGTGATATATTTGGACACAGGCAAATAGCTTCTTGGTTCCATAATTTTGTGCTTTTATGGTTTACTGACGATCCTCTAAGTGAGTTGCGTATCCCTGCATATCCATTTTGCTAGGTACTGGACATTAATTTTTATTTCAGTTATTCAGATTTTTTTTTCAAGCCATTGACGAAATTGCAGGCTGAAATTAGTAGCTGTGAGCCCAACTACATCAAAATGGTAAAGAGAATGTTCTTTTCCTCAGTCCATTGACTTCACTATTTCTCTATCGTTGGCAAGTACCCAATGATGTCAACTCTCAATGCCAATCCTGATGTTTGCATAAATAAAGATTTGGTCCCTCAACCCACCTGATCTATGTTCCTTGTATGATCTGTATGTAAAGAAGAGAAACAGAGATGAGCTCCATGTTTTGCCCCTTTCTCATCACCAATGAGAAATCAATCAATGATTGTCCTCAGAGGAAGGTTTCCTCTGTCTACTGAGGTTCTTTCCAATATTTTAGAATCTTGGAAAATGACAGAAATGGAATGACTGAAGAGAGATAAGTTTAGATTAATATTCAGAAGTTCATAGGGCAATGCTGAAGGCATAAGGGGTGGTGGTGCTTCACATAGTTGAAGATCTGTTTTTCAAGCCTTCAGGGACATCTATAGGGGTGGAAAGTTTTCTAAAGGGTTTGCAGCAGATGCAGGGAATCTTTTGTCTCCTGCAGTGGTGAAGCCAGTATGCCCAATTTCTCTATCCTTGAGGGACCATTTTACCACCCCAGCTTACATTTGCCTTTTCACTGAATAGGTGGTTGTATGTCTACACAAAATGGCAGAGTGCAGGCTTTGGATCTTATTCCTCTTCGACTTGCCAAAAAGTTTTTGCCCACCAGGGACTTTGGCAGACCAATCGATTATGGCCATGTCTTTTGGTTGTCTTGCACTCCCCCCCCCCCCCAATAGGTTAGGTTTAGGCTTACTGATGGATGGTTTACAGTTACTTCTGCTGACTTATGTACCCACGATATAATCAAAGAAGGATGCAGCGCCACTCAATTACATCCATAGTGGGCAAAAACTTTTCAGACATGAGATTTTAATTCTAGTGGCAGGCAAAAAAGGAATCAGAGTCCAGGTTCTCTGCACAGTTATTTTCTACGTATGTCTATAAAGTCTACATGGACTCTGATACATTCCTGCTAGAAGGGATGATGTCAGAAGCAAGCACTTTGATAGCATGCCAGCTGAGGGGGGGAGAGAGAGGGAGGGAGGGAGGGAGGGAGAGAGAGAGAGAGAGAGAGAGACAGGGGTAGATGTACTGTAGATGTAGATAAACAAACATAGAGAAAGCCAGTTTGGTGTAGTGGTTAAGGCACCAGGCTAGAAACTGGAAGACCATGAATTCTAGTTCCGTCTTAGGCACAGAGCCAGCTGGGTGACCTTGGGCCAGTCCCTCTCCCTCTCTTTGGGCAAAGCAACTCCATTTTAACCTTTCCTAGTACCAGCAATGCTTCAACTAATCACCACTTGGGAACAGAAGAATGAGGTCTGCAGCTAGGTACATGCCAAGGTCATGCACTGTTCCATGGAATTGGGAAGTAATTCATCAAGATCAGATCAGATCAGATAGGAACTAGAAGACAGCAACCAGAGATAAGAACCTTAGCAGTTAATTGCCATGCAGTGAGTCCTAGTTGACTCAGCAATCTAACAGGTCAATGAAAGGCTGAGGTGATGTGTAAAAGACACTGCTGGCAAAAGAGGAAAACAACAAGCTGTACGGTCCCCCCACTTAGGTTATGTAGTTGCCTTCCTGAACTAGACTAACTCGACTGTGGACAGGAGGTATGTAAGTGAGTAGGAGTGAACATGTTTGAATTTCCCTCCAAAGTTTGAAATCAATAAAGCTTTATTGTTGCTGAATCACAGTGTTTTGTGTTGCTACCTCTCTGGAGACTGGTGGCCAACTCCCTCATATCAGCAAGGCACAAGGCTTTAACAAAATGGTAAAGGACAGCAAGGGCTGTCTCCTTGAAGCTAAATTCCCATGTAACAACTCATTGGTTGTATTTACAGGAGATGCTTATACCTGTTGATTAAATTAATCTATTTCCTAGGCTCACATAATACCAGGAATCATGTGCTAACCAAATGGTCGAGCACACTAGGCCACACATGCTGGCACACACAGGTACACAAACACAGTTAAGCAGACAAACTAGGTTAAAGCTAACCAAGCTTAACACAGTGAGCCAATGCAGAGGTTAGATCCTAACTGGCAAGCTGAGCCACTCACTTCCCAGCCACAAAGGTTATAAATATGGCCAGACATCTCCCAGTCCTGTCATGTCACAAAGCAAGGGTTGTGTCCTCATTTGCTCTTTTCTTCTTTCACTGGAAGCAGATCTGGCCTGAATGATGAAAATGGCCCATTCGATTTTCCTTTGTGTCACATCCCAACCCATTTGTTTGCTGCTGAAGCCTGTTATTAGCCAATTCGTATTTCTATGGGAATTCCACTCCCCCTTCCACCTCCCCCATCTCCAATATAGCCAGTTTCAAATTATCCAAGGCTGTGCTGCAAATTCAGTGCTATGCACCTGAGACGTTATTTACAATCTAGAATTTAATAAGAATGGATTTCATGCAGAGATTTGTGTTTATTCTGATTAAAGAAAAGAATAAAAGGTCTCCGGCTCACTTCGTCGAGCACTCCTTTATTTATTCACATATTACACTTAATTAAATATAGTAAAGAATATGACATTCACATATTTGTTTGCCTTAGTTATATTCAGAGAGACTCCCATCATTTTTGATTATCGGTGCCAGAAGAATCCTGAAGACATGTAAGTGGAAAGACTCAAGGAAATTGATAGAGCCTCATTTCCAGTTAGGATTAGACTGTACATAAGGTTTTGTGTGTTTCTGCTTTTCTGCTCTTGTGTTCCTAGAGTTTAACTATTTATGTAAAGTGTGTGGTGTGACAAAGTGTAATCTGGATGACCAGCAGATGGCAGGGAAGAGATATAGAAAACTCTGACTTCTTGGTTTTTTTGTTGTTCAGTCGTTTAGTTGTGTCCGACTCTTCGTGACCCCATGGACCATGGCACGCCAGGCCTTCCTGTCTTCCACTGTCTCCTGGAGTTTACCCAAATTCATGTTCATTACATCGGTGATGCTATCTAACCATCTCATGCTGTCCCCTTCTCCTTTTGCCTTCAGTCTTTCCCAGCATCACCATCTAATGATTGCCTGGACTTTTGGAGCTCAGATCTAGTACCTTAGAATACAGGTAGTTCTCGGTTAACAATGGCATTTGGGAATGGAATTGCTGTCCCTAAGCAATGTAGTCATAAAGCGCAACATCACATGACCATGCTGCTTAGCAATGGCAACTTCAGCAGTCCCGGTTGCCATTGTTAAGCAAGGACCACACAGGTCGTTAAATGAGGATGTCACATGGTCGCCATTTGCTACCTCCTGCCAGCTTCCCCATTGACTTTGCTTGTTGGGAGCTGGCAAAGAAGGTCTCAAATGGCAACCACGTGACCTCAGGGACGCTGCGATGGATGGAACTCTGAGGATCAGTTGTGAATTCCCTTCATTCGGTGCCATCGTAACTTCAAACAGTCATTGAATGGGTGGTTGTTAAATGAGGACCACCTGTAAATTCAGAGAACTAATTATTGCACTGGAATAGCCCAATTGCAAGTTCTAGTGTCAGCAAACAGATGAACCCTATTCCAGGATACACCATAACATTTCCTTTCCCTTGTCCTCAGAAACATTTATTGCCCCCATATTCAATCTTTGCTTTACTGTTTTGGCTCCCACTTCCTTCATTTGTACTTTGAGAAAAAGTTTGCATTCCCCAAACCTACTGGTACTCACTTCTTCCTTCCATGCTTGGCTAGCAAAAGGTTACTGAGAAAATGATTTCTCTATTACTATACAAATCTGCAAAGATTTTATGGAACTGGAAGATATGATGATAGATAGATAGATAGATAGATAGATAGATAGATAGATAGATAGATAGATAGACGGATGCTTTTTTCTTTTCATGATAACATGTCGGTTCAACACCACATATACATCAGCAACACCTTGCCTTCTAGCAATAGTTGGCTTACACTATACTTTTTTTTGGGGGGGGGGTTTAAAAAAAGTTGAAACTAAAATAAACTGAGACTCTTCCATGGCATCAGGAATCTCAATGTACATCATTTCCAGTGATGTGCAAGAGTTTAAGTGAATAGAACCCTATTTATATCTTCCAGTGAGCTTTCAAAGGCTTGGAAGAAGTCAGTAGGAGATAAGATTCCATTCCCCCACCACTTGCATTCAGTCCCAAACTACCTGCTACTTTAATTACATAGGGGACAGTTGACTCACTTGTGCTTAATTATTCTGAAATAAGTATATGGTGATTGAGACTATAATGGGTTGACTTAAACCTTTCATTGCTGAAAGGCTTCCCACATAGAGTAGAAGGCAGGCTGGCAGGCAGGAACCCTCTACTGGCATCAGCTGAATTTGGCAGAGGGAATGTAGACCCCCCTCCCCAATATGCAAAGGATCCAGTTCAGACTGGCTTCCTTTGTACTTAAGGTAAAGGAAAAGGTTCCCCCCGCACATTTGTGCAGTCGTGTCCGACTCTAGGGGCCGGTGCTCATCTCCGTTTGTTAGCCGAAGAGCCAGCGCTGTCCAAAGACGCTTCCACGGTCATGTGGCTGCATGACGCGCGCGGAACGCTGTTACCATCCCACCGAAGTGGTACCTATTCATCTACTTGCATTTGCATGCTTTCAAATTGCTAGGTTGGCAAGAGCTGGAGCTAGTGCGGGAGCTCACTCCGCACACAGGGCTAGGGATTCGAACCTCCGAACTTGCGATCTTCCAATCAACAAGCCAGGCGTCTTACCCACTGAGCCACCACGAAAACAACCCATATTATGCCTTAGTGCAAAGCAAGAACCTTTAAAGGAGGAACATAGCAAGTTTCTGTTTATCTGGTACCTATTCATCTACTTGCCTTTGCATGCTTTCGAATTGCTAGGTTGGCAACCCTGACCCTAACCCTTTGTACTTACTTGAAAATAAATAAAAATGAGAGAATCAGCTGCACACAGTTAAATCAATGTAACATGTAGCTCGACCCACAATGAAGATGAGCATACATTTGATGAAAGCAGTGTTAACACTCATGCTCACACAGAGAGACATGTGTTATCATGCAGTGCATTCTTTTCTAAAAAGAGAAAAAATAAACACCTATATACTTTGCCAGTTGTTCTTTCTCTGTCATCATGCATTGCCCAAGTAGGTACCAACTGCTGAAGGGCCTGCTTTCTTTTTCATTCAAGAACATGACTAGGGAGTATGAAAATCAGACCCAGCACAAGCAGACCTTTTGCTACTCCCTAACAAAGGACGTGGTGGCTCAGCGGGTAAGACGCCAGGCTTGTCGATCGGAAGATCACAAGTTCGGAGGTTCGAATCCCTAGCCCTGCGTGCAGAGTGAGCTTCCGCACTCGCCCCAGCTCTTGCCAACCTAGCAATTCGAAAGTATGCAATTGCAAGGAGATTAATAGGTACCACTTCAGTGGGATGGTAACAGCATTTCACGTGCTGGCCACATGACTGCGGAAGCGTCTTCGGACAACGCTGGCTCTTCGGCTAACAAACGGAGATGAGCACCGGCCCCTAGAGTCGGACATGACTGCACAAATGTGTGAGGGGAACCTTTACCTTTTTTTTTTTAACAAAGGACACATTTTTCAAGGAAAGTAGAAGACCCCCTCCCACTTCCAAATAGGTTTGAGTGTTCCTAAATTAACCGGAGCTATGTCAAAACCCATAGTGTTCTGCCTTAAATCTTGCTCTTTGACATTGGATTAAACAGAAAAAGAGTTACGTCTCTCAAAACCATATAAATGCATATCCCACGCCACAGAAACAGAATGACAAATAGCTTTGGATATAAGAACAAAAATAGGGGGGGGGGGCTGGATCTGAGGTCTGTGAACACATGTGTTCACAAATCTGTTATGAAAATTCTCCGGCATTCCACTGGGGAAAAATGAATGGATGAATATCATTGGCGATCACTCGTAGCCGAGTAAGATTGTCTTCCAAGGGTAAAATTTTTACAGTGGATCCGTAAGTGGCTGTAAAGGCCAATTCTGGATCCGCACAACCTCCCACAATGAGGGCATAGGTTTCCGGGTGGGAGACGGTCATGATGAGGGTTTGCTTGACGTGCCTTCCTCTTAGCTCGTTTCTCCCTTTCGCCCTGTACTCGTGCTTCTTCAAAGTCCATAGCGCCTTTAATAAAGTGGATGAATAAATGCATGCTGAATTACATGATTCTTATGAAGAATGGTAAAAGCCCCTGTTTATAATACCACAAAAGTGGGAGGTAGCCAAGGGTCATATGCTCAACTTTTGTCCAATCAAAGTACAATTAGATATGTGGTGCCCTAAATAGTCCAACTTACTTCACTTAGCTAATTCAATATAATTTCAATGGTAAGCTTGTTTTTTTAAGTTGCTATTGAAGTCTGCCTAAAAAATGACTACAAAAGTAATAACCGCCCAGAGTCCCCTTCGGGGGAGATGGTGCAGTGATAGAAATTGAAAAATAAATAATAATAAAATAATAAAATAATAAAATAAAATAAAATAAAATAAAATAAAATAAAATAAAATAAAATAAAATAAATAAAATAAAATAATAAAATAAAATAAAATAAAATAAAATAAAATAAAATAAAATAAAATAAAATAATAAAAAAATAAAATAATAAAAAAATAAAATAAAATAAAATAATAAAATAAAATAAAAATAAAATAAAATAAATAAAATAAAATAATAAAAAAATAAAATAAAATAAAATAAAATAAAATAAAATAATAAAATAAAATAAAATAAAATAAAATAAATAAAATAAAATAAAATAAAATAAAATAAAATAAAATAAAATAAAATAAAATAAAATAAAATAAAATAAAATAAAATAAAATAAAATAAAATAAAATGTGTATTATTCTGCAGCCTCCCTATGTATGCATGTGTATACATCATGTGTGTGTGTGTGTGTGTGTGTGTGTATAGGCTTCAGAGTAATAGATAAACCGGGGGCGGGGGGCATGACATCTTGGCCATGACACAACAGTAAAATCCAAAATATCACCAAAATAAACTTTAAAACTACCTAAAATTAGGATAGAAAATGGAAGTCTACTGTGCAAAGGAGGAAAAACATTAGGGAAAATGGAGATCTTGGCACAAGCGTTTTGAAAATCTCACTGTCCATTAATTTGTAAAATAACTAATGTTTTTCTAGCAAATTGCAAAAAGATCGAAAACGTTAAGAATGCAGTCAGTATAGCTGACTGAATTTTCATAACTCCTGATTCTATCCTGATTCCAGTTAGGAATCTTACACTCTATTTCAGACCAATTGTAGTTCAAAACTACAACGATAAGTTACCAGAGGATCCATATGTGATCAAGGCTATTTCTATTTCTACCAGCAGGTTTGCATCTTCTTGGAAACGATGATGATTTTCTCTATTGCAGAAAGCCACTCTAGAAACCTTTTCCTTTCCAATTCACCATCATTGTGCTCTTCCAAATAACATTTGGCAGGTGTTAGCCAAACCAAGCAGAAAGATAATAGCACAAGGTGAAACATTTTCTCTTGTAAGAGTGATGTTTCACAGAGACTATATTCACAGCTTCTTGATGGTGTGACATTTCTGACTCCCATTCTCCTGTTCCTTCATATATAGTTCTGTGCTTTTCAAACACCACCATTTACTTTGCTGGATGCATCTAACCCTTACTAGCTGAATACTTATATTACAGATATGAGTTGGGGTGGATTAAAGACTTAGAGCTCAGAATACAGATCTGTTAAGAATCCTCTGGGACCAAATGGTATTCAAGACTTTCTACAAAGTATTACGTGCGTAGTAGAATTAAGTTTTATTCTCCTGGGAGAAAAGGATATTACACAAAAACACAGTCTTGTTTCATTAATACATTTTAACACATCCAACTAACGTGTTAATTTTGTATATTTGGTGTTGCTGTGCTTCATGATTAAATATATAAATATCTTCTGAATTCTAAACCTAAAGTCTCTCCCTTCAGGGACTGATTTTTTTAAAAAAATACTTAATTAAAAAGTAGGATAGAGAGTGAGAGTCTTTGTTTTTGATTTGCTTGTGAAGATGGAATACTAACTGAACAACCAATTTTGTTTTGTTTAAGAGAAGCCTTGAGCATTATTTGTACACTTTTTTGTAAACTTTTCGCACTGAAGATGTTGCCTAGCCTGGCAATGAAACGTCTGCAAGAAAACAACAAGGCTCAGAGAGCACCAAGGACTCCACTTTATTTGTACAGTTTTGCCTGTGTTGAAAGTGATCATCTTTAGTATTATTCCATCTGGCACTAAATGGAAACATCCAGGTGACTGGTATTTTAAACAAGACGGACCAATCCCCCATCATAACATGTTCTTGTTATCCGAATGGCATGGTCAACAACATTATTATTTTTACTAACCTGGCAATGTGAATTTGACATGTATCATCTTCAACAGATCTCCTTCTCCTAATGTCTTCTTCTGTCAGAAGCTCCAAGTATGGCTACACAAAAAAATAACTTCTCTATTGTGTATCCCACTTATTGTATATTCTCCATGGTGGCATCTACATTGCCTGTTTTCCATGACAAAGCAGACATGTCTTTCTTTCTCACTGACCTTTGGCAGTTTTTGTAGTATTAATTCTTGAATTATTGGATTCAGTTGATGTTTATACTTCAAAAAATTCCTTGGTTTATATTGATGTTCTGTCTCTATAGGATTTGCCAAGTTGCATTCACTGGCATTTGTGTTTGCTTGTTTGTGTTGTTTTTCACCTGCTGGAAAATAAACAGATGTCTAACACCAATAACAAATTCACACATAAACATTCAAATACATACATGCATACTTTTATTTACTTTTTGTCTCTCAGAGAACATATTTGAATACACAGCAGTCTAACCTCCTCCCCTTTGCCATATGTTATGTGATTAATTGAATAAAAAGTAATTCAGTATCAAAAACAGAAGCAGGGGGAAGATGGGGAGGGATGGCATGGAATAGCTTTGGGAAAATATATAAAAGCTAACTGATTTTATTGTAATTTAAAGGGGATGCTGTCATGGTGATGGTTAAATGCTTAGTACGTAGTACACCCGCAGAAGCTGCAACACCTAAAAACTTTGGTTAATATGGGTGGGGGGAAGCAGAATTGGATCTGGTTAGTATTTCAATAGGAGACTGCTAGGAAATTTCAGGACTGTAGGCTGGACTGTGAAGTCAGAAACTATCTTGAAAGAAGGCAATGGTAAGCCATATTCTTGCATAGAAAAGTGCATATCCATATAGACAAGAGGAGTCAAGCTCAATTTGAGAGTCTTCTTCTTTACCTTCATTCAATACAGATTGTAAAATGGAAATTGGGAACTATAAAAAATGATCATGGTCCTTGCTCAATAGTTGAACTCCCATCTCTCTCCTGGTCATAAAATGAGCAGACTGTTCATGCAACATTAAAGTTAAATAATTAATTAGTAATAGACATTACAATATACCTTCATGAAAAGCATTAGCTTGATTTCTATAGACAGAAACTGAAGAATTCCATTTGACATGATAAATTATTTCCCAAATCTATTATCATTTTTTTGCAAAAGAGGAATGGGTGTCAGGCAGCCAAATGACTTTTAAAATATTTCAGTGCTTATGATTACCTTGTTGTGAATGAAATGATTACACTGAATCTTCTGTTCTTTTTTAAACTCAAGGACACGATTCCCCACTTCCTTTCTCCATTCAAAAATAAGAAAGCAGAACAGATTTGGAACTGTTATGTTTTTAAATGAGAAATTAAAATACCTTTTTCATGAGGAGGAGGAGGAGGAAGAAAAAAATAGAGGAAAGGGAGAGAAGTGAAAAGAGAAGAAGGAGATGGAGAAGAACACATTAGGAAGACCTGCTTGCATAAATGCATGCCTACATACATATTTAAGTATATAATTAATACATTACAAAGCTTGTTACTTGAGGCAGATATCATAACAGCATCTTAATAGGATCAACTCATAGGGCAAGATTCTCCCATCAGGCATGACCAATTCAAGACACTGAGTGGGTGATTGGCACTTCAAAAACCCTCCACTCTAGTCTTCTCCAACCTGGGGTTTTCCAGAAGGGTTGGATGGCCGTGGTCACCCCATTCTGCCTGGAGGAATTATAACTGAGATCCATCACTTTTGAAAGTACCCGGTTAGGAATTCTGCTTTAATTTATTCTAGAGCAGAGGAGTCAGAAAAAACATCAACCTTCCAAATTGGAGGTTACTTGTACAGTTCTTATTCCACATAGTTTTAAATATCTCAGTTGTTGAAAGTCAGATCAGGAAAGGAACTGCAGAACAACACGTGTGCCTTACTGAATATGGATGTATTTATACTATCACAGAAATCCTTTTCAAGTAAGTCATGATCTTTATCATTTGCATCCTTCAGTTTAGTCAGAGCAGACATGACATTTGAATGTGACCTCACCACACTTTCCCTCCAAATATTTTTCACCCATAGCTAAGCTCTGAACTTTTCTAGAAAAAGTCACCTGCAGAAACACATTGGTTGGTTAAAGAAAGCAATAAAAGGTGTTTCTCTGAACCTTTTATTTTTTATTTTTTACTTTTTATATTCTTCTTAGTTTGTATTAGTTTTTTTTATCTTTGTATTTGTAAACTTTAATAAAGTTGTTATGAAAAAAAAAGGAAGGCACTGGTTGGTTAGTGCTTGAAATGGCAATCAGGGGTTCTCCTTTTCCCAAAATCTCAGCAGGATTGAAACGACCTAAACTTTTTTTGGGCCTTTTGGCTGTAAAATAAATTAATCATCATCATCATCATCATCATCATCATCATCATCATCTACCTAAACTAAAACAGCATCTTAGATGAATGAAGTACATGTGTCACATACAGTAAAAACATTGAGAGAAGTTTATTATGTATTTATTTATTAAATTTATACACTGCCCATCTCACTATAAAAGTGACTCTGGGCGGCTTACAAATAAAAAAGTCATAAAAAACCCATAATAAAAATGCGAAAAATACAAAAGAAGGCAAAAGAGGGAAACTTTTAACTCCTTCCTACATTTTTAATAACTTATATTTGATATTATTTTGATTTCTATAGCCCCCCTACTCATACATGACTCTGGTTGACTTGCAAGGGTTAAAAACAGTTAACAGGAAGCAACTCAAATTCAGTAGTGGACTCATACACTGTCCTAACCCAGAGCCAGATCTTCAAGATTATCTTGAAGGACAGCAATTCTTGGGCTGCATAGATCTTGGAGAGAATGTTGTTCTAGAGGGCATTGCAATGACAGAGAAGACATATAGCATACAGAACTTGGATTCCCTAATTTTCTTTTACTCTTGAGCCCAGAAAAGTCAACCAGATGCTACCACCTCCTGAGAGACTATGTAGGAAGGTGTTTTTAAGCCATGGGAAGGAAGAGAATGTTCATTTGAGCATTCCTTTTCCTGTGTTATTAAATGCTGGTCTATGAGCAAAATAAAAATAACACACACACATACATATATATATTTCTCCATTTTTGAGGTCCATCGAAGTCAATAACCCTGGAAATGGAAGTGTATGGAGAAACTTGCTACTTTAAAAGCCTTTGATATTGTATTTTAGCTGACTGGTTTTGTCTGGCCTTTTCAAATACTGAACATCCTTTGGATAGGGCTGTCTCCATTAGGGACACGGGGCAATTCCCTCTTCCCCAAAAGCCTTATCTATAAGCCTGTTCTTGAAGAAAATAAGGACATTTTAATCAATATGAAATGTAGCAGCTAACTGGTATACAGTGGCAACATCAATTTTTTTAGGGCAATCAAATATGGGTTGTAAAAATCTAGACCGCCACTAGGTGACAGCAAGGAAATACAGAAAACTCAATATAGTGGTCCTCTGGACTTTTGCAGCTGAAATACCGCAATCCTTATATTATTCCAATACTAGCTTGCTTTTCGGTGCAATTCAAGAACCTGGACTTAGCACTTAAAAGCCTAAATGATTCATTCTGCTATGAGAATATCTGGATCACTGAGAGCTGTCCTGAGGAATGTGTGAAAAATCTTTCTGTACAATTGCTCCCAAATATGCAACATTCCCCTGTCAAATATCAAACCAATCTCCACTCTTTCAGCTTTTCAAATTGGATTTTGATGAGGTTTTGATTATTTTTTTACTCTGGTATGTTGTAATATTTGATTTTGATGTTTGTATACATGATCACTTTTTATCTGATTGGAAACATCCAACATTACTATAGATAAATGAAGAGTAATTCCTATATTTTTCCAGTCATGGGAGCTGACTCCTGTAAGTTCATCTCTCTTTCTTAATATTTAATTTAATTTGTTGTTATGTCCCCTCCTAAAAAATAGAAAAAATAACTTAAAATTACCCTATCTGAACTTCCTAAATCCATTGTCACTTCTTTTCAACACTGAAGACGAGGTTTTCATGAGACTTTTGCCAAGGGTATAGAGAGCCTGATGCTATTAAATATGCTGTAATAGTGAGAACATTAGCAGAAGCAAAGTTTATGTCCTGTTAACTGTCTTTTACTATTTTAAAGAGAGAGAGAGAGGGGGAGGGGTGAGAGGGGGGAGGAAGAGGGAGGGAGGAATCAAAATGAGCTTCTCTGAAATCTTTGTTTTAATTGTGGATTTAATTCCTTCCGTACTTTTACAGCTACTTAAATTTCCACATCATTTGCAGTTGAGAAGATCCTTAGTGACTGTGTAATATATTTGGAGGGGGGCAGGGAGAGATCCCTTTCTCTTTTTATTATGCCTCACTAAGGGTGGACTTGCACATGAAAGAAATCTTACATGAGGTGGGGAAAATGTATCATAAATTATTCATGATAACTGATCACCAGAGTGCCATGGTGGTGCAGTAAATAGCATGCTTGTTTGGTTTAGGAAGAGCTGGGTTGAAATCACTCAACTGCGGTGTTCCCTGAGTGACTCTGGGCTCAGCACCATCCCTCAACCCAATCAACCTCACAGGTTTGAAGTGGGGAAACTTAGGAGGAGGAAGTGCTGTGCACAACATCCTGAACTCTTGAGTGAACGACAGGGTAGATATGACAGGATATATATCAAATCAATAAATGGAGAGGTAATGGGGAGAAGAGTTACTCATCTTGAGTTTCTTAGAAAAGGAGGGAAATATATAAAATATTTTCACCTTGCCTTCCATTAAAAAGATTCTCAGAGACATGTCAGTGCCATAACTGACAAGGTAGACCTTGGCCAAATAACAAGATGATTTTAAAATATGCAACATTTCCTAATCCAAATTAGGAGAGAGATTATGAAAGTTCTTTCTAAATAGTATTGGTAAATTACAGTAGCTGGTGTAAAAAGAGTTAGATTCACAATGAAGAGTGTAAATAGTGCAGTGGCTAAGGTTTAAACCTGGAAGGTCAAGGTTCAAATTCCTACTCAACCATGGAGCTCAGTAGATGACTTCGAGCTAGATGACATCCCTCTGTGCTCATCCTACCTTACAGGTTGTTCTTGTGAGGATAAAATTAGGGGTGGCACCACTGGTTCTCAAAGAAAAGGCAAGATATAAATGAAAGTTATTTTGAAGACCTCTTAATGGTACAGTAACCACATGGACTTGAATCTGACTCACTTATATATTCTTCACAGAAAACATACTTTAGTGTCATACCTTCTGATTTTGTTAATTTTTTGTCTTTTTAATGAAATGAGATCTTTGTCTTGTTAATGGATTGAGTGATTAATTACATCTTTGTTTCACAGCCACCTAGCAATAGAGAACAAACCATTGCTGAAATGTTTGTTCTAAAATCAGTTGTTTCTCAAGGTAACTAGTTTCTGGTGCAGTTTCTACCCCAGAGGGCTGCAGCATGTGTGTTTATCTTCCATTCAAAATTCAACTTTTTGCACAAAATTTGGCCATTATACTGTATTCATCAGGGCACTTTCCCTAGCACAAAGAATTCTTGTGGGTTGTTCTATCAGTGCACAGATTGTTATGTGCACTCCTTGTCCCCATATATACTTTAAAAAAGATAATTGCATAAAAGCATTGAAAAGGATAAGTTTTTGAAATATATCTGTGCCTTCACTTTGTGCATTTGTTCCTACATAGGAAATTAGATAAATTTGCATTACAAATGTCATGGCATTGCAATGAAAGCCAAACAAATTTCTCAATCTTTAATGTTTATTGTGTTTCTTTTCTGAATATTAAATACGATAGATTCTGTTGCTCTGCCTGCCCCAGGTAAACAAAAGTCTTTACAGACCCCACTTGGAAGCTGCCTTATCCCAAGACAGAAGGCAGATCATTGGTCCATCTAGTTCAATATTGTATATATTAGTCAAGATCACAAAACATACAAATACATAGTTTAATTAACTAGGTTTTCTGAATAAATCCAACTGTCTAGGGTCACAGCACAATAAGGTACACTATTGGGATTCACAAGAGCAAACAACATCTTGGCCTAGGATGTTGTACAATAATGCTTATTGACTGGCATATTCTCTCCAGGATTTCAAACTAGATATTTTCCTCAGCCCCACCATGATATGCCAATAATTGAACTGAGAAGATCCAGGTAGTGTAATGGTTAAGGTATCAGGTTAAGACTGGAGAAAACTAGGATCAGGTCCAGCCTCAGCTTTGAAAACTCCTTGAGCCAATTGAAACCAGAGGCTTTTCTTTTGGGACTGATGGACAAACAGTTGGAAAAAGGTAATGGAACTTTGTTTTTGTATATGATAACTGCAGTGAGATTATTGTATGCACAAAGATGGAAAGATTTGGTACTACCCTAAATGGAGGTATGGTTGGTGAAGAAGATGGAACTTGCTGATATGACCAAATTGACTTCTTTGATTAGAGAAAGGACAATATCTATGTTTATTGCTGACTGGAAACCCCATATAGACTTTTTGTGTGAAACAGAAAAAAATGAACTTATGATTTGTGGTTTTGATGATTAGACAGAATGGATTATAGAAAAAATAGAGTTATGTTGTAATCATAGAGCACGAGGTAAATTTATAATTGTACTTATAACTGCTGTAAAGAAGATCAGAAGCTGCTTCTTTGTATCTTTTTTCTTTGCTATTTTATTTTTACTTTTTCCCTTTCCTTTCTTACACTTTTAGCTCTTTCTTTGATTTCTTTGGTTTCTTTTTTTCTTTTTCTCACTCTATATTAGTTTCTATTAGTTTTTATCATATTTCTTTTAAAAAAATCCCCCCCTCCCTCTTTGAGTGACTTTGGGCCAGTCACACCAACTCAACTTATCTCTCAGGGTTCTTCCTATGGGGAGAAAATGATAAAGTATAAACCATAATGAGCTTCTGGAAGAAAGGCAGGATATTAATCTAACAAAAATATAAATAACAAATAATTCTGCAGTACTGTAGTAGTGGAAACTTATGTCCTCATCATCTCTTTCTTTGTAATTTGTTTTATCTGGGGTTGCATTTGGAAGCAATTCAGGACTTGCAGCTGGTAGATTCAGCCACCTGCATGCTGACAGGTTGTTCCTTAAGGTCAGGATGCTCCTTTCATATTCTCATTTGGAAAAATGTTAAGAAGGTCCACTTGCAAAGATCCTTCATGGCAAGGAGTACCACATGATTGGAAGCACCTGTAGGGTTAGTTACCTAGGGTTGAGATGATGTTCTATGTTTGAGGATATTTTAATTACATTTACAGTGCTGCCAAATGTAAGCCATCTAGAATCTAAGATGGATTTGATAGCATTCAAGTCTCTGTAATAGATGATAGATAGATAGATAGATAGATAGATAGATAGATAGATAGATAGATAGATAGATGGATGGATGGATGGATGGATGGATGGATGGATGGATGGATGGATGGATGGATAGATAGATAGATAGATAGATAGATAGATAGATAGATAGATAGATGATAGATAGATTAGTTTGCCATTGAGCTATGATCTACTGAGATCTCCTGCACTCAACAGAGAAATACAAGTGCAAAATTGGGCATACCTGTTCTAAATGTCTATTAGCACAAATCAAGCAAACTCTAACTCAGTACTCATGGCTTAATTCTACAAGGTCACTGCTTGGTTAAAAATTAAGAGAAAATATCCTCCTTTATTGGCTTAGCTGAAGGGGACATCATAAATTAAATGGACTGAGGTAAGAGTTGTGGAAGATTCAAGAAATAAAATTATAATTGAGACAAGGAGGAATTGAGCATTTACTTAATTATGCCTTTAGATAAAATAAAGTCAACCTCAAGTCTTCACATGGTCTCTTATCCACAAACTGACCAAACTGAGATTTGTTTAATACAATTGATATGCTATATGCCTTCAAGCTAGAAATGTGTATTGGACTCAGGGAAACACCAGAATCTACCTGATCTGGACAGATTCAGGATAAAATCCAACTACCTTTCCTGAGGGCCTCCCAAGATTCTCTGAAGCACATCTGGATCCTCTTGGAGCTTCTGGGACAAACAAGATGGATGCAGAGACACAAAAAGATCCTGGCAGAAAAAAGATATAGTAATCCTCTAATAGCTTTCCATATATAGCTATTGGCAGGATGTGAAGAGAAAAAGGCCATGTGGTTTGGCTATTGACTTTTTTGGCAACCAAGCAAGGGTATACTTTTCTCTGAACTTTCCCTTCTACTGCCAGCTTAACAGGAGGGACAGTCTTGCTAAACTGGAAATATCTGCCTGAGTTAGCAAAATCAGAGCAACTATGACAGTAAATCAAAACAGAGGTGTCAGTTGGGGAGTGGGGGAACCACCAGAGGGAAGGACAAAAGCATCATTGCGTCATCTTGGAGCTGCTTTTATCCATAAAGCAGTCCTGGTGAAGGGGACACTTACATCAGGAACTATTGCAAGCAAACATGTGCAAAGAAGCAAAATAGTAACAACCCCAAAGATCTCATAAACATCATAAAATACTGTATATGCAATCTTCCTACTCCTATCTTGAGCAGATTTTAATTGGGAAACACAATTTTTCCACTTTCAGAAAGGATGTCAGGGCATATCATTTTAACTTCATTGCTTGAACTGTTGTTTGTTATGAATACTAGCATACACTTTTTATCAACGTTTTCTGGAGTTGTATTTGCTTATTTATTTGTTCCATTTGTATCTGGTTTTCCTCCAGAAGCTCATTGTGGTGCATGCAACACCCTCTTCTCCAATTTTCCCCTCATTTCCCCCCATTACAATAGCCGTATGAAACAATGTTTGGGCTGAGATCATACATGTGTTGATTTTCCAGCCCTTAATCCTCACCAGAGTAGAATAATTATTATCAGAGATGAGAGAACAAAGGAACAAATAAGAAATCTCAGTAGATTATGCTGTCCAGAAGCATGTGTGAAATGGCATAAGGAGACAGTTGGCATTAGCAAGGCTTATTTGTCAAAGGGTACAACTAACACAATAATTTGTGAGGCCTGTTCACAGCTTGCTGGCTATTACTTGAAGTCACAAATCACAATAACTGTTCAATTGAAATTGCAAAAGAGAAATCAGAAATGCTTCTAAAGTCAATGAGCCATTAAATAGTTGACAGTAATCTGCTTGGGAGTTTAGAATTGTTAATTAGCCCCAAAATACAAATGGTGCTCACTGCCATAGACTCTCATGGGCCAGCTTCCATGGTAATACAAATCAGTGCATTTCATTCATTCTAATGAGTCTAAAGTTAGAACCCACACCATGAGTGCAGGCTACCATGTAGAACCCCCCAAGTTTTAATATGAGGCTACTAAAAAGCCCGCAGGGTGGCCTGGAATATTCTGCTGTGGTCTTTTCTCATCAGTAAAGCAAGTGTAAAACATGTATCTCTCTGCCTGCTGGAGGTTTCACAAAGCTTCATTAATTAATATTTGCAAATTATTTTAGTGTGTTCGGATTAAAAAAAAACAGTGGCAGCACCATAGCACTCTTGTTAATAATATCCCAGAGGAGATTATGTCAGGGAAACACTGGTGTGAATGTTACACAAACATTCAGGTTACTTTCTGATATGATGTTTTTCGTGCCAAGCAGGGAATTTGCCTGCATTTCCCCCCGTAAGTGCTCCCATTTGATTTAATGAAACATAATTTGTTTTAGATATTATTTCCAAAAAGAAGAAATTTGGATAAAATTCTCATGGGTAGAATGCAGTATTTTTATGGTTACGAGGTAGCCAAGAACTGTCGATGTAAGTTCTGTCTTTCATTGTACAATGATTTGTTGAGAAGCCTGCATTCCCCCTGGGCTTTCTATGCTTTTATTAAACCCGGAGGGAAGGCATCGTGGGAGAACGTCTCCTATTGGTCTTTTTTCTTTTTCTTTTTAGTAGTGTTGCCACTGTAACTGCAGAGGTGGTGCTCTGCCCTCCAGAAATGATTGAAGCATTTCTCTTTTCCTGGAGGAGTTCTGAGAAATGGTCCCTGCAAATTGGGTGGATAATTCTGAAAGGCCATCTGTGCCAAGCTATACTACTGAGTGTGTGATTGCTATTCTACCTATTCCCAGAAGCTTTTGACAGAGCCATTGTGTTCTTATGGAGTGCTGACATATTTAGCACACCCTTGGCTTCACACAGGCAGGGTGGAAGAAACATTCATGTCTCTCTGACTTTCTCCCAAGCTTCCTTTTGATTAACATTATTATACTATTAATATAATAGTGTTGATAATGATATTATTAAATTTAAAAACATCATTAACATTAACAATATTGTTATCGATACTAATGATATTAATAACATTATTATTAATAGTCTGAAAGGACTTGGGATCTTCAGCCTGAAGAAAGAAAGCCTTAGGAGAGACATAACAGCTGTGTTCAGGCACACAAAGGGAAGCTACAAGGAAGATGGTCATGAACTATTTTCTATGGCTATAGAAATTAGGACCAGAAATAATGAATGTAACTTGTATCTACCTAGATTTCATTTAAATGTAAGGAAAAACTTCCTAATGGTAAGATATGTGCAACAGTGGAAGAGTCTACCTACAGAAATTGTGGGTTTTCCATCTCTGGAGGCTATTAAGAAGTGATTGACAACCACATCTCTGGGAAGGTTCAATTGGTTCTCCTACATATTGCAGAGAGTTGGACTAGATAATCCCCATAACTACCAATTCCACAATTCTATGATTAATATAAATATTGCAACCACAATGAAAATGTAATGAATAGAATTAAGTTTTGAGTGCATCTTGAACTGGACTAGATTTCTGCTATCGTTTAGGGGTAAGGTAAAAGCCTGGGTGCCACTTAATATTCTGTCTGTGTACAATTCTCACCATGCCTCTCCTTGAGGTCCTGCTGACATCTGAATTTTTGACGGTGGGAAAACTAGCTGATGGAGAAGTATTCCAATATCTGTTCCTGGTCACTCTGAGTTTGGAGTGTCTTATCTCAGAGAGGGAAATGGATACATGTCCTATGACTCCTAGGATACTTTCCCAAAGGTCATTGGATTACAGGCTTTGTGAAGCCTTAAATGTATTATATATGAAGTATTTATGCTTTCTTAACGTAAGTGTTGACTATGAATTTTGGTAGGAAGTGTGCTGTCCACAAGAGTTTAATAACAGAAACCTCTTGATTGAGTCTCTATTCAGATTCTCAACTGGTGGTGGTGGAGGAATCCAAAAGTTTCCCAAACTTTAGAATTTACCCTCTTTACTTGCTGTTTGTTTGACATAGATACGGCATGGCAATTTTCATGTGATTCAGGGAAGATGAAGTGAAGTACATCTTCAAATGACACATTATTAATTTGTAGAATTTGCTAGCTTCAGATTGGGTAATGCCCTCTTACTTAGATCCCTTTGAAAAGGAATTAGATAAATTCAGATAGGAATAATCTATCAATGGCTTGTGGTCATGATGGCTATGTTGGGAATTTAATCTTTTCAAATTCTGAATGGATTTACTCTTCCTAGACTAATGTGCCGACTGGAACTTATTTCTCCATTGGTTTACACATTTCAACTGTATTTGAGATAAAATGTCTTTAAAATTATTTTAGTACAGATTTAGATGAAAATGTTCACACAATTTTTACATATCTAATCAATGCAGAAATGGAACAGTACAGACATATGCGTCAACATATGTGAGAGTCAAACAGACTGGAAATTAATAGCAGTGCTGAAACCTATCTTTCAATCTCCTGGCTATGTTTTTCTCCTACAACTAGGCTTCTGTTTTGTTTTTTGCTTTCCCTTGGGGAGTCCCAAATTTATTTATGAGCTTTTGAGCATACTTTATTTTTGTGATATTTCTTTCAGTTTTCTGATTCGAAAAAGCCATATGGAGGAGAATCGAAAGCTATCAGATCTGAGCAACTAAATCAGTGAATTTCTAATGGTAGTTTTAAAGATTTTGAAAAATTGTATGTTGAGTATGACTTACCTTATGATATGTACCTGGCAATGTATAAAATTGAAATGTGTACTAATGAAATAGTATGGCCTAGATGCTCTGAGATACCTGCAATTTTAGGTTCCTTAAAAGATGTACCTCTTTGAACAGAAATCAACAATTATATTTTATAAGGTATTAAAAAAAAATTAAAGTTAGTTATAGGTAGTCCTCATTTAGTGACCACAATTGGGACCAGCAACTCAGCTGTGAAGCAAAGCAGTTGCTAAGTGAAACCACAATTGTGCTTTCAATCTTACTTCAGCTTCTCTTTGCTTTACAGACCTGCAAAGATCGTAAATGCGAGGATTGGTCATAAAATTACTTTTTCATCATGATTGTAACTGCGAACGGTCACTGTACGAGGCAGTTGCTAAATGAGGACAACCTGTATATACTGTATATCTGAATTGTGGAATGAAGAATTGGAATATCCAATAGTTCTATTGAAAAGTAGCAGTGACAATCTCTGAGGAGCATCAGATGGCATCCCATTTCATAGTCTGGGACACTGATGAAAAGATTATAAAACATTCACTGGTAACCTTGGCTACACAGTAAAAACTACAATGATGTGAAAATGAAGAAATGTGTTGTGACATCATAGCCCACAACCTTACTTTTCACACTTGCATCCCAATGTTGGGCACATGGATATAGGTCATGTGGTTTGCATTGCAATGCATGTTTCATGATTTCCCTCTTCTTGGTCCCCAGCTCAAGCATAACCCCAAAATATATCACCTCCCCCCTGCACAAAAATGCCCAAAGCATAGTTCCCTATGTCTTCCTCCTTTGTAGGTAGAATAAATGTCAGAATCCTGCAGTTCATATATAACAATGTCACAAATATGGTCTTCTCCCTTGAGAAGGGGAACTGGGAGAGGAAAGTAATGTCTTTATCACCAAATGGAACACAAATGATAGAAATGCATGTCTTAATTCACAAGGCACTTTTAAAAGGAGTGTGCAGATCAGGAAAAATCAGATTCAAATTTGCAACCTTGGTTGATTTTGAAATCCAATCCAAAACTCATTTATGATTTGAATCATCAAATCGAGTAGATTCAAAGTTTCAGTTGGATAAAAATGTGTGCAGATGTGGACAAAAGTCAATGGAATCTTAAAATCAATTCAGAGGAGCTTGTTTCAATTCAGCTATGAGAGACAGTTCTCACAAGGTCAGAAGCAAACAGATATGTCCGTTACCACAATATGGGGGAGTAGAGATTGTCCCTTCCAGTGACTTTAAACCTAGTGTACTGAGTGGGTGGGAGAAAGAGGCAGCAGAACTTTAAACCTTGAGTTTTCTATAAAAGAGCTTGAATTTAACACATAGCCACCACTGGAATTCTTTTACAATAAACCTGCTTATTAAAGATTTGCATCCTTGAATGCAAATTCCTGCTTGCATCTGCCTCCAATTCTAGAGTTCTTGAGAGATGCCTGACTTCAATGCCTTGAATAGATTTGAATCAAAGCTTCCTATATCCCTTTTCCCCCCTCTCTACTGTTCAGTCACTTCATAATCCATAACTGCATACCTCAGTGTACCAGTTGCTAGGATTCAATCATACAATGGGCAATTTCCTTCATGCTCTGCCATGAACTTCCCCCAAACATCTGATTGTCTGCTGGATTTCTTCTTCCATGTGCTGTGGGTGCATATACCGGAAAAATTCATCTCGTTGTGTTATAGTTTATCATTGAAATACTATCAATCTGTACTGTTTTATGTGACAAGTTAATTTATCATCCTGCTAAGTTGGGGATGCACAACTTAGGGTTTCAATTCTTATTCAATGCGTGATATTGATTCTTCTTATTCTGTTCCTTAGAATCCTCCCCCCACCCAGAAAACAAACATACAAACAAAACAAAACACAATTCATGGGGAATGAATTTCTTGAATGAAGTTAAAATCTCCCTCAAGTCAAGGGCATGGTGATTTCAAAGACGAGTTGTTTTCTTGGAAGAAATCTGGAAGAATTGTTTTATTCCAGGGTATTTTTCAAATTCCTAGCTTAGACTACAGGCCTAGGACTCCCTGGCAGTCTTCTATCCAAGTACTAATAGGTCTCATCTTGCTTGAGTTTTTAAGATCAGCCATGGTTGGTTACCATGGAGAAGATGGTTGGATCCATGGTTGGATACCCTGGAGAAGATGCTGATGCTAGGGAAAGTGGAAGGCAAAAGGAAGAGGGTCCGACCAAGGGCAAGATGGATGGATGATATTCTGGAGGTGACAGACTCGACCATGGGGGAGTTGGGGATGGCGACGGCCAACAGGAAGCTCTGGCGTGGGCTGGTCCAAGAAGTCACGAAGAGTCGGAAGCGACTGAACGAATAAACAACAACATGGTTGGTTATGTGCTGCCATCTGGTATAAGCCTGCTACCATTGGTTTTCTTTAATGACCGTGGCTAAGCTGAAATCCCCAAGTGAAATTTTGAATGATCAGTTTGGATTGGGAACATGGAGCCAAAGCATGAAGGACTGAACTCTTTGTTCCCATGCTGACACTTTAGTTTAAGCTGACCCTCCAGAAGATTGAGATATATGTGCATGACATAGGCCCAGTCCCTGGAGATGTAAAAAAAATGCCTTCAAATTATACAATTTAATATGACAGAAGCAACTGATTATTAAGAACATGAAGTGTCCTCATATTAACTGTATTTAATTTAATTATATTAAATTGAAATTAGATCAGATTTAGTTTTTGTTTTGTCTCTGTTCAATCTCTTGGCATACGGTTCCCCCAGGATGCAGTTTAAAGGTCAAATTAAACAATTGGTTCATCCCAGATCACTCTAGCTGGAAAAGTCCTCACTTAGCATTAGTGGAGATGTGCAGTAAATTGTTTTAACATTCAGTGCATGTGTGTATGCATGGAGGTGGTAAGGGCACAGCAGCTATATCTCTGCAGGAACTGAAGGTGTACAGTCTTGGACTATAAATCAATAAAGCACAATATATAGCATGGTGTGGTGAGGAGAACTTTCCTCTACTTGGAGGGACACATTGATTTATTGCTTGTGACTGGGGGCATGGCAGTGTGGCCATGAGTGGAGGAAACATGGCCAATATGTTCATCCTTTTAGGATGGGCCAGAGGCTTAACATGTCCATTTTGGGACAGGAAGGAAGGAAGGACCACTTTGCTGCTGACTTTTGGTGTCATGATCTTAGGGTGCTCTGCATCTAGTTTGTCCACTCATGGTGAATAGTAATTGCTTTGATGGAAAGGGGAAGCTTTCCTAAAAAGCAATGCCAGAGTTAGATGGGAATAGTAGGCTATATGATTAGAGCTTGTCTCACCTGGACTGGGCACTGTATGCTGGCTCATGCCTGTTGCCATCTGCTGGGGAGAAGGGTCTCTTTATAAGCTCAAATTCATGGGACAACTTCAAAAAACTTTGGAAGGTACAATTAAGAATGAAATACTACAGCAGGGCTTTCCAAAGTTTTTCCCGTGGCGACACACCAACCGGCGTTGGTGTGTTGCCGCGGGAAAACCCGGAAGTGCGGCAGCGCGCAAAAACCCGGAAGCGCTGCTGCTGCTTTCGGGTTTTGCGCGCTGCAGTTGGTGTGTCGCCGCGGGAAAACCCGGAAGCGCTGATGATGATCAGCGCTTCCGGGTTGTGTGGCGACACACCAGACTGTGTGTGGCGACACACTTTTGTGTCGCGACACACAGTTTGGAAAGCTCTGTACTACAGGTTTAATAATACCAAAGCTAATGATTTCAGCTTTCTGCTTTGAAATGCTTCTCAGAGCAAAACATCCCTTATTTTCAAAGGCTGTTTTTACTCTAAAGACTTTTGATTTCAGAAGGACTTGTACTAGGATTTTGCAAATATTTCCTTATTAAGGTTCTATCCTGCTTTTTATGCAGGTGTTCAAGTCACAGCATACATAGCATAGATCCAAAGTATAGAATATATATCCTATATTCAAAGATTTGATTAAAAGTTTTGTGTCCAGGTGATTTGCTCAAATATAGGAATTGATTTGTCTTTCCAAACTGAATCAGGAAATCAATTCAAATATCTGAACTGAAAGAGACAACCTCCAAATCCATGCAGGTGATCTGGAATCTTCTGCAAATGGCCAGAAATGGCTTTTCCTGAATCAGCTCAGAGATCTGAATCAAACCGACCTGATTCATCAAGTCAGTCCGATCACTCAGATCAAGTCTGATTTATTTCCAAACCAATTCAAATCATTGAACCAAATTGGATTGAATTTTCCAAATCAAGGTGATTTGAATTGTCTTTGATCTGATTTACATTGGCCCTGATTTTATACTGCTGATTTTCAAAAATCTTACCCTAATTTGCTCTTGATATCCATGGCAAATCCCTTTAGCCCCTTGAGGAATAGTCATGGGGCACATACTTTTGCTCCCTTCCAGGGAATGCAGCTAAGAAAGGATACATAACACCACATTGTTTCTTTGGGGAGCTATTTTGTTTTAGGGATAGAGAGAACTCCAAACAAGGAAAAGCCTATGGGAGGTTGTAGGTACCCAGATTAGAGATGACTCACATATAGGAAAGGAAAGGTTCCCCGGTGCAAGCACCGAGTCATGTGACCCCTGGGGAGATGCCATTTTTGTGACGTTTTCCTGGCAGACTATAGAGCGGGGTGGTTTGCCATTGCCTTCCCTAGTCGTAATTACCTTTCCCCCAGCAAGCTGGGTACTCATTTTACCGACCTCAGAAGGATGGAAGGCTGAGTCGACCTGAACTGGCTACCTGACAACCAGCTTCCGCTGGGATCGAACTCAGGTCGTGGGGAGAGTTTCGGTTGCAATATTGCTGCCTACCACTCTGCGCCACACAAGGCCCTGACTCACATATATATTCACTTTTATCCCTTAAAAAAAGCAGAAGAGAAGCAATTATATTTTCCAACATGATCTAATTCTCCCAGCTACTTCTATTCTCTCTCTCTCTCTCTCTCTCTCTCTCTCTCTCTCTCTCTCTCTCTCTCTCTCTCTCTCTCTCTCTCTCTCATTGTGTGTTTGTGCATGTGTATAAGTGAGTGAGTATGCATGCCTGTGCATGAGAGAGAGAGAGAGAGAGAGAGACTAATTCAGAAGAAGCATGGATTCTTATAATAGTTTCACTCTAATAAAAGTCCATCCAACTCAGAATCCCAATGCCTGATATGAAAAATTCAGCAGGAGAGAATTAACATCTTAAGCATGTCCCCAAACAAAGCAACCTATTCCCTCTATGAAAATCCCTCTGCAGATCCCCCCAGCTCAGGTCTCAGTGTGAATGCAGCAACTATACACTTCTCTAACCCTTGATTACAAGCTGCTTCCTTCCACTGTGGCTTGTGTTTACTTCAGAAACATTTCCTGCTCACCCCTGCCAACCCAAACATTAGATAATTTAGCTGCCAGACACCATAAGCCGGAGAAAGGATTCCAGACAAATCAAGGCCGAAAAGAGGTGGGAGTGAGCCAGTCAGAGGAAGAAAAACAACAACCAAGACATCTCAGCACCTCTGTGATATTTGCTCGGCCACAGAAATAGTCTTATTACTTGGATGTCTAGTCATGTTATCCGTCTAACAGTGAATGTGCTTGAGGTCGACAGAACAGATAAAATAAGGAAACAAGGGAGAATTCTATATCAGCAGTCGCTGAGCACCAACTGTTACTAAACTGATAGTCAGAGATAAAAGCCTGTGGAAGAGAAATAGAAACCATGGCGGAACATTGAATTAAATGAACTATGAAGTAAACTGTAGATCCCCTGGCATGAAGACACAAATAAACCCTGATTGAAGGAAAGGATTAGAAAGGAGGAAAAAAACATCTTTAGGTTAACTGTAGCTAAGGTACTGTACACAAGATTAACCTCAAGATTCTTTGATTCTCTGCACTTATATGTGAACGTATGTGATTCTTCTACTTTACTTCCTACTTTGTCCATTGGTCCTAATTGGTCCTAATGTTTTTCTTTGGTCATAACTTCTCGCTTGTCCAGTTGCTTCCAGTTCTAGACTTGGATCAGACATCTGCCCATGGACCATCTCACTCTCAATTTAAATCACAACTCAGCCACAGAATCTTACCAGATGATTTATCATCAGTCACTACTTCTCAATCTAATCTCTCATGTGGATGTTTGAAAGATAAGAGGGAACAAATAAAACCAACCTGGAGCCTTTTAGAAGAAGAATTGGAAAAAAATGTAAAAAATTGAGAGTAGCTCACTTACTGCTGGATGAAGCTAGTTCTGTCTCTAGAAGTTCTGTCTGTCCCACTATAAGAAAAGGAAAAGATAGATTTTACCATTGTTGTATAAAAACTAGAATAGATGGAGAAGATCTATATTAATATGGTTATGCTCTGACTGGCAACCTAAATAGGATCTGCCTCAGAATGAGATACACAGTTTAGCCCTATCTCTCTTCAGAGACATCAGCATGACTTGTTTTTCTGGGCTTTAAAGCAGGATAGACAGGAAAAATGCTTGATTGTAAAAGTTTAAAGCTTATAAGATTGAAAGAAACTAAAGAGAAATAAAATGTCGTTGATTCCCAAAGGACAAAGGAAATAACCAGGAACATGCAGATATCTAACAAATAAAGGTAGATTGTTTCTCCAGATTTATTTAAATGTCAGAAACATTGAAAACATTGAAATTTATTTATTTATATTTCTAACTTATATCACCGCCCATCTCCCCCCACAATGGGAGGTGATATCTCAATACATCCACACACACCCCAAATGTGCAAAAGTCTGAATAGAAATACAAATCCAAATATATAATGTATTCTGAAATGATATAATGTATTCTGAAATGATTAGCTAATTTGAAAAGTTATATTTTGCTTTTGTTTTTTTCCAGCTGAGAACCATATCACAGAATTTGGACGACTGTGAAATCTGAAGGATAGCTCTCTCTCTCTTTTTTAATCCATTCAATCGTGTCTGATTCTTGGAGATTGCCTGGAGAAGTCCCTGCAGTTTTCTTGGCAAGGCTTTTTGGAAGTGGTTTGCCATTGTCTCCTTCCTAGGGCTGAGAGAGAGGGACTGGCCCAAGGTCACTGGCTTTGTGGCTAAGGGCGGACTAGAACTCATGCTCTCCCAGTTTCTAGCCTGATGCCTTAACCACTACACCAAACTGGCTCTCGAGGGATAGCTATGTTCCTATATTCCCCTTAGTCCAAAAGGGAGTGACTCATTAGTTTATACCAAAATTTGCAAAGCCAGCATCCTCAAGAATCCTTATTATAGAAGAAGCTCGTTCCAGGTTCTAATCTATAGGAGTTTTAAATGAGAACCTAATGGCCTGTGACAGATATAGGCAAACTGATGTTGCCATTATTTCAAAACACCCATTTACAAGAATACTTCTTATGACCCTACAGCTTATTTTATCTTTGATACCTTTTCTGGACCAGTGGCCATATTTTCAAACAAACAAACAACTACCACTTTTCTCTGCTAACAATAGCTATGGGGCTATTATGGTTCCCTGTGTAGAGAGGAATATGACTTTGACGGAATATGCAGGGCAGTGGGTATGAGGAGGATAGATATAGATGACAGGTAATCACCTGGAAGATCCAAGAAGATAAAAAGAGATTTTATTTATTTAAAGAACGGCTGCCCAACTCGAACAGTGCAACTCTGAGCAACTTACAACAAAAAACGATCCAAGATAAATACAATCAATGATAGGTGACCTGCTGTATAACATACTTAACAGAAGTTTAAATTCAAGAAGGAATGGCTCCCTTGCATATGATACATCACACAGCAAGCCGGGTTTAGACATTTGGAATATGTTTTTTAAGAAAAAAATGTTGAGAGATTAATTCTAAAAATATCAGATGAAACTATTTAAATAAATATAAGCAACAATCTCCAATATTTCAAGAAAAGGACAAATACTAAAGTCGGGATTAATGTCTAGGGACAATGGAAGGGAAAGGAAAAGTGAGCTATTGAAAGTTCCTCCTTTAATACTTTTTTAATGTACTTTTTTACTTTGTTTCAGCATGTCACTTTGCTGTATCTATACTAATTTTTGCTATCAGCTGGGAGAATGTAAAGTGACCACAGGTACATAATAAAGTTTCATATTAAAATCATCATCATCATCATCATCATCATCCTGGCTCACATTCAAACCTCCCTCCTAGTGGGAACTCTATTCATCCCAGCCCCAATGCCCAGGGGAATTGACAAGTTTTTAAAGCCCTTGTGAAGGCCAACAGGGTTAGAGCCAACCAAATATTGGGGGGGGGGGGAGGAAATCATTCCAAAGGCAGGCACCACTACGGAAAATGATTTTGTAATAACTCAAACTAAAAGAACTGGGGAAGAGAAATTAATTTACTTTTGTCTAAGTGGAGCATGTACACCAAATCCTGGATGGGATTTAAGAGGATATCTTTCCATAACAAAACCAGGGCCATAAATAGAATGTGCTCAGGGCCTGTGGGGCTCATCTTCATGCTTGCACGCACACGTAGAAGACCACAGAGATGATTTTGAAGAAAATATCATCATGTCAGCCCTTCGAGGCCAGGTGAGGGAACAGACACTGTAAGAAATATTAGAAATCTACTTTATTGATGTAAGCTATAATAATAGAATCTTGAAAGCCTGACAGTGTTTCCCCTTCCCTCCCTCATATATCAAAGAGAGTCAAGGCAAGACAATTTTAAGTTCCTTTCTCACACTTCTTGTTTTCCTGCACTGAGCTCATGTTTTGCTGATGGTCTCCACATATCTTCTCCAAGGTCATCTCTGTGCTCCCCTACTGCAAGCAACCTACCGCTGCCAAACTGATGTCCTTAGCTGTAAATTAAAGATGGACAAACAAACTGAGCCCCCCAACTCCGCCCCTTCTGTTGTGACCTTTGGTGTCCACAACCACAATTGCTATACATCGTCAGCACATTTTCCCGCTCAAGGGATGCAGGCAACACATAAAAATGTAGAGTTAGCCATAAAACAGAATGATTACAGTTTAAAATACAAAGAAGACTTTCACAAGAACCTGGGATGGGTGGGAAAGATAGAAAATCTTTCTTCAATGTATTTTGTACTACTGCCCTGTTCATTATGGCCCTCTGGCTCCCCCCCCCAAAAAAATGTAAAGCATGACAGTAATTCACCCAATACATGTTGTCTCTCCATTGTTTCAGTGTGAGAGATAACTTGGTACAATTACAAAATTAATAATTCTGTGTCTGTGGTTTGCTTTTAATCCCGTAACACATGGCCACATTCTGTTGTGTAGCATTTACAGAGTACAAGAAAATTTGTCTTTAAAAGCACTTATTCTGGATGGTCGGATGTCTTAAGCCGTTATATTGCTTGATTCTGCTGTAAACCTTATGTGGGAAAGACTGAAAGACATTAAAAAGTACAAGTAACAGTTGACCATTTGGCCCCAGTTCAGAGCACCATGCTGAAAATGTGGTGCCCTTCCACATCTTGGAGGTCAAAATTAGGCTTCTTGTAAAACAGCAGTTTCGCCACGGGAGCGCATAAGGCTGCAAAGCTGAGCCAAGATTCACCTGCTCATTGCAAGGTTGATTAAAGAAACCACCAATAATGTGAATGTGAGTATGCAGACCACACAGGTTGTGATCCCTACAGCTCAGAGTAACACAAGTAATATTTTCCCCTCCCATGAGAACAGGGTTCTTCCTTGGTCTTACCGTATGGCTTACCAACTGTATATCAATTTTGATTTCTTTCTCATGCTCACAGATAAAATGTTTTGCCAGGGTTGAGCTCAGATATAACCCTTTGCAAGCTGCTTCCTCTTCCCCCCCCCCTTTTAAAATAACAGAATATAAGAACTGCACAAATCCAAAAGAAGCCAAAAAATGTAGTTCTCCTGAAGACATGATTTGTCATCTATTTTGTAGCCACATATTACTGGATACAGTATGTAGGACTCCAACATCTCTGTAGAGGCCACATAGTCCCTCATTGGCTGAGTCATGGACCCATCAAGGAACTACTTCCTTTTTAGGAGGGGAAAAAATATTCCAGAGCAGTATGCTAGAGGGCATTCCTTAGCAGAACAACAGTAATAACTTCTTGTGGAAAGCATTTCTTCAATGTCCCTCTTTCTTTGCATGGGAAATACATGTCTACTAATGCTGAGCTCACTGGATGTAGTGTCAATCACTTGAATTTAAGGACAAGTCATTATGCTATTTCTTAACAGCTTATCAAATGAAAGACAAAGGCTTAACTTTAAGTTTACACATTTAGATGAGATTCTTATAGTAAGCAAAAAATGGTTCTCAAAATGGGAATTCATAGTGCTCCTCATCAAAAGGCACTCTACATTTCTTTATTTTTGGAATGAAAATAAGGCAGAAGAATTGATAGAAAAAGCCAGGTAAGTCCCAAATTCCCTGTAAAACCTGTGAATGTGATAGAGTGATCATACTATTAAAGGTTCACCCAGAAGGATGTCCTCTCTCCATTACTAGATAATTGCTTCTAGGATCAGACCTTTGACTTATATGCTGAAACTTTGGGGACCCCTAGACAGCTTAAAGATACATATATCTTCATGTTGGCTATTTGTGATTCGTGATATAGCCTGACAATTAATAATCTTTCATTTCCTTTTCTGTGCCTTGACTGAGCCTTGGCTGATCTATTGTCTGTTTAGATAATTCAGAGATTTTCAACCTGATCTTCTATCAGCAAGAGCTCTGAGGCAGCAGAGTTTTAACACAGTGATACTACATGGAAATCCAATAAATATTAGGCACTAAAAGCCAGGAAAAAATAAAAATAAAATTAAAGCAGCAGTAGTACTACCCAAAAATATTGTGTGGTTAGGCTATCATTCTAATAAGAAATGAACCTGAAAGGATGAGCTAGGCACTTATGACAAAAACTCTAAGTAATTCCAGGTGTTTCAAAACTATGCAGAAAATGGAAATTCAGGTGGTACAGCTATATTTATTGAAATCCTCTCATTATTTTTATTTTTTTAAGAGGTCATTCTACTTGTAGTAGAGGTAACACCAAGACAGATTTAATTCCCACATCATGATGTGGGTTAATGAGGGCTAGAGGCAATTCACCATTTCTGTTGTAGGAATTAGCATTTCTAGCTACTTGCCTTATCTATTTAATACGTGGCATAATAACCTTTATTTCATTATGCATACAAACTGTCGGCATGTTTGAATATATATCAAGTACTGGAAGGTATATGATCTATTTCAGGTGTCCCAGTAATATTCCATTTACATGGGATTTAGACTTCAGGATCTAGCTGGTATGGACTATTCTCTACCACTCACCCAGTTGAATATTTGGCTATAAAACTACCCAATTAGAAATATATGGGAGTTTTGCTCTTGATACAAGTAAAACCAGAGTTGAATTCTTGACTATTTAGTGAATGCCCATGAATAAACACAAATAAATGAACATTGACCTATTAGATAATGGAAACATGATGTAGTGACTTCAATACAGCTCTTTCTTGGAGCTTGTATTGTGCTTCTCTAAATAAATATTAGTTCCAATGTATAGTCAGATTTACTTTTTGATAAACTTGGCTAAAGTTATAGTCCACTGAAAAATGTTCCAGTTCTATTTACTGACCAACCAATTTCTGTGGTTCTAAGCTCTCTTATAGAGAAGCGGATTCAGATGGGCAGAATATTGCTCAAGCAAAATTGTCTCTGTTTCTGATAGAGGATATTAACCTTACCGTCTAAACAGACGTTCTGATGGTAGATGTTATTGGGCTGATTCTCAGTTAAAACTCCTTTGCCTGATGACCTGGATA
Organism: Charina bottae; assembly: GCA_023362775.1. Taxonomy (NCBI): domain Eukaryota; kingdom Metazoa; phylum Chordata; class Lepidosauria; order Squamata; family Charinaidae; genus Charina; species Charina bottae. Next base: position 15,402,515 of record JALMGJ010000014.1, on the reverse strand, counting down.
TTTATTTATGTCTACATCCTGTACATTTATATCTCCCCCCCTCATTTTCTGCTCAATAACCTGTTACATTTTTGTCACAGAACAATAATTAGAAATATAGGAATTTACCTAACCAGAAGATAGGTATGTGTACCCATCCAGTGCAATATTTTCCATTCTAAGTGAAAGCTATGTTACACATTTTTCCTTAATTTATGTAACACTTAACATAAATGGTCAAATAATCTCTTTTTCAAAATCAAAATAACCCTCCTTTCATTATTTGACAGGGCAATATCCTTGCTGCAAACTTTTCAAATGCCAGTTCCTCCTCCCCAGGTCAGCAGCCTTTGCAAATGTAACAATCACTGTTTGTATACAACTTTATATAGCCTTTTCATTGCAGATGTGTTTTTAAGGGATTTTTGTTCAGGAATGTTAGTTGATTTAGCATGCACCCCCACTAGAAAGACTGCTAGCATTAATATTACCCCCTTACCCCCTCCCTTGGCGCGCAGTTTAAATGGAAATAATGTATAACGATGTATACGTATGAAGATGTATGTAAGCCGCCTAGAGTCCTCCGTTAGGAAGGGGATAGGCGGGGTATAAATACAATAATAAATAAATAAATAAATAAATAAATAAATAAATAAATAATCCTTCAGAATGTCTAGCAGAATACCTTGATGTTTCTATGATGATATGGGTAGCTATGAGAACATGCAGTTTGAATGAACATCACAGCATGGACTTGAGATAGCAGTTCCATGCCATATGGTTACAGTCAGCATTTAAAGGACATGTACAAGGAAAAAAAAAAGCAGTTATTGCTACAGAATCTGTTAATTCTCCTTATTAAACAACAAGTGAGAGAAGGTGAGAATATTGCTAACCTCCCATTCTGTACACCTGTGCACTTAGGAAATGGCTCCATATGTTTAATCAAAAAGAAATCCAATTACTTTAATTTACTTAATCTGAAACTAAGAGAATAAACTATATGTTTAATTATAAACTTTCCACCTTAGACAGCTATAACTAATGAGTCAAGAAATTGTGCAATATGCTTTGAGCAATTCAACATTACTCCAGAGGTACATGTATGCCTCTGGTGGCCGAGAGCCAGTCACTTCTTATAGTATTAGGTACAGAAATACCTACCTGAAGCATTAATCACAACATTCTTCAGCACAGAGGGATGTTTACTTATGTAGAGCAGGTACTGTATACACAGGATTATACCCATGGCATGATTTTAATAATGATTTCATTTTAATAAATCTTATGCCTGCAGCAGGCAAGATGTATAACTGTTGGTTTTCCTAATCTCTTTCTCTCTTTCTCTTTTTTTCTCTGCAACTATCATAGAGGCTTGCAAAAGACTGTGAAGCTGTTCATCAAATGGGACTAAATGGGTTATGGGTTGGCAAGTTGCCCTTTTTTTCTTTTGCAGAATCAAACTCAACTTCAATTTTGAAGAGTGTTTGTATTCACATATCATGGTATGCTATTATGCATGGTGTAATGTGAATAATAATAATAATAATAATTATTATTATTATTATTATTATTCTTTCAATTTGTACGGCTGCCCATCTCATCTAAGAGACTCTGGGTGGCTCACAACAGGTAATTAATTGTGACTTATTCAAGAAACCATGGCCATGCTGTCCCAAAGGGCAGGTTCCTTGGTCCCGCAAGGTGACAATATTTAATGGAGCGGACCTGGAGCACACCATCTCTACCCTAACATCCCAGGCAGGCAAACATGATTGAGATAGGTGGTCCCTCAGATAATAGGCCCTATGCCATGAAGGCCTTTGTAGGTAACAATCAGCACCTTCAATTGCACCTGGAAGCCAACTGGCAGCCAATGCAGATGTACAGCTGGAGATCATCAGTGTATTGATGATATTGAATCCTGCACTGATAGATGACCTCATCCAATAGTTTCATGTAGATATAAATAGGAGGAAGAGAGCTTTAAGCCTTGAGGCATCCCACAAGTGAGGGGCCACGGGTGCAATCTCTCCCTTCTCATCAATACCACCTGGAAACAATCACTGAGGTAGGAGGTGAAGCACTGTAACACAGTGCCACCCATTCCCAACACCTGCAGCCAGTCCAGAAGGATACCATGGTCGATGGTATCAAAAGCCGCTGAGAGATGAAGGAGCACAAGAATGGATGCACCAGCCCCAACCCAGCTCCACCGAAGGTCATTGACAAGCGTAACAAACGCTTTTTCCTACTATACCCTGATCTGAAACCCAACTGAAACAGGTCCATAATCTTTTTTCTTTTTCCTGTTGTGTTTAATTTAGCAAAGCAAAGCAAAGCAAAAACAGCCACGTTTACCACGTTTTCTGGGCACAAAAATCTGGAGGACCATTAGATAGCAGCAATGAGATACAAATACCTTTGGTCAAAACCAACCAACCAACCAACCAACCAACCAACCAACCAACCAACAAAAAACCAGTTTATGTCATTCTTAGACCAGAGCAAATTAAAAATAAAATAATAATAAAATAGATTCATCAAAATCAAAGCATAACATAGCAGAAATAATTATAAAAACCTCTTTAAAATATTAATATAAAACAATACTTGGACTTACCCCATTTGGGGCAATCATTTATGTTCCCCCATAACCAGTATAGAGATCCTGGCTATGATCCTGATCAGCTAATAGGAGATGGAGACAGCCATCCTCAGTCCTGATTAAATACTGTGTTGGAATTGGGAAAACATATATAACCTGAATATTTCTATAAAGGAGATGGCACTGTAGTACATGACCCCAGTTTCAATTTTCCCCTCATCATATGGACAGAGATGCTGTTCTTTAGGAATGTTGGAAAAGAACAGAAGGGAGGGCATTACACTGGGACAATGTAAAGGGTCTTCTGGTATTTTTTGGATGTGATATTAAAGAAATAATAGACAGGTTCATTATTTTATGACCTTTATTTTCTGGTCTCACTGGAATACAATGGAATGTGGTTGAAATAATTTTGGAGGTCAATATCTCTGGCACGCTGTTGAAAGAACAATTTGGCTTGTTCAAGACCCATTGAGATCCATGCATCAGGTGAAAGTTCACAATGCCTTAGGGTGTGACTAAGTGATTTCCACCAAGAAGACTAGAGTTTATCGTGGAGAATCAAAGCAGCCAAATTATTTGAGTTGAAAATTAATTTCAGTCATTAGCTACTGTAACACATCCTATCTGTGCTTGCATTTTAGTTGTTCCCATTCTGGCCTCGACCCAAAGGACTGAACTTGGAACACATCATGGAACCAGAAATATTTTCCTTAGAAATTCTGATTAAACAACCTCTAGCCACTCTATGTCCTTATAGGCACATATTTGAAAGCCATAAGATATCCATACTCTTACTTTGGCCTGAAACACTTTTAGTTCACCTGGAATATAATTGCCTCCTTTTGTATAGAAAAAAAAAACTTAAGATGGAATATACATTCCTTTTAGCTTCTATTTAAAATATTGAATTTAGGCCCTCCAGGTGCCTTTAGTGTGGAAAAAAGTTCTGAGATATTTGAAGATCTTAAACCTCTTCAATAACATTCCAATTAATTTGCCACCTGTGCTTCTATCTAGGGGTGTGGTGGCTCAGTGGGTAAGACGCCAGGCTTGTCGATCGGAAGGTCGCAAGTTTGGAGGTTCGAATCCCTAGCCCCGCGTGACGGAGTGAGCTCCCACACTTGCCCCAGCTCTTGCCAACCTAGCAATTCGAAAGCATGCAAATGCAAGTAGATGAATAGGTACCACTTCGGTGGGAAGGTAACAGCGTTCCGCGCGCATCATGCCAGCCACATGACCGCGGAAGCGTCTTCGGACAACGCTGGCTCTTTGGCTAACAAACGGAGATGAGCACCGGCCCCTAGAGTCGGACACGACTGCACAAATGTGCGGGGGGGGGGTGCTTCTATCTAGGGGGAATTCTTTGAAAAGGCTATAATTTTGTTTGGGATACTTAATAACTAGGCCATTATCTGTGCAGTAGGAGGCAGTTGTTCTCCTTAATCCAATAGGTACAGTTGAGATAATGGCGACATTATCTGCATATAAAAGTAATGGTCTACCAGTCAGGCTTGGCAGGCAATGTTGTGGCTTTGACTTTTTCCACCTTACCTTTGATATAAAAATTAAATAGCAAAGAGGCTAAAATAAAACCTTGTTGAACTCCCTTAGAAGTAGGTACCACAGGAGAAACCTGACCTTCCGACAGAAGAGAACTGACCTTGTTTGTCAAGACTTATTTGGATAAAGGTATTAGTGTGTAACATTTTAATAAGTGCCAGCAGGTGCCTGTTAAGGGATGAGGTCTCCAATGTGTTCCACAATTGTTCTCCAGAAACAGAGTCAATAGCTGTTTTGAAGTCATGCCACATACAGGCCTCCTCTGGGGACTGATGGGTATTTTCCAGTAAGACATTGTAAAACCAAGCACTAATATCTGTATCCTACATTCAGCAAGTATGCTTTCCTGTTCCCTCCAGTTCTTTAATTTCCAAAATAAGTATCCAGCAGAGCTTAATTAAGTAACACTTAATCAATGGATTGGACAATAACTAGAGGGGTCAGACCAGTCTCCTTTCATAACTATAAGGAAAAATAACAGATATTTTCAGTGTGTGGCTTATGGCTTTGAACAAAACTGCTTAAATGTGTGCCCACCAGTCAATATTTCATTTTAACAGCTCAGATGGAGTATTGTCCCCTCCTGGGGCTTTCCTATTTTTCAACGGTAATCTTAGCTTAATGATTTCAGGGGGACAATATGGCAAGTCCTCCTGGGCTTCTCTGGGAGTTCCAGACCTGCAACATCCTGATGTATAACTAGATTGATAATGGATTTCCCATGAAATGACAGAGAGGGAGATTTCTGATTTTGATCCAACATCTCTCACATCCTCAGATACAACATTGTACTGAATATTGTTCAAGTATGAATGTCACCCACAATGAAGGAAGATTCAGGATTTGGGGTTTTTAATTCCATCCATAAATGTTTAGTATTTCAAAACAAGAAATTCCATCCATAATAGCCAATGGCTTCTTTGTGGGCATTATCACTTAGAACAGAGTTTCTTTCTACTGACATATCTTTTCCTTCTTGTTCAACAAATTGGGCAAGATGACCTCCAAAGAATGCAACCATTTAGAGATATAGAGATAGAGATGATAGAGATGGAGATGGAGATGATGGAGATGGAGATGGAGGTGGAGATGATAGAGATGATAGAGATAGAGATAGAGATTCTTTCTCTTCCCCCTCAGTATAAAAGTTTAACATTTCTGGAAGCAGCTTCATTAGGTACTGGTGAATCAATGCTCACACCTTTGAGGAAAACACCATTTGAAATTGCAAGACACTAAAAAAACTGGCATCCCCTTCAGAAATACAAACAACCTGTTTCAGTTCTTGACTTGCTTGTGCAGTTGCTTCATAATTCCTTGCCAGTTTTTGCCAGTGAAAACCTGGTCATGTTTCAGCCAATCAAAGACCTGCCTGATGGAGTGATCCCTTTATGTTTCAGTGTGTAGTCATTTTGTTTTGTGGATGATTGAAATATTTTAGGTTAATGAATGTATAGCAGAGTCTGAAGCCATGCACTATAATAAATTTGCTGGAGCTAAACAAGCACTAAAGAAAGATTGTGGTGGTGAAGATGAAGGTTGCTGGTTCAATATACTATTTTTTCTGGACTAGTTTTTTCACTCTCCTTTTTTTTAACAATAAGGACAGAGTTGTACTGTTTTACAGTATTGCCAGTCACCTGAGATAGAAAGTTTCACCCTCAGCTCCTAAATAACCCAAACCCACCTATAGACTTTCTGGGAGCTAAGGATGAAACCATTTTTCCAGTCACCTGAAGATTAAAATGGTAAAATTCTAGAGGAGGAGGATGAGGATGAGGATGAGGAGGAGGAGGAGGAGGAGGAGGAGGAGGAGGAGGAGGAAGAGTTCTGAAAAATTATAATTGAAAAAAAAATTCTGCCAGGTTTCAAATTGTCAAACTTCTCTGTTGAGCATCAGTCTGAACCACTATTCTATTTCCTTAGTGCCAGTAAAGGGAGGTATACACCTATTATAGTGCATGCTAAGCATTGGGTCATTTGAAAGGATGGTTCTTCTTCTGCAAAGGAGCCATTGTCCTGTTGAAGTTAGCCTGCAGCAAACTGAAACACTCTAGCCTAAATGGAAAAGAGCCCTCAAACTGACATAGGTGGAAAAGTGGGCTTTTGAAATGGAGCAGAAAAACAAGGTTAAAGTTGCTTTGAGGGTGAGTGGAGTATCAATAGAGGGTGGTAGCGTCTATTTCTGATCTTGAAAAGTGATTACCAGACAGTTCTGATTATGAGATAAGCAGTAAGTCCAGATATGCCTTCTGTATACTACCAGATATCTGGAAAAATGTGTCATGAAGGACTGTTTCAGGGCCTCATAACATTTCTGGAGGAGGAGGAGGAGGAGAATGATCACAGAAGTCCTGACCTCACTCTTTAGTTCCACTGTTTACATTCTCCTTCTCTTTGCACACACCCCTTCCAAATCTCATCCATGTTTCATCAGGGCAACTGGTTAAGTACAAGATTTCTCCAAGTTTGACTTTATAATATTTATAGCAGCACGTCTTCTACTCTGCACACCTCCGTTGAATTTTTCATTCAAAGATGATATGGGGAAAACAAACAGAATTGTTGGCTGGGAGGATATTCATCAAAAAGGAGGAAGAGAAGAAAAACTTCCTGCTTTTCTTCATTGCCACCAAAATTTATAGCTGCAGACATTATTTCCCAATTCTTCTTTCCCTGCAGTTCATGGTGAGCCAAGTCATTCAAGCTCAAATTTATCTATGGATTGTCCTGTGAGGATGAATCTTTGAAATATATGTAAGATAACACACTATATTCCTCAAGTGCATCATGCATTATTCCTCAATTCATGGCAAAGCTTCTAAAAACTTCTTTTCTTGTTTCCTCACCCCATACCCTAGATATGTTTTACATTGTTAGTGCTAGCAATCATACTGGGTATTCTCTACAGAGCACTTAAAATATGCATCCAGCCCTGAGAAGCATTTCCTACCTAGCCAATCCTTGTCTATGGCTTCATGCCAGACTCTCAGTTTCCAACACATTATAGGCTCTTTTTTGTGTCAATATAGCTTGTGTCAGTTCTTTTGACTTTCGTTTACTATTTCTGACATTTTAGAACTCTGGGCATTGTGGGGTTGCTGTCTTTGCTATAGCTAGTTTTCAGGCAATTGGGAAAGGTAGCAATATGTTCCTAAATAAGCACTAATTCAGCATGCCTACATCAAGGATTTTCCACTGGGGACATGGCTCATGAATAGCAGATAAGCTCTTTAGTTTCACTGCTTTTGTTTTGGATGCTTTTATATTTTTGGTATTAGTGTAAAAGACTGTGTGGTTTAGTAGCTAGACCCCAGGAAAACCCAAAACCTTCCTTCTCCATGAAGCTGGATGAGTGATCTTGTGCCAGACCGAGATAGATAGATAGATAGATAGATAGATAGATAGATAGATGGATGATAGATAGATGATAGTTAGTTAGTTATGGTTTATGACCAGAACACCCAAGTACACCAAGTATACATAACCACACCATAGTCAATCAGTAAAGGTTGGTTCGTAAACTGAAGCATTCTACAATATCAAAATAAAAATAATCAACTCTTATATACATAGCATAAACTTAGATAAAACTGCCAGTTTTCACAGTTTGTCTTCTAGTAGCACAAGTTCTAAAACAACATTTGGCAACTTTTAAGGTGATATCATAATTAAAATCTGTGAATGGAAATTAAATATACTGTATATATAAAAAATCTAATCTACCAGAAAAATTATTTAGAAGTGGAGTTATATAAAGGTGATGGATATCATTATAAAATTGGTGGTATAACAGCACATGTCCCGTCCTTGCCAATAATCCTGAAGCCAGGGGCAACACATCTCTGCAGAGGCAAAAAGACATCCATGACCAAACAATCAAAGTCCAGTCCCCCCTTTTTTATGTGATACATAAAAAAGGGCAGGGCTTCAATCATATGTCATCACTGCCATCTTGACTTTTTACCATTCCTGACATTGTCCCTGCTGTTCTGAAAAGGGAAAAGAAGTCCATAACGTCCTTCCAGTACATTCAGTACATAAAGAGAGTGAGTGATAATTGATCTGAATTTCTTAGATGATATATATGTAATCCAGAGTCAGTCTGGAGGTGGGTGGTGTCTAAATTGAATAAAACAAATAAATGAACAAATAAATAATAATGCATGTAATTACTTGGACAATCCCAGAAGCAATCTTTCGCAGACTTACAGTAAAACAACACAGTGTTGGTCAAAGCTTTAAAGATCTACAAGGTTATCCCAGACCCCATTCAATATTGGACAACATCCAATTTCCGTCCATTGTGAATCAGTGAATAGAAAGACTCCTGCTGAATTAGACTAAAGACCCATATATTCTGATTAACCTGCTTCCAACAACAGCTAACAAACTATGTCTGGGGAGCACACAAGCAGGTAGTTGCATGGATACAACCTTTGATACTCTTACTCCAAATAGAAACACTACAGAAACTTAAGTTTTGAGTTTCTGATCTAGAATTCCTGAATGAATCTGCAAACTGAAATATTGGCCTGCTTTGGACTTTATATTTCTTTCCAAATATTCAAGAGAAGATATAATTTGGGGCGCGGTAGCTCAGCGGGTTAAACCGCTGAGCTGTTAGTCTGCCAACCATAAGGTCAGCAGTTCAGATCCGCGTGGCGAGGTGAGCTCTCGTCACTAGCCCTAGCTTTCTGCCAACCCAGCGATTCGAAAGCTAAATAGCAAGTAGATAAATGGGTACCACTCACATGGGGCAATATGCTAACATCCTGTCGGGGAGTCGCCCTCGGAACCAAAGACGAAGATCTGGAGAAGCCCGTGGATGGCGGCTGAGGACGGCGGCAGAGGACGACGGATCCCAATTAACAACTTCCGGGATGTCAGCAGCCAGCTCCGAAAGCGAGGCATTCTGGGGCTTGTAGTTCCGATGCCTGGAAAGAAGAGCCGGTTCCCTCACCCCCTCCCTAATCGCGTGGGCACTGTAATATATATGGATATATGGATGTATAATTAAATATGCAATGATGTTGTAAGCCGCCTAGAGTCCTACATTAGGGAGGGGATAAGCGGGGTATAAATAAGATAAATAAATAAATAAAATAATTTCCCCCCCATTTTAGCTTATATTTGGAATAGCTAGAACAGGGTGAGTCAGTGCAATGTTTAGATACCATTGTATCCACAAGTATCTCCTTTTGGGCCTCCCTGACTATAAGTTATTATTCAAAAAAGTCTTAATTCAACAAAAAAGGAAAGAATAAAGGAAGAAAAATCGCATTGCTGCACAGAAAAGCTTCCACTGTTACCTTTATTTGCAAGAATGCCTTGGAGCCCATATAGGGAAATGAAAATTGTATCCAATGCAAGTGGTTCAAAAATGGCAGAGGGGAGAGTTTAAAAGCAACTCTTAGATCAATTGTAAAAGAGAATTATGTGTAGATGTCTGCTCCTAAACAAACAAACAAACAAACAAACAAACAAACACAGGTATATGGGACAGAATATTTTTTTGTTTTCTTTTTGTGCCTTCAAGTCAGGGTTGACTCCTGGTGACTGCCTGGACAAAGTTGCTGCAGTTTTCTTGGCAAGATTTTCTGAAGTGGTTGGCATTAGCCTTCTTTTTCCTATGGCTGAGAGAGAATGACTGGCCCAAGGTCACCCAGCTGGCTTTCATGCCTAAGGCGGGACTAGAACTCACTGTCTCCTGGTTTCTAGCCTGGTACCTTAACCTTAAGGGGGCGTGGTGGCTCAGCGGGTAAGACGCCAGGCTTGTCGATTGGAAGATCACAAGTTCGGAGGTTGGAATCCCTAGCCCTGCATGCGGAGTGAGCTCCCGCACTAGCTCCAGCTCTTGCCAACCTAGCAATTTGAAAGCATGCAAATGCAAGTAGATGAATAGATACCACTTCGGTGGGATGGTAACAGCGTTCCGCGTGCATCATGCAGCCACATGACCGTGGAAGCATCTTTGGACAGCGCTGGCTCTTCGGCTAACAAACGGAGATGAGCACCGGCCCCTAGAGTCGGACACGACTGCACAAATGTGTGGGGGGAACCTTTACCTTTACCTACCTTAACCACTAGGCCAAACTGGCTCTCAAATGTTGTCTTGGTTGTATGCAAAACTACCACAATCTGTGTGACTTCTCCATTCATTCCTACTTCCCAGTAGCTTCTATTCAATTAAATGCTTTCCTTAAATGGCAAGAAATATCTGCAAAGAATTTGTATGACATTTTTTTTAAAAAAAAAAAAAACAGTTATCACAGTTCTTTTTCTTTGGGTCATTCATGACTGCCTATTGACTAGTTCTGAGCATGCATGGTAGTCTTCTATGTTCCTAAGAGGTATCAGGGACAAAGCCACAAATCTGTTCCTGGATTTTGCTTTGCACTTTCATCCTGAAGGTAAGATTCGGACAATAACCAAGATTGTTTTGCATGGCCCAATTTGATTTGTTAAAATTAGATAATTGCAAGCATTCATCCTTCTCTAAAGAGATTTAAGAAAAATTCCTCCATAACTATGTCATTGAAATATAATTTGTTCTATTATTGCATTCAAAGACAAGATTATATCTTTGTTCCTCTGGACGAGAGAGACGTGAATATGGTTTTTGTCTGCCTTACGCCATTCACAATTGCTGAAATTACTATGTGCTTCAGATAAGGTGGGGCTGAAGAGAATGAATGCTGCTATATGGTGCCTGATGATTTATTTGTGCTTTGCTCGTGATTAAAAATGCTACAGCCATATGGGCAAATGGAAAATAGGAAGGGAAAGGATGGGAGCTGAATTGCAGAACATATAATTTGCGGTGCAAAAATTCACAGGTGCAATCCCTGGCATTTTCAGAGAAGTTGGGGGAAAAAAAAACCTTCTGTCCCAAACCTTGGAAAGATGCTTCCTCTTGGTTAGGGTTACCAGATATCTGAATAGGCAAAGGAGGACATGGACAATTGGAAAGGAGGACAAATGGGGTGGAAAGGAGGACACACTTTTTAACTTTCTTGGCACCCGTGACAAAAATTACAGTGAATAATTGCAAAAAAAAAAAAATACTTAGCCCTACACAGACATGAAATTACCTTTTCTAGCTTCAGAAAGACTTGCCTACCACAGCCAATGCTTATTAAAAGGGTACCCAAAAGGTAGAACAACTCTCAGTTTTTAGGCTCTGCTTGCCTATTTGATGGTGCTTGTTAATCTGTTTTCTGGATTGTGGATTCTTCACATCTTTAACCATGCAGGGATCCAGATAGTCTGTGGCGGTTTCTCAAGATGCATTCTGAACCCCAAGCCTGTTGATATTAATCCAACTTCCTTAAATGACCTTTAATACATTTTTTTCAAGGGCAGGGACTTCTTGTTGGTGACAGAAAAAGCCTGCTCTTGAAAAAGTTTGATGAATGATTTCTGGCCAGCAGAGCTTTCCAAACTGTGTGTCGCAACACGTTAGTGTGTGGCTGCAGTGTCTGGGTGTGTCACGGCTGCTGCTGCCTCCAAGCCCTGCCAGGATTCCATGCAGGTCCTAGTGCCTGCCTTGTGCCTTGCTGCCTCCAAACCTGCTGTCATTCTGTGCAAGTCCTAGTGCCTGCCTTGTGCCCTGCTGTAAGAGTGTGTCACAAAATGATGCCCTGGTGTAAGAGTGTGTTGTGAAATGATGCATGTCTAAAAATTGTGTCACCAACATGAAAAGTTTGGAAAGCTCTGCTGGCCAGAGATCTTCCTTGGGATTTAACTGAATGGGGGAAGTTGCAGACTGGGAATATCAGGAGATTTACATACACTCTTCACCTATATTATAATTAGATAAGACCAGAACTTGTAAAAGGAAGGTTTTTGTTTGTTTCTTCATTTGCATGTAACTTTGTTCATTTCCCCTTTTGAATGTTAAGAAACAGTGAAATACTTAGGACTTTATCTGACAGGAAATAGCAAAAATGTATTTTAAAATATCAACAAATCATGGAAAGAAATAAAACGAGATCTCAAAAGATGGAAAAAGTAAAACTCTCTGGGCTGTGACTTATTGCAACAATAAAAATTGTGGGGGGAGATGGGCGGTGATATAAGTTAGAAATAATAAATAATAAATAAATAAATAAAAATGAATATACTACCTATGATGAACTTTTTATATCAAATGGCACCAATCCCAATTTCAGAAAAACTTTTGCAGGATTGGCAAAGAACAATTAACCGATTCATATGGAGGAGGAAAAAAACCAAGAGAAAGATTCAAAAGAAAGAGACAGACTTGCTTTTCCTAATTTCAAATTATACTCTCAAGCAAGTTGTCAATTATAGAAGAAGCTGACTTAGCTAATGGACTCCATAGGTATTTATGGTGTAAAGAAATGTAAGAAGAAAGAAAATAATCTGAAGGGACATATTATAAGATAAAGCCTTCTAAAAATTTGGAACCTTCTGAGAAAAAGAGTAAGTCTAGTGATTTTACCAGGAGCATCACCATCAAATGATTTTTATTTCAAGGATAATTACAGCAAGAAAGATTTGATCACCTATGTCAATATGGCACATCCAGATTCAGAAAACAGATTAAATTTCTGCTCAGTGAAGGCAGGAATTTACCATGGTTAAAGTACTTGCTAATTATTGGATCAATAAAAAGTGATCTAAGGAAAGAAAGGGGGTACTTTGAGAAAGATGACAGAATTCGAAACACTTATACAGAATCAAGACATTGGGACATATCTATAAACTTATATTGAAATAAGACATAGAGACAGAACAAATAACAAACAGCATGCTAAAATGGATGCAAAACTTCAAAGAAGTAATTACAGTGGAACAAAGGGAAGTGTTAAGGAAAAATATCAATAAAATTCACTCCAAGCTACAATTTGAGGGGAAATTGGTACAAAATGTTTTATACATGGTATATAACCCATCAATGATTGCCCAGATGGACAAGTCATATAACAACAAATGCTGGAAATGTCATAATAAAGAAGGAACATTTTATCACATGTGCTGGCCATGTAAACAATTCCAAAAGTATTGGAAGGAAATACACCAAAACATTCAGAAAAATATTAAAAATAAATTTTGAATTGAAACTATGAACATTTTTATTAGGAATAATTCCAGACAGTATACATGAAAATTATCACAATCTATTACTTATCACAATCTGACAGTGGCAAGGGCTAATTTGGCACAACGTTGGAAAAGTGAAACACTGCCAACAATACAACAAGGGGAGACCAAAACTGAAGAATACACAGTGATGGCAAAACGGACTGTATATATTCATAACAGAAATTTAAGTAATTCAAGGAGGAATGGCTCCCTACCAATGATGCAACACACACAAGGCAAGTTTACACATTTATAATAAGGTTTCTAATAAAAAAAGATTTAAGAGACTGATAAAAAACAATAGATGAAATGATCTAAAAAGCAATAATCTCTAATATTCAAAGAAAAATACAAATTCTAAGGTAGCGGTTAGTGGGAACAACGGAAGCGAAGGAGAAAATGTGCTATTGAAACATCCCCCATATGATGTTTTCATGTTTTCATGTTTTTCCTTTTTTTAAACCTTCCTTTTAATATTTCACTCTTTTGTATCTATATTCTTTATTTTTTTATCATCAGCTTGAAGAATGTAAAGTGTTGATAAACTTATAATAAAGTTTTTCTTCAACAACAACAAAATCGGGCCTGAGTCAGATAATTTGGGTCTATCAACTGATGACCATTAAGTTGTCACTTGTAATATCTACTTTTGGTCATCTGCAAAGGTGGTACATAAACGAAGGGATGTTAGCTCTTCCTTCCAGCAACATATTGTTGCAGCTTTGAGTATAAAAACTCTGGATCCTTCTCTGATGCTAAATATCCTTTCCACTAATGCTAAAATTGTAGGTTATTTAACAAGATGAGCATGGTTTTTTTTTTAATATGAGCATTCTCTCCTTCGTACCCTTTTCATTCTGCTTGCATTCATTTAACCTGGCCCCAAGAGATTAATTTCCTTTTCATTATCATTGTAGCAGTGACCTGCAATAAATGCTGAGTTACAGCTTGATTTATCAGGAGCTGCCATGGCTATTTACCATATTGAGCAATAATCTTCATTCTTCCCTCAGCAGAGAGAGAGAAAAAAAGAGCTACCTTGAGATTTTTGCAGTAAATCTCAAAAGATAGGGTCTGTTCACAAAAGGGGTACATAAGTTCTATTCACTCAAGTGCTGCAACAGCTTTTACTCTGCATGTTGGGGATCATGCAAAACCAGATATCCCTCCCTCTAATTCTTTGTCTATGTTTGGAAAGAATTGAGTGAAAGCTTCTGCTTAAAAATTAATCAATATTTTACCAGTGGCCAATTCATTTGTGAAAATAAGTACGTGCATAATCAACAATACATACCTTGCTATGCAGAATTGCTTTCCTGTATTTAATTAGAACTTTTCTTTATATATCTCCAACCACAGTATGCCCAAAGCTAACTTAGTCTTCCAATTGTTTTTATATTCACTGTGCTGCCTATATTTGCCTTGTGCAATAATATTCATGGTATATTGCCATACATTGTAATGAAACTTTTTACAACCTTTCTGCCACAGCTGTAATTTTAATGACTTTTTCTGGAATAGTGATAGTGTAACATGTACTGCTGAAATAGGCCTGAATAAAAAGTTCTTTATAATCACCCTAGAATCAAGCTGCTGTTATCAACTATGTGAGCCTGTAGATTCTACAGGGTTGACTAAACACAGAGAAGATAAACCTTCAAAATTGCTATGATGATGATGCCTAATTGCAAAGACAGATGTATAATAAGACAGGTGGAGTTTTCCCCTGCACAGTCGTGTCCGACTCTAGGGAGCGGTGCTCATCTCCGTTTCTTAGCTGAAGAGCCAGCGCTGTCCGAAGACACTTCTGCGGTCATGTGGCCAGCATGACATGTGTGGAACGCTGTTACCATCCCACTGAAGTGGTACCTATTTATCTCCTCGCATTTGCATGCTTTCAAATTGCTAGGTTGGCAAGAGCTGGGGCGACTGCGGGAGCTCACTCTGTCATGCGGCGCTTGGGTCTTGACCTTCAGATTGAAAAGCCTGGTGTCTTAACCACTGAGCCATCGCGCCCCCTATGATGATGAATAGAGTAGCAGACCATAAAATGGGTATGAAGGAATGGCAACTATTACAGATCTCCATGAAGTATCAGGATTTATTTTGATTACTAGAATTGTCAATATCTAGATTCAGTGATAAAAGTCTATATTCAGGTCATATTAGAACAACAAACGGTACCAAGCTGATGTAAAGAAAAAGGCAACTTTAAAAGAATGTGAGTGATGTAAATTAATTAATTAATGCTATTTGTATTACAACTGAGATTCCCAATTTGAAACACTATTCAGCTCTTTCAAATTCATTACAGTTCTCATCCATACATCCAGCAAAAGCATGGAGCTTGATCATGGATTGCATTGCACTGCTGCCCATATATTATTCCATGTGGATGCTTAGTGCAAATGTGACCAAGCGTAAGCATAAAAAATGACCACACATAGGGTCCCACCAAGTGAATGAGAATCAAAGAATTTATCTGCATGTGTCACAAAATGATATTAAATGGATGGGAAGCATGGCCAGGAGGTGTTCAACATCTTGGCGTGGTATTAAGAAAAATTCCCTCTGTCATTCCTTCATATATTTGTGGAAAGCTTGGAGGCATAAATTTGATTAGGCCTTATTCACATACATAACTGAGAGTCCCTCTTCCGGCGGGAGATGGGCGGTGGCAAAATTTGATGAATGAATGAATAAATAAATAAATAAGTTTTTGACAAAAGAGCTGTCTTGTTATACCATATGAAAGATGGCTAACAGCTATGCCTATTCCTATTTCATTGCCAGTTAAGCTACATCAGACACTACCTTTCATTTGATGATTTTCCACTAGAGTTTCAGAATAAACCTTCTTTATGCAAAATACCATGGCCCAACAAGGCAAATTCAGGAGCAGCAGGACCACCATCAGAAAATGGAATTCACTAGTATTCTCCCTTCATTGCAGGAAATATTCACTCTATACACAACTGTATTTCTTTGGGAAAACTGTGTACAAAATGGTATGTATTTGAGACAGGTAAAAAAAGATGCAATAGATATCTTTTATTAACATTGTACTTTGCATATATATTGCAAAGGCAACTGATGCTGCTTTAGATTTGCAAAGGGGGAGGGGAGGAGATACCTTTCTTTAAAATCTAAATACTGAACAATTTTGTAGCCTACTGTTTATTATTATGATTCAGGATTTTCTTCTATGTGGTCACTAACAGTCGACACTGACTTAATGGCACACAATCAATTTATTTTTCTTGTCTTTTATCTTTTTGGAGTTCAATGCAACATCATCCAGTAAAATAAAATCATCTATGTTTATGAACTAGAGTCTTTTTTTGATAAGGGCAGTGAACAGATATCAGCTGTGCCACTTCAGAACATTAAGAAGTAAGTTGGGGACTTTAAAAGCTGCTGTGATACCTTAAGATGTGCTGCACATTTCATCTAAGTTATTTTTTCATGAGAGAGCTTCTTGAGTAATTGAATGGGGTGTCCAGCTAATTTCATACATATTATTTATATCTTTGTCTATCAAAAAGTATCCTACACTATCAGAAATACTTAAGTTGTTGTCTGACAGGAGGGAACTTATTAGGAGTAATGCTAATGCTAATGGCTAATGCTAATGCTAATGGCTTCCAACAAAAGCAAATATCAGGAAAATTCTCATGAGAAGACTAAAGAGCCCTCATCATTACCTTAAATGCAAAATGGATGAGTTGGGATTAGGGTAGAAGATGTCCTTCGTTTTATCTTTCTAACTGTAGGAAGATACCCTGGTTTTTTTTCTTGCTTCAGTTAAAGAAGACATAACAAGAGAACTCCTCTCATGAGACTTTTAGGCTAGAATGCTGGGAAAAAGTGGGGAAGTTGGGAATATTGCTATAAATAATTCCAAAGGAAATTTAGAGCAACCCATGGAAGAGGTTTCTTTAATAATGGAAGCATATTTTGGAAAAATTGAAAAAAAAAGATTTTGTCACAATATTAAAAAGGATAGCTAAGAGACATGGTAGAAGATGCCTGCTGAGTCACAGACTGCACGAAAAGTAAAATTGAAGGGTTTCCATAATCTGCTTTTGTGTTGTTGCTGCCATTTTGGTTACATAAGGATCCACTTTCAGAAAATGAGTTTGTTTTTCCAATCTAGGAAAGAGTATTTATTTTTTTTGGAGGTGGGGGGTTGAGCCAAGAAAGGTATTGTTAATATTCAGGAGGCACAAAAGCTAGTGCATAATTAAGTTCTCATTGTCACATTAGTCCAGCAGATACATATCTGTTATACGTATATATATCTTATATTCGTATCATGTCCCAAAATTAGCACATCTTGCTTTCTTTTTCATTTGCAATCTCTTTTACAGGGAGTTGTACTGTCTCCTGAATGAGATGGGGGGGAGGGCATTTAAAATAAAAACTTTCCCCACAGTGCAAAATCTTCAGAATGATTTGACTTGAAAACCATTGAAATGGAAGTGAAGAAAAGGGGAGAAAATAAATCCATCTGGACAGATACTATCCCTGTGCTAGAATTAACTGAGCCTGTTGAATTTGATAGATGCAGAGAAGGGAAACATTGCTTTTGACAATTTATATAAACAGGATGGGAAAAACTTGAGATTTACAACATTTGCATAGGGGCAAAAAATCTCATAGATTTGTCCATCTCTACTAGAAGACAAGGTTGATCAATAGCCTGTAGTTGAAGTAGGATGTTTTGTTTATATTTGTCTTAACTTTTATTTCCGTGCCTGACTCAGGGGAACATTAATGGAAGATCTCCCTGGTCCATTCTACCATCTCATTCTACTACAGATTTGAATTAAGCTTGAGATGATATACAGTATATTAAATGCCATCACCATTCTAAAGAGATGGTGACATATGTTTTCCTGCAGTAGTAAACTTTATTTGTGCTTGCATAGAAAAGTATATTTTGCAGCTGGGAAGGTTATTAGATGACAATAATCAGCAAATAAGTGCCTTAGCATTCTGCCTGAAAGTCACTGATGCCAAACACATAATGGTCCATTACAGCTTTATTTGTATTTGCATATTTTGTAGACCATTTTCAGAAGCCCCAGATATTATTCACTTGCGATCATCAAAATATCTGTGGCACATCAACTTGGAAAATGATTTGGGGAGGAAATTGGGTTTCTCTGCTCTATTAGGAGCAGTCCTTTTTTATGATTAAAGTCAGAAAAACAATGTTCCTCTTGGTTATAGTGAAATGTACAAATTGAAGTCTTACTCATAGACTAGTCTCTAAATACACATTTAAAATGGTAGAAGGGAGACATATTAAGTAATGGGAGTTAGAATTAAGTTTCCATCCCAGGGCATAATTCTTGCACAACACTGGTGTGGTTGCCAGAAATAATATTTTGTGTTTTTAGAGTATAGAATTTAAACAATATATTAACCTCTGCGGGAAATGTAAGAGCCAATTTATCTTTGTTGTGGTTCTGAAAGAGTAAGTTTCTATTCTCTGTATTAGTATTTTGGCCTCCATTAGGTCCTTCAGTTTTTAATTGCATGACATTAATCCTACTGTATATGCCACAAAGACTCATCTTTTCTATACAGCCATTGAATGACAATAGACCTACAGAAAGGAGGACTGATCCCAAGAGCTGGAGTAGGAAAACAAAACAAACAACAAACAAAGAAACAAAAAACTTAGACTAAAAATCATTGTGATCTTTGCTTATTCCGAACTTCTCTGTGCCAGCAGGATTACACCACATACATACATACATACATACATACTCTGCCAACCCAGCGATTCGAAAGCTAAATAGCAAGTAGATAAATGGGTACCACTCACGTGGGGCAATATGCTGGCATCCTGTCGGGGAGTCGCCTCAGAACCGAAGACGAAGACCTGGAGAAGCCCGTGGATGGCGGCTGAGGACGGCGGCAGAGGTCGACGGATCCCAATTACAACTTCCGGGATGTCAGCAGCCGGCTCAGAAGCAAAGGTTCCTGGGACATGTAGTCTGACCTGCGATTGAAGAGCTGGTTCCCTCTCCCCCTTCCTAATCGCGCGGGTAATATATAATATGATGTACTGTATAATGATAATATGTATGTACTGATTGTAAGCCGCCTAGAGCCCTCCATTAGGGAGGGGATAGGCGGGGTATAAATAAGATAAATAATAATAATAATAATAATAATAATAATAATAATAATAATACATACATCTGTTCAATTGTGTCTGATTCTCAGAGACTGCCTGGACAAGTCCCTGCAGTTTTCTTGGCAAGGTTTTTCAGAAATGGTTTCCCATTGCCTCCTTCCTAGGGCTGAGAGAAAGTGACTGGCCAAAGGTCACCCAGCTGGCTTTGTGCCTAAGGTGGGACTAGAACTCATGGTCTCCCAGTTTCTAGCCCAGTGCCTTAAACTGGTTCTCACACCATAAATAATATAATCAAATATCTTTATTTTCAGGGAAGCACTGATCAATCCTTTGGGCTATATAAGGTGGCTCATAAATTGCATATAATGTATCAGGATATATTTCTTTCTAATTTATCAGCTGTGAAGGGAATTGGTTGGGATATGAGATGGATGCAATAGAGATAGGCAAATTGACCCCCTCCCTGGACCCTGATCATGGAAACTTCTGTTTGTCTTGGGAACTGTCTTTTATCTATGGCAGATAGCAGTTAATGCATCCCACCGAAGTTGTTATCTTAAAAAATCCCACAGATGGATGAAGGTCAATCATACATTTTTTATCTTGAACTGATTCACACAACATGATAAGTCATGCTGTAGTTTAACTTAGCATGCCATTGTATTCAGAAAATTTACTTAAGAAGGAATGCCTTAGCCGCAATTTATATCCATGGCTTGATTAATAGTTGTGTGGAAAACATCATGGCCCATTTCCAAAAGGTCCCAGTGTTTCTAAATATTCACGTTTTTCCCATGTAATGGGCTAATCCAAGCAGAGACTATTGCAATGCGCTCTACATGGGGCTACCCTTGAAGAATATTCGGAAGCTATAGCTGGTTCAGAATGTGGCTTTGCGAGCTGTCTTGGGTGCCCCAAGGATGGCACATGTAACACCTTTGCTGCGGGAGCTGCATTGGGTGCCAGTTTGCTTCTGGGTCCAATCCAAGGTGTTGGTTATCACCTTAAAAGCCCTATGTGGCATGGGTCCAGGTTACCTGAGGGACCATCTCATCCCCATTACATCAACCTGTCCTGCCTGGTCAGGCAGAGAGGGCATGTTACGGACCCTGTCCATGGGATACTCTCAATTGGCAGGGCCCAGGAAGAGGGCCTTCTCTTCCCCCAGGGGTGAGGCAGGTCCCCACTCTTATGGCCTTTCTTGGGGCGGGAGGAGGGATAATCAATCCTGTGGGTGGTTAGCACCTTGAAGACGCCCCTGTGAATTACATGAATTTAATTAAGAACTTTTTAACATCCCCATCTTGGATTTTATATTTATATTTATACTGTTAAGAATACTGTTTTTATTGTATTTTAACCTGTATTTATTTTAGTTTTATTGTAAACCAGCAGAGTTACTTTTGAGTGAGATGGGTGGTGATGAAATTTGAAATATAAACAAACAAACAAACGAACAAATAAATTCCAAAGATGGTTAGCTTGGAAGACTGATTCCAGGGCTGGGATGCATTTTCTGTCTTAGCCCCAAGGTTCCTATCTCTCAAGTGACAATCCCCCTTTTCTGAAAGGAAAGTTGTTGGAGCTAGAATTTGTCAGGGGAAATATGGTTTTAATGCTTGCGAACCCACTTGCATTTCTTTTCAAGGTGTATTTTCTATTCCAAGCATGCCTTCCTTGCCCAATTGCCACTGGTTAATTAGGCAGATGGGAGTCTTGGCAATGTCATTCTCCTATGTCCAGTTTCCCCAGCAGTCCAGAACATGTTGAAGGAGGTAATTCATTTGAACACCTGTAATTTGTGTTTGTAATAGCCAAGGCAAAGGACTCACTTTACTATACTGCTAATAGGAATGCTTTAATTACAAAGCTCTACAGAACACTTTGCCAATAATTTAGGTAGCTTCAAAATGGAGATATTCAGCAGGTAATGGGTAATTTATCTGCTGACCTTATATTGCTTCTGTAGATCTTATGTTCTTATTACTTGTCATACCTGCACCATCTAATCTGCTAAACACTGGCTTCAAAGCTGAAGAGAAGTGAATTGGGCCACAAGGTTGGGAACCCATATACTACCTTGCCTGCTAATGGCTGCATTCATACAACGTGTTTAACCTGATTATTGAAATAACCCATATTCTAACTTTTTGCAATACATTGAACTTTAATATATCTAAATGGGATGGATATGCCCTACACACTAGCTACAAAAAATGTGTGTATCCCTTTAGTAATAGTTTTGGAAGTGGTTTGCCATTGCCTCCTTCCCAGGGCAGAGAGAGAGTGACTGCCCAAGGTCATGTCATGTCATGTCATGTCATGTCATGTCTAGTCTAGTCTAGTCTAGTCTAGTCTAGTCTAGTCTAGTCTAGTCTAGTCTAGTCTGTCATATATATATATGTGTGTATATATATATATATATATACACACACACACACACACACACACACACACACACACATACATACAGTATATGGTTTATTAGAGCAATCCATTGCTTCATCTCTTGAGGTGCTCTTGCTAGAATATTGCTAAATGCATTATATTAGCCTAATGTTTACAGAGTACAATCCAGAACCCCTAACCAGCACAGCCAACCTGATTTTTTGGATTATTTATCCTAACACATCTGGAGCAAGGTCTTAGTAAGTACTAGACTATGACATCTTCTCATAACTATTTTTTTAGTTTTTTCAAAGCTTAATTGAAAAAAAACATAAAGTGAATTTAGAACAAATTAATAATCATTATGAGCATAGTTAAAATCAAAGATTAAAATCAGCTCTGTAAATAAAAACACTGTCAGATGATTTGTATTGGCAGTTCAATGCTTGACTAAATATGGTTTGGGAAGTCCATTTGTCATTTCTATCATGGATTGTCATTTAGTTGATCCAAACATCAATAGAATGTAAATTAGTGCCTTTTCTTTTTATTATTTTGAAGACACAATAATTCTTCACCCACACAGTAGATCAGATACGTGTTTCACTTGCATGTATTGGGTAGGCAGCATTTTGAACCTAGCTTGATAATATTTTTAGAGGATAAAACAGATTACTACTACTATCACTTTATGAGTACAAAAAGTTGTTTCATGATGAGTATACACCATTGGTCCTTTTAAACCAGTTTAGTCTATATTGAGTGGTAAGAGCTTCTCAAGACTTCAAGAAGAAGTATTTCTTACTTGGTTACCCTAAATCTTCCAGATTACATATTGTTTAATTGAAATGAGAACCTTCTGTACACACAGCAAGTTATTGGCCTAGTTCACATAACATACTTAACTGGGTTATTCCTGGAGTGATAGGAGGATAGTTTGAACCCAAACCAGTTTTGGAGCAATTGGGAATACTGTCCTTTCCCACCCACTCTATGTGTAAGACCAGTTTGTCAATCCTTGAAGGAAAAGAGACAGACTTGTAGGATGTCTGAACAACAAGTTATTCAATACAGAACTCACTTCCTAGATAAGGCAGCTTTTGGATATGCCTCTCATGCCTCCTAAACCCTGATTGGTTGCCATGCCCAAGCCATGCCCACTGCTGCTTGGCTGACCAATGGGAAGAGGCCATATATGTCTTTATCTGTTCTTTTCTGGCGTAATGCTTATAGGATACCAGGTAGCACGGGAGAAATGGATGGGATTTATTTATTCTTCAGAATGGTAACCCTTGCCTTCATTCGTGTAACTCTAGACTGCCAATGGAACTATGATTGGGTTCGTAGCTGATAGGACTCTGTATTGTGGCAAATAGACCATTGTGTTAGTTATAAAAAAGCCTCTCTCTTAAACCAGTTCAGATTAAAAGTTGGGGTGTTTCTATTATTACCTTTGTATTTCTGGTGGTGGTGGGAACTGTGGATACAGCAAAGTAGCAAGCCAGGGATATAGCTAACTCTGAAAATGTACAATAAATCTTATAAAGGTTATTAGTGCAGGGCAGATTTATAAACACCACTTGTTGACAGATTAGGATGTAGCCCAGAAAAAAAAATCACAGTTAAGTACTAGCTCTGGATAATCTCTTTGAAACACATGCAATCCTCAAATTGTCCTTTTTCCAGTAAAAAAATTACTATAATACAAAACAGCAAGATAGCATTCCCTCCCTTGTTAGTTGATTTACAAAATGGTTGCATAAACATGCGCACCCAGCTCTTGAAGTTTTAGGTCCCAGCTGCTGATTTATCAAAACTGTCGAGGGCGTTTAAGCACTTGGCTTTGATTTAGAAATCATTACCACAAATGTCATACTTATCTTGAATATTCAGTCCTGCCACTCTTTGGTGCAAGCTAAATTTACAGAAAGCGCTGTGCATTTACATCAGGTGCAATGTATTTGCAACTTGCAGAACATGACTGTTTGACTGCCCTTACCCATCAAACACCCCCCAAATTGTCTGAAAAGTATCTGGATTACTTTCCAAATAATATAGGTTCCAAGTGATAATATGACTCCATCCATCTATTTACTGGGCTCCACCAAAGGAAAGCTACCAGGATGTCCAAGGTCCAAAAGAGATGTACAATAAATTCACCTGGCAAACTGGAAGAGGATGGTGGGGATCCTTCATGTCTGCACTATTGCCAAAAAAATATGAATGAGCTCATATTGTCACCAGCTTGACTGACAGGAGCTTTTATCTTTTATGGTGGACTACAATCCTTCAGCTGCTAGTGTAACAATAAAACTAATAGTGTGTTGAAGTCTATCTTCCAATTTCCCCAATGGTTTCGTCTTTTTCTTTCTCTGATGTGTTTTAGGTTTTGTTTAGTTCTGCAAGAAGGAGGAAAGTCCTATTGTGATTATTTTCCTTTGTTACACATTCCTCCATTACTCAGCAGTCTCCCTGACTTTCTCATATTTTGGGATCAGATGAAGATTTCCTTTGGGATTTAACTGAAAACTGCGAATCCAAGGAACATCCTGTGTCCTATTGTCCAGAGGCGGCTGGACAATAAAAAACAAAATACTGTACCTCTACACACATATTGCAGACACTTTAATTTTGTTAGAATACTCTAGCAATCCCATCTGAATTTGAGTGAGAATGTTTTCTTTGAAAAACAAAACAAGAGCCTGTTCTTGGTAATTCATATAGGATATAAATGACTGAAGAGGCAGACATAAAGAAGATTCAGTCACCCTCCTTTTCAGTTTCTGACAAAATAATTCATGCATAAATGGTATATAAGCTTATTTTATTACCTATAACGGTTTAGAAACATATGACTCTCCAGAAGCAGGGGTGTCAACAATGTCAAAATGGTGGGCATGATGAGGCAATCAAAATCCTACCCCGTTTACACCCATGTGGTGCACGTTAAAAATGGATGGGGCTTTGATCACCCAGTTGTTCCCACCATTTTGACTTTGTTGACTGCCCTAGTTGTATAAATGCCACTCCTATCTGCATGGCCAAAAGGGAGGAATTCTGGGAATTGTAGTTTGGGAAAATGTGGAGGACCACAGATCCCCACTTCTTGCTTGTGATTATAATCCATTGCTCATCTATCACATGATCTCTGAAATGCAGGTAAGGTATTCAAAATCTGAGACAGATGAAGGGCTGATTTTTTAAGCACTTGAGAAGTGTGTAGGCCTCATGTCTTTCATCAAGGTACTAGAACAGGGGTGGGCAAACTCTGCCACTCTTTTGTGTCCCTATTTGCTGAAAACTGACAGCATAATTTCCTATCATTTTGAAGTGGGAAATTTATGAACATTGAGCTTATCATGGTTTAAAAAGACTAAGACCATGACTAAGACGAATAAACAAGGAAAATCCCCAACCCCAACAAATAATATATGGCTTTTTCAGCAGGCCCTGAGACAGGGTGATTTGCTTTCAATACTGAGTTTGATTTTGGCTGATTTATGTTTTATAGGTTACATCTTTGCTTTGTTGTCTTCCTGATGTGGGCTTTTAATATTTTTTATTGTTATTGTTCCAACATGTGTTAGTTTATATCTATTATAGTATTGTACACTGCCTAGAGTTGTGATGGCAATTCAAATGGCCCTTAAGTTGATAATATCATTGTCACTGACATCATCCCGCAACTCAGCCCTACCAATGTGTGCAATGGGGTCCCAATGACATTGTAGCTCACCACAAGTATGGTCCTTGCCCACCAAGTATGGTCTTTGCCCACCAAGTATGGTCCTTGCCCATCTTAGTTCTGGAGAAAACAGTAGTTACATGTTCTACCACACTGCCTCTCTTAGTGTAGTTGAGGATATGAAGAAAGATTCTAATGACAGTTGTAGAGCTTTTGCATACAGAATATATGAAATACCATATTATCTTTCACTTTGGGTAGGAAAATGTCCAAAGTCAGCTCCCCCCCTGAAGTGTTCCCCTCCTGTAAAGTTCTGTTTGCATAGCAGTTCCACCTGCCAGCAAACACCAGTAGAGCTGCACTTTGGCTTAATTTTAACCTCCTTTCAAAAACAGATCAGAAGGGCAAATTCTTTTGCTTGTTATGGGGGGGAGGATGGGTGGGCTTTCTTGAACTGTACAAGCTACATCATCAATAAATTTGAGGAGTATAGTTCATTCCATTAGCCATGTTTTGTGTTTTGATTCTTGATTTGGAAGATTACAGACTTGGTCCAGAAGTTTATGGACCAATGGTAGAAAATCCATACCATGTTCTAAAACAAGTTTTCATTCCTTAGACCAGAGCTTTCCAAACTTTTCATGTTGGTGACACACTTTTTAGACATTCATCATTTCGCGACACACTCTTACAGCAGGGCATCATTTCGTGACACACTCTTACAACAGGGCACAAGGCAGGCACTAGGACCTGTGTGGAATCCTGGCAGGGCTCGGAGGCAGCAGCAGCCACAACAAACCCAGACACTGCAGCCAACACACTAATGTGTCCCGACACACAGTTTGGAAAGCTCTGCCTTAGACATATGCTTAAGAGTGAATGACATACCAACACAAGTTTGTGTGTGTGTGTGTGTGCGCGCGTGTGCATGCACTTTCTTAATAAGGAATTAAAGTACAGGAAAAATCATTTATAGTTATTTATAGTTGATGGAGACAATGTGTATCATGAGCCTGGCACATTTCAGGCTGATTAAGTTTTTATTAGTACCTCATGTACGGTATGATTGCTGACAGCCATGTGTTCAGAAGATTATTATGATTAACCTGAATCAAATCATAACCAGAATTGAATTAGCCTTTCTCTGCCTCCTTTTCAATGGTTCACCCAGAGCAATGAGGAATCAAATCTACTGGTGGTCATAGAATGATCCGATGTCTTAGTGAAAAAGGGAAAATCAAAGAGAATTAACTCTTTATTTCAAAACATCCCATTTGCCCAAGGGACCAGCATGAAGTAAGGCAAGTCCCCCCATCTGAGGAAAGAGCAATCAGTTCTCGATTCTCAGTGACAAATATTTAAGAAAAGCAGGCAGTATCTAGTCCAAAATCATGTTTCTCACAATGGCCATCCAGATGCCTACAAAACAGTATGTGAGGACAGATGTAATATCCTGGTTGTTTTCTTCCAGACCGTGGGGACAGTTAAGTGTCATATAAGAAAGTACACTAGTACAACTAGTGGGTGAGGCTAGGTCAAAAAACAATTGACTATTTCATTCACATTTAATTAAAATATAATATGGTCAATTTGACTGCTCTCCAGTTTCTCCTTCTGTCATATTAAAAATGGTGGTGTTTTTTTTTACAGGTCTCTGTGTCTGTATCCAGAGGTTTTGGAGGCAACATTTGGCCTTCAGCTTAGGTTCTGCATCTCTGATGTAGGAAGATGGCACATGTTGTTGTTTTTTTTGGAAGTATAGTGGTAGGGAGAGATTCTGCCTCTCTGGAATCAAGTAAAAGATTAGTTCACTTTTTTTTCATCCATGAAAGAGGCTCGGACCCCATGGCATAATCCCCAGAAAACATTCATATGAGATGTAGGAAAAGTCTTATCTCTGAAGTGAGTAGCCCAGAAGGTTTGACATGTACCTAACTCTGCTTTTGTAATACAACCATCCAGAAACAGTCACATTTGTTGTCTGCAAAAGAAGGACTATTATTACCAGGCCATTCCCAAATTCAACTGATCACTGTTTCCAAAATCAGTCTCAAAGGCACAACCATGGCGGCTGCAATTAAAAGATGGCTAATTAAAACTCATTATGAAATGGTTAATTAATTTTTATAATCTTTCAGTGATGCCTTCAGCCTCTTGGAAGGGGGAAAGAAAGCTACGTGAGTCACTTGCAGCTGCTGGGAAAAGACATATTCTCTCTGTTACAGATTATTTAGCAAATTCATGGCTGATATGAGAACCACAGGCTATAACCAACTGTCTCCGTCACTGTTTTACACATAGTGAGTTTAGAAATACAGTCAAAGGGGTACCCAGATGATGAACAGGGACCTAGTACACTGTAACTGAGTGGGATGGCATCCAAAGCACCATCAAGGAGGAATTTCCCTGATTGTACTTGCAAGATGCTGCTCGCCATATCCATTTCCCAAAGTCAGATTGTTGTGAGAGAAAGATAATCATTAGAGCAACCTTTTTCCTGTGATACTTTATTCTGCCATGGATCTCCTGGAAGCAAAAAATTAAAATTGGTTCCAGCACCATCCATGGCAGAATTTACATCCCAAAGAGCTCTACAAGTTCTGTTTTCAAAGAAAAATCCAGCAAAAATCCAACAAAGTCAGCAAACTTAAAAGAAGGCACACAGTGCTGTAAAATGGGAAGTCTCAAGGCCAAAAGGAATTTCAGCCAGCTTATCTCAATGCCATCAAATCACTTGAGCAAAAGAACTGACATTTTTTTTTGAATCAGCATTTGTTTTTTGCAGCCCATCAAAAAAATGCCAGATGTTGTTTCTGCAGTAATAGCTCCTTCAGCCTGGCATTTGCATCCTGCAGTTTACAACTCTGCACCAGGAGCAGCATATTCTAACTTCTGCAAAAGAGGAGCTCAAAAAGCGAGCAGATCATTACTGAACCAATTTTTGTTTCTTTTCTTTTCTCTTTTCTTTTCTTTTCTTTTCTTTTCTTTTCTTTTCTTTTCTTTTCTTTCAGGATGGCAAAAAGTCCAGGTGGGCAGGAAAAAACTTCATCACAGTGTAATCTGAAGTAGTAATCTCATGCTTCATTTATGCTGCAGCAGCAAAACTCACTTCTTCAACTTGGCATTAGAGATGGATGGAGGGAGGAAAACAATATGGAGAAATGGGGAAGAAGGAGATGAAGGCATTTCAGTTCCATGGAAACATCCCACTATAGTTATTATAGTTCCCTTGAAAAATAAGTAAGGGAAAGGGTGGAAAGGGAACTTTCATGGATAAACAGCTGTAAAAGAAATCCATCACAGAATTTTATGGGAGTGGATTTGCAAGATTTGTCAACAGAGGTTCTACCACAGTGGACAATCTGCTAGCATCCATCTTTCTCTGACTAAAACTTTTCACAAAATATTTTTTTTCCTGAAACATGGGACCAAAAATCTGTTCTCAAACAGCTTTAAAAAGTATTGTTTATATGTGTGTATGCTTTAAAAAACATATATTAGGTAAAGTTATATTCAACTAAGCACTTATATTAGAGCAATTATAAAACCCTGCACTGAAAAGTCTTAAATTAAAAATCCATCAAGAAAAATTGGGTTAAAATATGTTGAAGATATTTATGTTAACAAATACTTTTTTTCTGCTGAAGGGCCACACTTTTAGATGATGATGATTACTGTTCAAGGGCTGCAAGGGCAGGGTGTTATTCTGTAATTTTTACAAAGCAAAAATAAAAAGGGGGGGGGGAGGAATCAGGAGGCCAACCAATTCCTTTCAAATGAGATTTTATAACAAAAATATACCAAAAGTAAAGATTCCTCCATAATAGTAAGTGTTTTGTTAGCTATTTCCTATTTCTACTGTTGCTCTTTATTCTCCTACCTTGACCTTCATTCAATTCTATTTAATTTACAATAGTAGAGAATATACACTATGTAGTTCAGGGTTGAACCAAGAACCCAACTTCATTTGTATCAACTCTAGATTGTACTATTCTTGCTTAACAACCTTTCCTTTTAACCCCTTCTGGATCTATATTTTCTAAATTCTTAGACTTTCTTCTAGCCTCCAAGCTGCAGTAATTTCAGCGTTGGGTGCTCTGGGATTTGAAACAGGGGGTTGGGGACACCCACTCATTCTTCTGTTGGGGGAGCTATATGGGAAACCTCCATAAGTTAAGGAAAGTGGTGAAGAACAAGCCAATGCTGTTTCTTTGAATGAAATTCTTTTGAAGTCAAGCCTTTTAAAAATAAAACAAAAACTGGTTAACTAGTACAGGTGAGATTTATACTGATCTACTGAACCTCAGAACTGATCTGGGAAAACTAGGAGTAGCAAGACTGATAACTAAGCATCCCCAGTCCATTACAGATTGTGTTGCAGGACTGATCATCTTCAGAAATATCTGCTAGAAGGACTTGATATTGGATTCATAAACCAGGTTGTGGATTTGTGCTGTGCAGGATTCTGACCTTGCGTTTCCCCCCTAACATGAATGAGAGTTCCCTGTAAAACAACACCTTGCTGTACAAGTAAAAACAGAGAAGATGTTATTTAACTAGGATTGCCAATTGCTCTCACTGGGCGAAGAAGCTACACCACATGCTGCTGTGTTAAAAGCCTCCTGGTGCTTGATATATCACTGTCATCTTCTGTACAATATTCCTGGAGGTGAAATGAATGGAGGAAGGAACATAAATATACATCAAATGTTGTCTTGTGAGATAAGTAGAGCTGCTTGAAGACTTTTTTTATTTTTGCCAGTTCCACTAGCAACTGTCCTTCATGACTAACAAGTTGATCAGGACATAATTATTGGCTCAAAACAAAATAATCAAAATGGGACAAGACCTGTATTTTGTCAAAAAATATGCTTAGAAATGGTACTTCAGGAGCAAATAGACGTAGAAATGCATTTGTCATAAGACAAGATACTTTAAATGCTGTTGTTGTTGTTGTTGTTGTTGTTGTCCTGAATCAGTCCAATGCAGGATGAAGACCTCTTCACTGAAGGTTATAGACTGTAGTCTATTCTGTTGGTCAGTGCAGGTTGGTAGAAAAATGTTTTTCCACTTCACAATCTGGGACTGAGAGAGTGATTGGTCCAAATCATCTAGTTGTGTCAGGAAACAGGCGAAGAACCGCACTGAACCGTTATTCTAGCTCTAGTTTCTTTATTGCTCTTGCCATATAACAGAATCTTGCCAGACTAAAAGTCCACTATAAGCCCTATGGGTAAATATTCAGCGATGGCTCTAAGGTGCGGCTAACTTGAGCTTCTTTACTTTCCCAACAGTGGAATCCGGACTGTGCAACCTTTTATCTGCATGGAATGTGCCCCCTCCCTCTTGGGAAGGAGCAGCAGCTCTGAACTCCAGCACAAGTTGTCTTTCATGTCTAAAGGAGGACTAAAACCTGGATATCCCTGTTCCTACTTAGCACTATGCCACACTGGCTCTGAGAGAGGGAGAGATAAAATGCAGATTATATGCAAAGGTGATACTGACTGGAAAAAATGATTATGCTAGAACTTTATATTAAACATTGCAAGTTCATGGATCTGTGGCTTTATGTATTTATTTAACTTATTTATATTCTACCTTTTCTTTAAAAATGCTAAAGATTCCTAACGTTTTTTTAAAGTTATATATAAATATAATAATGGGATGTAAGAATTTATCAGAAATAAAATCTTACAATAAGGAATGCCATGATCTCCCTAGACCAGTGTTTCTCAACCTCAGTGACTTTAAGATGTGTGGACTTCAACGAGTTGAAGTCCACACATCTTAAAGTTGCTGAGGTTGAGAAACACTGCCCTAGACAATATATGAGATATGGCTGAAATCTTCTGAGATCACCCAATTATATAAAACTTTGGCATTCTGAGAGATCTCATTGACAACTTGACAACTTTTCTGCAAAATTTCAACCATGTTCTTACATGTTCTTACCACATCCCATGTGATATAGTGGTGGGGGTAAGATTCTGAAATTTCATGACAGTTGATGAATTCATGAGATTTCAGGCAGTTTTTTAAAAATTAATTTGGGAAGTGAGATGCCGGGGTCCTTAAAAGAGTTACAAAGCAAGAGTATTAACTTGAGTAGCCAAATATCAGCTGAAACAAAAGCACACCTTAAGTAATTCCCCCACCCCCCACCCCCGACTTCAAGTTAGTCTTGATTCCTGGTGACTGCCTGGACAAGGCCATTCAGTTTTCTTGGCAAATTTTTGGAATGGGTTTGTCATTGCCTTCTTCTTCCTAGGTTTGAGAGAGAGCAACTGGCCCAAAGTCACCCAGATAGCTTCATGTCTAAGGCAGGACTCGAACTCACAGTCTCCCAGTTTTGAGCCTGGTGCCTTAAACTGCTATGCCAAACTGGTTCTCGTAAGTTAGTGATAGAAGTTCATTACATGATAGGGGAATATGTGAGCCCCTTAAGAAAGCAGTTTCAGTGTGACTATCAAGTTCTCACCCATACTCATTCTTCAAAAATTCACAGAACACACACAAAGAAGGATCTTTCTCAATTCCCAAAGGTTTGCTCCTTGAACTTTAAATATGGCACCCCAAACCTTTATTCAGGCTGAGGCCACAGAACATACCAGACCAAACCAAAAGAGGGTACTGAAATTTGTAGTTCAGAGCATTGTGGGAACCCAGATGTTGCCTTTGCATGTTGTATAAGCTGGCAGTCACATCAAAACAAATATGGATTCCTTTGGTTGCATGTTGCTGGGATGATACTCTTTTGCAAATGAGCTTTGAGAGAGTGTTTCATTTAAGCTTTCACTGAGGCAAAGTGCCCCTTTGAAGATGTGCATCGCCTTAGTTATGATTAATTGTGAACTTGTTTTCTTTCCAGCCTTGGGAGGAACGTGGATGTTACCCAAGGGGAATATATACGTGTCTACACCAAGGTCATTTTGATTGTGTGCTGCTGGAAGCACAGGCAGCATGCCAAGGATATGGAGTAGATGAATTGCTATTAAACAGAGAAAACAGTTTTAATACCTTGCAGTAATAAAGCAACTCCCACTCCTATGCATGCATATACAGTGTAAAAGCCATTCTTTACATCAAAGTTCTTATTAATATTCTTTGCATACACAGCTTATCATGAATTTTGTGTGGGGTTAAATATATTTTCCAATGTCTAACACTGCAAAGCTGAGGATTAAAAATGATAATGCTCAATGTGATTTATAAACTTTTAATGGAAAATCCCTGTGGGTTATGTATAAATCTTATTTATTGCTTTAAAAATATGTAATATGCTTATTATATAGTTTTAAAACAGCAACACTGGGAGTAGAGTCACTGTCAAAGTTAATCCATTTAGAAATGCGAAGCAACTCCTAGAGGTTCAAAGAGATAAATAATTTGATACTGTGGAGTGTATTGATGCTTTACTAAAAATAAAATATGATTTAATGTATTTACCAGATTGGAGCATGGTAGTAATCAGGTTATCTGGAAGGCATTATTAAAAAAAAGAAACAAACACAAAATTGGGTGAATGAAGGGGAACAATTGCTCAAGGATAGAGTAAGTGGCAAAGATTTCACTTTGGGTTAAAGTTAGCTAAGTACAAGTAGCTTATTGGAATGTGATGGTGCTATGTAGAAGTCGTGGTCACGTGAGGTCCTCACTTAACAACCATGCATGATTCGCTTAACGGCCGCAACTGGGACTGCCGGAACTGCTGTCACTAGGATATGCGGTTCTGTGATGTTTCACTTAATGACCACTTCGCTTAGCAACAGAGTTGCCGGTCCCAATTAGGGTCATTAAGCGAGGATTACCTGTATTAATAGGGACCTCAATGAATACTGATCTAGCTTCAGGGGTTTTTATGCCAAAGAAGCCACATTGCTTCCTAGGAAATCAACCATCATTTAGAAACCACAGTGGTTAAGGTCACATTTCACACAAAATGGAAATGAAACAAAAATCTGTGGTTTAGTATGCAGAATAGACCCAGATGTCTAGGTTACTCAGGGCTTCTGTATTTGAGTCTTTGTCCTGAAAGTGAAGTCCTAGCTGCACCACTGCTGAAAGACACTGAGAACGGTAAAGCAATCTACAGAGTTGAAATAGCTCATTCCTGTTTTTAGTCAGGTCAGGCCCTAAAGACAAGGCAGAACTGATAAGTCCTACCAGACTAAGCCTTACTTCCTGTAAGTAATACCTGGAGCATTTGAAGCAATGGGAAAGGGCCCCATTTTTCTTGACTAATGCTCTTTCTATAAACATGTAAAAAAAGCTGGTGTCAAAATCATCATTGGCGATCACTCGTAGCCGAGTAAGATTGTCTTCCAAAGGTAAAATTTTAACAGTGGATCCGTAAGTGGCTATAAAGGCCAATTCTGGATCCGCACAACCTCCCACAATGAGGGCATAGGTTTCCAGGTGGGAGACGGTCATGATGAGGTTTTGCCTGACGTGCCTTCCTTTTAGCTCTTTTCTCCCTTTCGCCCTGTACTCGTGCTTCTTCAAAGTCCACTTTGATTTGTGGCCAGGGATCATTTGGAAAGAAGGAGTTGACAACAGCAACATGAATGGAATCTTACTTCTGACTAAATGTGCAGAGCATAACCTTGTCATTACTAACACACTCTTTCGCCAGAAAAATAAATTTAAAACATCTTGGAAGCACCCACGGTCGAAGCACGGGCATATTTTAGATTATGTAATTGTCCGTGCTAGAGATCGCCGTGATGTACTTCTCACCAGAGCCATGATGGTGTCAAAATACTCAGCCCATCAGTGGTGAAAAATGGGCATAGCCACGACCCAACCAATCTCCCATCTTTATATACTGTACATATAAAAGTCAATATCTCCTTTTTTTCTCATTAATTTTCTACCAGGTTCCATATCTCTCTGAAAGATGAAATATACTGTATATATTTCATGTTTTTTAATCCAGGAAGAGACATTGCCTCACAAATATCAGATGAAACTTCTGCCACTAAGAATGATTTTGGACACAGATGAAAAGCTAATGAAAGAAACTTTACTCCTACTTCAGAATATATTATCAAATTAAATAGCACTATTTCATCAGGAGCAAATAAATTAAAACAAGTAACAGTTTCTATTTACTTCTTCCTCATAAAAAAAGAGTTGCTTATCACTGAATAATATTTGTATAGCTAAGTAGAAAGCAGATTTATCCACTCCCCCAGCTTTCCTGTTCCCTTTAAACGGGCTTACATCAAGTTGTAGCACATTCAACTCTCAGGATTTGGAAATATCTAGCACAGCTTTCTCTGCTGTTATAAAACCTGCTTTATGTCTATGAAGGTTCTCAGTCATCCAGGTGGAATTGTCTGTAGCTTGAATCATGTCAACTGGATTTCTATTTTCTCAGTGGAAACGTTTCGCTCCTTATCCAAGGAGCTTCTTCAGTCTGAGCAAAGTTGGTAAGGGAATCCTAAATATGTTTCTAGGTAGCTGTGTGACCTTACACCTGGGGTCATGGTTATATTGAGATGTTATTTTAAGTCCTTTTATCATCTAAAGGAGGATCGTTAAGATCACCATGCTGCTGTTGAGCTTGTGAAATGGTCTTAATCTTCCTAGGCACAGAAGACAAAGCAGGGAGAAAGATGGGAGAAAGATTGTGCCTGAGGCCCCCACCTCACAATCTTTCTCCCATCTTTCTTCCGGCTCTGTAATACACAACACAACCAACTGAGCAGGGACTGGCTGGGCTCCTGTTTTTATACCCAGGTGTCCTGACTTCTGATTGGTCTTTAGCTGAGCTGGTTTCTGATTGGTGCAGGTTGGTGAGGGTTGGTCTCTGTTTGGTTCTTTGTGCATGATTGGGTCCTTGTTCAGGCAAGTTTCTGATTTGCCCAAATCAGGACTCAACTGCTTGGACTAACCAGCCAGAACCCAGCATAAAGAACCAATCAGGAATCAGCACTCCAAAAATGAGTGATCAGAAGCCGGCATGGACAGAGGACCAATCAGGAACCAATAACACCAAAATGCCCAATCAGGATTGGGCACAAACAAAGAATCAATCAGAGACCAGCCCTCACCAACATGCACCAATCGGACACCCGCTTGGCTAAAGACCAATCAGAAGTCAGGATACCTGGCTATAAAGGCAGGAGCCCAGTCAGTCTCTGCTCAGTAGAAGGCTGTCTTGCTTCTGAAGGTACCAGCCATAGCTGCTAGTGAAATGTCAGGAAATCTGTTATGTAGACCATGGTCACTAAATCCTGAAGTGCAACAGATACTGGCCATGAAAGCCTACACCAATATATTGCTACCTGTCAGGGCCAGCCCAAGAACAATGACGAGTCAGTGCATTCAAAACTCTAGTTCTTTATTTGCTCTCACCGTACAGACAGAATCTTGCCAGACTAAAGCTACCCTAACTAACCTAAGGGGAAATAACCTGGGAGACCCTAGGGTGGGGTGACCCTGAACCTCTTTGTTCTCCCACCAATGCTCTCTGGACTGTGAGTCCTCTTATCCCCTTGGAATGCGCTCCCTCCTTCCTGAGAACCAGCGGCAGTGCCAAAATCCACCACATCATCCCCCCCCCCTTTCAGGGACACATTCCATCACACTACCAGATTCTTTCTGATTTTCAGAACTATTGTATCTCTCTATCTATCTATCTCTCACTTATTTCTTACAAAATCTTCTCCAAAACTCAACTTTTCAACTTTGGCGCAATCCCCTATATCCCATGCCACACTGTAATTCATAATATGATCATGCACATGCAAGTAAAATCCTATAGTGCCACATTACTTCTCTGTTTACCTCAGCCTTCCATTCTTCCTCTTTGATTTTCCATGAATTTCATCTGGAATATAAAACTTGGTGGGTTCTGCTCTTTAGGTCATAAGGCAACAGTCTCAGTGGATTATTGACTTGGAAATCAGGACCAATTTGGTTTTTATTCTCCCTGTTTCTTTGATCTGATTGATGAAACCTTCATGAAAACCATTGGGTGCAACTCTTGACTGGCTGAAGATCAATAAAGTTTTGTCAGT
Organism: Charina bottae; assembly: GCA_023362775.1. NCBI lineage: Eukaryota > Metazoa > Chordata > Lepidosauria > Squamata > Charinaidae > Charina > Charina bottae. The sequence goes on along the minus strand of JALMGJ010000014.1, from coordinate 15,366,006 downwards.
ACCTTATCATTATTCAAAAGACAGGAGAAGAGGGATCCATCTAGCTCAATAAAACGATGTTTTGGGGGTCTTGGCAATGTTCATTATGTAAGTGGCAACTAAAGTTATGATATCTAGCTCCTAAAACCCCACTACTCTGTATGGATTTGAAAATGCCACATCAACATTGACTTTGATGGCCGCTTTGCAAAAGTTTATCAGTAGGGATGGTCAGACCAATCTATTTTGCATGCTTTCACTCATAAATCTGATTTATTCTGTTTTCATGTTAATTTACCATCTATATCAGAGCTTTCCAAACTGTGTGTCGGGACACATTAGTGTGTCGGCTGCAGTGTCTGGGTGTGTTGTGGCTGCTGCTGCCTCGGAGCCCAGCCAGGATTCTGTGCAGGTCCTAGTGCCTGCCTTGTGCCTTGCTGCCTCCAAACCTGCCCTGCCAGGATTCTGCTCAGGTCCTAGTGCCTGCCTTGTGCCTGGCTGCCTCCAAACCTGCTGTGATTCCGCGCAGGTCCTAGTGCCTGCCTTGTGCCCTGCTGTAAGAGTGTGTCGTGAAATGATGCATGTCTAAAAGGTGTGTCGCCAACATGAAAAGTTTGGAAAGCTCTGATCTATATATTAGTGCTGACAGTGTGACACTCATGGGCACTAAAGTATCCAGAGAAGCCTAGTAGACTTTCTGCCTCATATTATATTTTAAATAATTTTTAATTTAAAAAGGAGGGAAAACTAGCAACGTTGCAAAGCAAAGAAGCAGCTTCTAGCACAATGGGTGTCCAGGGAAGGCAGAAAGGTCCAAAAAGTCAAAATGGCATTTGCAACCATGCAACTGAAGCGCCATTCCTTTTGTAGGCATGTTGATTTTTCACACACATATTGCACAAAGGAGTGGGGCTTTGACTGTGTGGTCTCAACCACTCTCTTGACATTTTTGATACACTTCCTACATGGATGCTGCTGCTCTAGCATGACTTGTTACGAGAACAATTATGGGCTCCCATACTCCTGGAAATAAAGCCAGACTGCTCACTTGAGGGAATGATATTAAAGGCAAAACTGAAGTACTTTGGCCATATAATGAGAAGACAGGATACCCTGGAGAAGATGCTGATGCTAGGGAAAGTGGAAGGCAAAAGGAAGAGGGGCCGACCAAGGGCAAGATGGATGGATGATATTCTGGAGGTGACGGACTTGACCGTGGGGGAGCTGGGGGTGGCGACGGCCGACAGGAAGCTCTGGCGTGGGCTGGTCCATGAAGTCACAAAGAGTCAGAAGCGACTGAACAAATAAACAAACAAAAAAACCATCATAGATTTGCTTAGAAAATAGTTAGGTGGCTACAGATCAATTCTTTAATTGCAGGTATGCCCACCTACTCAGAAAAAATAAGACCCCAAAAAGCATAGTAGACAGTATTGGGAAGAGGCGAAGGTAGAGATTCTCCATTTAGGTTTCTGATAAATGGATCCTAAAAGACATCCCATCCCTACAAGAACAGTCATTTTGTGAACAAGCAACAAAACATGTTGTTAGGAATCTGAGTCTCCAGATTCAGAAGCTGAAGAGTTTGACTAGTCTGAGCATAGAATAGATGCTCTCGGAATTCCAAATGTGATTACCAGCCAAAAAGTTATGAATAACTCACAAAATACTGTACATATTTTAAATAGATTTCTCTCTCAGTGTATCCTAAAATACTAAAATCCTCTTTAATATATTTTTGTAATATGGCAAATATATTCTTGTTTAGGCAGATCATTTTTTAAAAAATAAGATTATATCCTTGTTTTAGCATCTGCCTGTCTTATTTTGAGTTATGAACTGCATCACAAAATTCCGAGGAATGCAAAAACCAAAGATACAAGCAAACTCATTCACACCTCAATCCAGAAAGTACAGATATGATTTGTTTTGAAATGAGCATCCAAACATGCTTATTTGATCTAATGCCATGCCAAGTAATTCTGTCGTTTTTTCCCATACCAGTTTCAAAGGAAAAGAGAATTTAATTGAAGTTGCTGTGAGTGGAGCATGGTGTCCATATACTTATTTAGTTGCAAGGTGAGCCCAGGTGACACATGAAGGCTTTGTCTTTCATTTTGCAATGCTTTCTCAAAAAGTCTGCTACCTTTCTGGTTCCTCACACTTTATTTAGTGCCAAGTGAAGACCTTATGTGATAAGTCCTTCCATTGGACTTTTCTCAGATTGGGAAGTGTGTGAAGACCATAAAGTGATGGAAAGGTGAATCAGAAAGCAAGAGCACAAGCTTTTTTTAAACCACCAATGGGAAGGACGGGCAAAAAGAAATTTGAACAAAACTAAGAGATATTACAACAAAATGCTCATGCTTCTTTCAAAGTGGAACTGTCCTGACTTCGAGTGAAGGAACATGCTGAGACTTGGTGTACAGGCTGTAGTGTTTTATTGTTCTACTCTGCTAGGCAGAATCCAGATAAACTAAAATGGACTAGTAATGCTCAGAGAAAAGGCCCAAGAAATTAGGGTGGTGCCTTCTTCAGCCTCTTGCGAGGAAAGCAAAGCGATTCAGTACTACGCATGCATTTATCCCCCTGGAGGGAGCCCCCTCCTTCTTCACCAGTTATCTCCCTGACAGGAACAAAATATCTGAGACACTGCAAGACAGATTTCAACATAATGTTATCATATTCATCCCTTGTATCTATAGAAGAGAATATATGTAGCTCAGGTTGAACTGTGTAGTTCTTGGTGCTCTCTGAGCTTGGTTGTTTGCTTGCAGACATTTCACTATCCAACTAGGTAACATCATCACTGCACACTACCCCGCTAGGGAAGACATAGTGCACACTGATGATGTTACCTAGTTGACTAATGAAACATCTGCAAGCAAACAACCAAGCTCAGAGAGCACCAAGAACTCCACATCCCATAGTATTATCAGATGTTACATTCCATCTGTAAAGGTCACAGTATGATTTACATTGCTTTCTTTGTCATTCCTAGGTAAAATTTCTTGGGGGATAAAACCATAACCTTGCCTAGTGTGGGGCTTTATTGCCTTCTTTTAGCCAAGAGCCCAGCAATCACTGTAGTAGTGCATACCAATAAGGGTACTTTGTTGCACCTATCTCTGGCCCCTTATTTAAAGTGGGCATTTCCCCCACAACAATACCTATGGGAGCCCATTGGGGGAGTGTCAAAAAGTCAAGGTGGTGGACCCAATCATGTGTGGTGCCTGTCATCTTGACTTCTTTGACACCTTCTGTCTCCTGTGAATGCCCCTATTTATACTCTAACAGGCCTCCTGCAATGTTCCATTTTTGGACTTCGTAGACCTCTGAAATTCCTGTCTCTGCATCATCTACCCGTGTTTTCTTTTCTCCCCTAAGTTACTGAAGGAGCTCATTCTCTATTTTAAAGAAGTCACATTCTGAAAAGGTCATCTATTATCTATTTCTCCCTGAGAAATACTAATGCTTGGAGCAAATGGATTTGTATCTTCAGTTCTTTTCACACATTTTTCTTCCTTCATTATTGTTTAAACCAAGCATGTTCCTAACACTTATCTTCCAGACCTGAAACTTTTGTTCCTCTGTAAAAAAGCCTTGCAATTTCCCCACCCACCCATCACATTCCCAAGGGTTTTAGAATTTCTTCTGATGTTGTGTTTTTGAATGTATGTTTACTAGAATGAGATAATGAAGGCTGCTGGCATTGCCTCCTCTCACATACAGTGAGGAAAGATCTTTCGATCACTCTGTAGAGTCTTTGGCGATCCACATCTCAAACGTCATGATTTGGGGTGGGTAAGGATGAAATCTTGATTTTAAGAGCTCAGTGAGAGAATATTTTGGTAGCCCCTTTTCAGATTTAATTTAAGTATGAGAAGCTTCAGATGGCCAGAGAGATTGCTGTATATGATTATTGGACCTTCTCATATACCCTTTGGCCATCTTGTAACTAAGTTAAGTGTAGTTCAACTGCCTCTTCCTCCCTCCCCTAGGATATGTCTCCTTGAAAATCATCTGGGCCTAGTAATAGAGGCCGAGACTCTATTACTTCGTCTGAAAGTGTAATAGCCGCATTGGATGATGAGTGTCCGTCGCACAGAATAATAATCCAACTTCAGCAATACTGCAGATCCTTTAATAGTTAGTTTAAAAAAGCACATTAGACCAAATGTTTTTATTTCTTTCCTTGTATGCAGAGAAAGCCTTAAGATCTCGGGTGTTTTCAATGCTGCCAAGGCACTAAAAAGCTTATTAATTTTTGTGCCTCTCCCTGCCTCTCCATGTAGGATGTTCCAATATTAATCATATCCACATTGGCACAGTAGCCAATGGAAAGGGAAAAAAAAGGGAAAAAAAGATACAAAGAAGTAGCTTCCAATCTTTCTTTTCTATCAACCTCTCTGGCCATCTGAAGCTTCTAACCGCCCAGAGTCTCCTTTGGGGGAGATGGGGCGGTAATAGAAATTGAAAAATAAAATAAATAAATAAATAAATAAATAAAATTTACTTTTACTTTTTTTCCTTTCTTCCACTTTTAGCTTTCTCTTTGATTTCTTTCTTCTTTTCTTTTTCCTCATAAAGTGAGAAAAAGAGTTTGTATTATTTTTTATCTTCTTTTTAAAAATTCTTTAATAAAATTTTAATAAAGTAAAACCAAGTAGCTGGCATTGTGTATAGGAATATCTGCACAGTGTATGGGGTAGATCCTCCCAAGTCCAGATGGGAGATTCCACAGAAGGTCATGGAGTATAACAGAGCTAAGATCCTGTGGGAATTCCAGATCCAGACAGGCAGGCAGGTACTGGCCAATCAACCAGACATCGTGGTAGTAGACAAGGACCAGAAGATAGCAGTGGTGACAGATGTGGTGGTGCCAAGTGACAGCAACATCAGGAAGAAGGAGTATGAGAAACTGGAGAGGTACCGGGGCCTGAAGGAGGAACCAGAGAGGATGTGGCAAGTGAAGGCCAAAGTGGTCCCAGTGGTGGTAGGAGCACTTGGGGCTGTGATTCCTAAGCTGGGAGAGTGGCTCCAACAGATCCCAGGAGCAACATCAGAGCTCTCTGTCCAGAAGAGTGCAGTGCTAGGAACAGCTAAGACATTGTGCAGAACCCTCAAACCCCCAGGCCTCTGGTAGAGGAACTGAGGTTGAGGAAGACACATACCATCTATAGGGGTGAGAAGGGATTTTTTTTATTTTATTTTATAGTAGCCAATGGAAAGGGAGGTATCAGATAATCTCATTGGGAGTGTGTTCATGCTGTGGTTTTACAATGTATATTTATGCATCTATAAAATGGTTTATTATGTCATAAAGAACTCCACTATAAGGCAATGTCCACACTGTATAGTTATAATGTTCTAGCCCGAAGGGAAAAAAATTGATGACTAAACAGAGGTAGCATCCAAAATGTGTCCTTTTCTTTTGCTGCAGTTCCTTGTGGATTTCTCTTTCTCTTTTTCAAAACCAGCCTTGGGTATCAATCTATTGCAATCAGAAAGGCAAATGGAATATTTTTGTCCTGATTCTTCATCCCCAACCCCACTCCACTGTCCTGCAATCTAAAATCTGGATTGGAAACTTTTTGAAAATATCTATTTCTAAAATGAATATACAGCAAATGGACAGTGTTAAGCAACCTTCCATAAATTAATAGGGGAAATACAGCATTTTATCCCACTTTACCATGCTTATACATGATCAGAGAGTTCTAATTTTAAGAAAAAAAGGAGGGGGGATGATTTGGACATTCCTTTAGAATTCCCCTACTGGAAGGAATTTTAGAGCTGCTTCAGAAGCTTGTAATACACCCAATTAATAGGAGTTTATTTCTGTAACCTAAGATGCTCTCTCTTTCAATATCAGAGATCCACCGTAATGTTTCTATGGAAATCAATAGCTGAGATTTCAGGATCTAATCCAGAAATGGGGCTTAATTGAAATTCTGTGTAACAGGAATATTGAGAACAAACAGCAGGAGGAATGAAGCCATGTATGCTTTTTTAAATTACATTTTTCATTTATGTACTGCCACATCTTGTGACTTTTAGATAATTAAGGGTTAGGTAAACAAGGCTCAGCAGGTAAGATGCCAGGCTTGTCGATCTCAAGTTCGGAGGTTCGAATCCCTAGCCCTGCGTGCGGAGTGAGCTCCCGCACTCGCCCCAACTCTTGCCAACCTAGCAATTCAAAAGCATGCAGGTTCCCACCGCACAGTTGTGCACTCGTGTCTGACTCTAGGGGCCGGTGCTCATCTCCGTTTGTTAGCCGAAGAGCCAGCATTGTCTGAAGACGCTTCCGCGGTCATGTGGCCGGCATGACGCACGCAGAACGCTGTTACCTACCCACCGAAGTGGTACCTATTCATCTACTTGCATTTGCATGCTTTCAAATTGCTAGGTTGGCAAGAGCTGGGGCGAGTGCGGGAGCTCACTCTGTCATGCGGGACTAGGGATTCGAACTTCCGAACTTGCGATCTTCCGATCAACAAGCCTGGTGTCTTACCTGCTGAGCCACCATGCCCCTATATCATTGGTACCCTGTTATTATTATTTAAACCTTGACAACCCAATCTACACACACTTGGGCAGTAATACTTAAAAAAAAATCTGTTCAATAAATTACCTGCTTCACTGATGGGTAGCACTTGGCAGATGCTATCAACATATGGCTTGCTGAGCACTAGACACACCCGTTACGTTCTGATAGTTTGCTTATTTCAAGGGACATTGCACCTTGCGGTGTCTTGCGCAATAAGATGGATGCAACTTTCCCCCTAAAACTAGGATCATTATTTACAGTAGCTTATTGGTGCAGGGGAAAGTTTCCTTTTTGGTCTTGGGATGACAGGTTGTTGGTTCCTTCCAAAAGAGGGAAATGTTTAGGAAGCATTAAGAAAAACAGTGAAAGTTCCTTGCACAGACGGCAAGTAGTACAGGAGAAATGTAAACAATGCCAGATGTTCATCAGTGAGGAAGCAATGAAGAGTTATTTTGCTTTTCTTAAAACCATTTTTATTCAGTTTGATGGAAAAAAATTGTTATTGATTCTTTTTTTTCAAATGTGGGGCATATATTTCATGATTGGGACATGGGTATTATATACTTACTTGAGTTACAAGATGGTTAAGGCATATGTGTGCATGTCGTCTTCCCATAGGCAATCATAGTCTAGAAGTCTTCTACTGTTATGACTTCCTTAAATCCTAAGGAAAGTTCCTTTGAAGAAATGGCTGGTTTTTTTAAAAAAATGGCCTTAAAAACATACTTCTATGCAAGCACTTGGCTCTTGATTTCAAATATTAATATTATTTATTCTATTTGTTTTACTTGCTATGTTAACTGCTTTTTAATGTCTGAGTTTTAAATTAGTTAGTTTATTTCATTGTAAAACTCCAGGACTTTGGTAGTCAATGACATATCAAGAAAAATAAAATAAAATAAAATAATAAAATAAAATAAAATAAAATAAAATAAAATAAAATAAAATAAAATATAAAAAATAAAATTAAAATAAAATAAAATAAAATAAAATAAAATAAAATAAAATAAAATAAAATAATAAAATAAAATAAAATAAAATATAAAATAAAATAAAATAAAATAAAATAAAATAAAATAAAATAAAAAATAAAATAAAATAAAATAATAAAATAAAATAAAATAAAATAAAATAAAATAAAATAAAATAAAATAAAATAAAATAAAATAAAATAAAATAATAAAATAAAATAAGCAAAAGCCTCCATTGCATTGTAAATGATCTCACTGAGTGGCTGGTTCACACTTCACTCTACACTATATTTTGTTAATCATATTAAGATTGGCTTGGTTCATACTTTACCACAATGGCTAGATTCATACAACAGCTTAAGCAGAAACCAAACCAATCACATGGCAGCTTAGGGTTAGAGGCACACAAGCCAAGACTTCAGGTCTGCATGTGGCACCCAAAAGATTTTGGTGTGGCCCTCCAGAGATTTCCAAAGCTGTTATCAAACTGAATTTTTTAATGTGGTAGAAATGCAAAATGGTCAACACTACTAACAAGAAATCATGTTAACTATATTTAATTTTAACTACACTGAAATATAAATGAAAAGATTTTTAGGTATTGTCCTCAATTACCACTATTTTGTCAAGTGAAAGTCTTCCAGCTCTCTGAATCAAGTCAGAATCTTTCTGATTTAATTCAGAATGCTGAATGGTTTCAGAGCTGTATTTCCAAAATTTGAATCAAATCCACCAAATTGCCTTTTAATCACATCTTTGAACTGAATACTGATTCAAGTTCAATATCTAACATTTCTAGGTAGGGCTGGTGAGACTGAACTGCTAGAGATCCAATGCTGTTCATTATAAATCAAGCTTGCTGCACTCAGGCCCCCCAGATGTATTGGGACCACAGTACCTAGGTTCCTAGTCAGCCGTAATCAAAAACTATGTTGGTTGGGAACTGAAGGAGGTTGGTATTGGCCACACTGAGTTACATGGACCAATGGTCTGATTTAGCATATGACCACTTTCTAAATAAAGGGCCGTGGTGGCTCAGCAGGTAAGATGCCAGGCTTGTCGATCGGAAGGTCGCATGTTCGAATCCCTAGCCCCGCGTGACGGAGGGAGCTCCCGCACTAGCCCCAGCTCTTGCCAACCTAGCAATTCGAAAGCATGCAAATGCAAGTAGATCAATAGGTACCACTTCGGTGGGTAGGTAACAGCATTCCGCACGTGTCATGCGGCCACATGACCGCGGAAGCGTCTTCGGTCAGCGCTGGCTCTTCGGCTAACAAACAGAGATGAGCACCGGCCCCTAGAGTTGGACATGACTGCACAAATGTGCGGGGGAACCTTTACCTTTACACTTTCTAAATATGGAAGTTGGTTTTTAGGGGACCCAGATATATTCTTTATATGTATTGTATAATGAAATACACAAAGCAGTATGACTAACTCACACAAGTCATTCCCAGTGCTTCACAGAACTCAAAACAATCACCAACTGTTTGGATTTTTCAAGGAATTTGTTTCTACAGCACAAATTCCTTTATCAGATGCCTTCAGGTCTTTGAATTATGAAATATTGTTTGCATGTATAATTCTTTCTCACAGGAGTAATCCTCTTTATACCATAGAATAAAAGCTTGGAAATCCTTCTGGAGCATGTTTTCATGATCATTAAGCAACACGTAGCATCTTTTTACATTGGTGTCACTTGACTGAGTTTGGCAGAGTTAGTCTTTCATTTCCAGCTGCACACACAGAAAGCTCACACCAGGCCCAGTTAATTTATCTATTGGAAAGAGCAGCCTAAATCAAGGAAATCCGCTTATCCCGTTTGCATTGCTATTGAGGCTTTAAATGAAGAATCGGAGAAAAGCTTTCAATCACATATCAGATAATATTCTTTTAATATTCATCCCTGCTCATGTTGCCTTCCAGTGTATAAGATTAAAAACTTCAAATTAGGTTAAAGGATTAAGTGAGAGCCAGCTTTTCAAAGAAAATATAGTAGAATTGATTCTCTCTTGACTTGAACCTTTGAAAAGCTTTTACAGCTGTCAAACAGGGGCCTCCATCAAATCTCCAGTTAAGACAGCAGCAACTCATTGAATGAAATTCTGGGCTTAACTGAAAGTAAGGAGCCTATGGGCTTCCTGTATCACTTTGTCTAAATGTTCTAGACTCACATTACTATATGGGGGCTTCTTTGATGCTATTCCTTTCTTGGTCACTTTCCACAGCTAAGCCATATGCTGTTATTGGAAAATAAATTGCTTCTCCTTTCTAAGGAGAAAAAAAATCCAGTAAAATTCCCATATGTGAAGTTCTTGCAAGTGACCCAGTGTCCTGTCCTTCATTGCACAATCTTCTTTTCATTGGTCTGCACTATCCTTGGCCCTCCATGCATTAGTTAGATGCCACAGGAAGACATCCTGAGACATCATCTCCCAAGGAACTTTTTTTCAGAAGTTCAGGCAACTGGGGAGGTAGAAGAATTATGGAGAAATGGGTAGTAGACAACATATCAACATTGACATCCTTTTCTACCTTGCAATGATAAAACAAACTCTTAAATGAAGTAACAATATTTTGCTGGAATAAAGAGATATGAAAACAGAAACATCTTTCAGCAGAGAAGAAAACTTTCAGGAAATTGGAAGACAGATTTGGGTACAACAATTAAATCTAAAATGAGCTTGAAGTGTAATGAGCCAGGAGATGAAAGTCAAGGGACAAATTGGGTTCCACAGCTAGGAAACCAATTAAGCATTGGAGCAAAACTTAAAAGAGGAATCAGCATGAAGGAGTAATCCAGAGCAATATTGAATGCCAAAGGGTAAGACCCAAGAGCACACAATGGTCATCTTAGGTGGGCAGGTTTTGCAGATAATTAATTGCTGAAGCAGCTGATCCTGCCTACAGTTTGATGGCTCTCCCCATGGAGCAGTTGCACATAAAACAGAGGTCCCTAGTTTAAAATTGGACAGCTATTGGGTGACTTGGGAGGTTCTAGCCTCATGAAATGAATCCTCTCTTTATCTTGATGTGCCTCAGTTTTCCACAGATGCACCACTGCAGAAAAGAACTCTGCTGTTGGCTCAACTCTGCTGGAGTCTTTCTTAATGTTATGGAAGCAGTGTTGATGGAAGATATGGAACCAAAGATAAATTGCCCACATCTTCTTGTTTAAGGTCAGATGAGCCATGAATGGGATTGTTAATTGCATTGAGAAGGATGCAATTAACAGGGACTTGAATGGACTTGAACAAAATGGAAATTCTTTTAAAGCAAACGTTTCTTATAATGAAGATGTTTGTTAGAATCATGTCTTTGTTGTAAAAACAAAATTAATATGCTGTTAAAAGCAAAGCACATTTTTTAAAAAAAACTAAATAAATAAATATTCAGTCTTTATTTAGTTGCCAAATACATGGTTTCACAAAAGAGTTGCTATTATCTATGCCCTGTCAGATTTAAACCATTTTTAGTTTTGATTACTATTGGTTGTAAAAACTGAAACTTGAACAGTGTGAATAACACATGTACTAACCATGTTTTTTCTGTTTCTGTAAAAATGTATCTTACAGCTTTGAAAATCCCATTGCTACAGTGTGTGTCGAAAACAATTTGGGAGGGGTGTCAGATTTCTTGTATGAAATTAGCAAATTGTGTTCTATACAATGCACAGCTTTGATGACGTGACGCCAGGTGGCCAGATAACAACTGTCACGTGTGTATTGTTTTGGCTAGTTTGCATTGGAACAAGTCCTCCTGATTCCTTCTGTGGGAAGCCTTGCTCTGTGTACAGCAAGGGAGGGGGGAATCACATGCTTGCTTAGATGCAGCACTGTTATGGCCTATGCTTTAGGCCTGGTGTGTGTCACACCTAACTTCCAGCCAATCAGAAAGCTGGAAGAACAGAATATCTAACCATGCAAAATGGTGTTCCATGCTTCTTGACTTCTTCTGTCTTTTAGCCATGTACTTCTTCACATGTTCTGTTCCTGTGGACTGGAAAGTGTGAGCTATGCCTGGCTATGTGAGTGATGCCATGGTGCTCCTTCATGTCTGTTATGTCTGTCAGTGGAAGCACTACACTGGAGAAGATGTACTCTGCTTTGTCTGTACCTTTTTTGCAATGATGTAACTGTATATACAACTCTGCTTTTATTTATAGTAAAGATCTTTTAGCCAGAACTGCTGCACTCTGTCTCTGTTTACTCTCAAGCCTTGATTTTTCCCTTTAAACCAGCATACATCCTATCATGCCCAGAGTCAAATTCCAAGCAGACTCTTACATATTCATAATTATTTAGCAATATTCAAAATTTTCACCACCAGACTTTTTCAAGATAATGTTTTTGTTCCCCTGGGCAATGAATGTGTCAAAAAGTTGTTGAATACAGGGAGAACTCCCAAAACAACATTGGGAAAATGAAGTGTAGACCAATGGAAGAGTCCAGGCAAAGAGCCAAAATAGCAGTTACCTCACCAACATTGGGGAAGGAGGATATGTCCCTGGTTAGAAATATTGAAAAACCACAAGAAATGTCACAGTCCATAAGATATATTCCAAATATACAATTCAAACACTGTGGTTCATTTAATAATATATCTACACATTTGTGGACAAGCTGCTGCATGTACCCAAGGACAATTAATCAACGTCCCTCTGCCAATGAATTTTCACCCCCTCTGGAATCCTTGTGGGATGAAGCTGAAGCTGAGGCATCTCTGGTAGGTGGGTCAATTGGAGATAGCATTGGGAGGAATTGCAGTCTAAGACTCACTGGCTGCCCAACCAATCTTTGTCTTCTGAATAGGGCAATCTGGGGTGATCAACCAAGTCAATTTTTATTCTGGATAGCCAAGAAAGCAAACAAATGGATCAACGGAAAAATCAACTCAGAGTTCTCACTTGAAGCACAAATAACCAGGCCCCAAATATCATACTTTGGACATATTGTGCAAAGACTTAGCTCTCTGGGGATATCTATAATGCTGGGAAAAGTGGAAGGAAAGAAAAGAAGAGGAGGATGACCAGCAGCAAGGTGGATGGACTCAATTGCAGCAGTGATGGGTGCACCATTGGAAGACCTGAAAGCTCAGGTCTTTTGCAGCCTCTTGCATTTTAGTTTCCATAATTACTCTTTTGGAAATTATACCTAGGCCTCAGTGTGATCACCTGCCTTTAATATGAACAGGTAAGCTTCCATCTAGTACCTTAAGGAAAGATGTGTGATATCTTCCCCTTATATTAGCTAAATGAAAGAGCCAGGTAAAGTGTTATGGGTGATTGTGTGGGGAGGTAAACAAATGGTCCACTACAATGCAAACTAATTCTATATGCACTATCATCTGGGAAGCATGTGAGGCTGTGAGCTTAAGGGAAGAGATGTTTTGCTGTTGTATGCCAAACTGATCTAAAATTTACAGATACAGTGTACGTATGTAACAAAGGAACAAAGGAGATGGTTTGACAGAGACTGTGTCAAAGCAAAAAGCTCTGATTGAGATCTTTATCTGTTGGAAAGGAAACCAGCTAGTTCCAGTAGGACCCTGATGGAAACTAAACAGAAGTACAAGGGGCATCTGGGTAGAAAGAAGAGTGTGATGATGGCAGCTGTTTGGCAGCAGCTGATACAAGGGTTGAGGTGGAGAGATTCTTCAATTTGTGGAAGGTTCATTGAGGTCTGCCCTAACACAGGACCATCTAGATCAGTGTTTTTCAAACTTGGCAACTTTAAAATGTGTGGACTTCCCCATGCTGGCTGGGGAATTCTGGGAGTTGAAGTCCACACATTTTAAAGTTGCCAAGTTTGAAAAACACTGATCTAGATAAACCTGTTGTATATTTGTGGATTCTTGGGAATCACATTTCTGAGCCTTGTATGATTCTTCTAATTCCCATAGGTCACTCTTAGAAGTGCCTTCTAAAGATTTGCCAAGCTGGCCTCCAATAACAATCCCTGAAGGGAAACAGATGAAAAAATCAGCTAAAACAAGATAAAGCACCCAGCTGTGACTTTATACCAGCAAAATTAACAAAGGCCAATGTAGATTGGTAGGTTCCAATCCTCACATTGTTATTTACTATGTTAATAACACTGCAAACATTCCAGAAGACTGGGTTACTGTAATAGCCCTCCCAATCTTAGAAAAGGAGGTAGAAACATAGAAGCAAACCACAGATCCATAAGCTTCTTAAATATAAGTTGCAAGCTACAGTATATGCAAGGGATTTATGTAGGAAGTTGTGTGAATGGATGGGTCAAGAGCATATTTTAAGGGACCAACATGCTAGCTTTAGGGAGAGTAGCTCTGCAATAGACCATTGCCTAATTCTGCAGCCTCTAGCAGATAAATATTCACATGGAACCAACTCAGAATTTTATGTAGCTTTTGCTGATATCCAACATCTTTGATTCAATTTCTAGACCACAGCTCTGGGACAAGCTTACAAATTCTTCCATTGACAAACATCTTTTGCTATTAATGAATATCAAGACTGTATTGGAACACCAACCTCAGAGTCAGGAACAATTGTGTTGGCTAATTCCCAAATTCAATTATAATAGAGAAGGATGTGTGGCAAGGTTGTATTTTGGTCCCCTTCCTGTTTAATAATTATATACATTCCTTATTAAACTGTTTGCAGGGGCCAGAATTGCATCCTCCAATGTTAGCAGACAATTGGTTATCAATTTTACTGTATATGAATGATCTTGTCCTTGACACAGATTGGCCTTAGAGAAGCACTGAGTCCCTGGCTCACTACTCTAAAGTCATGGTTTTTACAAACAGCAATAAAACCCATATTTGGTATACAGATAACAAGTTGAATGTTTTAAATATTTAGGTGTAGTGTTTCAAACTTCTAGAAGCAACAAAACCCATGCAGATTATGCTGCAAATATAATAGTGCTACTGCCATACTAAGATTTCTCTGGAGCCAGGGAGGGCACTTTATTCCAGCTCTGTTAAATTATTTAATGCAAAATTGGCTACCCAGCGATTATATGGGGGGTCCAGTTTCATATCCTATGAACAAATGCAATCTGGGCTTCCGAGATCCATGATTATGACACCCAGATGTGTGCTCAGTGCAGTCTTATGACTGGAGGCAGGATCTATTTACATGTCTAAGGAATAACATAGCCTCAACGGTGCTGATTTTTCTAATTAAAAGGGATAGTTTTAGATCTTGTTGGTGGACACACATGATAATGAAAATGCAACTGACTGATCTGTCTCCTGAGTTCCTGTTAGTTTTGTGTTTGAATAAGGCCATGGAAATAATTAGGCAGTGAACTGGAGATGTAGAGTTACAAAATGAGCCAAGCTGTATGACAAAGATCTCCCAACTACTGTGGGAAATACAGAATATTGCACCTACAAAAATATTTGGATTTTGTATTTGTATCCTCTTACACACTCCAATTATATATTCCCCCTTCCCCACACAAATGCACTGGGATTGTTTTAATACTATCCCTTCAGCCATCCTGGAGGCACATTCCAAAATATTCCAGCACCACAGAGGCCACTGTATATCCATGTGGATCATGTAGAATTGAATCCACGAAGCATTTTTCAGATTGTCCCTTTTGTACTGATTTCAGAAGACAACTGCTCCAGCCATTTTTGAAAAAAGAAGGTTCCTAGTCGTACTGAACAATTTTTTGGAAGCTAACTTATAATGGACAGAAATCCCAAAGACACCTACACTGTGACATTTTTTTTTTATATTTAGTGACATGGATATGAGAAGGTCACCATCATGGGACAGAATGATGATCTGCAGAGGAAACCTCACCAACACAGGCAAATTTATTGAAGGTTTTATTATATACCAGGCTTTATTTATTATACTGGATTTCTGGTCAATAATCATAAACAAGTTTTGATTTGAACCCAAGGGGATATAAGATAGGAACAGCAGGCTTAATTGTGAGATGGCAGTCCATTCTTGGAAGTGGCTTCAGTACTGGTTTTACAACAAATATTCATTATTAGCTATGCTGAGTTTTGGGGAAATTTCAGCTGAGTTTGAGCCAGCAAAGAAGAGCCTGATACTTGGCTATTCCAGAAACTCACATGACTAGCACATCTGGCCATGAGGACAGAGACATTGTAAATAACTTATTTAGTAACCCCCTGGCAATCAATGAATTAGCTTCACTAAGTAGAGCCAAGCCATGCTGATTTTTATTTTAATATAAAATAAAGTCAAGATTAACTCCTACTAACTACATGAACACATCCAATGCAGGTTTTGTGACAGCAGTATAGAACATTATCTTTTTCTGGATTTTTATTTCAATTTCCCACTCTGCAATTTCCTGGTGCATCCTAGTCCTAATTAAGTCTGATCCTGCTTAGCATTCTGAAATAGTGTAGAAGATAGAAAACTGACCTGCAGCTGGCAGGAGGCCATGGATGTAGCATGTTATAAACCAGTATTGGACTGAAACTCAAACAACATCCAGTTAGGTATCAATGGCAAACCACCTTTGCAATGCCGCCAAGAAAACTGAATGGATTGGGTTGACAGGAGTTGATCTTGACTCAAGGACATTTTTACTTCAGCAGGTGGCAGAAACTGGCTGACCTTGTCTTGTCTCAGAAGTTTAGCAATGTCAGGCCGCATTAGTACTTGAACAGGAGATCACCAGGGAATATTAAGCCTGCAGGCAAAATTGGAAAGTAAAAAAAAAAATCCCAGAAGAAGCCCATGGCAAACTACCTCCAAAGTGTCACCAAGAAAATTGCATTGGATGTGACCACGAAGTCACTAGGTGCCAAGATAAACCCCACTTTTAAAATCAGGATTTGATGGAGATTTTGCATATAATGAACCTTTAGGAATTTATGAAGCCTGTCCAATTTGAGAACACAGCTGCTATTTCTATTTTAAAAGATCTAGTTTTGCACAGACATCTTTAAAATACAATTTGAATACTAGGCCAAGCTGGATATCATATAGTAGGAAATTGACCATTTCCCTCTTTTTGTTCAAATCAACTAAAACAGTTAATATTTTCATAAGTACACAATGAAACACTGAGCTGAGCTTAAATTATACTGCATTGGACTGGTTTTAAGACACTCTTGACTTTATGATCACCCACAGTTGTTATTTGATATTCTCATCACACTGGTTAATTCATTTCAAGAATTTGAGTATAGAGGAATATCAACAGCTACAAGGAGTTGCATCAGCTAAGACATAGCTTTCCAAAGTGTGTGTCACGACACACTACTGTGTTGCCTGTGGTGTCCTGGTGTATTGCACACAAACCCAGAAGCACTGATGGGGGGAACCGGAAGGAGCGCACCCCCGCCAATCACCGCCGCCACCGCAGGACGTGCTGCCACCGCCGCTGTTGGTGTGTGTCACCAACATGAAAAGTTTGGAAAGCTTGGAGCTAAGATGTAATCCCCAAGAAAGGCAAAAATGCACTGATCCAATGTGAAAAAAATTCTCCCCAACACTCTGGATGCACCAGCTGTCCGTCTGTAGTGGCACCAATAGTCTCTTGTCAGTAGCCATTGCCTATAGCCAACTGTTGGAGAGATCTGTATTGTTATTAATGTCAGCTGTAGAAGCTGGACTCTTTGGCTGAACGCAAGGGTCCATTATTTAGAGTCACTTTGAAACCAATGGAGGGGGAAAAAAGGGAAAAGTACTTTAGTGATGAATGTATTATCCTAGACCAGTGGTTCTCAACTAGTGTTAACCCACAGCTGGGGTTCAGAAGTTGTCAAAGTGGGATCGGACACAGGATAAGTCACCAAAATTCTTTATTATTTGGTTAATTTTCTTCTACAATTCCCAACATTACCTTTGCTAACCAAAAAAATAGGAGAGTTGATTGCCAAACCAGACATGATGAAAAAACCCACCAAGTACTAAACAAACAATATATTACATTCTTTCTTTAATTTCTTGTATTGAAATTGGGATCTTTTTTTTAGAAAAAAAATATTTAAATCACAAAAAATTACGTTCTTCCTATTAGAAGGTATATCTTCTTCCATTTCGAGAACAAATTTGTGGGTGATAAATATTGGGAATATTTGATGAAATGAAGGGTACTGAGCTTTTCGCCCAGTATAACCAGATTTTAAATAGTGCAAGAATAAATATATTGATTTTAGAAAAAAGCATTGTCAAAAGTAGGTAATAAAGGTAGATAACTTATTTTTATGTTATTTGTTTTTCAAACTTCACTGACTCCATCATACGCAGTTAAAGCCACTTTTCCCATGGAATTTTCTCCCATGTGGGAAGCTTCATAATAAAATCAAATTAGCATAGAGAGGTTTTATGATTCTGAAAAATGCATAAACTCACTTTCTCTTTTGTCAGACTTAAGAAAAAGATATTGAACATGTTAGAGTTAAAAACAAAACAAAACAAAACATAATTTTAATTCTTTTAACAACTGCTATTCTGCCCAACACTGTAAGGTGAAGCTTACTCAATTTTCTGAAACCCTCCTTTATTTTCTTTTGTAGGAGGTAATAATTTGCCAATTGCAGTCTACTGAATACGTATATCATACATTACATATAGGTAATTTTCACACCCAAATGTCTAACTTGCTTGTGTTCTGTAAGGATGTTCAATGTTGCCTTAAATTCAACTTGTTTACTTAGTGGAAAGTGGAAACACATAGCTTCTGATTATATTTAACTCATAAATCAGAAATACCACTGAAAATGTTCAGTTTGTGCTTTAATTCAAATCATGTACAAGATTTGATAAGAAAATTACCATGCTATCAGCATAGGTATTAATTAAGAACCTCACCCTTGTTTCCTTATTTCATTGTTTGGATTTCTTCTCCTCCTCCTCTTCCTCCTTCTCCTTCTAATAATAGTTCTGGAGCTATAGGTAGATGAGAAAAGGGACAACCTTGTTTAGTCCCTTGATTTACTGTATTATAGCTAGTGCTTGTGCAGTGATTTTAAGTTAGTAGAACATTAAGGGATTCAACAGTCTTCCACTTCCTTTGCTTCTGCTATTCTAACCCAGATTTCAATTCTTATCTGTTGTGGTAGGCAAACAGTTTCTCAAATGCCACCTCTGGGGTTAGACTGAAAACTGGGCTGAGCTGTACATTCAGATCATTCAAAAGAAAAATCAATGCCTACCAGGGTGAATATGCCCCTCCAGTTGATTTATCTACCGGAAAGCCATATTCAAATAGAAGCATTTTAGGCATGACTAACATGCATATTATGACGAAGGTGAAAGAAGGAAGTGCAAAAGCTGGGTTGCAGTTAAACCTCAAAAAAAACAAGATTATGGCAACCAGCTTGATTGATAACTGGCAAATAGAGGGAGAAAAAGTGGAGGCAGTGACAGACTTTGTATTTCTAGGCGCAAAGATTACTGCAGATGCTGACTGCAGCCAGGAAATCAGAAGACCAGAAGACGTCTACTTCTTGGGAGGAGAGCAATGGCAAATCTTGATAAAATAGTTAAGAGCAGAGACATCACACTGACAACAAAGGTCCGCATAGTTAAAGCAATGGTATTCCCTGTAGTAACCTATGGCTGTGAGAGCTGGACCATAAGGAAGGCTGAGCGAAGGAAGATAGATGCTTTTGAACTGTGGTGTTGGAGGAAAATTCTGAGAGTGCCTTGGACTGCAAGAAGATCAAACCAGTCCATACTCCAGGAAATAAAGCCAGACTGCTCACTTGAGGGAATGATATTAAAGGCAAAACTGAAGTACTTTGGCCACATAATGAGAAGACAGGATACCCTGGAGAAGATGCTGATGCTGGGGAAAGTGGAAGGCAAAAGGAAGAGGGGCCGACCAAGGGCAAGATGGATGGACGATATTCTGGAGGTGACGGACTCGACCATGGGGGAGCTGGGGATGGTGATGGCCGACAGGAAGCTCTGGCGTGGGCTGGTCCATGAAGTCACGAAGAGTCGGAAGCGACTGAACGAATAAACAACAAAAACATGCATATATCCACAATTAAAAGAGAAGTGGTGATTCTATCCATGCTAATTCTCAGCTGGCCTGTAGGTTTCTGTTTGGCTCAGAAAGTGTCCCAAAACACTTGCTGCTTGACATTTTAGAAACTCCTCTTGTTTTAAAAAAAATCCCCCCACCCCATAAAGGTTTAACATTTCAATCTCTTCTCAAGCCTTCCACGCTTTAGAGGGATGGCCCTTGATGGAATTTAGAAGTGCAGATTACTTTGTTGATTGATTTAAGCAAAGCAATCCCTCTGCAAAACACACACAAACACGAATAAAAATAAAGATCCACATGTAAACAGTGAAACATGAGGAACAAAGGGTATCCACAGGGAAGGGGGATAAAGGAAAATGTATTACAGGCAGCTGCTCCTTTTGTTAAAAAAAAGTAACATTAGGTAAGGAACAGATGTAAGCAGAATAAAGTATATTGACATCGTTAAAGGGAGTGTAACATGTTGTTGAAAGAAAAAAAATGACATTGGATGGGGGGAATCACTATTTTCTGATCTATTATTACTTTATCCCTTGATAAGCATAGAAGGGGTCATAGGAGGCAGATAACACTAATAACAGAGAATGGACCAAACATCTAAAAACTAATTGCATAGGAGAGATCTAAAGTCAATAGTGAATATACTTTGCAGACAGAAATCCCCCCATTCATTCTATAGCACAGGCCTGGTCCATGATACTTGATTGCAGCCCACCCCCAGAAACATTTTTAAGATGAAAATACTGAAATTCACTAAAGCAAATGTTGATGCAGCATAGCAATGATTGGAGTCTGTTGTCATCCATCATTCTCCCACTGATAAAAGTATGCATAAGTTAGTGTACTTTACAGGGAGTTATGTAAGCGTTTCTGCATTTTAAAGAAATGTTATATAAAAAACAACATATGTTAGGGCTTAGTTGCTTTAGAATGAAGTGTTGCTTCATGAAATGCATAGCAAAATGTGTTGACTACATAACATTATTTAGAAAAAGAAATAAATAAGAAGAACTTGGATACAATAAAGCTAGTTGAGTAAGCTATGTAAAACAACATATACACTGCAGACAAATATGTTCAAAATGGATAAAATGCCAACAGATTTGAGAGGCAGGTTTATTTTCAACGTTTTTTGTTTCATAATTTGATGGAACAAGTAGTAGATACGACACTTCTGTCATATGGTGCTCTTTTATTCCTTGTATAAAATCCAGCCATGCTTGTAGATGAATCTTATTTCAGCATTAGTAACAGCAATCCTGTATAAGCCTACTCAAAACCTGTGTTTTAATTCCAGCTATTTTTGGATGGTCAGTATCTTTACTTGGTCTTGCTTTGAACTTGACAGTTGGCTGTTGACTTTTTATAGTTAATTGTTTTCTTTATTTTTTTTTGTATTTTTATTAGTTTTAGTTGTCTTCAGTGTTATGAATAATAGAGTCAAACAAATGCTTCCATAAAGTGATGGGTCAGTAATTTAATAGCATCCAGGGGTTCTTTGTTTTTGTGATGAGATGAATACTCTACAGGGAAACTGAAAACTGACTTTAAAAAATATCACGACTCTGATTTTGATCATGGATTATTTAGCTCCAGGTTCTCTTTATTGAAAGATGGAAAAACACCACACTATCATAATTAAAAAAAAAATCTATCTCTGCTGTCCTTTAGGACCAGCAAGATTTTGCGTTTATTGGAAATTTATGCATCCTCTCCTTGCAAATTGTCAGTGTTTTCCCTGGTGTAACATTCAATGTTTCCATTAATATTTTCTGTCAGAGTGCGCACCGTGGGGCGGCCTACTCCTTTTCCCAAGACACCAGTGATCTACGTTCTATGCAGTAAATAGACACTCAAGCAGAGATTAGATAAAATAGCCTATTTACTTTATATACATACGTAGTACAGAATATATGAACAAATGATACAACGATGAGAAGTTACAGCAAACGAGAAGAAAGAACACCAGACTTCTCTGCCTATATACATAAAGTGACCAATCATATTATAGATCACTCTCATCATCTGCCACACCCAACTAAATGATAGCACCTGTAGTATGAGTCATACACTGCCACATCATCCCTACAACAATGGCTGCTAATTGGGTGACTTGCAGAATAATTCCCCTCTCACCTAGATATCAAGCCTCTCCAGTATAATTTATCTAACTGTAAATTCCTGGGTATATACAAACCCCAACATTTTCACCCATGCCACCAACTGACTGAATAGCTGTTTTTGGAGAAACAAGGTACCCTACACAGTAATTTTGCCATAAGTCACGGGTTCAGATTTTTATTGCTGATACGGCAGTCAGTGCAAATTAATTGCAGAACAGAGGGAGATGAATCTGGTTAGAAAACCTGTATGGACAGTGATGCTCAGCTTTTATTAGCAATTCATAATTCAGCAGTACTTTCTGTATAACAGTTTTTTCCCATTGTGATGCTTCCATGCATCAGACAGGGCTCTCTGATTTATTTAAGAGCAACTGCAGGAACCAGCCCACA
The DNA here is from genome assembly GCA_023362775.1 of Charina bottae. Taxonomy (NCBI): domain Eukaryota; kingdom Metazoa; phylum Chordata; class Lepidosauria; order Squamata; family Charinaidae; genus Charina; species Charina bottae. Next base: position 15,344,006 of record JALMGJ010000014.1, on the reverse strand, counting down.
TCTCCTAGATGAACCAGCTAAGCGCCAGGAAACATTCTGTTTGGATGACCTGAGCTGCATTTCTAGTTCAGCAGCCATTTACTGACTTTAATCAGTAAGACTGTGATTCCCACTGGCAACAATAGGAGCTGTTAAGATGAAATGAGACTGCCTTGGTCCCTAACCACAAGTGTGCCAGTGCTGCAGATGGTTCAGCAGTGACTGACTGTGAATCATTAATATTAAATTGGGCATGCCATAAGCAAATGGAGGAGGAAGGAAAACTGTGACACAGGAATTACCATCGCTGTTGACACAGCTGCTTTTTGCACTGACTGTTAAAATGCACATGGAGATGTGCTTTTTCTCTCCATTAAACTTCTTCCACTTTTAACATATTTTGATTTGGTTTTGGATCCAGTTCAAAGTGTGTGTGTATGTTTGTGTGTGTAGGATCTTTCCCTTCTTAGTCCAGCACCTTACCAGTGTGATGTAAGGGCCGGTCCCTCCCTTTCAGCCAAGGCCATTGTGATGCAGTGGTCAAGGTGCCAGCTGAAGGACATTGGGACAGTCCCATACTCTAAGCCCTAGACTGGAAAAAAATCTACCAACCCACATTGGACCAGCATGCTAGATTATAGTCCATAATGTTCAAGGAAGAGACCTTTATCTTGCAGTGGATTGATTTGGGATGATGATGATAATTTCCCGATTAGGTGAGGACTGGGATATATGGCAAATTCCCTGAAAGAATGTGGTCACACAAAATGGATCTCAAAGGAGTTTCTATCCCATTTTTACTTAAAGTATAGTAGACACTAGAGGTAGGGATTTTTGAAAGACACTGGGGAGAATTGATAAATCCAGACAGAGCCCACTAACTCATGCAGTGAAAGAACAAGAAACTACAGCAGAGTGCTGGTTGAAGACCTCCCACTGCCCCTCCTCCAAATCCTAATGCAATATGATAGAGTTGGAGATTTTTGAAAGACTCTCCTTGGCACACTATAATGTAATTGTAATGTAATTGTATAGTCCTGAAATTTTGGTAGCTATCCAGAGTCCTGAATTGGTCTGTTACTTATGACAGTTGCCCTTAAAAAACGTCCTCTCATGGAAGCCCTGATAGAAGGAGCAGAAACAGAACACATGAAATATGCGTGTGTATTCATCAAACTACATATGAATATGCTGGCCTACCAGTTTTCATTCTTTGTTCGTCGGTAAGCTATTCCACATACTCCTCTGTTCAAGGCTGGTTTTCTCTTTTCAAATTGATGCCTTAGGTCAAACATAGAAATAATTCTGGACTGACCTGGGGGCGTGATATTTATGTGGCTTATTTCTTAAATTACCTTTGTATATTTACAGTGACATCTTGTTTAGAACTTCAATGTTGTGCTTAATCCAAATTTTACTTCACTAATGTTCAGTGACTACCACCTTTCTCCAATTATCTTAACCAGAAAACAACCAGCCGCTGTTCAAAGATGCTGACTACCCAAATGGATCTGTCTATTTTGGTATCATAAAATTTGTTGTGAAAAATTTCGAAGTGGTCCATGGAAGTTCAAATTATTTTGTTGATCAATAAAGAAAAGATCAAGCAATAAAATAACAAAAAGAGCATTTCAAACATCAGCAAGTAGTGGCAAGTGGTTTCCAAAGGATACCATATGTACTACTTTTGTAGGTGAAACTTCCTAAGCATTGAAGCTGCCAATGAAAAAAGACTTGGCTCCACATGAAGGCAAATCTAGCTTCCATGTAATACTTATGTACAGAAAATAAGGCCACCAGAAGGTCTTGTGAAGGTTTTAATGATCATAATCAGCAATTTGAAATCTGTTATCATTGAATTGGTATGAATCAAGTGACATACTTTCACAGTATTATTTCCATCTTCTCACTGGTCAAAAATGATCCTTGAACATGGAACTGGCATAGCCAATATTTACCCTATTATTTACAATATAAGACTGATTTCTTCCAGCATGCAGCCTTAGAACATTTGTGGACTCATAATGAGGATGCTTAAAGTTGTAGCTGTTTATCCCCAGGAGCCTCATTATGCTAAATTGGTGAGCTTAAGCCACCTGCCTTTGGGCATCTTTGAGAAGCCAAATCAGTTTCATTACCTATCCTGACAAATTGCCATTAAATGCTGGTTTATCTGAAAATGGGCTTTATAATTATATCTTTGATTGCACAGGGAAAACAGTTTGAAATTGTTAGAATACATTTCAAATGTAAGCTTTCACATTCACTGTATAGTGGAAGGATATTCAGAGTTACTGATACATCCATGGAACCATTCATATTGCTGCAATATACATGAGACAAGAAAGCATAGGGCATATATACTTATGGGCACGGTTTGAGTGTAACCACATTCTTTGAATGTTATGTCTATTATAACTAACCTGAAGAAGAGGTTTTCCTTTGAAATGTGTCAGGATTTAGATTCTGTAACAAAGTACATGTGAACCATACTCCTTTCTCTTTCATAATGATGTATGAATCCAGCAACTGTTTGTAACAAGAGGTTACCAATCCACTATGCTACCCCCTAAAGTCAAGACTAAAACAAATAATGATTTAGTATATGTGGAATCAGGCTTTTTGTGGACATTAGCCTAGAGTAACAAAATTCAGTAGAACTTAAGCAATTATAGCCATCACTCCTTTTAGCCCCATTTATTTCAGTTGGTCTGCTCTATTTGCCACAAAATGTTATTCCAAGATTGTTTACTATAGCACCATACTGAAAATTTCATATGCACTGTCCCGTCCCCCCCCCCAAGAAAAACATTCTTCTTCAATCTGATGGAAAACAAGTTACTTTCAATTTTTCTTCAAAGGAAATTGGCCAGTCTTTCCCCAAGAGGATCTAGTTTCCTTGCTGAGTAATTTTTGCAGTGACAATGAAAATTGGGAGGGGAATCTTTGTGTGTGTGTGAAAGTGTGCAAGACAGCAAGACAGCAAGATAGAGATAATTGAGAGATGAGTGGGATGGAATTTGCTTATCTGTAGCTGCTTTGCCAAACTCTTACTGAAGCCTCTTCATCCTGCAGTGAGTTTTAATTGTGAAAAGGGGAGTTTTCCCCTAAGGGAAAAGTTTAGAGGGGAGAAAACTGAATGCAATTAACACTTTGTGTTTGCGGTCAAAATGAGGGGACACCTAGCTAAAGGGCACCATGGCCTTTATTTTCTTAGTTTTTTTAGCATACAGCATTGTCAGGGAGATAACTGGTGAAGAAGGAGGGGGCTTCTTCCAGGGGGAAAAACGCATGTGTAGTACTGAATCGCTTTGCTTTCCTCCCAAGAGGCTAAAGAAGGCCCCACCCTGATTTCTTGGGCCCTTTCTCTGAGCATTACTAGTTCATTTTAGTTTAGCTGGATTCTGTCTAGTAGAGTAGGACAATAAAGCACTAGAACCTCAACACCAAGTCTCAGCGTTTTTTCCTTCACTCAAAGTCAGGACAAGCATATCACATTTTGCCATCCCATTGGCACTTAGATTCATGGTTCCTTTTATTAATAACATAATGATTGAGTGTGTGAGACAGGGAGAGTGCATATAGACACAGCTTTTTTTCTCCTATTTGCATCCATCAGGAGTATTTCACAGACGGTCAGATAATGACCCATGAGGGTGCAATTATGAGGACTATTGTAAAGGTCACATTCAACCATCTATACTTTAACATGTCTGGATTCTTTTCTCCAGGGGAGAAAGTTCCCCTTTAATCTTACTTTCTGTGGCTTTTGTATCTGAATACATTTTGTTGTTGTTGTTGTTGTTGCTGCTGCTATCTCGGATATGTTTTTCCTCTTCCAATTTTCTAAGCAAAGTACAGATGTTGGCTTGGCTGAAGGAGAATATGATGTAAATGAAGGAATAAAAGCCTGTGATTCTCCAGGCATTGCTCCAAAGGAACTTGAGCCAGCCTAGCCAATTGTGAAGGGTGCTAGAAATTGCAGTTCTATGAACATCAGTGAATCAGGGTGGGAGAGAGGGATCAGGACTCTAAATTAAAAACAAAAGTGGGTGAAGTGTATCCCGTGTGATCCTTCCTTCCTTCCTTCCTTCCTTCCTTCCTTCCTTCCTTCCTTCCTTCCTTCCTTCCTTCCTTCCCCTTATAACCTCTACCTGCCGTCACTATCAAAATCCAGTAAACTAGCTTTAATCCATTTTCAGACTTTACCCACCCTCCCGATTAGAAGGATTCCCACTGAATTAAAGCATAGCTGTTGCCTTTCCCTTTTTTGCTTTGGATTTCTTCACCACAACTTTTGGTTGTTTTACTAGATCTCTTCCCCCCACCCCCCTTCCCTTCCCAATTGGGTGTTTAGTCCTAAGGAGTGACTTTTCTGCTGGGAGTTATGAAAGGATACACTATAAATCAATAATTTTGTTGTTCAGTCGTTTAGTCCTGTCCGACTCTTTGTGACCCCATGGACCATAGCACGCCAGACCTTCCTGTCCTCCACTGTCTCTCGGCGTTTACTCAAATTCATGTTCATTACATCGGTGATGCTATCTAACCATCTCGTCCTCTGCCGTCCCCTTCTCCTTTTGCCTTCAGTCTTTCCCAGCATCAGGGTCTTTTCCACTCCAAAAATAGTTTGCTTTAATGCAACCAAGCTGATGAAATAGTCGTGAGATCAAAGTTCTGTTGCTCTTTCTCCTGGGGGCTTCTTGCCTCTTGGCGACATAGAGGGGTTCCGCTGTTTGATGAGGTCTTTTTGATGAGGCTGAGTTAGGAAAGATGATTGATGTGAAACTTTGCATAGTTCCCATCCTTCCTGCTGTTTTACATAATGCCAAAGAGCTACAAGCAAATCATTGACCTTTCCCTTGAGTAGGTACTCAGTGAACCCAAGGGCTTCTCAAGCTGATAGATTTCTTATTTTCCAGTGATATATGGAATATTATGAAAACAAAAGTGCTTTCTCATCTCTCCATCTTTCCTGAATTCAAGAGCTGCTCATCTTTTTTTTTTAAGTCGTAGATTAAAATTTTCATTTCCACCGACTTACATCCTTCTTCATCACTAATGAGACCACTGTTCTCTGTTCCTCATCCTTGTCAAATATAATCTAATTTCATGTGGGGAGGAATCCACACTATAGCTGAACTTAATAAGCCTTTTCTTCCCAAATAATTGCATACTGAAGAACACTCAGTGCTTTGGGGAACTAAAGATATCTAGCTTGGTTATTCCCCCCACCACCACCTCAAAATAAATAAATGGAATCTAGCTAGGTTAATTTTAGGACTATTTCCACTGTTGATGACACCACTGAGTGACAGAACTGGCTTGAACTAGTGCTGCACTGCAATTTGTCCTCCACTTTCCTGAAAGTGTTTTACTGTGACAGATGATCCTATATGCAAACAGGGAGGCAGTCAGATATTAAAACTGCCAAATGTTGCAGAGCAGTTTACAACTGAAAAAAATGCATTATAGTAAGGAGACCACTATTGAAGTGTGTTTGTGTAGGTGTAAGGGTGTGTGTGTGTGTGTGTGTGTGTGTGTATGCCATAAAATGCAATTCTTAGAGAAATATGCATGCAGAAAAGCTTATGTGGAGAAATGTTCATGCATAAAAAGGCATCTATGAATAATGCATACAAACAAGATATCCATATTGTACATTTTTATGCATTTTTATTTTACGCAGATTTTTAAAAAACAAAGTGATGCAGAAATCAGTTGGAATGAGCTTAAAGCTAGAAAAATAAAGACACAGAATCCGAAGTTGAGAGATTCCCTTTCTGCTTGTTTCAAAACATTTGATTGTTTAGAAAAGTTTCACCTCTGAAACTGTCCCTGCTTTATTATTTTCCAACCCATTTTATTTTTAAATGACTCTCCATAATTTATTGAATGCTTTTGTATCATACATTCTGTACATAATTAAAGGATGTAACATGAGTAATCTACCTTCTCCAATTAATTTTCTCTGTTATTCACAGCGATCCATAGGGGGATGAATATCATGCCTTTTAGACAAGATTCTCCTTCAGTCTAAAAGGTCAATGGCAATTATGAATCTGCTTCCAATCCAATGTGGCACAGAATTAATTGGAAACATAAAATAAGGTTTGGGAGGAATATGAATCTTTCTTTCATTGAGATCCATCCCCTTCCTTGGCTCTTCCCAGCAAGCAATTATGGTTGTAATGATTGTAAAATTCAACATTTCAGGGGCAAGAAACCCCCCCCCCCATCTTTTAAAGAAAGTGATTGGTGTATGTATCTGTAAGTATATAATGGTAAATATAAAAGTGAGGACTCTACCTGAAAGAATTTTACTAAATTTATTTTTTGCATTTTTTTTTCTTAAAGGAAGAAAACTGAAACACTATGCTCCCCACCCCCAGCCCCCCAAACAGAATGAATAAAAAAGGTAGATGGCCTTTTTGGCATACCACAAGCCACTTCCAGTCCTTTGAAGAGTTTAGAAAAATGAGTGAATAAAATAAAAAAGAAAGACTCTCACAAGGAATTCTAAAGAAGATTGAAACTAGGGTTTTATTTTCTAAGAAGTCTTAGCTGAACGCCTAAAATAGTGTTCTCCAGCCTGATGCCCTCCTAATATATTTTATTTATTTATTTATTTGCTTTTTCTATCCCACCCTTATTATTTTTATTTTTATAAATAACTCAAGGTGGTGAACATACCTAATACTCTTTCCTCCTCCTGTTTTCCCCACAAAAACAACCCTGTGAGGTGAGTTGGGCTGAGAGGGAGGGACTGGCCCCAGGTCACCCAGCCGGCTTTCATGCCTAAGGCGGGACTAGAACTCTCAGTCTCCTGGTTTGCCATTGGCTCCTTCCTAGGGCTGAGAGACAGGGACTGGCCCAAGGACACCCAGCTGGCTTTCATGCCTAAGGCAGGACTAGAACTCTCAGTCTCCTGGTTTGCCATTGGCTCCTTCCTAGGGCTGAGAGACAGGGACTGGCCCAAGGTCACCCAGCCAGCTTTCATGCCTAAGGCAGGACTAGAACTCTCAGTCTCCTGGTTTGCCATTGGCTCCTTCCTAGGGCTGGGAGACAGGGACTGGCCCAAGGTCACCCAGCCGGCTTTCATGCCTAAGACGGGACTAGAACTCTCAGTCTCCTGGTTTCTAACCCATTGCCTTAACCACTAGACCAAACTATCCTCCTAGGGAAGGACTTGAGAATATTTGGTGACTTGAGCAGGGATGGAAGAATGAAATACATATTGCTGAAATCCTATTTATATTCTTGAAGTAATTCATCATATTTATTTAATTGCTTAGGTACTCTTAAGAATCTGATAGATTTATGTTTGTGATATGAATCTGCTGTACTCCTGTACCTAGGGAAGATAAATTGTCCTAAAGAACAACCTGGAAGCAATTCAAAATAGTATAGAAGCAGACATGATGTCGACCTGTTTGTTCCAATATTGTTTCAAGTTGATTGTGAAGGAGAGTTAACATTTCATCTAAGTACTCGCTTAAGACATGGGGCTATAACAGTATAGAAAGCACTTGAATTTTATCACTAACAATATTTTCTCTGTGTATCTGTGTGATCTTTATTCTATAATTTAATAAAAGTGCTAGAACATTTGCCTGTGGAGAGCTATTAGCTAATAGGAAAGAATTCTTTATAATATAGGTGACATTTCAGCTGTATAAACAGGACCTGTTTCTATTAAGAAAAATGAATTTCCCTCTCATGTTATTGAATTTATTGATTGCAGAATTCTCAGTTAGTTCCTAAATGGTATATTATTATACATTTATACAGCATGTAGAGTTCTCTTCTCATTCCTTAACTCTCCATTATGGAACAGAGTTTGGATGTCTCAGCAAATAACATGAGTCAGAAAAACCATTCAGTGGGGAACATAGCATTCCTTCTTCCTTTACTCCAGACCCATATGAAAAAGCCAAAATATTTTTTTCTAAGTACCTTCTTCAAGTCAGAAATTAACAGATAACACAGAGTGGGTGAGCAAGAGAAAGTACAGTCAAGGATCTTTCACCAGGATGCTCCTAACTACATCAGAACTTTTGATAACTCCAAAATTGCAGAATAGTTCTCCTGCTCTAAGGAGGACTATATTAAATTTCAGCATTTGGACAGTTAGATTCTTCTAGCATAAAAAAATGTGTATCCTGAACTCATCTTTCATTTGTCTTCAGCTCCACATCAAATTAAGGCTTTGGAGTAGTGCTTTATGATATGTCCTCTATTTAGTAATATTATATTTCATATTCTAGGTGGTGGTGGGTTTGCATCATATCCAGAACCAGTTTGCTCTTTGACATCAGATCAGGTAGCAGTTGTTACTTATCAAATATCTGGTTGGAATTTCCAGAAATGATGAGAAGAAACAATTTTTTGCCAGAACCTTGGGAAACTTCTGCTTTCAGGGTAATATATAATGCATTCCCTGCTATTTAGTCTATTATACTTTAAAAACTATTGTCTTTAGTTTGCACAGTATTTATTTATTATTTGGATTTATCACCACCCATCTCTACCATGGCAGACTCTGGGCGGTTTACAATCACATTATAAAAAGTTAAAAGACTAGACATCTAAAATATATTATAAAAATAAAAAAATAAAAATCCAAGAGATGGTATGTTCTTAAAAAGAGGATATTGCTAAGCTAACCACCCCCAGGAGGAACTATTATTTCCTTTGTTCCAGGCAAGGCGGCAGAACCAGGTCTTTAAAGATTTCCTGAAGGCCAGGAGCGAGGGTGCCCGTCTCACCTCAGGGGGCAAGATATTCCATAGGGCGGGTGCTATCGCAGAGAAGGCACGCCTCCTGGACCCCGCTAGATGGAATTCTTTTAGTGATGGGATCCGAAGCATGCCCTCCCTGCATGATCGGGTGGGGCGGGTGGATGTAATCGGGATAAGACGGTCCCTCAGATACCCTGGTCCCATGCCATGTAGGGCTTTAAAGCTGATAACCAACACCTTGAATTGGACCCAGAAGCAAACTGGTACCCAATGCAGCTCACGGAGTAGCAGTGTTACATGTGCTGATCTTATAGCACCCAGAACTACCCGTGCAGCTGCATTCTGGACCAGCTGAAGCTTCTGGATACTCTTCAATGGTAGCCCCATGTAGAGTGCGTTGCAGTAATCTATATGGGAGATGACAAGGGCATGAGTGACTGTTCGGACTGTTACAGTATACATCTATGCTATACCATGCCTACAACTATACTACTCCATATCTTATAGGGCAATCCTAATTCAAAGATGCACTGTTTTAAGGGAGGTAGGCTGACAGTTTCAGTTACCTGTGCCAGACGAAATCTCCTCACAGCTGACCCCAGAGATTTTCCAACAGAGAGATCTGCCAATTAAACTACTTTGGTGGCCAAATAAGCAGGCAGATGAACCAGGAGAGGAGTAAAAGAGAAGCCAAGTTATGCCACACTGAAATATTTTTTCCGATTAGTCTAAACTGCCAGCACTGTTAAAATGAAGCTAAGGGAATTTCTAATTAAACTCCAACATCTTAATTTTAATGAGACTCCATCCTCATTTTCCTTTTCAGCTGCACTAATTCTGAAGTGAATTAAGTTAGATTATGTGCAATTTCAACCAGCCTCCTTTCAGATCAACTAGGCCCTGAAGATTTTAATCATTTTTTGAATGGGGCAACCAGAGAAACATTTCTAGTATCTTGAATACCTGCAGAATAGCTCAGAAGCTGAAGGATCGTGCATCGTTATCTTTTGTACTTTTGTACTTCATCAGGAACAAATAACCTCTTCTGATTACTACAATATATGGATAGGTGGATAGAGATACGTATATTGTTATCTGTAATTTTACATAGCAAGAGCCAGTTTGGTGTAGTGGTGAAGGCATCAGGCTAGAAACTGGGAGATTGTGAGTTCTAGTCCCGCCTTAGGCACAAAGCCAGCTGGGCAATCTTTGGCCAGTCACTCCCTCTCAGCCCTAGGAAGGAGGCAATGGCAAACCACTTCTGAAAAACCTTGCCAAGAAAACCACAGGGACTTGTCCAGGTAGTCGCTGAGAATTGGGTATCATTGGATGGGTAAATATATATATATATTACTTAACAAAGCAAATGACCAGTTCAAGGAGTCTTCTGCACAATTAGAAAGCAAAGAATTGCTCCGAACCCAGCCTAGAATGGAGAGAGCAATTCTAGTATATGTAGAGATATTCAACCAGCCAGGCATCAAGATGTGTACAGCAGAAATCAAAATACTTAAGTTGTCAAAGGATAGAACTTTCACAGGCAAGTTGCCACAGGTATTATTCCAGTATTTGACGGAACTCATTTGTTCCAGAAGTCCCTGCTCAGATTCAGTGATGAATCTAGCTTACATGGGAGCAACAATCTCTTGAGGTGTTCTCCTATTTAGGCACTTCCCTGTCTCTCCATCCTCAGATACTAAATTTGAAAGTAGCAGTTCCCTCACAAACTAGGCATCAGCATCACTGTTTCCAAGTTCAAAGTTGCAGAAATGGGTGGTAGAAAAAAATTCTGCTGAAACCTCTTACCAAGTTCTTTATTCTCATTAAACTCCAGCTCCTGTTCCTCCTTAGGAGAGGAACTATCTTAGAGGGTATGACAAAGTGATTCTGGTTCTAGCCTCTCCCCTCCCATGAATCATCCATCACACGTCATGTGCATTGTGTAGGCTCTTTGACCCTAACTTAGCTTAGAAATTTGTGCTAAGTACCTTTTTTGCATTTGCTAAATCAGCAGGCAGAATCTTATGTCTTGACAGAAGAGGTGGAGGAACCACTGCTGAGTCAGAAGAAAGAATAATCCGTAAAACTGCCGCTTACTTGGTATATTACATCCTCAATTCCTCTTGTAAGCTCTCCAAATTGCCCTCTTTAAATTAATGAGGTAATATACGTTTCCTAATCTGTTTCTGTCATGCCTTAGGGATGTGGGTCACAGGACTTTTTAACATATTAAGTGGATGGGCAATCACCCAGCTAATAAAGCAGTTGCCCTGATCTCCCCCAATAGTGTTTGTTGTGTAATGATCAGATTTGCCAGAACTCTCCATGCATGTGTACATTATCTGTATGCAATCTCTCCCTCTTAGCAAACTGATTTGCTCTCTAAACTCCCTCCTGGTAAAAACATTTGGAGCATCATTGCACAATAGCATACCAAATATAACAGGGTTAGAAATGTAATGAAGGAAGAATGATAAGAAAAATTAGATTCTGTAGGAAATTTCTCCCATGGGTTTAGGCATATCAAATTCCTCTTCCTCTTCCTCTTCCTCTTCCTCTTCCTCTTCCTCTTCCTCTTCCTCTTCCTATTCCTATTCCTATTCCTATTCCTATTCCTCCTATTCCTCTTCCAAAAAGGTATCATTGCTATTTCCTCCCCCACCCCCATGACATGAAATATTGTATATTGTTAACCTCATAATGAACCTTTTGGTCATATTTTGTCCTACGATAAGCATTTTTAAAACCTGTTAGTGTGCCTTTGGGAATATTTAGTGCTCCAAATCAATTTGGACAAATTTAGAACATTGAGTCATATGAATTTTCTAAATCAATTTTGTCCAATTTGAGATACTTTCCCTAGAATTATTCATAAGGTTGAATGTTTTTAATGATTTTCATGGTTCAAATCTACAGGAATCAAACAAGATCAGGTCTATGGCTGTTGTGGGTCTTCCGGGCTGTGTGGCCGTGTTCTGGAAGTTGTGGTTCCTAACGTTTCGCCAGCATCTGTGGCCAGCATCTTCAGAGGGCAGGAGCACAGATAGAAGCAAAATCTCTGTGCCCAGGTAGAGTGGCAATGTTCTATTTATAGAGCTGAATTATAGGAGATTAGGTGGGGTTTTTTGTTGTGTTGAAATGTTAACGAGTGGCTGATGAGCGTGATTAGCATGTTCATTGTGAGAAGTATTCCCATGTCCTGGTGGTTGGACTGAGTTCGTTGACCTTTTGCAGGCTGTGTTTTTCAGGACTGGTAGCCAGGTTTTGCTAATTTTTAAACTTTCTTCTTTTTTATTGTAACTGTGCTGGTGTTTGTGAATTTCAATGGCTTCTCTGTATAATCTGGTGTAGTGGCTTTTGGTGTTGTCCAGTATTTCTGTGTTTTCAAATAGGATTTTGTGTCCCGTTTGCTTGAGAGCATGTTCAGCTACTGAAGATTTTTCCGGTTGCTGTAGTCTGCAGTGTCTTTCATGTTCTTTTATCCTGGTGTGATCATCATCAGCGCTTCCGGGTTTTCCCGCGGCGACACACCAACTGCAGCGCGCAAAACCCGAAAGCAGCAGCAGCGCTTCCGGGTTTTTGCGTGCTGCCGCACTTCTGGGTTTTCCCGCAGTGACACACCAACGCCGGTTGGTGTGTCGCCACGGGAAAAACTTTGGAAAGCCCTGCTGTAGAGAATACCAATGCTGGCTGGGGAATCCTGGGAGTTGCAGTCCACACATCTTAAAGTGGCCCAGGTTGAGAAACCCTGCATTACAGGGATGAATTGGGACCACAATAGGAGCCAAGACTCCTCAGACACTTCACATTAGGATTCAGTTGAGGGCCCTTGCCAATTTGCGAAAGACAAAATGACAAACAAGGACAGCTAAAGTTACATGTTAGTTGGCCCTAAGATATCTATAAGGTCCTACAAGAACTCTGTTTGGCTACAAGAATCTACAAGAACTTTGTCATCTTCCACATTAGTTAGAAATATTTAAAGAGCAGAAAAAGATGTATTTTCCTGTAAACTTTCCTTGGAGACACACACAAAACAGATTAGAGAAAACAGTTCCAATCTATTTTGAGTTTTACCAGCACTGTCAAGAAAGAACAGCATCCTAGTGAGATAATGGGAGAGCACAGGTTTTTACTTGTATTGCAAAAAAGATGAACAGCAGCAACTTTTCACCAGTGGGAAGAAGAAAAATTGGAATCCCATCATCTCGATACATTTTGTCTATAAGCTAGGAGCTCATTTATGCTCATTTTCTGGCCTCTTAAAACATTCATTCTAGTGTAAGTGAGGATTAGGTCTTGTGTTTTACTACTGTCCTTTTGCAGTACTGTCCTTTATCAGCAATAAATGATACAATATTGAAAAGCAGATGTGTTCTCTAAAGCAGTGAACTTCAATTCCCAGAATTCCCCAGCCAGTGTGGACCCCAGTTGAAGTCCACACATCTTAAAGGTGCCAAGTTGAGAAACATTGCTCTAAAGGATGAACTTTTGAATAAGCAAGCGATTTTGATCACTAAAGCCACAAAACATACTCCGGAAAGAACCACTGGAACATTCTGACAGAGAATGTCCATGATAAGGGTTGGCAACTGGTTCCTGCATGTGAAAAGGCATCACTGGTGCTCCTGCAGATCTTCTAAATAAAATTAAAAAAATTAAATGGCCAGAACCTCACTAAAACCCCAAATCTCATGAGATTTTTTGGTATTCTCGGATGAAAATGCCTGACATTTTGGCATTCCCTTGGAAAAGCTTGTGGTGAGATATACTGTCACACAATGACTGACTCCTAATCTAATAATAGAGCAGATACAATATGATTGTACCCTTAATTTTCAAACTCATGCAAGTTGAAATTGAAGTGTTCTACTCTCACTGGCAAATTCTAGCATCAAAGTCTACTCCTATGCATTTTCCCCTGATTCAAAAGAAAACAAAAAATCACACACACACACTCACACACACTCACACACACTACAATTATCTATAGGAGAAGAGGTGGAACAAGTCTCTAAGTTATGAAACGTTGTGCATCCTAGCTGATTAAGACGTTTTCTATTACACTGTTTGTTTTTAAATCTACCAAAGAACTGGTTGGCATACTTCTATTTTTAACATGGACAAATTTCCATATTTTATTTCACAATAATAAGTTGGAAATGAAGTTTAGTAGCTTGAAATAACCAGTACCACCAGCAGCAGAACTACAAACAAAAATAAATCTACTGTATACAGCAGATATTGAAGGATTACCAGAATGCCATTTCAACAGATCCCTTCCAGTATAAGGTCTTTAGCAACTGTCATAAAAAGTGAAAGGTGGAAAGACACTGTGGACATTTTAGGGGAGAGAATTCCAGAAATGGTGAGTAATGACTAAAAAGGCCTAACTAAATAACTAAAATTACATTAAAGATCCAACTGGGATATTCCTCCTCTAGCTCTTTCACTATTGTTACACTTAGTTTTTCCTCTTCTTTCAAGATATATCATGCAGTTGTGGAACTATTTTGTAGACAACTCAATCAAATTATTTTCTTATTGGAAAGTGCTACATAAAGGGGATTAACTGATATCCCTGTAATGTTAGGAGAGACAATTGAGAAAGAAGTTTTCCAAGCCAAGCAGTAGCCTAGTAATTTATGTATTTGAGTGTCGATGAATTAGTTAACTAAAATGAAATACAAAGTAGACTACATATCATATTGTAGAAGACAAATTATCTCCCTCCACAAAAGACCATATGAGCTTATTATTATATTCCTGCTTTTCAACACTTAACCATGTGTGGAATCCATGTTAGAATCCTTACTGCAGAGCTTTCCAAACTGTGTGTCGGGACACGTTAGTGTGTCGGCTGCAGTGTCTGGGTGTGTCGCAGCTGCTGCTGCCTCCGAGCCCTGCCAGGATTCCGCTCAGGTCCTAGTGCCTGCCTTGTGCCTTGCTGCCTCCAAACCTGCTGTGATTCTGTGCAGGTCCTAGTGCCTGCCTTGTGCCCTGCTGTGTGTGTCGTGAAATGGTGCCCTGCTGTAAGAGTGTGTCGCGAAATGGTGCCCTGCTGTAAGAGTGTGTCGCGAAATGATGCATGTCTAAAAACTGTGTCACCAACATGAAAAGTTTGGAAAGCTCTGCCTTACTGAAATGGATATTAAATGTATGTCCAGTGTCATCTACCTGTCCTATCAGGTCTGACAGAAGTGGCTTGTTGTAGGTTCTATCCACTAGAGAGTGTCATCTGATGGAACCCAGGAAGAGAGCCTTATGCACCCATCCTATGGAATATTTTGGTCTAGTGGCTAAGGTGCTGGGCAAGAAACCAGGCGTCTGTGAGTTTTACTCCTGCCTTAGGCATGAAAGCCAGTTGGGTGACCTTGGGCCAGTCCCTGTCTCTCAGCCCTAGGAAGGAGCCAATGGCAAACCAGGAAAATGAGAGTTCTAGTCCTGCCTTAGGCATGAAATCCAGCTGGGTGACCTTGGGCCAGTCCCTGTCTCTCATCCGAACTCACCTCACAGGGTTGTTGT